>LR738709.1:58755383-58825883 GCA_902687465.1 Secale cereale | reverse complement strand
GCAAGGTTCAGCCAATCAATGGAATGGGCTTACCATCCAGAGGGCCGGTCGATGGATGTGGCCGAATCATCCATAGGAACCATAAGAAAATCTTTAGCCAATCACTTGGTGGCTGTCGCCTGTCCAGAGGGCCTCCATGGTTCCATGAAACCATGGGTAAACTTTAGCCAATCACTGGATGGCTGTCGCCTGTCCAGAGGGCCTCCATGGTTCCATGAAACCATGGGTAAACTTTAGCCAATCACTGGATGGCTGTCGCCTGTCCAGAGGGCCTCCATGGTTCCATGAAACCATGGGTAAACTTTAGCCAATCACTGGATGGCTGTCGCCTGTCCAGAGGGCCTCCATGGTTCCATAGAACCATGGGTAAACTTTCAGCCAATCACTGGATGGATTACCATCCAGAGGGCCTCCATGGTTCCATGAAACCATGGGTAAACTTTAGCCAATCACTGGATGGCTGTCGCCTGTCCAGAGGGCCTCCATGGTTCCATAGAACCATGGGTAAACTTTCAGCCAATCACTGGATGGATTACCATCCAGAGGGCCTCCATGAAGTGTCCTCTTTGGGCCGGATATGACCTTACGCTCTTCACGGAGTTAATTTATTGCTTCTGAGTGCATATTTTCTGCAAAATCAGTTTAAACCGATCGATCTATTTGAAATATAACATATGGTAATATATGTATGGTTGTCCTCATAAAATATTTGTATTGGAAAAAAGGCTGAGCCCCCGGTTTACCAAGGGTGCCGGTTTATTCATTAATCATAATATATACATAGGATACAGTGGAGCTCATGGCTCAAGTATAGTAGGGCCGTAATAGGGCGATGTTCCACGGCCTCTTTGTCTCCTCTTCCGGTATCCGTGAGTCGTTGTGTTCTCGAACGTCCACCAGGTAATATGAACCGTTGTGCAAATTCTTGCTGACCACAAAGGGCCCTTCCCAAGGTGGGGATAATTTGTGCATATCTGTTTGATCTTGGATGAGCCGGAGTACTAAGTCGCCCTCCTGGAATGTCCTTTTCTTGATCCGGCGGTTGTGATATCTGCGCAAGTCTTGATGATAGATCGCAGACCGTGCGGCTGCTATATCACGCTCTTCATCCAACCGGTCCAAACTGTCTTGTCTCGCCTGCTCGTTGGCCGCTTCAACATAGGCTGTCACCCTTGGTGAATCATGACGGATATCGCTTGGAAGGACCGCTTCAGCACCATATACCATAAAGAAAGGTGTATAACCCGTGGACCGGTTTGGTGTAGTGTTGATACTCCAAAGGACAGACGGTAACTCCTCGACCCAACATCCTGGGGTTCTTTGCAAGGGAGTGATAAGTCGGGGCTTGATACCTCGCAAAATCTCCTGGTTTGCTCTTTCAGCTTGACCATTTGTTTGAGGGTGGGCCACAGAAGATACATCTAGGCGAATATGTTCTCGTTGACAAAATTCTTCCATTTCACCCTTGGATAAATTGGTGCCGTTGTCTGTGATGATGCTGTGTGGAAAGCCAAATCGGAAAATCACCTTCTTGATGAACTTAACTGCTGTGGCTGCATCACACTTGCTCACAGGCTCTGCCTCAATCCACTTTGTAAACTTATCCACCGCCACAAGTAGATGAGTTTTCTGATCTTGGGATCACTTAAAGGGTCCAACCATATCAAGCCCCCAAGTCGCAAATGGCCAGGTTATTGGTATCATCCGGAGCTCCTGTGCCGGAACAAGAGCACGTCGCGAAAACTTCTGACAAGCATCACACCTCCGGACTAGATCCGCCGCATCAGCATGAGCTGTTAACCAATAGAAGCCATGTCGAAAAGCTTTAGCCACCAATGATTTTGAACCAGCATGATGACCACAATCCCCTTCATGGATCTCGCGAAGAATCTCGCAACCTTCCTCAGCTGACACACACCGCTGAAACGCTCCAGAAACACTGCGATGATGAAGTTCCCTGTTTGCAATTGTCATGGACTTAGAACGCCGGATTATCTGTCGTGCTTCTATTTCATCGTCCGGTAGCTCTCCTCGGCTCAGATATGCCAAATAAGGCAGCGTCCAATCCGGAATAACATGAAGTGCTGCAACTAACCGTGCCTCCGGATCAGGAACAGCCAGGTCTTCCTGCGATGGTATTTGTACTGATGGACTGTGCAGCTCATCCAAAAAAGTATTTGGTGGTACCGGTTTACGTTGAGAACCCAACCAGCTTAAAGCATCAGCCGCTTCGTTCCTTCGCCGGTCTATGTGGTCCACTTGATACCCTTTAAAATATCCAACAACTGCTTCCACTTCTCGTCTGTAAGCTGCCATGAGGGGATCTCTCGAATCCCACTTGCCTGAAACTTGCTGTGCCACCAAATCTGAATCGCCGAAGCACTTAACCCGGCTCAACTTCATCTCCTTAGCCATCCGCAAACCATGAAGTAATGCTTCATACTCTGCTGCATTATTAGTACAAGGAAACAATAAACGGAGGACGTAACAAAACTTATCACCTCGTGGGGAAGTTAGAACAACTCCAGCCCCCGAGCCTTCTAACTATCTTGAACCGTCAAAGTGAATCGTCCAGTATGTAAGATCCGGCTTCTCCTCAGGGGTTTGTAATTCTGTCCAATCATTGATGAAGTCCACCAACGCCTAAGACTTTATGGCGGTGCGTGGCACATATTTCAACTCATGTGGGCTGAGCTCAATGGCCCACTTCGCCACTCTACCCGTAGCTTCCCTGTTATGGATTATGTCCCCCAACAGTGCTGAACTAACCACAATTATTGGATGACCCTGGAAATAGTGCTTCAACTTCCGGTTTGCCATAAACACACCATACACCAGCTTCTGCCAATGTGGGTACCTCTGCTTAGACTCAATGAGTACCTCACTCACGTAATAAACCGGTCGTTGAACCGGATACTCTTTTCCTGCTTCCTTGCGTTCCACCACGATCGCCACACTAACTGCCCGTGCGTTGGCGGCGACGTATAACAGCAAAGGTTCGTTATCAACAGGGCTAGCCAGGATCGGTGGCCTCGCCAGCTGTCGCTTCAAATCCTCAAATGCAGTATTTGCCTCATCACTCCATATAAACCGATCCGTCTTCCTCAGCATCTGATAAAGCGGAATCGCCTTCTCCCCCAAACGGCTAATAAACCGGCTCAATGCTGTGATCCGAACAGCGATACGCTGAACATCATTAATGCAAACCGGTTTTTTTAAAGAGGTGATTGCCTTGATCTTCTCCGGATTAACTTCGATTCCTCTGTTTGACACCAAAAACCCAAGGAGCTTGCCTGCCGGAACACCAAAAGCACACTTCTCCAGATTAAGCATCATCTTATAGGCCCGAAGATTGTCAAAGGTCTCCTTGAGGTCCTCTATCAATGTCTCTTCCTTCCTTGACTTCACCACGATATCATCCACATAGGCATGAACATTTCTTCCTATTTGCCCCTTAAGACAGTTCTGTACGCAACGCTGATAAGTTGCTTGGGCACTCTTGAGCCCAAAAGGCATAGATACATAGCAAAAAGCACCAAAAGGAGTTATGAAAGTTGTCTTCTCTTGGTCTTTAACTGCCATCTTGATCTGGTGATATCCTGAGTATGCATCCAAAAAACTTAGCCGCTCACATCCCGCTGTAGCATCGATGATCTGATCAATGCGAGGGAGAGCAAAAGGATCCGTTGGACAAGCTTTATTGAGGTCTCTGTAGTCCACACACATTCTCCATTTCCCATTCTTCTTTAGCACTAGCACCGGATTAGCCAACCACTCTGGGTGGAAAACTTCCACTATGAACCCCGCAGCCAAAAGCCTGGCCACTTCCTCTCCTATAGCCTTGCGCCTCTCTTTGTTGAAGCGGCGCAAGTATTGCTTGACCGGTTTAAACTTCGGATCAATATTAAGGCTGTGCTCAGCGAGTTCCCTCGGTATACCTGGCATGTCAGAAGGTTTCCATGCAAAGATATCCCGGTTCTCACGGATGAACTCGATGAGCGCGCTTTCCTATTTCGGATCAAGGTTAGCGCTGATTGTGAACTGCTTAGATGAATCGCCTGGTACAAAATCAACTTGCTTGGTTTCCTCCGCCGATTTAAATTTCAATGCCGGATCATGCTCCGTGGTTGGCTTCTTCAACGGGGTCATATCTGCCGGATCAACATTATCTTTATAAAACTTCAACTCTTCCGTGGCACATACTGCCTCTGCATAAGCAGCGTCTCCCTCTTCACATTCCACTGCTATCTTCCGACTTCCGTGAACCGTGATCGTGCCTTTGTGACCCGGCATTTTGAGCTGCAGATAAACATAACATGGCCTAGCCATAAGCTTGGCATAAACCGTCCTCCCGAATAGAGCGTGATAGGGGCTCCAGATCTTGATGACTTCGAAAGTTATCATCTCTGACCTGGAATCATGCTCATCTCCAAAGGTAACTTCTAAGTCAATTTTCCCAACTGGATAAGCTGACTTACCTGGAACCACCCCATGGAACACCGTGTTTGATTGCCTTAGCTTCTTATCCGTCAGGCCCACACGACGGAAGGTCTCATAGTACAAGATATTGATGCTGCTACCACCATCCATGAGAACTTTAGTGAATTTGTAGCCACCCACCTGTGGTGCTACTACAAAGGCCAAGTGGCCCGGATTATCCACCCGCATCGGGTGATCCTCCCTACTCCAGACGATGGGCTGCTCTGACCAGCGCAGGAATTGTGGCGTCGCCGGTTCAACTGCGTGGACTGCCCTTTTTAAAACCTTTTGATCTCGTTTACACAAACTCGTGGTGAACACATGATATTGCCCACTACTTAGCTCCTTCGGATTGCTCTGATATCCGGATTGTTGCTGTTGTGGCTGACGCTACTGATTACCTTGGTTGTTGTGATTACTTTGGCCCGGCTGCTGGCCGCCTTGGTTATTGTAACCACCTTGATTACGCGGCTGATTGCCTTGGTCATTATAACCTCCTTGACCATTTTGATTACTGGCCCGGCTATGATAACCACCGTTATTGCCCCGATATCCTGATCCGGAGATGTTCCTCTGATGACCCGGACCATAGAACCCTGGGCCTGAACCACCATTTGGAGGCCTGTCATTAGGATTGAAGCGGCCCATCATGGCTTCCATCAAGGGCCTGCATTCTCCTATAGTGTGTTTTGCCGGTCGTCCCCTCGAGCTATGCTTCGGACAAGGCTGACTTAACTCTTGGTCCCAACTAACATCTCCTCCGCCGGATTGTTGGGGTGGGTTGCCCCTATTGCGCTGGAAACCCCCTTGAACTTGGGTATTGGCCACAAAATCAGAGCCACCTTCCGCCTTTCGCTTGCCTAAAAAACTTGCAGTAGCCGGGTTAACCTGCGCCGGTTTACCAGGTTTGTTAACCTTTCCTGCTTTGTCCCCCCCAGCTTCTGGATACTTAGTATTGTCAGAGTCCCCATACTTCACCAGAGCGCTCATGAGAGTTCCCATATCATTACAATCTCGTTTAAGCCGTCCTAGTTTCCGCTTTAGAAACTCAAACCGGCAATTGTTTTCCAAAGTCACTATCGCCATACTAGGATTGATACCGTTCGAAGAGTGCAAAATTTCTGATACTCGCCGCACCCATGCGCTTGTAGACTCCTGTTCTCCTTGTACACAGGCTGCTAGGTCTACCACTGACATTGGCTGCTTACACGTATCCTTGAAGTTTTTGATAAACTGGCTACATAGCTCTCCCCATGACCCGATGGAATTAGGGGGTAAACCCTTTAGCCAGGTGCGGGCGGTACCTTCAAGCATCATAGTAAAGTATTTTGCACAATCCGCTTCATCTACATCCAGCATCTCCATGGCCATCTCGTAACTCTCAACCCAAGCTTCTGGAGCCAAATCTGCTGTGTAATTTGGCACTTTACGCGGACCTTTGAAATCCTTGGGCAGCTTCACGCTCCGTAAAGCGGGGATAAGACACTGCACTCCAAAGGAACTCGTTGTGACTCCTGTCTCTGCTGTGGCTGTTTGAACCGGCGTCGTTTGACGGACCTCCTCCCGGGCTACTGATCTAACCCGGTTTGCGTCCTGAGCCTGTGCGTCCACTCCTGCCGGGTTATCTCATCTGTGACGGTGCCGCCTGCATTCACTGCTAGATACTTCTGGTTCTTCCCAATGCCTAGTGTAACTCCGGCTGGGACGTGGTGTTGAATGCAGCCTCTCCCTGCTATGAGAATATGCTTGTTGTTGTATTAACGCCGTATTAAGCAGATCCTTGACCCTGCGTGCCTCCAACGCCACCGGAGATGTCCCCTCAATGGGTAAAGCGGCTAAGCGCGAAGCAGCGGCAACGATATTGTCCAAAGGATTCGAATAATGACCCGGAGGAGTAGGAACGTGAGGCGCATATGTAATCCGTCGATCTTGTTCCACGGGAGGTTGTTGAACCAGCTCATCCCTCGGGGGCGCCCTCCGATTTAACGCTGGATCATTGCTGGCCCCAGCCCCAGGCGTCCTGAACAGATCCGTCGCTTCGTAAACCGATGGTAGACGAGATTGATATTTCCGACCCCTTACTCCCTGTACAGTGGCCTGCTCCATCCTTAGATGAAAAGCCTGATCATTCAATTCTGCCTGCCTTATCGCTATCATAGCCTTTTCTGTTTTCAGATCATCCCTTGCTTGATCAATCCGGCCCTTCAGCTGGAGCTACCTCTGCCATGGCTCGGGCCGTGAACTCCTCGACTAAGGTGGATAGAACGTCAGTGGGCGAGAGGGCCTGGCCACTCCCCCCTACACCAGCTTCCGCTGTCACCCCATTCACCGTAGACTGTAACGAAGGTTGTGAACCGGCCATAAAGACAGCCACCCGGTTTAGCGGGTCAAAGGGGCCCGGAATACTGTTTCCATCGGACTCACCCTCAGACCGGCCGTCCTGCAACTGATACAAAGACTCAGTCTCTCCGGATGAGGATTCTTCATCGGAGCAAACAACTATTTCGCCACCAGATTCCGATCCGTCCTCGGTTTGGACCCCGTGAACTGCTCCAACGAAAACGTGCTTCATGGCGGGCTAAATCCGGGCCGGTCTCGCACGCTGAGCCGGCTCGATGATGTTGGGGAAGATGTCCGGCTCAGGTCCCGGTTCGCCGATCTTGCCGATGAAGACATGGATGCCACCGAAGGGAACCCGGTACCCGTATTCGATTGAATCGGCCTCCGGTCCCCAACCTGCGTCATTGATGTAGATCCGGCCGCGGCGACTCTTGGTCATCCGGCCGACAACGTAGCCCTTTTGCCCTTCAAAGCTGCCCTTCAAAGCTGCCCTTCAAGAACTCGAAACCATCGTGCGGAGGCCCCACGGTGGGCGCCAACTGTCGTGGAAATAACACGACAGATGTCCGGTTTAATGGACTTCATGATGGAACCATCGCACGGGTTAGCTTGAAGGGGTTAAAAGCACACAAAGGACCCAGAGGGTTTATACTAGTTCGGCCCCTTCGATGAAGGTAAAAGCTTACGTCTAGTTTGGTTTGGTATTGCTTGGGCGTCGATGAACAGGGAGCGGATTGCTTGCCTGTGTCTCGACGGGTTGTTTCTTGCTTGTCCCTGAACCATCGCCGGGTCGTCCCTTTATATAGAGGCGACGCCCGGTCCGGTTTACAGAGTCCCGAGGCCGGCTCATACTCGTGTCCGTCTCTGTCTCTGCTCTTTCTTCCTTATCTCTCAAGTTACATCATTGGGCGGTTTACAAACCATAACTCTATACATGGGCCTAAGATCTCATGGGCCGTAGCCTTTACTAAATATTACAATCACACAAACATATTATAATAATCCGGTTTACACTAGCCGGTTTATACCTGCTAGTAATATCCCTGACACAACTGGAACCTTGCTTAACTCAGATGTATCAACTTTGTTTAATTTTGGTTGTCGCGACACTGGTCTTTCCTGAGCTGCGACTCTTATTGTTTTTCTATGATGATGAGTAAGAATCATTGTCCTGTTGAAACAGTCGATAAATCCTTTATTGGTGGTTAGCCAATCCATACCCAGGATAACATCCAGTCCTTTGTTTTCCAACACGATGAGGTTTGCGTGAAACTTTAATCCCTCAATTTCAATGGTCAAACCTTGGCAGTAATTCTGAGTGATATGTTTACTTCCGGGGGACTTGATGGTCATTGATTTTCCCAAGGGAAGCATTGAAAAACCATGTTGCAAAGCAAAACTCTTCGAAATGAACGAATGAGAAGCTACAGAATCAAACAAAACCGTGGCAGGTATTGTGTTGACAGGGAACATACAGAGTACGATATCTGGGGCATCCTGTGCTTGCTCCTTGGTCACATGGTTCAGGTGGCCTTTCCTGTGATTGTTATTGGGGTTGAAATTGTTACGCTTGGGCGCGGAATTGTTTCCGTTGTTGTTTGGCTTTGGTGCCGAGTTTCTTGGCTTTGGGCACTGTTTAACATAGTGTCCCTCTTCTCCACATGTGTAGCAGGTAACACCCGGGCGATAGGTGAAATCCTTGTCTCGTGCATGAAAATTCTCATTTGGACGTGTGTCATTGGTCGTGGGTCTGTTCGTCCCATTTCTCTGGAAATTCACCTTATTCTTGTTGTTGCGAGGGTGGTTGGTCTGATCCCTTTTTCTCTTGCGGATGTCTTCCAGACTGCGACGTTCATTTTCCAATGTAATGGCTTTGTCTACCAATGTCTTGAAATCTGGAAAAGTGTGTACGACTAACTGGCATTTTAGTGCTGGTGCCAGTCCGTCCAGGAACTTCTCCATCTTCTTATTTTCCGTCATTCGTTCTTCGTTGGCATAACGTGATAATTGCGCAAACTGACTGTTGTACTCCTGTACTGTCATGCCTCTTTGCTTGAGATCATCAAATTCTCTTTTCTTGATCTTCATAATACTCTTAGGGATGTGTGCCCCACGAAAGCCTTCCTTGAAATCTTCCCAGGTGATATTATTTATGTCGGGATGCATACGCAGGAAATTTTCCCACCATGACGCGGCTGCTCCAGTAAGGTAATGTGGTGCGTACAACACTTTTTCACGGTCTGAGCATTGTGCCACAATTAATTTCCTTTCGATGTCTCGAAGCCAATCATCGGCCTCAAGGGGTTTGTCTTTGTGCGAAAACGTTGTTGGACGTGTCTTCTGAAATTCAGACAATTTTGAGTGCTGTTGGTATGGCTCGCGGTGATTTCCCATATTAATGACATGGTTCATCATTTCTTGGTGTTGTTGCTGACTTTGCTCGTAAAGACGGCACATCTGAGAAAATGTCGTCTCATTGCCCTGCTGACTTGACTGCCCCCGTGTGAAATTGTTGTCTGTCTGTGTGCCATAATTTTCTTCTGGCGGACTTGGCATGGAACGTGTCCAGGGACGAGTCATTTCTTACTTCTGGGGGTAATAAAGCAGAAAATCTAAGAAGAACCGAGCAGCAAAATAAACCAAGATTTTGCAAAAGCGATCAAACACGAGCTCGAAAAAGATTCTTGAAACAACTGGTTGATTGCGCGCGGAGAAGGGCTGCTAGTACATATTTTACAAGCAGGTTCTAATTATACATATGTCACTCAGGGTGTGCGTACACATCCTGACATGTTATTTAAAGCTAGTGCACTCCTCCAAGATCCTACATGATGCGCAAACAGACTACTCCCATCAACCTATTTTACATAACACACAAATATTAGAAGCGCGCGCGGTGCGTCGCGGGATAACACGCTAGTCGAAGATGTTGAAGATTTCCCTCGGCCTGCCGAGGGTAAGGCCCAGTGGTGCTGGAGACTCAACTTCTTCCTCACTAATAGGCTCCAGGCGCGGAGTAAGGGTACGAGGTGTCGAAGCAGGTGCAGCAGGCGGTGCAGCTCGGACTGGAGTAGGAGCAATGACTTGGTCAAACTCCTCAGTGGTAGGCATACGGCGAGCGGTGGCTAAGATGGAAGGTGCATAGGATGCGGCGGACGAGACAAATGTCATTGGTGGTGTAGTATGGAGTAGCGCCCTCCTGTTGGCGGAGCCACTCTGGACCAACTCCATACGGGTGGCCACCAGGTCGTCCACCAGATTATCAAAGGCTGCCTCAAGTGCCTTGAGGTACTCAACCATTGATTCAATGGCTTCGTCACGCTCCCCATTTGCGCATGCAAATGCGTAGTGACACGTATATGGCACGTGGCATGGGAGGTAACGGTAGCGACGAGTCTTCATCGAAGGAAGATTGTCCCGTAGACGAGCTATCGCCTCACGGGCAGCCATGTGCATGGCATGCCTCTCCGTAGGCATGGCTCTGCCCACAAATCGGAGGCGGCGCGCTTCAGAACGCCCTCCTTTGAAGTGCACCACGGCCTGATGCATAGACACGCTGTCGTTCAACTTGTGACGGTAGAGTGTAAACTCGGGACGGGTGGATGGCCCGATCGCGACTTTGGTGATGGCGAAGAGGAGCTTGACGAACCCCTCAGGAATGTTGGCGAACACCTGTGCATCACAGTCGTCGCTGGCCATCTACAAAAGTAGACAAAAATTCCGAATAGTCAAGTCATATATTTATGCTGACCAACAGAAAATTGCTACAGATGTAAAAATGCTGAAAAGCAAATTTTTCGCTAATAAATGATTAGCGAGCGCACCTAGTGGCTTCCTACAGTCAGCCTGGCTCTGGTACCAAGGTTGTCAGGACCGGTCCTTCAGTAAAATAATTACCGGAAGACCGACCTTTTTATTAAACCAGCGGGGAATATAATTCCTTTCTGGCAGACAATTCCTTGATACAGAATTCCAGTACACTGAATATTATACAAGGTTGAGCTGGGGTTGCTCAACAATTTTATTACAAGCGCGCCAATATGATACAAAGAGGCAGATATGACACAAGGCAGGGTGGCATACTACTAACTGGTAATAAAAGGTGGTGGAATATGTCACAGTAAAGTGGGTGGTGTGACTCCAAAATATTACAGCTCATCGAGTATCGGAGTGAGACCCGATGAATTTGTTTGGTGGTAGGCGGAAGCGGTTATAAAACAGTGATCAACTCCAGGATCGCAAGGGACTGACTGGGACTCCACTAAGCGTCGGACTCGCTATCGAATTCTTCATCCATGAGATCGCCTTCGTCCACATCTGGCGAAATCAACAAGCCAGGTGAGTACTTGGATTGTACTCGCAAGACAGTTCGGACTTAAGATATAATAAATGCCAACATGATGCATATGAGTATTCCAACAAAAAATGCGACCGGAATAAAATATTAATGTGTTGTATGTGACGATAGAAGTCGGGCGGTAATCCTTCCGAAATCCATAAGATAAAAATAGAAGGAAACCAAACGAGTGTCTGAGTGACGCCTCGTAGGAATTTAATAAATGATAGCAGGCCACAGTCGGGCGTATGAGCGATACCACATAAAGGGCTTATAGCAAAAATAAATAACAACGATGCCTCAGTCGGACGTCTGAGCGACATCACATAAAGGGCTTATAAGTAAAAAGAATGCCACAGTCGGACGTCTGAGCGACATCCATAAAGGGCTTATAAATAAGATGCCACAGTCGGATGTCTGGGCGACATCACATAAAGGGCTTATAAAAAGAATGCCATAGTCGGACGTCTGAGCGACATCACATAAAGGGCTTATAAATAAGAAGAATACCACAGTCGGACCTCTGAGCGACATCACATAAAGGGCTTATAAAAAGAGTGCCACAGTCGGACGTCTGAGCGACATCACATAAAGGGCTTGTAAATAACAAAAGTATAATAATGAAATACTTCTGAAAGTAAATCAATACATAGATAGTTGGTGAGTTCATCTACCAAATGAACTCGACGAAAACATTACTCTGGTTACCAACAAGAATATACTAGAGACGGTCATAGGGTTGACATGAAGATTGACCCTAGGCCAAAAATGTGGCTACTGAAGGAATTTAACTCTGCAGAGCTTGTACCATTAGTTCATAGCCGACGGACTCTACTAGTCATGGGGACTAGTTCCATCTACGGTGGTTTAGTAGAAACTCAACTAACCAGTACACACCCATTTAACATCCTGTCGCTCGGAATCACCCGCGATAACATTCACGAAAAACTTTAAGACGGGGAGGCTACAACCTCGAATAGCATGGGATCAAATTTATATATGCGCGCTCTAAGGGGTGCCCCCCTCTCGGTCCCAACTGGAAACACCCATGCCCCCAGACCGGATGACGGGCTTTAATCTAGGGCCATGGAACCCTCATCCCGGCCCCTATACCTGGTGTGTACTCGGGAAGTGGTTTACAACTGACTAGACCGTAATCCCAACGGACGGCCTATGATAGTACCGAAAATGGAGATGAACGGAATCATGACATGATCTCCGTTAATACAAAGTTAACCAACTACTGGCATGCTCCAACAATACCAGCATTCCACCCATCATATCACCATATGATCGAGGTGGTTCAAACATTATCCTTCGGGGCTCACCCGAAGCTTACTAACATGAAATATAACCATACACTTATGTCCATATGGTCATGCTTATGAAACGAACTACTCGAGCAAACATGCAACACACTCATCATATCAAAAGTTCAAACATGCTTGCCTGGTTCTGAGAAGTCGGAGCCTAACTCGGTGTGGTTTGCGTCTCCGTCATGGCCTCCGGTATCTATGTATTCAAGCAAATAAATACTAACATAAATACCGCGCGTGCAAATAAAGTTGCTCCACAAATTTCCACATAAATATGACAAAAAACTAGGTAGAAAACTAAAGAGGACAGAAAAAGAATCAACTCAAAATCATTTTTTGTTTAAAAGATATTAGAGTTTCTGTCCAGGGACTCATCTATAATGAAACAGAAAAGTTCCAGGGGCTAGAACAGAAAACAGCAAAGCGAACCGGTACGCAGTACGTCAACTGAAGGAGAAAACGTACTTTGCCCGAAGGTGCTTACAGAAAACGGTTCGGGGGAAGAGATGTGAGGCTGACAAGAGGCCGCACTATTCAGGTTTGAAAACTGGAAACAGAGCCGCGCCGGCGCCGGTGCTGCGGTGATCGCCGGTGTCGATCCACGGCGAGTTAGGGGAGGGGAGTGATACGTACGGCTTCACGGTGATCTTCCGCGTCGAACGGTGGTGGAGTTGGGTGTCGGCGAGCCCCACGTCGACGGCGACCCTGTCTCTGGCGGACGGCGGCTCGGGTGGTCGTGGACCTTGTCGGAGAGGGTTCCTGGGGTCAAATTAAGGTGGGGGTTAGGTCTAGGTGGGTGACAGGGTGCTACGCTCGAGTTCACGGCGGCGGAGAAGCTCTCACCGGAGTGAACGAAGCTGGAGCCCGAGGCGGAGGGAGTTGGCCGGAGTTGGGGAAGAAGGGCCCCTCGAGGCTCTTCCAGAGGTTGGGCGTGGTCTAGGGAGGTAGTGAAGATGTGTGGGCTCGAGGACGAGCTCGGGGGTGCCTTATATAGCCGGCCCGAGGTGGCTGCCGTGAATGGATAAGTCCGGCGAGTCGATTACGGTTCTGCAGTGGTCGGAAGGCGGAGTTAGGGGCTTGAGCATCATCTAGGAGCTGTAGTGGTTCCATTTCCGCGCCTAACTTAGCAGGGGAGGGGGAGTTACGGGCTGTCCCCGACGGAACGGCCGTGCGGCACGTCGGCGGCAGAAACCACGCTCTACGCATGCCAGGCCACGGCGACGGTGCGGCAGGCGTGCGCTGGCGCTGGAGGTGGACACGCGGAGCGCTGGGGGAATTTGGGCGGCGCTAAACGGCGTCGAGCTGCGGGGTTGCTTCTGTCAGCCGCCACGGGCGGCGCTGTTGCCGTGGAAGTCGCCGGCGTGGTCGGGCCAGAGTGCCATCGACGCCCAGAAGCGGCCAAGCGAGCGTGCGGCGCACTGGATAAGAAGAAGGTGCAATGCTGCGTCGAGCCAAGGAGGTACTGGCGAGGTTTGTCGATGCGCCTGATGAAACTGTTGAAACTGACGAACTGTTGAACTGTCTGTATGACAGTTTCAGTTAACAGCTGACAGTACAGTGTATGTCAAGTGTTTGATGAAATGCTTCTGGTATGTGTGCAATGTTTCTGGGGCTGATTTTTGGTGGAGTGGCCTCTTGATGAATCTAGAGGCTGCCTGATATTTCACATGATTTTTGGAAGAAGATAAGTATGAATTTCACCAAATTTTGCAAATCTGGTCCAAACTTGCAGCAGGTGAAATTTGAAAATTTTGAACTATGGACCAGTGAAACAAGATGGATCTAGGTTGTGGGTACTAAAGATTATCTAGGAGAGTTGGTTTGGAATCAAACAACAAGCTAGGCATGGTGGTTCCTTTGTAAATCACAAAGGCCCACTATAAAAGACATAATTAGTTTTTGGAGTAAAATAAATAGAAGAAAAATCCCAATAAGGTTAAAACTTACTGGAATTGATGAAAGACTTGTCCTAAGGTGTGAAGAGGGTTTTAGAGATAAATATTTCTGTTGGGGTCATGTTAAGATGAAGGTTGGAGGGAAGGATAAGTCCAAGATCAAACTTGAGAGGCAAAAATCAAGAAGGGGAGAATTCAAACACTTCTATGAAATTCAACTAGGGCCTGAGCCAACACAAGAGAAGGTCTCAAGATCAAAAACCAAGCTTGAGAAAATTTCCAAAGACCTTGGCCAGAAGGATTTTAGAAGAGGTTCAAGAAAACATAAAATAACCCTCTTCCAAAAGGCCAAAATTTTGGAAGAAAACCAACTCAAAAATTTGGGGTGTTACAGGTATGAACGAACAACACTGCTGAGTACGAGGGGCTGCTTGCTGGTCTTAGGATCGCGGCAGACCTCGGAATCAAGAAGCTCATTGTCAGGGGCGACTCGTAGCTTGTCGTAAACAAGTCAACAAGGATTACCAGAGCCCGTTGATGAAGGCCTACGACGATGAATTGAGAAAGTTGGAAGAGCGCTTTGATGGTATACAGGCGGAGCACGTTCCCTGAGCGGAGAACGACATCGCCGATTACCTATCAAAGCACGATGCCCTCAAGCTACCTGTGGAACCATGTACCTTTGTGCTTCAGCTTTCTCAGCAATCCGTTGATCCATCAATAGAGCAGAACAAGAGGAGGAAATCAGGGCCCGGCAAGTACTTTCCCGCCGAGCACCCCGGAGCCGCCGGCAAGGATGTTGCCGGAGACACTGAGCCCGCCACAGGAGGGCTAACTCCGGCGGAGCGTCAAGCTTTTGCCGTCGAGACGGCCGCTCCCTTGGCGGAGGAAATGCCTTTGGTCCTCGCCGTCGATCCCCAGGCTCCAGCGTGGGCGCAGCATACCGTCCAATTCCTTCAGACTGGGGAACTTCCTGAGGAGCAGGAAGAAGCGGAGAAAGTAGCCCGTCGGTCTGCTATGTACCAGTTCGTCGATGACGTCCTATACAGAAGGAGACCGAAAGGTGTGAAATTGAAGTGCATCCCTCGAGAGGAAGGTCTGGAGCTGTTGGCAGAGATACATGGAGGCATATGTGGATCCCACATAGGGTCGAGAGCCCTTGCCGGCAAGGCATTCCGGCAGGGCTTCTTCTGGCCCACTGCCCTCCAGGATGCGACGGCACTGGTCACCAGGTGTGAAGCGTGCCAGTTCCATTCAAAGAAACTTCATCAACCAGCTCAAGTCCTTCAAACCATTCCTCTCTCCTGGCCCTTCGCGGTCTGGGAGCTCGACATACTGGGCCCCTTCCCCGTGCCGTCGGGGGCTTTGAGTACTTGTACGTTGCAATCGACAAGTTCACAAAGTGGCCAGAGGTGGAGGCAGTAAGGAAGGTCACAGCTCGGTCAGCCGTCAAGTTCTTCAAGGGACTAGTGTGCAGTTTTGGTGTGCCCAACAGGATCATCACCGACAGCGGCACACAGTTTACAAGCCGCACCTTGATGCAATATACCCAAGACCTCGGCAGCAAAGTCTGTTTCGCTTCCGTTGCTCACCCCCGAAGCAATGGTCAAGCTGAGAGGGCAAATGCTGAAGTGCTGTGAGGATTAAGGACAAAGACCTTTGACAAGCTGCACAAGAGCGGGAGGCGCTGCATTGATGAATTGCCGGCGGTTCTTTGGTCGATCAGAACGAGGCCAAATCAAGCCACCGGCCAGACGCCCTTTGCCCTGATATACGGGGCAGAAGCAGTTCTCCCCACAGAACTCATATATGGGTCACCTCGAGTGCTCGCTTATGACGAGCTTGAGCAAGAGCAACTGCGGCAAGATGACGCAATGCTCCTTGAGGAAGATCATCTTCGGGAGGCTGTGAGAGCAGCCCGCTACCAGCAAGCCTTGTGCTGCTACCATAGCCGCAAGGTCCGTGCCCGAAGCTTTGAGGAAGGCGACCTTGTTCTCCGGCGCGTTCAATTGGCCAGGAATATGAACAAGATGACGCCAAAGTGGGAAGGCCCTTATAGGGTAATACGAGTCACCAGGCCTGGCATTGTCCGCCTGGAGACCGAAGATGCCATACCGGTGAGCAATTCCTGGAACATTGAGCTTCTTCGCAAGTTTTACCCATAAGGCGCGGCTTGCAGGGCCCCCCGGCAAGCCACCCTTTTGTACAAGCCTTGCCGACATGGCATGTAACCCTTTGTACAAAGCCAGGCGCAGACCCTAAGCATAAATAAATGAAGCGCTGGCGCCCTAAGTTATAGCATGCATGCTGAGTCGAGTCTTGTCCTTGGTTAGGGTTGATAGTGCTTAGCGGTGGCTAACCCATAGCTTAGAGGTCGAGTCTTTGTCTTTCCTCTATCTTCTTTGGTTCACAGGACGCGCAGACATCCTTGCCGAAGCCACTTGGGGAAAAGAAATAAGAACAGACCAGCACCTAGGCCCTGGCGAGCCAGTGTTGCCGGGGGCTACAAGGGCAAGGATTCGCCCACGGCAGACCAGGATTGCCGGGGCTTGCAGCTTTAGATAAGTTCTTTATCCCTTATCATGCATTCCATTATGGACTGAGTTATGTGAAACCTCGTTCTTTTCCTTAAGCTACCGTGCTCCCATAACTCTAGGCCCTAGGGCTCGTTCCTGGGACTAAGTTTGGTCGTAGTCGCGGCAGCAAAAGGATGAAATGAGGAGCCTGAGCCCACTTCATCCCTGCCTCCGCCAAAGGCATGAGAAAGGTCGAGAGAAGTAGGGAAATGGAAGGGCCTTTTGCCGGGCGAGAAAATGTTTATCTTAAAGATATCAGGGATTTATTCCCTGTTGTGAGTTTTTACCTACGAACAAATGACCCGGCAAACATTCCTTTTTCATTAAAAAGATTCCATTCACGTACAGTCCATAGGGAATGAAAAACATGAACAAGGAGATTACAAGTTTTAAACTTAACAGATGCCCGAAGGCTTACAGACTAAAAAGAGAAAAGATGCCCGTAATGCCATTGTTGTCCCTCTCATCAGGAGGTAGGTCAAGGGAAAAAGGGGTGCCTAGGCGAGCTACGGGTGGCAGAAGACACCAAGAGGACATCTCGGGGATGACGGCGCCGGAGGCAGAGCTCGAAGACGAGACGGCAGGACGTCAGTACGCGTCGAAGGCATCGGTGCCCGCGTACTCCGACATGACGACCTTGCCGCCCACCTTCTTCCTCTTCCTCTTCTGCAGCCTCCTTATGCCAGCCGCCAAGGAGACGGCCCCGAAAAGTTCAAGGAGCCGGCGACGCGGATGATGGGGTCACCGGTGCCACCAGGAGCGGCGCCCGACACCTAGTCGGACCCGTCATCCTGCCATCCACCGCCCTTGTCGTCGCTGCCGCTGTCCTCCTCGTCACCCTCGTTCGAGGAGGAGTCTTCGTCATCAGAGGAGCTCTGCACGCATCACCTCGCATGAGTCCCGAGGTGCCCGAAGACCTTGACGGAGAGATGGCCATCCTCCATCAATTTGAAGTGAAGGGGAGCCCATCCGTCAGGCTGTGGATGCGAGCGAACGTCTTCCATCCTTGGCAAAGATACATCACATGAGGGGCAGGGAAGTCGACGCGAACCCGCGTGCCATTGATCCCGCAACCCCTCATGTGCCGCTGCAGCGACTCCGGCGGATCCACCTCCATCTCCCGCGCAAATGGAGTCAGGAGATGAAGGCGACTGCGCAGCTCCCCCCGCATTCTAACGAAGAACTCACAAGGGTCATCTCCAATATGACCTTCCATCGGAGGAGGAGCTGCTGGCGGGGGCGAAGCCGGCGGGCCGCCCCGTCCTCCCCTTCCCCGAGCGCCCCGGCCTCGCCCACGGCCCCGCCCCATCCCTCTTCCCCTCGTGGCTGGTTCGGCAACTGCAGGTGCAGGAGAAGGGGGGACGCGTTGTCGAGCAGTGACCCTCGCTGCCACCGTGGAAGAGCCGGGATTTCCTCTCTTCATGGCGAACAGAAGGTAGGAGCAGAAGCAGAAGGAGAAAGAAGATGGAGAAGTGCGGGGCGCCGTCCTTTCCCTCCCGCTCTTTATAAAGGGGCGGGGCTGGGGCTCGACCGCTGATACGTCCAAAACGTATCTATAATTTCTGCTTGCTCCATGCCTCTTTTGTGTGATATTGCTATGATATTTATTCACTTCCATACACTTTTGATCATATTTGGACTAACCTATTAACTCAGTGCACCACAGTGCCAGTTCCTGTTTTCTGCTGTTTTTCTATTTCAGGTTTCCCCCATATTAAAAGTGCTCCAAAAATTCCGGGAAAAATACAGGAAAAATCAGCGTACAGGAAGCTTCGAGAAAAACATAAGCGGGACCAGAGGGGAGCCAGGGGTGGCCCAGGCGGCCACCTGGCGCGGCCCCACCCCTGGCCGCGCCAGGGGGGCGCCTGGGGCCCCGGCTCCGCCTTTGGTGACCCCCCTTCGCATATATATTCCTCTCGTCGCGGAAACCCTAATTCTAGAACCCTTTTCTCCAGAAGCAATTCCGATCTCCGCCGCCATCGCCACCAAGTTTCGGGGGACCAGAATTCCTGTGCTGGCATCCTGCCGGGACGGGGAAGTGCCCCCGGATTCATCTCCATCGACGTTGCTTCCTCCCTCCATGATGCGGGAGTAGTTCCTCCTCGGGGCTGAGGTTTCTACCAGTAGCTATGTGGTCAATTCTCTCCCCCATGATGTGATCTTCGTTCTGATCATAGGCTATGTTAATCTAGGGTGATCCCATGGTATTTCCCCTTCCTCTATGTATTGAATTGATGTACTCACTTGTCTTTATCTAGTATAATCCCCGAGACCAAGGTGACAACGGTCTATTGGACATGGATTAGAAGAATATTTTCATGAGTGATTTCCTCTTTTGTGTGTTGATTGAAGATTGAGAGTCTCTTTGTGCTTGTCTTTGACTATCCTGGAGATATGTTGTGGTGATTGTGGTACTCTCTTTGGATGGCCGCGGTGACATTGGGAAATCCATAGATTGAGAACTACGAACTTTGAGGTGTGCTTTTGTAGCCCTACATAATTCTCGTCCTCTCTTGACCACAAAGGAATGACCTCCGAGTGTGTCTCCATTGCATGTTTTATGGGAAATATCATGTGATTAGACTATGTTAATGATTGGGAGTTGCCACTAGTGAAAGTATGAAGCCTAGGCCTTGTTTCCACCATTGCAATACCATTTGTGCTCACGTTTACCACTTGTTTGCTCGCTGCACTTTTTATTACAGATTTATATTACTTTGCTTTGCCACTCCTATCATCCATATTTTACCATCTCTTCGCCGAACTAGTGCACCTATACAACTCCTAGTTGTATTAGTTGTGTTGGGGACACAAGAGACTTCTTGTATCTTAGTTGTAGGGTTGCTTGAGAGAGACCATCTTCAACCTCTACTTCCCTGAGTTCGATAAACCTTAGGTCATCCACTTGAGGGAAATTGCTACTGTCCTACAAACCTCTGCGCTTGGAGGCCCAACATAGTCTACAAGAATAGAAGCGTGTGTAGACATCAAGCTATTTCTGGTGCCGTTGCCGGGGAAGTAAGTGTTTGAAGGTATATGTTTAGATCTTGCAATTAAATCTTTTCGTTTCTTGTTTTTAGTTTCACTAGTTATGTTTATGGAAAACCGCACTCTTAGTTCGCTGCTTGGGGAAGACCGCTTTACCACACCCGTGGTAGAGAAGTCTCCTTCACCTACTGAATGTATCCTGTTCCAAATACCACTTCGGATAATTGAAATAATTAGGAATGATTGTTATGATGGGACAGTCAATCCTAGTATTCATTTGTTGAAACTTACAGAACTTTGTGAGTTGTTTAAGATTTCAGGTTTGACAAGAGATGGATTCATGAGGAAATTATTTGCCTTGTCACTGAAAGGAAAAGCATTGGAATGGTATAGGCTACTAGATGACTCTCACCTGCTGGATTGGGAAGAGATCCAGTCTCTCTTTTATTTCAAGTTTTATCCTCTTCATGAAGTTCATGAGAATAGGAATTATGTTTATAATTTCTATCCTCATGACGGAGAGAGCATAGCTCAAGCTTGGGGGAGACTGAAAACGTTAATGCTAAAATGTCCTAACCATGGGCTCCCCAAAGATATGATTATTACTAATTTCTATGCGAGGCTCTCTCGACAGGATAAAGATTTGCTCGATGCTTCCTCTATGGGTTCTTTCTCAAACGAAAAGATTGATGCTAAATGGGAACTCCTTGAAAGAATTCAACGCAACACTAAAGATTGGGAGATCGACAAAGGTAAAGAGTCAGGTATAATTTATGAGTATGATTGCATTAAGTCGTTTGTTAAAACTACAAGTTTTAATAAGTTTAGTGCTAAGTTTGGGCTTGATTCTCAACTCCTTGTTGATTTCCTCAAATCTTTTGCTTCACATCTTAATATGCCTAAGGAGGATTGGATCAAGCATCATGAACCTTTTAAAGAGATTTGCAAAGAAAAGGAAATTCTTCATGATGATTGTAACATGCATGATCCAATTCCTAAAAATGAAGTTTTATATAAGCATGTTAATTTTTGTGGAGTGGATATACCTTGTGAAAGGCCTATGATTGAAGAAGAGAAGTATTGTAAGCAACATAAGCATGAAAGAACAATCACTTGGGTCAAAGATTTAAATGAAATTGCTAGAGAATTGTGTGACCTTTATACTTTTACTTGTGAACTTTGCTGTATAGAGGGTCACTTTAATTTTCAATGCATGCACTTTCAAAACATAACTGTTAACCAGTTGTGTGATAACATGATCACCCCTGATCTTTATGATGAGCTTATGTTATTTTTGATGTGTGAAGAGTTATCAGAAAAGACTTCTTGGCTAGATGTTAATGCCATAGGAATAAAAAACACTTTGCAAAATTGCCATCTCTATTGTGTTGTTAATTGCCATAAAAATGATTACATAAGTAAGCTTAGAAAGGAGAGTTTCTCCCAAGTTTCCCCTATTGTTTCTAATGATAAACCAGGATATGTGGAGAAGCTTCATCTCCAACCACTCCCTCCTAAGGTGAAGAAGAAGAAAAAGAAGAGGAGGAGGAAGAGGAGCAAGAAGGAAGAAGAATGGGTATCAACCTGGCCTGAGCATATTCCTCCCATCAACTTTTATCCTAACGGTTGTAAGTTTAAAGAAGAAGGTCAAGTTTATTGCCTTAATTATCATCTTGATGATACGTCCGTAGGTACTATTGAAGATGATTTTGATTATGATATGCATGTTACTTATTGTGATTGGGAAAATGATGATAATGCTACTTATGATCTTGAAAATCTTTTTGGTACCAACTCTGAAAGTGATGATATGGAAAGCTCTAAGCTTGGGGATGATAGGATTGCAAATCCTTTACCCACTAGTGATGTGATAATTGATAATTCTTTTGCTAGTAAGAATAAAGACAACATGTTTACAAATATAGTTGCTAGCAATGATAATGCTCTTATCTACTATGATGATGTTATAACTCCAATCTATAGCGATTATAAAGGTACCTATGACATAAGGAGAAATTATCCTTATGAAACTTGTCATAATCATGGAGGGAATTACTCCCTTGTTGAACACCATCTTCCTAATACACAATTAATCTATAGTGTTCAAGTTGTTTATGATAGTCCTACTCCCACTATTACCAATGAGAAAGATTATGCTTATGTGGAGAGTAAGAGTACCTTTTTGCATGTGGATCATGGTAACAATGCTTTATGTGATGCTTATATTGTTGAGTTTATTCGTGATCCCACTGAAAATTATTATGAGATGGGAACATATGCTTATAGATATTTCAATAATATCAAGTTCCCTCTCTTTATGTTGAAGGTTTTGAAGCTGCACTTGTTTTGTCTTCCTATGCTTATTGCTTTGTGCTTCAATTAACTATTCTATTGCAATATTCCTATGCATAGGAAGCATGTTAGGATTAAATGTGTTTGGTATTTGCTTCTTGATGCTCTCTTTTGTTCTTCAACTCTTATTCCTACGAGAGCATCATTAAAGTCTTAAGCTTATCTTTATGGCTATAAAGAAAGAGCTCTAGGGAGACAACCCTTGTTATCTTTGCTTTCAGTTTGTTCTTTTAGTTTTTAGTGTTCTTGATGTTTGTTACTACTGTAGCAACATCATTGTATCTTTATTTTTCAGCTTTGTGGCAATTTTAGCCTCTGATTGCAAGAAAGTTCAAAAGTTGTGACATGCTGTCCAGAAAACAGATTCTATCCTTGGAAAGAAAAATTCGAATAAAATCACCAGATCAATTTTTTGATCTGAATTTTTTTGACAGCATGCTCTATACAATTGGCTTTCGAGCGTCCGTTCTGAGTTTTTTTATTTGAGTTGCAGAAGTACACCAAAAAAATTATTTACTACCTGCTGGTCTGTTTTTCACAGATTCTGTCCTGTTTTGCCTTTTCTTCGTTTTGCAAACCTTGAGCTTGCTTTTTCTTTGCAAAAACCTTTTGGCAATCTTGAGAAACAGTAGCTCTTCAAGATTATCTTTATTTCCAGTAGGGAAAAATTATTTTATTGTGGGTACTAACCTCGCTAATCAGATTATGATGAGTTATGTATGAAGGGAGTTTTCAAGTGTGCGAGGGAAGATGATAAAAGAAGATTCAGGAGGGTCAAACGCTCAAGCTTGGGGATGGCCCCATGCACCCCCAAGAAATATTCAAGAAGACTCAAGCGTCTAAGCTTGGGGATGCCCCCATGCATCCCCTTCTCCATCAACAATTATCAGTTCGTCTTTCGTTCCACTATAATTATCACTTCATGTGTTATGTGCTATGCTTGGAGCGTCTTGCTCTTAGTTTCCTTTTTAGTTTTCTTTAGCTTTGCTTGCTGTTCATAACAAGTTAGAACCCAGCTTTCTTTGCGTGGGAGAGAAACACGCTCCACTTCAACCTAGAACACAACATAGGATTTTCATGCTTATCTTTGCTGTGTGTGTTCTTTGTCTTTCCATAGCTGCTGTCATGTTTAGCTCTTAGTTTTCATGCTTTTCTTTTTAAAGAGCTTTTGTTTAGTTGGTTGCTGAACTCTTTTGAGTTTTCATGTTTATCTTGTTAAGAGAGTTTGCCTGGTGCACTGAGTTGTGTGTCTTAACTTAAAGTAGGTAATTGAGGTTGCTATTTAATTTTAGTAGTAACTTGCAATAGTTTTGAGGTATTGCCATGAGTAATGTCTGAACTTTTGGTGTCAAGAGCTTTAGCCTATTAGTGATAGATGTCGTATTTTGGGCAATCCGTGTTTATTTTCGAAAACCTACAAAATAGTTGAGAACTTTAGCTACTAAATGGATCACTAATCTTTGGAGGGATCGAATATTAGAGTACACTCACGTACCATGTGTCGAGGATGCGCAAGGATAACCAAACCCCCATACACTCCTCCTCAGGGTACTTGTCTCTTTGTGAACCTCCTAATTAGATTGAGAGTTACCGATAATAAGTGCATGAGTTCTTCGGACTAATGTGAGTATTCGAAAGTTGACACTTCCACCTAGCCATATTTTTCTAGCCTCTTCGGTACCGTGCATTGCCCTTTCTCACCTCAAGAGTTGGCGCATACTTCGCCGGTGCATCCAAATCCTTGGCACGATACGCTCTGTCATCATAAGCCTCATTATATCCTTCCTCAAAACAGCCACCATACCTACCTATCAAGGCATTTCCATAGCCTTTCCAAGATACATTGCCATGCAACATCCATCTTCTCATGACTTGATCTTCATGTCATACATGCTTTTTGCTTGATCGATGAGCCGCATGCTAGTTGGGCCTTGCCCTAATCATTGCTACATGACGCGCTAGTATCATTGCATATGCTGCTACACTGGCAGAGGCATACATTTGCATACATCATGATAATTTCATTTTCTTTATGTTGAGTACTTTTGTAAAGTGTGAAAGATCTTCTACACTCTTTGTAATATATAGAGTGTTGCCCCTAAAGTGAGGAAAAGATCCCAAAGAGGACAAAATCAAAAGATCCCAAAGAGGACAAATGAGAGATAAATAGAAAGAGCCATTGAGGCCACAAAAAAATAAAAAAAATAGAAAAAAAAGAGAAAAAGAAATAAAAAGAGAGAAGGGGCACACTACTATTCCTTTAGAGATCCACACTCGTACTCCATCTTATACCTTGTACTCCATAGAGATTATCATTCATGCATATAGCTATGTGGGGACCTTCACACTATAGAACTTGGCTTGTATATTCCAATGATGAGACTCCTCAAAAGAGCTCTAGGTCTTCTTGAGCAAGCAAGTTGGATGCACCCCCACTAGTTCCATTGGAGAGCTTACCTTAGCTAATATGTGCATCCGTTGCATGGCAATCCCTATTCCTCACATCATATCTATCATTTCGCTTTCTCTCGCCTATGATTGTCCTCATTGATATGAGCCTTTCACACCTTTTTTGTCTTCCCCCTTCATCATTTTTCTCTCTTTGCCATCCTAAGTGTCGACTTTCTTGCTTACGCTCATCCATTGCATGAGTGCTCAAAATATCGAAAGGGAGTGGATCATTTTGACTTGTACCTGACTGGTGGTCTCGAGATGAGTCAAGATAAGATTCCAAAGAAGACCAAGTGTGAAACTTTAGTAGATTAAGTTCTCAACAATACAAAAACTACGTTTTACTCTCTCGTATATCCCTATCCCCTTTCTTGCACGCAAACACCATTTGGAGACATTCGAGTCACGGACAGCGAGAGCTCTTGCACCTTTATGTTCTTATGTTGCTTGTTACAATGCTAATATAGACTCTTGCTTGTTATGACTTGAATTGAATTACATGCCTTGATTGCTTTACTTAAAAGTTCTTATATGGTTGATAGCATGTCACCACAGAAATTATGCTTGTTACCATTTCCCTACTCGAGGACGAGCAGGAATTAAGCTTGGGGATGTTGATACGTCCAAAACGTATCTATAATTTCTGCTTGCTCCATGCCTCTTTTGTGTGATATTACTATGATATTTATGCACTTCCATACACTTTTGATCATATTTGGACTAACCTATTAACTCAGTGCACCACAGTGCTTGTTCCTGTTTTCTGCTGTTTTTCTATTTCAGGTTTCCCCCATATTAAAAGTGCTCCAAACATTCCGGGAAAAATACAGGAAAAATCAGCGTACAGGAAGCTTCGAGAAAAACCAAAGCGGGGCCAGAGGGGAGCCAGGGGTGGCCCAGGCGGCCACCTGGCGCGGCCCCACCCCTGGCCGCGCCAGGGGGGCGCCTGGGGCCCCGGCTCCGCCTCTGGTGACCCCCCTTCGCATATATATTCCTCTCGTCGCGGAAACCCTAATTCTAGAACCCTTTTCTCCAGAAGCAATTCCGATCTCCGCCGCCATCGCCACCAAGTTTCGGGGGACCAGAATCCCTGTGCTGGCATCCTGCCGGGACGGGGAAGTGCCCCCGGATTCATCGACGTTGCTTCCTCCCTCCATGATGCGGGAGTAGTTCCTCCTCGGGGCTGAGGTTTCTACCAGTAGCTATGTGGTCAATTCTCTCCCCCATGATGTGATCTTCGTTGTGATCATAGGCTATGTTAATCTAGGGTGATCCCATGATATTTCCCCTTCCTCTATGTATTGAATTGATGTACTCACTTGTCTTTATCTAGTATAATCACTGAGACCAAGGTGACAGCGGTCTATTGGACATGGATTAGAAGAATATTTTCATGAGTGATTTCCTCTTTTGTGTGTTGATTGAAGATTGAGAGTCTCTTGGTGCTTGTCTTTGACTATCCTGGAGATATGTTGTGGTGATTGTGGTACTCTCTTTGGATGGCCGCGGTGACATTGGGAAATCCATAGATTGAGAACTAGAACTTTGAGGTGTGCTTTTGTAGCCCTACATAATTCTCGTCCTCTCTTGACCACAAAGGAATGACCTCCGAGTGCGTCTCCATTGCATGTTTTATGGGAAATATCATGTGATTAGACTATGTTAATGATTGGGAGTTGCCACTAGTGAAAGTATGAAGCCTAGGCCTTGTTTCCACCATTGCAATACCATTTGTGCTCACGTTTACCACTTGTTTGCTCGCTGCACTTTTTATTACAGATTTATATTACTTTGCTTTGCCACTCCTATCATCCATATTTTACCATCTCTTCGCCGAACTAGTGCACCTATACAACTCCTAGTTGTATTAGTTGTGTTGGGGACACAAGAGACTTCTTGTATCTTAGTTGCAGGGTTGCTTGAGAGAGACCATCTTCAACCTCTACTTCCCTGAGTTCGATAAACCTTAGGTCATCCACTTAAGGGAAATTGCTACTGTCCTACAAACCTCTGCGCTTGGAGGCCCAACATAGTCTACAAGAATAGAAGCGTGTGTAGACATCAAGCTATTTCTGGCGCCGTTGCCGGGGAAGTAAGTGTTTGAAGGTATATGTTTAGATCTTGCAATTAAATCTTTTCGTTTCTTGTTTTTAGTTTCACTAATTATGTTTATGGAAAACCGCACTCTTAGTTCGCTGCTTGGGGAAGACCGCTTTACCACACCCGTGGTAGAGAAGTCTCCTTCACGTACTGAATGTATCCTGTTCCAAATACCACTTGGGATAATTGAAATAATTAGGAATGATTGTTATGATGGGATAGTCAATCCTAGTATTCATTTGTTGAAACTTACAGAACTTTGTGAGTTGTTTAGGGAAATTGCTACTGTCCTACAAACCTCTGCGCTTGGAGGCCCAACATAGTCTACAAGAATAGAAGCGTGTGTAGACATCAACCGCCCCGCTCGGCCAATCAAGACGCAGAAGGCGAGGGGGGCCGGGACCGACCCACTGCCCCAACCAGCGACGGCTCGGGTTCCCGCCTCCACCGTTCGCCACCCCAAACGCATGAAGGGCACATGGCAGACGTGCAGAACCGAGGGGACGGGTGAGGCGACCTCTCCCCACCCCGTGATCATGGGGAGTAGACGCCTTGACGACCGCGCCTCGGCCCCGTTCAGTAAATAGGCCACGCCTCCACGCCCCCCCCCCCGTTTACGGGGAAGGCGCGAAGCCGCCCTCCTTTTGCAATTACTGCGACGTGATGCATGCCTGCGGAAACCGCCCCACGCATTCCGCCCATGTCACGCACGCCCCTCCACCCCGCGCCGTGCGCGCGGGTCGTGGGAGGCGCAGCGCGCGGAAAATTTTACCACGGTGAAAACCGCCGCGCCTGCCCGCGCACCGTTCTGAGCCTGGCCCAACAACGTGTCACGCTTATGTTTGGCCCAGGCCCGGGGGATCCTGTCGGTGTACAAAAAGAGGGGAACACTTTTTGTACCCCTATGACTGTGCACGGGCAGTCTGAGCCATGAGCACCACCACACTAAGCATGGCAAGGGAGGTGAGCCGGGGTAAGACCGAAGCTTGATGGAGACTGGAACAACGCCAAGAACAATACCACAAAGAGCAAAGGAGCGAAGCGGCTTTCTCCGGCAAGGTCCTTGAACGGAGCCAGTTTTAGCAGCCCTGGCAAGACTCTTGCTGGGGCCGGCTCTGGCAGCCCCGGCAAGACCCTTGTCGCGGTAGCTCGCCCCATGCCTACGGAGCAGATCGCCCTTTAGTCCACTGCCCCCATGGGGCGAGGATTTGGAAGATATCCCCGTGGTGGCATGCAGATCTTTGTGAAGACATCCAAGATCAGATACAAGCTAAGAAGAGAACGACCCTTGGCGGGATTCCAGCCAAGGAGGACCACAAGGCCTCCGGCAAGCACCTTGCCAGGGATGACAGCAGGCGCCGCGACAAGACCCTTGCCGGGCCCCCGGCAAGGACCTTGCCGAGGACACCCGCAGGGCCACCATCAGGCCCGCACCAACTGTATTTCCACTGGCCCACACAGCTGCCAACCCAACCAGCTGGACATGCTCCTGCGTGGCAACTTGCAGATCTTCGTGGAGACCCGCCGTTGTCAGGACCGGGATTTCGGGTATTAAAAATTCCCAAAATTCGGACCTTGTGCTCACCAGCCCCAGGATTACTGTTAGCTGATGAGGCACCAACTGGTTACAGAAAACTCCAGGTAAGGACCAAATATGTAGTACAAGACCATTCTAGCCTGAGAGTACAACACAAGTTTTAAAGAATGACGGCGGAAGCGGTTTGTGGATCGTCAGTGATTATGGGACTCCATTCCCCACAGGAACGGCTGACCGGGATAACCCTATCTTCGCGGGACTGCTCACTCCAATAGTGTAGGCTCCGGGGTGGCATCACATCGTTCCTTCCCTCGCAAGGAATCTGGCCAAGACAATAGCCAGGGACAAGCCAGTGAGTACTTTGAATCTACTCGCAAACATTAAGAACATAGGTGAGACATAAACATGATCAAAGATGATTTATGATCACTATGATAATAATGATGCGATAGGGTATAACTTTAAGCAGGACGTTCGAGAAAAGGGGTATATGCAATCAGAAAGTAGTAACGAAACAAATAACAGGCATGCCACAGTCAGGCGTCTGAGCGACACCACAGAAAGAGCTCATAAGAGAAAGGAAAATAAAGGACAAGAATGCCACAGTCGGACGTCTGAGCGACATCACATAAAGGGCTTATAAATAAAAAGAATGCCACAGTCGGACGTCGGAGCGACATCACATAAAGGGCTTATAAGTAAAAAAGAATGCCACAGTCGGACGACTGAGCGACATCACAGAAAGGGCTTATAAATAAAAAGAATGTCACAGTCGGACGTCTGAGCGACATCACATAAAGGGCTGGTAAATAAAAAGAATGCCACAGTCGGACGTCTGAGCGACATCACAGAAAGGGCTTGTAAAAAAAGGAAATAACAGGGAATATCCGGGAGGTAGAACCGTCCTGCGGATACTCGCTGTTTCAAGTAGTATGAATGGTTAGTCCATAATAAGGATAAATCACAATCACTACCTGTCACAGGTCATAAATACTGTTCTTAATTAATAGCTTTCTCCTCCGAACACCGACACTAAGACCAACACTCAACCCATCCCAGACTGTAGTCCTTAACCATGGACACGGCTATTCGAATAGGTTTTATATCTCTGCAGAGGGTGTACTCTTTACCCACGGATGACGGATTCTCTATAGCCCCTCTGGACTAATTCCGTCCACGGTCTTTTAATTTGAGAACACACCTGACTGCACACACCAGCTTAACTTACTGGTGCCTGGAATCACCCACGACACTAGTTAAGACAAACTCTAAGTGGGGAGGCTACAACCTCGACTAGCATGGGATCACCACAATTTATAACGCACGCGAAAAACAGGGGAAGCTATCCCCTTCGGCTACAACCGAAACACCCATGCCCCCGGACCAGGTGGCCTGCCTACCGGATGCAGCCGATATCTTCCACCGTGGCCTCTCTGTATGGTGTGTGATAGAGCAGGGGTCGACAAATTTACTAAACCGCACCCTACCTGTAGCAGGGACACGTGGTAGTATGAAGCAAGTATGGGGGTTACCGGAGCAAGACTCGATCTATGGTCGACTCAGGAGGTTTATATATATACTCTACACGGCTAATGTCACAAAGCTCTCACAGTTCCCGGACAGGGTCACACCCTTCATGCTACATGCTGCCTCGCTGCACATCCTCGTCATAACGAGATGTCAGTCACGTGGTCGATTCACGAACCACATCCTTCTTTCGGACTCCATCCGAACTATCACCAGGCATATCTGGCATGAGGAGGGGTGGCTGTCACCAATGACACGAATATGACTGAAGAAAGAAATTGTTCACCACATGCTGATATGCAAGAGTATGATTTCCGCATGAAATAACGATGCTCCACTTTGTCATGCCCATGGAGTTCTTGGGTTATAGCCACACACAACATGTGTCAAAAAGGGGTTCAAGATGCTTGCCTTCAAGTAGATGGGAGGAGAAAAGCATCCCAAGAATTTTGGAAGCTTTCTCCCTCTTCAAAAATCCTAAAAGAATTAAAAGGAAACCAATACATAGACTTGGAACATCCCCAAAAAGTTGTCTGGGAAATTTTCATATAAATATGAAAATAAACTAGACAAAATTTGGGAAACAACAAACAAAGAATCAAATCATTTGCAGCTGTAGTTTAAAAGTTAAAGCCAGTCAAAGTTTTGGTCAAATCCTGATTTCTAAATTAAAACAGAAAAGAAAACGATTCGGTTGGGAATTACGTCTTCGGGCCAGGGAATACGTACTTCGGTAAATGCGCCTCCGCTTATGCGCGCGTGGGTGTGAGGCTGGGTCACTGACAGTGGGTCTAGGGGGCCCACTGGTCAGGTTTGGCCGGTCGTTTTCCCCCTCCTCTTTCCTCTGCCCGAACGGAGGCGGGACTCCGGCGATCGTCGGCGGCGAACGAAGGCCCCTCGAGGGACACCGAGTGCGGGAATGGATCCACGACTCCTAGGCGATCCTTCCGGTAGTTGACTGGTCGGAGGGGACGGAGGGAGTCGCCGGCGGCGAGCTCTGCGGCGGAGGAAGCTTCGGGTGAGTTTGGGGCTTTGCGATGCAGTGGCTCCCGAGCGAGTCTGAGGTGACGGGTGGCTTCGCAGGGTCGAGGGGAAGGCGATGGTGGTGCTGGACGGGCGAGGGAAGCCCTGGTGGCGCCGGATTGCTCGGGGCAGAGGCGGCGGGTGTGTTCATCGGAGATGGAGAAGGAAGCTTCCCGGGGCGATTGGCTACCACGGGGCTGCTCTGCGAGGTGCCTAGGGGGGGTATAATGCTGCGGAGAGGCTCGGGCGCCTTTAAATAGGCGAGCCATGGCTGTTCAGCGGCGGCAGTGGATAAGCTCGCCGGCGACCGCCGTTCTGTTGCAGCAGGGGGACGTGGCGGCGACGAAAGCTAGCGGACGGCCTGCAGATGAGCTCGCACTGCTTCAACGGGGCAGCTGGCGAGCGCGCGTGGCTTGGGCGGCATCGACCGTGGCAGAGAGCCACTATGCTCGCCGGCGTGCCGCCAAAAGCCCTCTGACGGCGGCGCTGTGGCGACCCAGGGGCGGCTTGGCGTTTCCTCGAGTGCGGATAAGGCTGGGCGCGGCTCTGGGAGTGGGTTGGGGCCAGGGGCGCGACGCGGCGGCCCGAGCGCACGCACGTGCAAAACGCGCGCTCTGGGCGCGCCCAGAGCACGCCCGCAATGTGCTCGGCGCTATGCCAAGGCTGGCTAAAGAGTTCCAAACTGCAAGGGGGTCAGCAGGGTGGGGTTATAGGCTCTGACAAAACTGTGAGACATGCTGGTTTAGGCAGGAGATCAAGTTCATAAAATGAACCAGAAGCTAAGCCAAATATGGCCATGCACTCAGGGTGTTTGACAAAATGCCAGGGGCATCTAGCAAGCTCTTGGGGTGGCCAAATTTTCCAGATGGATGTCTCCTTAGATGAGTAAGAAGGTGGGGAGGTTAGTTCATCAAAAGCAAGAACTTGTTAGAGCAAGTTTTGCAAGATTTCAATTCTGAACAGAAAATGCATAGCACTATTCCATGGACCAAAACTATCCCAATAGGCCCACTCTTCTGGACTTAGGGGTTTTGCAAGATGAACTACAAGCATGAGGAAGCTCAAAGGCATTGGAGCAAAATAGACTAGGGTTGCAGTGCAAATCACCAAACTGAACCAGAATGGAAAAGAGGTTGTTTCACTCAAAATTTCCAAAGAACCAAGATGGGTTTTTGCATAAAGATGGTTACCATACTGTTATGAACATCCCATAATTTTGGTGGAAGCATTGCATGAATATATAAAGGGGTTGCAGTGCAATATGGCCTACTGAACCAGATTGGCAAACATGTTGTGGAGCTCAAAATATTAGCTGAAATACTTATATTCTTGCATAAAAGTGATCTAGTAGCATTACTAGGCATCTCCAAATTTTGGTTGAATTTATAAATAAATTTATCTAGAGGTTGCAGTTCAAAAGAGGTCTTAAAATTAGGTTTAACTATATATAGAGAGAAGTAAATTATGGAGACCAATATATAATTAATCCTGTTGATATGAGCAAAGTTTTTAAAGGATGCAGAAGAGAAACTAATATTAGCTGGGAAGTTTTTACTAAGGTCAATTTTTTTAATTTACTGGCAAAATTTTATTCAATAAAACATTGCTAAATTTTTGGGGCGTTACAACACTACCCCCCTTAGGAAAAATCTCGTCCTCGAGATTTGTTAAGAGTTGCTGTAAGGTCTGCTCCAAGGATATTACCAAAAAAAATTACGTCTTTAATTGTGCAAATAAAAACTACTACAGTGCAAGAGTAAATAGTGGTGTAAACTGCAGTGTTAAACACTGGTGTGTCACGGGAAAAGAATAATCTACTGTTATGGAAAACGAGATATTTCTACTCTGGGTCATAGTAAATTTTAGAAATGGGAATTTCCAAATTTACAAGCGCGCTGGTCGCACCCGAGGGCGCAGTGCTCTCACTGGCTGACAGGTGGGGCTTGGGCCCATTGTCAGCCTCTTCTTCCTCCTCCGGCTCTCTCTTCTCCTCTCTCCCGCGCGCTTTCCCGCACTTTCTCCACCAGAGACGGCTAGCTCGTAGGGCATCTAGGCCGTACTGCCATAGTGCGCGGCGTGCTAGCTGCCGGTGTAGCGTGCACTCACCTCGCGGGCCAGTGCGCTGTCGGCACTGCTCGCGGATTCGCCTCCGAACACCGACGGTCGAGCGACGAGCGGCGTTGGTGGACTCTGCCCACCGTACACCGATCTCGGGCTAAAAAACGGCCGGGGTGCTGATCCTTCTTCCTCACCTCCGGCCTCTATTCTCCTCCTTCTTCCTTCTCCTCCTTTGTGTTAGCAGGAGCTCGGGTCGAGGCTCTAATGGTGGAGGCGATGCCGGACTGGTGCATGGTTCTCATGAGCGTGGGGTTGGCTGCATTGCTGGGGGTATCTGTGCTCTTGTGTGCGATGATCCTCGAAGATCATCGTGATGCGGCGGCTCGAGTGCTGGCTCTCCGCGGCGGCGGCGATCACGAGGATTAGGTGAGAGTGGCAGGACTAATGGGGTTAGCGTGCGGTAGGCACTTGGTGCTTGAATAAATTTCCAGAGTTCAAGAAACTATGGTGTGTAAGTAGGTGCTTGATGAAGCAGGTTCAGGTGGATTAGCAACTTAGTGTACTGTGTGTAGTGGCCGGAGTTGTATCATCGTTGTTGTGGTGCTGTGTGATGAAAGAAAATCTATGCTAAGCAGATGGACAAGATGCAACAACACAGGGAAAGAATTCATTTAACACACAGTGCAACACGCAGTTCTTATAAAGAAAAAAAAATACAGGTACACCCACGTGGCAGTTATGTCTAAAATATAAATGGTAAATGAACAGGGTCTTGGGAAAAGGTCTCTGGTGCTGGGGGACACTCTTCTTCTATTGGTGGTAGTGGGTTGACCAGTCGGTGAATGTGCTTCTCCTGCACGGGCCTCAAAGGTCTGCCGATGGCGATCCGAGCATTTAAATCGGCGAGGCTCTGGAGATAACCCATTATCCGCTGGTTCAGACGCTCTTGCGCGATCACATCCTGTGAAAGGTTGGCTAGCACCGGGTCGCTCTCGATACGCCCACCAAGAAAAGATGCTGCTTCTCCGGGTGTTGCGCGGCTTGGAAAGTAGTAATATCCTCGCTCACTGGCATAGGGCATCGCAAATCGAAGGCGAGCAATCGCTTCGCAAGCGGCAGCCTCTATGGCCATCTGTGGAGTCGGCATAGATTTCCCCATGAAGGAAACCTCTGTGGGGTCTTGGTTTGGGTTGGTGGGTGGGATGTGTACCACTGCCCAATATTTCGAGGTGGATGGTGTGATCCTCGCTTTGAGTAGCTCATACTGGGGTGGACGGGTGGCACTCATAGTACTGCAGATAAAATCCCACAATATCTTCACGAAACTACCCGGGATGCCTCAGGGGTCCTCAGGTAAATGCTAGGGATTGACATGGCGGAGGTAATGGATGTGCGAGGGGAGCACCGGTGAGGGGTGCTTGGCAAGCTCACGGTGTGGCCTATATATAGCGGCCTGGCTAGCTTATAGGGTTATGGTGAGGGCGTCTGTATTGTCGGTTGCGCTTTACTGGGTCGGGGTCAAGGCTACAGATACTCACGTCTCATAAAAAGGCATGTTCGCTGTAGGGGTTGTCGGTGAGGTGCTCAGGAAGTCATACCTGACAAAAATAGGCACTCGTACACTAGCTGCTACAACGATAACTGTACATACATATAGGCATACAGGTTACACGGCCTTGGCAATGGCAAGGTAAGGCTTGGTAATACTCGGGTAATTTAATCAACATCGTTTATATCCAAGCGGCCTGGCCTTGTGGGTGCTGAAGCTTCTCCGGGAGCTTCATCATTGGGGTTGGCTGGCGGTGGCTGAGGAGGTGCAGGGTCGGGGCAGGGATGATGACCCTCGCGGGGATTGTTGGCTACAATCCCGTTGGAGCGTGCGCTAAATAGGCGACGCATCACTTCTGGAGATACCAAGGCATTCTAGTCAATGACCGTGGCAGGCCTTGGGGACTCGATTGGTTGCCCGAATAGCACGACTGGGTTATAGGTGCCGGACTCATCTCGTCCTCTAGCTGGGGCTCGGCGAAGCAGTTCTCCACGGGCTGCGATCAGATCTAGGGTGATTTGATCAAACAGTTCCTCGAGTACGCTGACATAGCGTACCAGATGCAATAATGCAGGATCCGTCTCGTGGTCTCCGCTTGCAACTCGGGGAGGCCTACCATACCCGTTACGACTGGGGTAGTAGTAAAATGAGCGACAGTTAACTCTGGGCGACAGGTGCGTGAGTTGAACTATAGCCTCCCGAGAGGCCAGTTGGATAGCTTGCGGCTCAAAGGAAATTGTCCTTCCGGTGAACCTGTAGGGGCGCTCTGGCGTCAGACCTCTACCGTAGATGTGCACAGTGGCCCAGAATTGACGGCTTTCACCGCCCATGGTGTCTTGGTACACAACATATTCTGGGGGTTCTTCCATCGCAAAGGCACGAGGGTGAGGTTTGCAAGCACGGCCACAAAACCTCCAAGGTTGGTTGCTGTGGTTTCATTATGGACGATGGGTCCTGGCATTCTAGCTCGGTATGGGGGTAGAGGCTGTGTGGTGTTGGGTTTGGGGGGGCTAGCGTGCCCTATTTATAGGAAAGGACGGAGTCTTCCTTTACACACTTGCGGAGTCTTCCTTTGCACGCTTGCGGAGTCTTCCTCTGCACGCTTGCGGAGTCTTCCTCTGCACGCTTGCGGAGAGGAACTGTTCGGTTACTGGCGCGTGATTGATAAGCTAGGCTGGTAGGTTGGGCACTGACTACCAAAGGTGTCGGTTCACTGTGTGGTTATCTTAAGCGAGAAGCTCGGCTGGGGTGAGAAAATGGTCTGGTGGGGTGGTTAAATCAAGGTTTTTGGACCTGGCTAAGATGGGATTAGCCAACAGTCAGCCTGGCTCTGATACCAAGGTTGTCAGGACCGGGATTTCGGGAATTAAAAATTCCCAAAATACGGACCTTGTGCACACCAGCCCCAGGATTACTGTTAGCTGATGAGGCACCAACTGGTTACAGAAAACTCCAGGTAAGGACCAAATATGTAGTACAAGACCATTCTGGCCTGAGAGTACAACACAAGTTTTAAAGAATGACGGCGGAAGCGGTTTGTGGATCGTCGGTGATTATGGGACTCCATTCCCGACAGGAACGGCTGACCGGGATAACCCTATCTTCGCGGGACTGCTCACTCCCATAGTGTAGGCTCCGGGGTGGCATCACATCGTTCCTTCCCTCGCAAGGAATCTGGCCAAGACAATAGCCAGGGACAAGCCAGTGAGTACTTTGAATGTACTCGCAAACATTAAGAACATGGGTGAGACATAAACATGCTCAAAGATGATTTATGATCACTATGATAATAATGATGCGATAGGGTATAACTTTAAGCAGGACGTTCGAGAAAAGGGGTATATGCAATCAGAAAGTAGTAAAGAAACAAATAACAGGCATGCCACAGTCGGGCGTCCGAGCGACACCACAGAAAGAGCTCATATGAAAAAGAAAAATAAAGGACAAGAATGCCATAGTCGGACGTCTGAGCGACATCACATAAAGGTCTTATAAATAAAAGAATGCCACAGTCGGACGTCTGAGCGACATCACATAAAGGGCTTATAAGTAAAAAGAATGCCACAGTCGGACGTCTAAGCGACATCACAGAAAGGGCTTATAAATAAAAAGAATGCCACAGTCAAACGTCTGAGCGACATCACATAAAGGGCTGGTAAATAAAAAGAATGCCACAGTCGGACGTCTGAGCGACATCACAGAAAGGGCTTGTAAAAAAAATAACAGGAATATCCGGGAGGTAGAACCGTCCTGCGGATACTCGCTGTTTCAAGTAGTATGAATGGTTAGTCCATAATAAGGATAAATCACAATCACTACCTGTCACAGGTCATAAATAATGTTCTTAATTAATAGCTTTCTCCTCCGAAGACCGACACTAAGACCGACACTTGACCCATCCCAGACTGTAGTCCTTAACCATGGACACGGCTATTTGAACAGGTTTTATATCTCTGCAGAGGGTGTACTCTTTACCCATGGATGACGGATTCTCTATAGCCCCTCTGGACTAATTCCGTCCACGGTCTTTTAATTTGAGAACACACTTGACTGCACACACCAGCTTAACTTATCGGTGCCTGGAATCACCCACGACACTAGTTAAGACAAACTCTAAGTGGGGAGGCTACAACCTCAACTAGCATGGGATCACCCCAATTTATAACGCGCGCGAAAAACTGGGGAAGCTATCCCCTTCGGCTACAACCAAAACACCCATGCCCGCGGACCAGGTGGCCTGCCTACCGGATGCAGCCGGTATCTTCCACCGTGGCCTCTCTGTATGGTGTGTGATAGAGCAGGGGTCGACAAATTTACTGAACCGCACCCTACCTGTAGCAGGGACACGTGGTAGTACGAAGCAAGTATGGGGGTTACCGGAGCAAGACTCGATCTATGGTCGACTAAGGAGATTTATATATATACTCTGCACGGCTAATGTAACAAAGCTCTCACAGTTCCCGGACAGGGTCACACCCTTCATGCTACATGCTGCCTCGCTGCACATCCTCTTCATAACGAGATGTCAGTCACGTGGTCGGTTCACGAACCACATCCTTCTTTCGGACTCCATCCGAACTATCACCAAGCATATGTGGCATGAGGAGGGGTGGCTGTCACTAATGACACGAATATGACTGAAGAAAGAAATTGTTCACCACATGCTGATATGCAAGAGTATGATTTCCGCATGAAATAACGATGCTCCACTTTGTCATGCCCATGGAGCTCTTGGGTTATAGCCACACACAACATGTGTCAAAAAGGGGTTCAAGATGCTTGCCTTCAAGTAGATGGGAGGAGAAAAGCATCCCAAGAATTTTGGAAGCTTTCTCCCTCTTCAAAAATCCTAAAAGAATTAAAAGGAAATCAATACATAGACTTGGAACATCCCCAAAAAGTTGTCTGGAAAATTTTCATATAAATATGAAAATAAACTAGACAATATTTGGGAAACAACAGAAAAAGAATCAAATCATTTGGAGCTGTAGTTTAAAAGTTAAAGCCAGTCAAAGTTTTGGTCAAATCCTGATTTTTAAATTAAAACAGAAAAGAAAACGATTCGGTTGGGAATTACGTCTTCGGGCCAGGGAATACGTACATCGGTAAATGCGCCTCCACTTATGCGCGCGTGGTTGTGAGGCTGGGTCACTCACAGTGGGTCCAGGGGGCCCACTGGTCAGGTTTGACCGGTCGTTTTCCACCTCCTCTTTCCTCTGCCCGAACGGAGGCGGGACTCCGGCGATCGGCGGCGGCGAATGAAGGCCCCTCGAGGGACATCGAGTGCGGCAATGGATCCGCAACTCCTAGGTGATCCTTCTGGTAGTTGACTGGTCGGAGGGGACGGAGGGAGTCGCCGGCGGCGAGCTCTGCGGCGGACGAAGCTTCGGGTGAGTATGGGGCTTTGCGATGCAGTGGCTCCCGAGCGAGTCTGAGGTGACGGGTGGCTTCGCAGGGTCGAGGGGAAGGCGATGGTGGTGCTGGACGGGCGAGGGAAGGCCTGGTGGCGCCTGATTGCTCGGGGCAGAGGCGGCGGCTGTGTACGCCGAAGATGGAGAAGGAAGCTTCCCGGGGAGATTGGCTGCCACGGGGCTGCTCTGCGAGGTGCCTAGGGGGGGTATGATGCTGCGGAGAGGCTCAGGCGCCTTTAAATAGGCGAGCCATGGCGGTTCAGCGGCGGCAGTGGATAAGCTCACCGGCGACGGCTGTTCTGTTGCAGCAGGGGGACGTGGCGGCGATGAAAGCTAGAGGACGGCCTGCGGATGAGCTCGCACTGCTTCAAGGTGGCAGCTGGCGAGCGCGCGTGGCTTGGGCGGCGCCGACCGTGGCAGAGAGATACTGTGCTCGCCGGCGTGCCGCCAAAAGCGCTCTGACGGCGGCGCTGTGGCGACCCAGGGGCGGCTTGGCGTTTCCTCGAGTGCGGATAAGGCTGGGCGTGGCTCTGGGAGTGGGTTGGGGCCAGGGGCACGACGCGGCGGGCCGAGCGCACGCACGTGCAAAACGCGCGCTCTGGGCGCGCCCAGATCACGCCTGCAACGTGCTCGGCGCTATGCCAAGGCAGGCTAAAGAGTTCCAAACTGCAAGGGGGTCAGCAGGGTGGGGTTATAGGCTCTGACAAAACTGTGAGACATGCTGGTTTAGGCAGGAGATCAAGTTCATAAAATGAACCAGAAGCTAAGCCAAATATGGCCATGCACTCAGGGTGTTTGACAAAATGCCAGGGGCATCTAGCAAGCTCTTGGGGTGGCCAAATTTTCCAGATGGATGTCTCCTTAGATGAGTAAGAAGGTGGGGAGGTTAGTTCATCAAAAGCAAGAACTTGTTAGAGCAAGTTTTGCAAGATTTCAATTCTGGACAGAAAATGCAGAGCACTGTTCCATGGACCAAAACTATCCCAATAGGCCCACTCTTCTGAACTTAGGGGTTTTGCAAGATGAACTACAAGCATGAGGAAGCTCAAAGGCATTGGAGCAAAATAGACTAGGGTTGCAGTGCAAATCAACAAACTGAACCAGAATGGAAAAGAGGTTGTTTCACTCAAAATTTCCAAAGGACCAAGATGGGTTTTTGCATAAAGATGGTTAACATACTGTTATGAACATCCCATAATTTTGGTGGAAGCATTGCATGAATGTATAAAGGGGTTGCAGTGCAATATGGCCTACTGAACCAGATTGGCAAACATGTTGTGGAGCTCAAAATATTAGCTGAAATACTTATATTCTTGCATAAAAGTGATCTAGTAGCATTACTAGGCATCTCCAAATTTTGGTTGAATTTATAAATAAATTTATCCAGAGGTTGCAGTTCAAAAGAGGTCTTAAAATTAGGTTTAACTATATATATAGAGAAGTAAATTATGGAGACCAATATATAATTAATCCTGTTGATATGAGCAAAGTTTTTAAAGGATGCAGAAGAGAAACTAATATTAGCTGGGAAGTTTTTACTAAGGTCAATTTTTTTAATTTACTGGCAAAATTTTATTCAATAAAACATTGCTAAATTTTTGGGGCGTTACAGCCGTTGCGCCACCTCAGCTGCCTGCCTGCCTACATGGCACCTCAGGCACCGCTGGCCAGGGCGCGTGTCAACGCGAGGAGGAGCGGCGACGGACAAGACGGACGTCTCCCTTTGCTCCCGATAAAGCAAGGACACCTAAGCTAAGCGCATTAAATGCGCCTTGTCCTGTATTGCGAGGGATAACCTCGCATCACTGTACCCTTTCCACCACATGTGTGACACTGTGGCAACCCCTTTTTTCCTATAAAAGGAGGCCCGAGGTGACCAGGAGGAGGATTCGGCTTTTTAGAACTCCTCACGACTATTTTGGAGCTCCTCACTAGCTGAAGAACACAAACATATAATCCAGCAAAGCAGGAGTAGGGTTTTACGCATCTTTGCGGCCCGAACCTGGGTAAAGGAACCGTGTCCTGACCATTAGATCCGCTCTTCTCTCAACCCCGTGCCCCGCAACCGTAGTAGGGATTCTTACGATCCCATAGGTGTCGATCCAAATACACCGACAAAGTATTTCCCTCAGTTTTTGAGAACCAAGGTATCAATCTAGTAGGAGACCACGCGCGAGTCCCTCGCACCTACACAAACAAATAAGAACTTCACAGCCAACGCGATAAGGGGTTGTCAATCTCTTTATGGTCACTTACGAAAGTGAGATCTGATAGATAGGATAGTATAATATTTTTGGTATTTTTGGTATAAGAACAGAAAGTAAATGAAGCAAAGGAAAGTAGAAGGAATATTAATATGTTGAGAATAGACCCGAGGGCCATAGGTTTCACTAGTGGCTTCTCTCATGATAGCAGAATTCTATGGTGGGTGAACAAATTACTGTCGAGCAATTGATAGAAAAGCGCATAGTTATGAGAATAAGGCATGATCATTATATATAGGCATCACGTTTGTGACAAGTAGACCGAAATGATTCTGCATCTACTACTATTACTCCACACATCGACCGCTATCCAACATGCATCTAGAGTATTAAGTTCATAAGAACAGAGTAATGCTTTAAGCAAGATGACATGACGTAGAGGGATAAACTCAAGCAATATGATATAAACCCCATCTTTTTATCCTCGATGGCAACAATACAATATGTGCCTTGCTGCCCCTGCTGTCACTGGGAAATGACACCGCAAGATTGAACCCAAAGCCAAGCACTTCTCCCATTGCAAGAACTATAGATCTAGTAGTCCAAACCAAACCAATAATATAAAGAGACTTGCAAGGATATTATAATCATACATAAAAGATTTCAGAAAAGAATCAAATATTATTCATAGATAATATTGATCATAAACCCACAATTCATCGGATCTCGACAAACACACCGCAAAAAGATTACATCGAATAGATCTTCTCGGAGATCGAGGAGAACTTTGTATTGAGATCCATACAGAGAGAAGAAATTATCTAGCTAATAACTATGGACCCGAAGGTCTGTGGTAAACTACTCACAACTCATTGGTGAGGCTATGGTGTTAATGTAGAAGCACTCCTTGATGGATCCCCCCTCCTACGGAGCTCCGGAACAGGCCCAAAGATGGGATCTCACGGGAACAGAAGGTTTTGGTGCTGGAATTAGGGTTTTCTCTGTTGCCTCGATGTTTTCAGGCTACATGGATATATATAGGAGGAAGGAGGGCATCGTGCGAGCCAGAGGGGGCCCATGAGGGTGGGGGCGCGCCCTGGACCCTCGTGGCCACTGCTACTTCTCGAGCTTGTGTTGTATTCCCTTGAAGAGGAAAGGGTGATGCAGCACAATAGCGTAAGTATTTCCCTCAGTTTTCGAGAACCAAGGTATCAATCCAGTAGGGGACCACGCGCGAGTCCCTCGCACCTGCACAAACAAATAAGAACTTCGCAGCCCACACGATAAGGGGTTGTCAATCCCTTTACGGTCACTTACGAAAGTGAGATCTGATAGAAATCATAGTTTGATATTTTTGGTATTTTTTGATATAAGAATAGAAAGTAAAAGCGGAAAAGTAAAGTAGATTGTAGATTGATATGTTGACAATGGACCTGGGGGCCATAGGTTTCTCTAGTGGCTTCTCTCATGATAGTGGAATTCTACGACAGGTAAACAAATTACTGTTGAGCAATTGATAGAAAAGCAAATACTTATGAGACTATCTAGGCATGATCATTGTATATATGCATCACGTCCGAGACAAGTAGACCGAAACGATTCTGCATCTACTACTATTACTCCACACATCGACCGCTATCTAGCATGCATCTAGAGTATTCAGTTCATAAGAATAGATTAATGCCTTAAGCAAGATGACATGATGTAGAGGGATAAACTCAAATAACATGATATAAAACCCATCTTTTTATACTCGATGGCAACAATACAATACGTGCCTTGCTGCCCCTTCTGTCACTGGGAAAGGACACCGCAAGATCGAACCCAAAGCCAAGCACTTCTCCCATTGCAAGAACTATAGATCTAGTAGGCCAAACCAAACCAATAATTCGAAGAGACTTGCAAGGATATTATAATCATACATAAAAGAGTTCAGAAAAGAACCAAATATTTCTCATAGATAATCTTGATCATAAACCCACAATTCATCCGATCTCGACGAACACACTGCAAAAAGAGATTACATCGAATAGATCTCCTCGAAGACCGAGGAGAACTTGGTATTGAGATCCAAAGAGAGAGAAGAAGCCATCTAGATACTAGCTATGGACCCGAAGGTCTGTGGTAAACTACTCAAACCTCATGGTGAGGCGATGATGATGATGTAGAAGCACTCCGTGGTAGATCCCCCCTCCGGCGGAGCTCCGGAACAGGCCCCAATATGGGATCTCACGGGAACAGAAGGTTGTGGCAGTGGAACTAGGGTTTTCTCTGTTCTGCTGATGGTTTCGGGGTACGTATGTATATATAGGAGGAAGGAGGGCACCGGGGGCCAAACGTGGGGCCCACGAGGCAGGGAGGCGCCCCCACCCTCGTGGACGCCACGTGTGCCCTATTCCGTGGTTCCCAAGTCTCCCGTGTGTATATTGCTCCAAAAATATCTCTCCCGAAGTTTCATTCTGTTTGGACTCCGTTTGATATTCCTTTTCTGTAAAACCCTGAAATAGGCAAAAAAAAACAGCAATCTGGACTGGGCCTTTGGGTTAATAGGTTAGTCCCAAAAATAATATAAAAGTGTATAACAAAGCCCATTAAACATCCAAAACATCATAAATAATAGCATGGAACAATCAAAAATTATAGATACGTTGGAGACGTATCAAGTATCCCCAAGCTTAATTCCTACTCGTCCTCGAGTAGGTAAATGATAAAAATAGAATTTTTGATGTGGAATGCTAACCAACATAGTTTTCAATGTAATTCTCTTAATTGTGGCAAGAATGTTCACATCTGAAAGATTCAAGACAAAAGTCTATATTGACATAAGAAATAATAATACTTCAAGCATACTAACAAAGCAATCGTCATGCCTTCTCAAAATACTATGGCTAAAGAAAGTTATCCCTACAAAATCATATACTCTGGCTATGCTCCCTCTTCATCACAGAAAATACTCATATCATGCACAACCCCGGTTTCAGCCAAGCAATTGTTTTCATACTCTATTCTTTCAATCCTTTCAACTTTCACGCAATACATGAGCGTGAGCCACGGATATAGCACTACGTGGAATAGAGTCGTGGTTATGGAGAAGACAAAAAGAAGGGAGATAGTCTCACATCGAGTAGGCGTCTCAATGGGCTACGGAGATGCCCATCAATAGATATGAATGTGAGTGAGTAGGGATTGCCATGCAACGGATGCACTAGAGTTAAATATGTATGAAAGCTCAACAAAAGAAACTAAGTGGGTGCGCATCCAACTTGCTTGCTCACGAGGACCTAGGGCATTTGAGGAAGCCCATCGTTGGAATATAAAAGCCAAGTTCTATAATGAAAATTCCCACTAGTATATGAAAGTAACTAAACATGAGACTCTCTATCATGAAGAACATGGTGCTACTTTGAAGCATAAGTGTGGAAAAAGATAGTAGCAAGTGTCCCTTTTTTTGGGAGGGGCCTTTTCTTTTGTTCGACCTTTCCTCACATGGGACAATAATGATGATCTTCACACTTATATTGAATTACAACTCGATATTACAACTCGATACTAGAACAAAGTATGACCCTATATGAATGCCTCCGGCGGTGTACCGGGATGTGCAATGAATCAAGAGTGGCATGTATGAAGAATTATGCATGGTGGCTTTGCCACAAATACGATGTCAACTACATGATCATCCATGGCAATATGACAATATGAAGCGTGTCATATGAACAGAACGGTGGAAAGTTGCATGGAAATATATCTCGGAATGGCTATGGAAATGCCATGATAGGTAGGTATGGTGGCTGTTTTGAGGAAGATATATGGTGGGTGTATGGTACCGGCGAAAGTTGCTCGGTACAAGAGTGGCTAGCAATGGTGGAAGGGTGGGAGTGCGTATAATTCATGGACTCAACATTAGTCATAAGAACTCATATACTTATTGGAAAAGTTTACAAGTCATCAAAACAAAGCACTCAATGCATGCTCCTAGGGGGGGAGGTTGGTAGGAGTTAACCATCGCACGCCCCCGACCTCCACACAAAGGATGACACTACAAATACCTCATGCTCTAACTTCGTCACATAGTGGTTCACCATACGTGCATGCTACGGGAATCACTAACTTTAACACAAGTATTTCTCAATTTCATAATAACGCAACTAGCATGACTCTAATATCACTATCCTCATATCTCAAAACAATTATCAAGCATCCAACTTCTCATCATATTCAATGCACTTAGTATGAAAGTTTTTACTACATTGATCTTGGATGCCTATCAAGTGAAGGCTAGTTTTATAGCCAAAGCACATTACCATGCTGTTCTAATAGACTCTCAAAAGGATATAAGTTACGCATGAGGGATCAACAATTTCTACAAAATATAATAACCACCGTGCTCTAAAAGATATAAGTGAAGCACTAGAGCAAAAACTATTCAACTCAAAAGATATAAGTGAAGCACATAGAGTGTTCTAACAATTTCTAGGCCATATTTAACTCTCTCTCTCTCAATAGGTGTGTCCAGCAAGGATGATTGTGGCAAACTAACAAGCAAAGACTCAAATTATACAAGACGCTCCAAGCAAAACACATAACATGTTGCGAATAAAAATATAGCTCCAAGTATAGTTACCGATGGATGAAGACGAATACAAATACCTCATGCTCTAACTTCGTCACATAGCGGTTCACCATATGTTCATGATACGGGAATCACTAACCTTAACAAAAGTATTTCTCAATTTCATAATAACTCCACTAGCATGACTCTAATATCACTATCCTCATGTCACAAAACAATTATCAAGCATCCACCATCTCTTCTATTCAATGCACTTAGTGTGAAAAAAATTATTACATTGACATTGGATGTCTATCATGTGAAGACTAGTTTATTTAGCCTAAACACATTACCATGCTGTTTCAATAGACTCTCAAATAGATATAAGGGAAGCATGAGAGTTCAACAATTTCTACAAAATATAACCACCACCGTGCTCTAAAATATATAAGTGAAGCACTAGAGCAAAAACTATTCAACTCAAAAGATATAAGTGAAGCACATAGAGTGTTCTAACAATTCCTAGGCCATATTTATCTCTCTTAAAAATGTGTTTCCAGCAAGGATAATTGTGGCAAACTAACAAGGCAACACTGAAATGATACATGATGCTCCAAGTAAAACACATATCATGTGGTGAACAAAAATATAGCTCCGAGTATAGTCACCGATAGATGAAGACGAAAGAGAGGATGCCTTCCCGGGGCATCCCCAAGCTTAGGCTTTTGGTTGTCTTTGAATTTTACCTTGGGGTGCCTTGGGCATCCCCAAGCTTAGGCTCTTACCACTCTTTGTACCATAGTCCATCAAAGCAATACTCAAAACTTGAAAACTTCACAACACAAAACTTAGACAAAAATCTCGTGAGCTCCGTTAGTATAAGAAAACAAACCACCACTCAAAGGTACTGTACTGAACTCATTCTTTGTTTATATTGGTGTTAAACTTACTGTATTCCAACTTCTCTATGATTCATACTCCCAAATACTACTCATAGATTCATCAAAATAAGCAAACAACACACGAAAAACATAACCTGTCAAAAACATAACAGTCTATAGTAATCTGTAACTTTCGCATACTTCTGTAACTCCAAAAAAATTTAAATAAATTGGTAAACATGAGGAATTTTTCTATTAATCATCTGAAAAAAGAGTCCACTAAATATCACACTCCAAAAAAATCTGGTGACCATTCTAGCGAGCGCTAACGATTCTGTTTTTCACAGCGAGATCATATAAACTTCACATAAGTCTTCCCAAAGGTTCTACTTGGCACAAACACTAATTAAAACACAAAACCACATCTAAACAGAAGCTAGATGCAATATTTATCCCTAAACAGAAGCACTATCGTTTGACTCCCAACAAGCGATATCGTTTTAGGGCCCTAGCTAGGCACGATACATGGATAGATCTAGGTATTGCCATCTTTGGAAGGCAATCCATAAGTGGCTCTCATAATAGATTCATATGGTAATTTGACTTTCTTTCTAGGAAAGTGTTCTATGCCTTTCCTTAACAGAAATTGGAATATAATATTTCCTTCCTTCATATCAATAATTGCACCAATCGTTCTAAGGAAAGGTCTACCAAGAATAATAGGACATGAAGGATTGCAATCTATATCAAGAACAATGAAATCTACGGGCACATAATTCCTATTGGAAACAATAAGAACATCATTAATCCTTCCCATATGTTTCTTAATAGTGGAATCCACAAGATGCAAATTGAAAGAACAATCATCAAGCTCATGGAAACCTAACAAATCACACAAAGTTTTTGGGATAGTGGAAACACTTGCACCCTAATCACACAAAGCAAAGCATTCATGATCTTTAATTTTTATTTTAATACTAGGTTCCCACTCATCATAAAGCTTTCTAGGGATAGAAACCTCTAATTCAAGTTTTTCTTCATAAAATTGCATCAAAGCATCAACTATGTGTTTGGTAAAAGCTTTATTTTGACTATAAGCATGCAGAGAGTTTAGTACGATTGCAACAAGGAAATACAATCAATCAAAGAGCAATTATCATAAAAGAGAAATTATCATAATTGAATCCCTTGAAATCCAAAGTAGTGGGTTCATCACTATTCAAAGTTTTAATCTCTTCACTCCCACCTTTAACAATTTTAGCATCAAGATCTGAAAACTCCGAATCATAGGGATACCTTTTAATTAAAGTAGACTCATCTTGCATCCCATCTTTATCAAGATTCATACTAGAAAACAAGGATCTAATAGGAGACACATGCATCAATAACTTTCAGATCTTCGTCTTTATTTTCATGACAACTAGAAGAACACTCTTTTATATAATTCTCTCTTTTAGCACGCATCCTAGCGGTTCTTTCTTTGCATTCATCAATGGAAATTCTCATGGCTTTGAGAGACTCATTGATAGATCTAAGTTTCAAAGAATCAACATCAAGAGTAATTCTATCCACACTTCTAGCCAATTCATCAATCTTAAGCAATTTTTCTTCAATCAAAGCATTGAAATATTTTTGCGAATTCATAAACTCCTTAACACTATTTTCAAATTCAGAAGGCATAATTATTATAGGAATTACCATAATTATTATAGGAATTACTAGGAAAAGGCCTAGGATTGAAGTTTCCTCTATAAGCATTGTTACCAAAATTATTCCTACCAACAAAATTCACATCCAAAGATTCATTATTATTTTCAATCAACGTGGATAAAGGCATATCATTAGGATCAGAAGAAGCACTCTTAGCAGCAAATAATTTCATAAGTTCATCCATCTTTCCACTCAAAACACTAATCTCTTCAATAGCATGCACTTTTTTACTAGTAGATCTTGTGCAACATAATATTATCTAGGAGTTTGGTAGCTTCTCCTAAGGTAGTTTCCATGAAAGTGCTTCCTGTGGCCGAATCTAAAAGATTTCTAGAAGCAAAATTCAAGCCAACATAAAAGGTTTGAATAATCGTCCATCAGTTCAAACCATGTGTAGGGCAATTACGTATCTAATTTCATTCTCTCCCAAGCTTGTGCAACATTCTCATGATCTAGTTGCTTAAAATTCATAATATCGTTTCTAAGAGAGATGATCTTAGCAGGAGGGAAATACTTAGAGATAAAAGCATCTTTGCACTTATTCCACGAATCAATACTATTTCTAGGCAAAGAGGAAAACCAAGTTTTAGCACGATCTCTAAGTGAAAACGGAAATAACTTCAATTTAACAATATCATTATCTGTATCCCTTTTCTTTTGCATATCACACAAATCAACAAAGCTGTTTAGATGGGTAGCGGCATCTTCACTAGGAAGGCCGGAAAATTGATCTATCATGACAAGATTCAACAGAGCAGCATTGATCTCACAAGATTCGGCATCGGTAACAGGAGCAATCAGAGTGCTAATAAAATCATTATTGTTGGTATTGGAGAAGTCACACAATTTGGTATTGTTCTGAGCCATAGTGACAAGCAAGCAATCCAACACACAAGCAAACAAGAAGCAAGCGAATGATAAACACATGGCAAAAAGAAGGGAAAATAAAATGACAATGGTGATGTGGGGGAGAGGAAAACGAGAGGAAAATAAATGTAATGCGAAGGATAAGGTTTTGTGATAGGTACTTGGTATATTACTTTTGCGTAAGCCTCCCCAGCAATGGCGCCAGCAATTCTTCTTGCTACTTCTCGAGCTTGCGTTGTATTCCCTCGAAGAGGAAAGGGTGATGCAGCACATTAGCGTAAGTATTTCCCTCAGTTTTTGAGAACCAAGGTATCAATCCAGTAGGAGACCAAGCGCGAGCCCCTCGCACCTGCACAAACAAATAAGAACTTCACAGCCAATGCGATGTCATAGCCTGGTTTTTGGCCCTTTTCTTTTTCTCTTTGATTTATTGGTTTTTGCTCTGTTTTTCTTTTTGGAGTGATTCTGTGGCCTTGTCACCTAGGAACTCATCCTATTTTTCCCTCCCAAGTGGCTCATCCTTCTCAAAACCTTGCCAAGATCATGTCACTCCACTGTCTGACCAAACCCTAATTTTTTTCTAGGGATTATTCCTTTTTTCTATTAAAGGAGTAACCATGTCTGCCCTAGGTTGTGAAGCAACCTATATTTCTGTCACTCAAGAAATTCCCAAATAAATTTTAATAAATTGTTTGGGTCATATCTTCATTAGATATGGCAAAACTTTTCCATGCCATGTTCAAAAATAATCCTCCAATATTCCTTTTCCTATTCTGCCCTTATTGGCACTTTGTGAAGTAAGTGCTATTTATCTTCGCCCAATTGACCTAAAACTTGTTGGGCATTCTTTTATGTCCAAATAATCGCCACATGCCAAAATTCAACTTTATTTGCCAAGCCAATCTTCCTCAATCATTTTTCAAAGTTTCTGTAAATCAGAAGCCACTGTGAAGGAAGTGCTAACTAGGAGCATCCAAATAAGTTGGAATTTTGCATGCTTCTTTTTGTGATCATATTAACCGACTCCTCCAAAATTCAGCTCCATCCAATAAACCATGTGAGCACACCTTCAAATCTTTGTTTCTGTCCAAATTTTCAGTTTGTGAAGCAAGTGTATTTTATCTTGCTCCACTATGGCTGAAAATATTTCAGGACCTTCTCGAACCAATATAACCTACTTCCACCAATCTTGGGCACATTTTATGCAGCCATTCTCCCTCAAGAAGTTTCCTAAGTTTCTTGGTAGAAAAGATGCTTGTGAAGGAAGTACTATTTTGGTAAATCCAATTGGTATGAAATTCTTACAACATCTTACTATGACCAAATCCCTAAGCCCTGCCAAGTTTCAGCCAAAATGGACTCACCATTTGAGTGCATCATCCTAATCTAGTTTCTGGCCAAATTTATGTGGTTGTTAAGCAACTACATTAATTCTTTCTCCAAATCTCCTCAAACTTACCAGGATGGAAGTTCTTATTTACCTCACCCTCCTAGACAAACTCTTTGACTCCAAATAATTTTTCGTTGATCAGCAGCTCTCCTCAAAGTTTACTGCAGTAAACTTCAGAGGATCTTTACCATTTAACCAAAGAGTTTTTCACCAAGCTACCACACCAGTTGCAACCTCCCCAGGAAGGACAAAGCACCAGACATTGTTTAGCCGACCGTGTGGCACTGCGTGCACCAGTGCACATGGTGATCACGACACTGGCATGCCTGTGCATGCGATCTATGCACTGCGGCCGCGCCCAGGCGTTGTCTGTGCTTCGGCACCGCCGCCTCTCGTCATCTTCGCGCGCGTGAGCGTGTCCATTGGCCTCACCTCATCATCGCCGACCCCTGGACCCCTCTCCCCTCCGTCCCCTTCCCCACCGACGGTCACCGATGCTCGCCGCCGAACGCCACGAGAGCACAGTGCTCTGTTTGGCCCTGAGCTCCCCTCGGCCTCTTCCTCTTCTCCCTGGCGTCGCCTACCTCCCCGTCAGATCACCCAAAGTGCGTCCGCTCACCGCCTGCATCCGAGCCCTCGAGCGTGGACGCGTGTCCACGGCGACGCCAGCGCGGCACGTCCTCGCCCCGACTATTTAAGTCACCCCGAGCGCGTCTCGCTTCATCAGCTTCCTCCACTCGCTCCTCTACCCCGCCCCGACCTCTCCCTCGAGCTCCGGAGCTCCTCCTCGCTGCAGTTGGCCATCATGGCCGCCGCCTCTGCTCCGCCCTGATTCCAGTGACCCGAGCCCTCCCCCTCCTCCTGGCCGTCATCAGAGGCCTCCACCGCACCGCTAGAGCCGCCCCGACAGTCCCATCCCCATCTGGTGGCCTCTGACCGCGAGTCCCACTGGCGGCCGAAGCCATCCTCTGCCGCGTCTAGTTCCCTTCTCGTTCCGGTCCTCCCCGACGCTCGTGCCTTACGGGGACGGGTGCGCCTTGGCCTCCCGAGAACGCCGGTAGGCCGCACGGCCCGAATGGTGGCCGGAGCCAGCCGGACGGGCACCGGAGCCGCGCCCTCCCCTCTGCCCTGTCGGGAGAGCGAGTGGAGGAAGAAGACAAGGCCTCGCCCCCTGCTGGCCCGTGGGCCCTTGGCCCCACCTGTCGGTGGGCCAGGCGTTGACCCGCCCAGTCCACCTGGATAAGTGACGGGCCCCAGCCCATGGGACCCGCTCGTCAGCTGCACAACGCCCCCGTCCCGCCTGTGCCTAGTCAGATAGGTGGACACGTATATTTGGTAATATGTTTTCCTGATGCGAAAGCGTACTTTGCCTTTGTTTCGGCTAAGAATTCGTTTTCTGCTTGTAGAAGGCGTATTCCAGCGAAATACGTCTTCTGTTTCTCTGTCCAGGTCCAGATTGTGAAGTTTTTCTTTGCAAATAGGTCCCTAGCAGAAAACACTTCATATATTTTTGATCCTAACTCCAAATGAGGTGATTCCAAAGCCCATCTCATCGTCTCGTCGAGCCCGTTCTTTTGGCATCATTTTCATTATGTTTCAATATTATGAAAATGACCATCTTGCCCTTGCCGTTAAACAGCCCCCTCCGAGAGAAAATGTTTCCGGCGATTCTGTTCGCAAGCTTTCCGCACTTTGTCCCGGTGATTTCATCCACCCCAGGCAAGCCACACCCTCCATTTGCATGATTGCAATGCAGTGACATGGTTCTTTATTTGAACTTATTGAAAATATTGCATTAGCTATGTATGATCTTGTTCATGGCATTTCTCGGAATTGTATTTTGATCTTGTTGTTGCCATGATTATACTTGGAGTTCTAAGGTTTATATTTTGATGATTATGTGGATGCCATGTTGCCTTTGGATTCTTAGTGGCTATTTTCATGCTAGTATCTGTTATTATTTTATGGAGTATTTGCTTTGGGTGTCATGTTGCCTTTGGGTTATTAGTGGCTAGTATTATGTTCATCGTGATGCAAGTTGATATTATGTTTTGGAGAATGACGATGGAATTGATGCTTGTATATGGATCATAGTTGGGTAGGTAGTTCTTGATTTTTTTTCATAGTAGTGTTATCTTTCATGGATTCTTCATGATAGAGATGTTAGGTTATCCTTGTAGTATTTTGTTATGATGTCATTAATCTTTGGATTATTTGTTGGATATTACCATGATTTGGATTATAGTTTAATAAGTTGATATCGGAGTATCTGTATCACAATTATTTTTTTAAAGATAAAATCCATCATTAAGTTGGTTAGGTGCCACCGAACCGGGCTTTCCCCAGTGCAACCACATTTGCCTTTTATGGGAAGGCCCTAATGCGATGCTATTGTCATGGCTCTCGCCGGCCTCCAACTAGGGAAGGTTATGGGCACGCGCTACCCTGATCAGGTAGACGGACCTAACCTTGTGTGCCCGTAGTTGGATAATAAGCGCATTTTTTCCCGTTTGGGACTGTTATTTGTTTTGGGCCACGATGGTGGTCGTTGGTGTCTTTGGTAGACATGGGGCCACCGAGGACTAAGCCTAGTGGGGAATGAGTCGGAGTGTCCTGGGGAGTGTCATGATAGTAGATCGGTTTTGTCGGAACGCCGTTGGTCCACCCGAATGGGAGAACGAGGCCATGGGTTCCGTGGTATGGGTACAGTGCACTACCTCTGCAGAGTGTATTTGTTTAAATCTATCGATAGCCGCGTCCTCGGTCATGGTTTCTTACTAGGTCACACCGTTCGATCAACACTCAAATGACGGTACAAAAAGGTACCGAAAAAACAACACGTACAGTTTTTTCAAACATGCAGTTCACCGTTTTCAAAACTGCTTTTAAACCGTGCGGAATCTCGAAAAGTGTTCAACATGACGAAGTTGTGTCTACTCCATAGCTTTTCAACAGTATATCACACGCATAATTCCAATAAACGGTTAAAAACTAGAGCAAAAAAGGTACCAAAAAAACAACACGTACAGTTTTTTCAAACATGCAGTTCACTGGTGTCTGTGTTGTAGTAACATGCAGTTCGGAAGCGCAAAAAAACGCGTCGATTTGGGTGTCGCGGAAAACAGAGTTTCCACGTTTTTGTAATTTCAAAACTGCTCTTAAACCGTAATGAATTAGAGGTGGTGTTCTACATTGAAAAGTAGCGTCTCGACGATATCTTTCCAACGGTGTATCATTTGGATCAATTCGACCAACGTTTTGTAAAAATTTCACGAAAAACGACCACTGCCCTTCGTAGTCAGCCGCACGATTTTCAAATTTAACTAAAAACCATAAGGAATCTCAAAAACATTTCAACATATGAAAGTTGCGCCTCGTTCGTAGCTTGCCAACGGTATATTACACGCCTTGTTTCGACAAACGGTTAGAAAAATGGAGTGAAAACAGTACCGAAGATTTGAAAAAATTCGAAAAACACAATTCCGCGGTTTAGTAAATTCAAAACTGCTCTTAAACCGTAGCGAATTAGAAAAAATAATAGATATGAAAAAGATGCGCGCCGACGATACCTTTCCAACGGTGTATCATACGTTTCATTCCGACGAGCGGTTTAGAAAAAACGCAAAAAAACGCTCGCTGCCATTCGTTGTGAGCCGCACGATTTTCGAAACTGCTCTTAAACTATGATGATTTTTGAAAAGTGTTCAACATGGCGAAGTTGTGTCTATTCCATAGCTTTTCAACGGTATATTACACGCATAATTCCGATAAACGGTTAAAAAACTAGAGCAAAAAAGGTACCGAAAAAACAACATGTACAGTTTTTTCAAACATGCAGTTCACTTGTCTCTGTGTTGTAGTAACATGCAGTTCGGAAGCGCAAAAAAACGCGTCGATTTGGGTGTCGCGAAAAACAGAGTTTCCGCGTTTTTGTAATTTCAAAACTGCTCTTAAACCGTAATGAATTAGAGGGGGTGTTCTACATGAAAAAGTAGCGTCTCGACGATATCTTTCCAACAGTGTATCATTTGGACCATTGACCAACGTTTTGTAAAAATTTCACGAAAAACGGCCACTGCACTTCATAGTCAGCCGCACGATTTTCAAATTTAACTAAAAACCGTAAGGAATCTCAAAAACATTCCAACATATGAAAGTTGCGCCTCGTTCGTAGCTTTCCAACGGTATATTACACGCCTTGTTTCGACAAACGGTTAGAAAACTGGAGTGAAAACAGTACCGAAAATTTGAAAAAATTCGAAAAACACAATTCGGCGATTTAGTAAATTCAAAACTGCTCTTAAACCGTAGCGAATTAGAAAAAATAATAGATATGAAAAAGATGCGCGCCGACGATACCTTTCCAACGGTATATCATACGTTTCATTCCGACGAGCAGTTTAGAAAAAAAAACGCAAAAAAAGCTCGTTGCCATTCGTTGTGAGCCGCACGCTTTTCGAAACTGATCTTAAACTATGATGAATTTTGAAAAGTGTTCAACATGGCGAAGTTGCGTCTACTCCATAGCTTTTCAACGGTATATTACACGCATAATTCCGATAAACGGTTAAAAAACTAGAGCAAAAAAGGTACCGAAAAAACAACACGTACAGTTTTTTCAAACATGAGGTTCTGCTGCAGTATCTATGCAGTGCGCATAGCTTTCCAATGTAGTAAAACAAAGCAGTTCGGAAGTGTTATGAGAGTATTATTTTCATAATGTTATGAGAATAGTGTTAGCAGTGCAGGTTATTGATGATGAGGTTGGAAACCAAGTGTTGGTTATGGTTGTGATCGTCGTAAAGATCACATCTGATTTTGGTCACGAGGTGATCGAGATAGTTTACTTCTTGGTCGGTTAGCCAAGAGAGATATGATTATGTAATTATGAGACGGTTATTTATCAGTATTGTATCAGTTTCATACCATGCTTAGTAGTTGCTTTATCATGATAGTTGTTAATTAATTAACCTGTTAATGCTATGTTATTGTTTTGCCTTGATCCTTTTGGTTGTTGTGAGCTTGCCAGTACATTCAATGTACTGACTTGGCGTGTCATGCCAGATTGCAGGTGATGCCATGATTGCTTGATTGCTTGTGACGGTTGCCATGCGTGCGAGCTAGATCGTGTCCCAGCGAGATTCCCAACGGATAGGAGTTCACCACCTTCGTCGTTATTCCGCTGCTAGAAGTATTCTGCCGCTACGAGTTATTCCGTTGCTAGCAAAGAGCAAGTGTAGTATCGCCGGCATAGTGTCGTCGTGCTGATGTGCTTCTTTGTAACATCATACCCTTGTATTATTATTCTTGTAATAAGAGCAGATTTGTTCTATGTCAAGCAGTGTCGTTTTCCAGAGACTTCTCCTCGATCTCTGGGCTGGAAAACAGGGCATTCCGGTTTTCTGAGTTGGGGTGCCACATCGCTTGGTATCAGAGTCAGGTCTGGCTGTAGGATGCCCTAGTCAGCGCGAACGGTAGAAAACGGTAGTATAGAGTCTCGCGTGTTTGTTGCATTTGGTTGTTGCATTTGTTTGTTGCATAGCATGCATATATCCTTATTATTTTGATAATGACGATTTATGTGGTGAGTGTAGATGGCATCGGTTCGGATCCACTAAAGCTCAGCCTTTGCATTTCTCCATTTTATTTTCTTGCTCGTTCTTTGGCATTTGGCGTCAATTCTGTCCCAACAGAGTGATGCTAAGTGATCCTGACACGGTTTGCAAAAATGGTGCTCAGGCATCGCGCCGAATTCTTTCCTTCAGCCCCATTTTTTTGGGTGGTAGACATGCTTCTACCACGAATCATCCTTTTTCTTGTCATGTTGGCAACCCTTAATGGTCTTAGTCATCAAAAAGGGCAATGCCAGCAGACTCAGTTTTTCCCTTATTTTCTTGGATTATTACTGATATTTTCCATCTGCTTGATAATAATGTGGTTGCGACATTCGTATCCTGCTATAGGGTTACCAAGTACGTCCTTGCCTCCGAGCTAGTCCAGGTTGCTACCTGGCTAAGCTAGCACTTGGTGTAGCGCAGTTTACACCAAATCTTCCACACATTTATTCGTCCTCGTGCACATCGTCAGAGCATACTAGATCGTAGAACCGGAGATCCCGCGAGATTTTGTGTGCTTAAGTAGGCATACATATTGTGTGATTAGCAGTAATATGTGACATTGATTGTGTGTGAATTGATTGTTGTTGTGTGCTTTTGTTTAGTTGTGTTTTATTTCGCTTCTTTCTTTTTGGGCCCCGGTGTTACATTATTTTTCCCTATAAAGAATGCCTCCTGAACTGACACCGAACTCGAAGAAGTAATAAGGAGTTCAAATAATTGGAGACTCAGCTAAACAGAATGGAATTCTCAGTCGACTGCAGTAAAATGGGGAATATCTGATTTTGAGACTGATAATCAATTTTGCATCAGTGAGCGCCCCTCACAACAGTACTAATAACTCAAGTCTACATCAGTACAGAATACTAACAGCAGTAATAGTCAAGTCAGCAGCAAGACAAGTCAAGTACCAGATCAACGGTATATTTTCTGGCAAAGTTATGGACCATATAAATTTTTTTGGCTCAGCAAGGCATGATGCTTGAAATATGTTATCATCCGAAATAAAGTCAGAATGTGACGTGCTCGTGGAAGGCAGTCAAAACTATTTTTCTCATGTAAATAATCAGCCTCAGAATATTATGGGCGTGTGTATGGATTTCAGTATGCATATCAGTATGAAGCTTTGGATGTAAGAAACTTAGTATTATTCCACACGCTATCGGAAGAAATTTATGAGGCAAGGCTCCTCAATTTTTCCTCAGCATGATATGTGAACAATTTTGGTTCAAGATACTTGGTCTTTCTCAGCAAGATACCTCGGTAAAAGCTTGTGAGGGACAAAAATATTTTTTTCTCAAGCAAGCAAACCCGAGGGGAAGCATGTCAAGTACGGAAATCAGGATTCTCTAGCACAATAATCAGACCAAGCTTCCTGTGTAAGCTATAAGAGCCTTCTTCGACACGATACCCAGATAAAAGATTTGCACAGAAATTAACAAGTCCTCCTCAGCAAGATACTCAGATGGCTTCTCTCGTAAGCCACTCAGTCCACGTCAGTACCATACTATTACACCGTCCTCAGAAGTTATATGATGAGTTGCCAATGTGTGGAAGTACCGCTCAAGAATTAGACTAGCAACATTTTGGCAGAGGCACAAATCCGCCAGTTCATGTGCTTCTTCAGAAATCAAGTGTTCGGCGGCCCATGATTTTTATATGGTGAGCATGCATCCCCAGTCACATCCGTCACTCATACGAGATGTGGCAAGAATCCAGCAGATATACCTAAGAAAGGTACGGATCCAACAACCTCACTAGTCAGGCAAAGGAAAATGAGCAGAGATGCAGCTCATGAATTACAAGGATCGACAAGATCTGGAGATGACATCCCAGAATCAACAGCCTTGACAATGGTCATCAAGGTCATTATTCCCGCACCAGACAAGGTGATATCATGAAACCTTGTCATCTTCTGGTATGATTATCCTCAGCAATGAGCTTCGTACAGCCACAAACCCCGTTATATGTCATATATGTGCGGACCCAGGTCAGCAAGCATGCATACGGAATAATGTCAAAAAATTTGCCCTAATCACCTCCGTGGTCATACGAAAAATAAAGGACAGGCATGGCCAAGTTATTTCAGTAAGGTATACTGTCAAAACAAATCAGGTCCGTCAAAAGATGAGGCTGACAGCAAAGGTATGATGATTTTTGCGCGACCATCAGGGTCCGGATACCCAAGTCAGCCGAAAGCCGTAATTCCATATGGATCCACAAAGGAATATTCTCAGTGGCCTACTTTGTTTTACAAGAATTTCATATTCCGCTGACCTGCTTGGGATGGTTAGTGTGGAAAATCCAAATGAGTATACTGACAAAATGAGAACATCACATGCCAGACAAATCAGCTCAGACCCTTTAGAGCCATTGACGGAATCAAGAACACGTTCAGTCTGTCAGGAAAAGCATTTGTCCGTCGGCTTTCTATCAGGCCAGTCTCAAGATGTAAATATTTGAGGTATGACACAACTATAACTCCATACAACGTTATATTGTTCACGACAAAAAGGCAGTCAAATCTTTGGCTTATATCTCATGCTCGATCCAAAGGTATATATCAAAATAAATCAATTCCGCTTATGAGAAGTCAAATCCCGTCAGAAAATGGCCATAAATAATTCTCAGCATTTATTGGGACCAGCAGGCCTGCATTTATTTGAAGCCACCCCGTGGCAGAAGTAAAAAAAGGTTTTCATGACCAAAAGAAAATTTATGCTCAGATGCATTGGATATCACTGCAGATATGGAAAAATCAGCGTCAGCAAAAGGATTCAGTGTGGGAGCAAAAACCCGTCAAAAATTGGGGAAAGGTGAAGCAAACCACCCCGAGCAAAGATAATCAAATCATCTAAAATTCTTGGGGGAACAAATAAAATAAAGGGAATGGATATCCGAGTTGGAAATGGTATCCTCAAGTCATACTTGTTCCCTAAGCCATCAAATCTCGAGGACGAGATTTCTTTAAAGGGGGAAGGTTTGTCACAGCCTGGTTTTTGGCCCTTTTCTTTTTCTTTTTGATTTATTGGTTTTTGCTCTGTTTTTCTTTTTGGAGTGATTCTGTGGCCTTGTCACCTGGGAACTCATCCTCTTTTTCCCTCCCAAGTGGCTCATCCTTCTTAAAACCTTGCCAAGATCATGTCACTCCACTGCCTGACCAAACCCTAATTTTTTTCTAGGGAATATTCGTTTTTTTCTATTAAAGGAATAACCCTGTCCGCCCTAGGTTGTGAAGCAACCTATATTTCTGTTACTCCACAAATTCCCAAATAAATTTTAATAAATTGTTTGGGTCATATCTTCATCAAATATGGCAAAACTTTTCCTTGCCATGTTCAAAACTAATCCTCCAATATTCCTTTTCCTATTCTGCCCTAATTTGCACTTTGTGAAGTAAGTGCTATTTCTCTTCGCCCAATTGACCCAAACTTGTTGGGCATTCTTTTATGTCCAAATAATTGCCACATGCCAAAATTCAACTTTATTTGCCTATCCAATCTTCCTCAGTGATTTTTCAAAGTTTCTGTCAAACAGAATCCACTGTGAAGGAAGTGCTAACTAGGAGCATCCAAATAAGTTGGAAATTTGCATGCCTCTTCTTGTGGTCATATTATCCCACTCCTCCAAAATTCAGCTCCATCAAATAAACCATGTGAGCACACCTTCAAATCTTTGTTTCTGTCCAAATTTTCAGTTTCTGAAGCAAGTGTATTTTATCTTGATCCACTATGGCTGAAAATATTCCAGGACCTTCACCAACCAATATAACCTACCTCCACCAATTTTGGGCACATTTTATGTAGCCATTCTCCCTCAGGAATTTACCTAAGTTTCTGGGTAGAAAGGATGCTTGTGAAGGAAGTATTATTTTGGTAAATCCAATTGGTATGAAATTCTTACATCATCTTACTATGACCAAATCCCTAAGCCTTGCCAAGTTTCAGCACAAATGGACTCACCATTTGAGTGCATCATCGTAATCTAGTTTCTAGCCAAATTTATGTGGTTGTTAAGCAACTACATTAATTCTTTCTCCAAATCTCCTCAAAGTTACCAGGATGGAAGTTATTCTTTACCTCACCCTCCCAAACAAACTCTTTGACTCCAAATCATTTTATGTTGATCAGCAGCTCTCCTAAAAGTTTACCACAATAAACTTTAGAGGATCTTTACCGTTTAACCAAAGAGTTTTTCACCAAGCTACCACAGCAGTTGCAACCTCCCCAGGAAGGACAAAGCCCCAGACATTGTTTGGCCAGCCGTGTGGCACTGTGTGCACCAGTGCACATGGTGATCACGACACTGGCATGCCTGTGCACGCGCTTTGTGCACTGCGGCCGCGCCCAGGCGTTGTCTGTGCTTCGACACCCCCACCTCTCGTCGTCTTCGCGCGCGTGAGTGTGTCCATTGGCCTCACATCATCGTCGCCGACCCCCTGGACCACTCTCCCCCTCCGTCCCCTTCCCCACCGACGGTCACCGACGCTCGCCCCCGAGCGCCATGAGAGCATAGTGCTCTATTTGGCCCTGAGCTCCCCTCGGCCTCTTCCTCTTCTCCCCAGCGTCGCCTACCTCCACGTGAGATCACCCATAGTGCGCCCCTCGTCGCCTGCCTCCGAGCTCTCGAGCGTGGATGCGTGTCCGCGGCAACGCCAGCGCGGCACGTCCTCGCCCCGGCTATTTGAGCCACCCCGAGCGCGTCTCGCTTCATCAGCTTCATCCACTCACTCCTCTACCCCCCCTCCCCGACCTCTCCCTCGAGCTCCAGAGCTCCTCCTCGCCGCAGTTGGCCATCATGGCCGCCCCCTTTGCTCCGTCCCGATTTTAGTGACCCGAGCCCTCCCCCTCCTCTTGGCCGTCACTAGAGGCCTCCACCGCACCGCTAGAGCCTCCCTGCTAGTCCCTCCCCCTCTGGTGGCCTCTTACCGCGAGTCCCACCGGCGCGCGAAGCCATCCTCCGCCGCGTCTGGTGCGCTGCTCGTTCCGGTCCTCCCCGGTGCTCGTGCCCTACGGGGACGGGTGCGCCTTGGCCTCCCGAGCATGTCGGTAGGCCGCACGGCCCGAATGGTGGCCGGAGCCGGCCGTACGGGCGCCGGAGCCACGCCCTCCCCTCTGCCCCGTCGGGCGAGCGAGCAGAGGAAGAAGACGAGGCCTTGCCCCCTGCTGGCCCGTGGGCCCTTGGCCCCACCAGTTGGCGGGCCAGGCATTGACCCGCCCAGTCCACCTGGATAAGTGACGGCCCCCAGCCCGTGGGACCCGCCCGTCAGCTGCACAACGCCACGATCCCGCCTCTGCCTAGTCAGATAAGTGGACACGTATATTTGGTAATACGTTTTCCTGATGTGAAAGCATACTTTGCCTCTGTTTCGGCTAAGAATCCGTTTTCTGCTTGTAGAAGGCGTATTCCAGCGAAAGACGTGTTCTGTTTCTCTGTCCAAGTCCAGATTGTGAAGTTTTTCTTTGCAAATAGGTCCCTGGAAGAAAACACTTCATATCTTTTTATCCTTACTCCAAATGAGGTGATTCCAAAGCCCATCTCTTCGTCTCGTCGAGCCCGTTCTGTTGGCATCATTTTCATCATGTTTCAACATTTTGAAAATGACCATTTTGCCCTTGCCGTTAAATAGCCCCCTCCGAGGGAAAATTTTCCGGCGATTCTGTTCGCAAGCTTTCCGCACTTTGTCCCGGTGATTTCTTCCACCCCAGGCAAGCCACACCCTCCATTTGCATGATTGCAATGCAGTGACATGGTTCTTTATTTGAACTTATTTAAAATATTGCATTAGCTATGTATGATCTTGTTCATGGCATTTCTCGGAGTTGTATTTTGATCTTGTTGTTGCCATGATTTTACTTGGAGTTCTAAGGTTTATACTTTGATGATTATGTGGATGACATGTTGCCTTTGGATTCTTAGTGTCTATTTTCATGCTAGTATCTGTTTTTTTTTGAGTATTTGCTTTGGGTGTCATGTTGCCTTTGGATTATTAGTGGCTGGTATTATTTTCATCGTGATGCTAGTTGATATTATGTTTTGGAGAATGACGATGGAATTGATAGTGGATCATAGTTAGGTAGGTAGTTCTTGATTTTTGCATAGTAGTGTTATCTTTCTTGGATTCTTCATGATAGAGATGTTAGGTTATTCTTGTAGTATTTTGTTATGATGTCATTATTCTTTGGATTATTTTTTGGATATTATAGTGATTTGGATTATAGTTTAATAAGTTGATATCGGAGTATCTGTATCACAATTATTTTTTTAAAGATAAAATCTGTCATTAAGTTGGTCAGGTGCCACCGAACCGGGCTTTCCCCAGTGCAACCGCATTTGCCTTTTATGGGAAGGCCATAATGCGATGCTATTGTCATGCCTCTCGCCGGCGCCTCCAACTAGGGAAGGTTATGGGCACGCGCAACCCTGATCAGGTAGACGGACCTAACCTTGTGTGCCCGTATTTGGATAATAAGCGCTTTTCCCCCGTTTGGGACTGTTATTTGTTTTTGGCCACGACGGTGGTCGTTGGTGTCTTTGGTAGACACGAGGCCATCCAGTACTAAGCCCAGTAGGGAAGGAGTCGAAGTGACCGGGAGAGTGTCATGACAGTAGATTGGTTTTGACGGAACACCGTTGGTCCACACGAATGGGAGAACAAGGCCATGGGTTCCGTGGTGTGGGTATAGTGCACTACCTCTGCAGAGTGTATTTGTTTAAATCTATCGATAGCCGCGTCCTTGGTCATGGGTATGGATTCGTACTAGGTCACACCGTTCGATCAACACTCAAATGACGGAATAAAAAAAATAAATTATAAGTGATATATATATATATATTGATATTTTGAGAAGTGTAGGTTATTGATGATGAGGTTGGAAACCAAGTGTTGGTTATGGTAGTGATCGCCGTAAAGATCACATTTGATTTTGGTCACGAGGTGATCGAGATAGTTTACTTCTTGGCCGGTTAGCCAAGAGAGATATGATTATATAAATATGAGACGGTGATTTGTCGGTTTCATACCATGCTTAGTAGTTGCTTTATCATGATAGTTGTTAATTAATTAACATGTTAATGTTATGTTATTGTTTTGCCTTGATGCTTTTGGTTGTTGTGAGCTTGCCAGTACATTCAATGTACTCACATGGCGTGTCATGCCAGATTGCAGGTGATGCCATGATTTCTTGATTGCTTGTCAAGGTTGTCGTGCGTGCGAGCAAGATCGTGTCCCAGCCAGAGTCCCTGCGGATTGGAGTTCACCACCTTTGTTGTTATTCCGCTGCTAGAAGTATTCCACCGCTACGAGTTATTACGCTGCTAGCATAGAGCAAGTGTAGTATCGCCGGCATAGTGTCGCTGTGCTGATGTGCTTCTTTGTAACATCAGACCCTTCTATTATTATTCTTGTAATAAGAGCTGATTTGTTCTATGTCAAGCAGTGCCGTTTTCCAGAGACTTCTCCTCGATCTCTGGGCTGGAAAACAGGGCGTTCCGGTTTACTGAGCCGGGGTGCCACATGCGATAAGGGGTTGTCAATCCCTTTACGATCACTTACGAAAGTGAGATCTGATAGAGATGATAGTTTGATATTTTTGGTATTTTTGGATATAAGAACAGAAAGTAAAAGCGGAAAAGTAAAGTAGATTGTAGATTGATATGTTGAGAATAGACCCGGGGGCCATAGGTTTCTCTAGTGGCTTTTCTCATGATAGTGGAATTCTACGGCGGGTAAACAAATTACTGTCAAGCAATTGATACAAAAGCGAATACTTATGAGACTATCTAGGCATGATCATTGTATATAGGCATCACGTCCGAGACAAGTAGACCGAAACGATCCTGCATCTACTACTATTACTCCCCACATCGACCGCTATCCAGCATGCATCTAGAGTATTAAGTTCATAAGAACAGAGTAACACCTTAAGCAAGATGACATGATGTAGAGGGATAAACTCAAATAACATGATATAAACCCCATCTTTTTATCCTCGATGGCAACAATACAATACGTGCCTTACTGCCCCTACTGGCACTGGGAAAGGACACCGCAAGATTGAACCCAAAGCCAAGCACTTCTCCCATTGCAAGAACTATAGATGTAGTAGGCCAAACCAAACCAATTATTCGAAGAAACTTGCAAGGATATTATAATCATACATAAAAGAGTTCAGAAAAGAACCAAATATTTCTCATAGATAATCATGATCATAAACCCACAATTCATTGGATCTCGACAAACACACCGCAAAAAGAGATTATATCGAATATATCTCCTCGAAGACCGAGGAGAACTTGGTATTGAGATCCAAAGAGAGAGAAGAAGCCATCTAGATACTAGCTATAGACCCGAAGGTCTGTGGTAAACTACTCACAACTCATGGTGATGCGATGATGATGATGTAGAAGCACTCTATGGTAGATCCCCCCTCCGGCGGAGCTCCGGAACAGGCCCCGAGATGGGATCTGACGGGAACAGAAGGTTGCGGTGGTGGAACTAGGGTTTTCTATGTTCTGCTGATGCTTTCGGGGTACGTAGGTATATATAGAAGGAAGGAGGGCACCGGGGGCCAAACGTGGGGCCCACGAGGCAGGGGGCGCGCCCTATTGGGGGGGGGGGGGCGCCCCCCACCCTCGTAGATGCCACGTGTGCCCTACTCTGTGGTTCTCAAGTCTCCCGTGCGTATTTTGCTCCAAAAATATCTCTCCCGAAGTTTCAGTCTGTTTGGACTCCGTTTGATATTCCTTTTCTGTAAAACCCTGAAATAGGCAAAAAACAACAATCTGGTCTGGGCCTTTGGGTTAATAGGTTAGTCCCAAAAATAATATAAAAGTGTATAACAAAGCCCATTAAACATCCAAAAACATCATAAATAATAGCATGGAACAATAAAAAATTATACATACGTTGGAGACGTATCACCTATCTCTCTCGTTCCCTCGCATGTACTCCAAGTCTTCTGGGCAGATACGGTTCCAAAAATAACTCTCCCGAAGGTTTCATTCCGTTTGGACTCTGTTTGATATTCCTTTTCTACAAAACACTGAAATAGGAAAAAAATAGCAATTTGCACTAGGCCTTGGGTTAGTAGGTTAGTCCCAAAAATAATATAAAAATGTATAATAAAGCCCATTAAACATCCAAAACAGAATATATAATAGCATGGAACAATCAAAAATTATAGATACGTTGGAGACGTATCAAGCATCCCCAAGCTTAATTCATGCTCGTCCTGGAGTAGGTAAATGATAAAAACAGAATTTTTTATGTGGAATGCTAACTAGTATAATTCTCAATGTAATTTATCTTTGTTGTGGCATGAATGTTCATATCCGAAAGATTCAAGGTAAAAGTCTATGTTGAAAAAATAATAATAATACTTCCTTCAGGCATACTAACAAAGCAATCATGTCTTCTCAAAATAACATGGCCAAATAAAGTTCATCCCTACAAAATCATATAGTTAGGCTATGCTCCATCTTTGTCACACAAAAATATTCCAATCATGCACAACCCCGGTTTCATCCAAGCAATTGTTTCATACTCAAATATTTTTCAAACTCTTTCAACTTTCACGCAATATATGAGCGTGAGCCATGGACAAAGCACTATGTGGAATAGAGTGGTGGTTGTGGAGAAGACAAAAGAGGAAGATGGTCTCACATCAACTAGGCGTATCAACAAGCTATGGAGATGCCCATCAATAGATATCAATGTGAGTGAGTAGGGATTGCCATGCAACGAATGCACTAGAGCTATAAATGTATGAAAGCTCAACAAAAGAAACTAAATGGGTGTGCATCCAACTTGCTTGCTCACGAAGACCTAGGGCATTTGAGGAAGCCCATCGTTGGAATATAAAAGTCAAGTTCTATAATGAAAATTCCCGCTAGTATATGAAATTGACTAAACAAGAGACTCTCTATCATGAAGAACATGATGCTACTTTGAAGCACAAGTGTGGAAAAATATAGTAGCATTGTCCCTTTTTTTCTTTTCTTTTTTTTCTTTTTTCTTTATTTTTTGGGCCTTTCTTTTTTTCTTTGGCCTTTCCTTCTTTTTTTTTTCTTTTTTTCTTTGGGACAATGCTCTAATAATGATGATCATCACACTTATATTGATTTACAACTCGATACTAGAACAAAGTATGACTCTAAATGAATGCCTCCGTCGGTGTACAGAGATGTGCAACGAACCAAGAGTGACATGTATGAAAAATTATGCATGGTGGCCTAGCCACAAATATGATGTCAACTACATGATCATGCATGGCAATATGACAATGATGAAGTGTGTCATAGCAAACGGAACGGTGGAAAGTTGCATGGCAATATATCTCGGAATGGCTATGCAAATGCCATGATAGGTAGGTAAGGTGGCTGTTTGAGGAAGGTATATGGTGGGTGTATAGCACCGGCGAAAGTTTCGTGGTACATGAGAGGCTAGCAATGGTGGAAGGGTGAGAGTGTGTATAATCCATGGACTCAACATTAGTCGTAAAGAACTCACATACTTGATGCAAAAATCTACAAGTCATCAAAACAAAGTACTACACGCATGCTCCTAGGGGAAGGGTTGGTAGGAGTTAACCATCGCGTGATCCCGACCTCCACACAAAGGATGACACTCAATGAAATACCTCATGCTTCAAATTTGTCACACAACGGTTACCATACATGCATGCTACGGGACTTGCAAACCTTAACACAAGTATTTCTCAAATTCACAACTACTCTACTAGCATGACTCTAATATAACCATCCTCATATCTCAAAAGAATCATCAAGTATCAAACTTCTCATCATATTCGATGCACTTTACGTGAAAGTTTTTACTATACCCATCTTGGATGCCTATCATATTAGGACTAGTTTTATAACCAAAGCACATTACCGTGCTGTTCTAAAAGACTCTCAAAAGGATATAAGTGAAGCATGAGAGATCAACAATTTCTACAAAATAAAACCACCACCGTGCTCTAAAAGATATAAGTGAAGCACTAGAGCAAAACTATCTAGCTCAAAAGATATAAGTGAAGCACATCGAGTATTTTAATAAATTCTAAATCGTATTTATCTCTCTCAAAACGTGCGTCCAGCAAGGATGATTGTGGCAAACTTAAAAGCAAAGACTCAAATTATACATGACGCTCCAAGCAAGACACATATCATGTGGTGAATAAAAATATAGTCCCAAGTATAGTTACCGATAGATGAAGACGAAAGAGGGGATGCCTTCCCGGGGCATCCCCAAGCTTAGACTTTTGGTTGTCCTTGAATTTTACCTTGGGGTGCCTTGGGCATCCCCAATCTTAGGCGATTGCCACTGTTTTGTAACACCCAATTTTTTTGATCTTGCTTAAGAAATAAAATTTTGACCAGGTTTTTCAACTTTTCCCTTCTCTGGGTTTTTCTTTGATTTTCAGAGCTGCTTTTTTGTTGCTATTGTGGAGTTTTGCCCTAGTGAAAGTTTGTGAGTATGTTATTTGGACTTAATTGCCCTAAGCCAAGGAGAACAACCTTTCTAGTTGTAGGATCATTTGCATTATTTTCTCCCTGAGCTTTATTTATTTAAAGTGAATTTCCTTCTGTTTTAGGGCCCTGTTTCACTACAACCCTTTGATGGAATTGTCCAAAAAATTCCACTAAAATTTCAGAGATGTCAAGTAAAGCCCCTACATCACTCCCATGAAAAAAAATCCTTGGGTACCCTTTGGAAAAGTTGAGCAAAACATCCTCTTTTGCTCTCTGGTCCAGTTGGTCACTTTCTACTGCAACCCTATTCTAACTTGCTCCTTTGGCGTTGAGCTTTTTCCAACTTGTTGTCCTTCTTACCAAACCCTTAAGTCCAGGAGATGGGAGCATTTGGATCAACTTTGGTCCATGTAAATGTGCCCTTTTTCTTCTGTCCAGAACTGTAGTTTTGCAAGAACTACACTAACAAGTTTTTGCTTTTGATAAACTGACCTCACCACCTTCTTACTCATCCAAGGAGGCACTGATCTGGAGAATTTGGCCACCCCAAGAGTTGCCTAGATGCCTCTGGCATTTTGTCAAAATCCCTGAGTGCATGACCAGTTTTGGCTTAGTTTCTGGTTAGTATTATGAACATGATCCCCTGACTAGACCAGCATGTCACATGGATTTGCCCTAGCCTATAGCCCCACCCTGCTAACCCCCTTGTGGTTTGCAGCCCCCTAGCATGCCCTGGCATATTGCCGAGCACGTCGCATGCGTGCTCTGGGCGCGCCCAGAGTGCGCGTTTTGCACGTGCGTGCGCTCGGGTCGCCGCGTCGCGCCCCTGGCCCCAACTCACCTGCAGAGCCGCGCCCGGCCTTATCCGCACGCGAGAACACTCCAAGCCGTCCCTGGGACTCCACAGCGCCGTCGTCAGAGCACATTTGGTGGCACGCCAGCGATCACAGTGGATCTCTGCCATGGTCGGCGCCGCCCGAGCCACGCGCACTCGCCAGCTGCCTCCTGGAGCAGTGCAAGCTCATCCGCAAGCTCGTCCACAAGCGTTCGTCGCCGCCACGTCACCTGCTCCTACAGAATGGTGGTCGCCAGCGATCTTATCCCCGGCCGCCATGGAACCGCCATTGCCCGCCTATATAAGGAGCCCCCAAACTCGTCAGGCCCTCGAGGAACCTCCCACACTCCCTCACTGATCCGCCCGTAGCAGTAGAAAGACCAGAGAGGTCGTCTTCTTCCTCTCCGGCAACCACGGCCGCCGCCACTATCTCGATCACTCCGGCGCCACCAGGGCCTCCCCCGCCCATCCAGTGCCTCCGTCACCTTCCCCTCGACCTTGCGGAGCTGCCCGAACCCCCGAACGCGATCAGAACCCACCAAAACGCAAACCCCCAATTCTGCTCGAAGCTCCCTCCGCCGCGGAGCTCGCCGCCGGCGACTCCCTCCGTCCCCGCCGGCCAGTCGACCACCGGGAGGACCGCCTAGGAGTGACGGATCCATTCCTGGCCTCGATTCCCCTCGAGGAGCCTCCGTTCGCCGGCGACGATCGCTGGAGTCCCGCCTCCGCTCGGGCAGAGGATGAGGAGGGAGAGGCGACTGGTCAAACCTGACCAGTGGGCCCCGTGGACCCACTGTCAGTGACCCAGCCCCGCCTCCACGCGTTTTAAGTGAAGGTGTAGACTCCCAAGTACGTCTTCTCACAGCGAATACGCATTCTGCTTGAAATGTTTTCCTTTCTGTTTTATTTTAAAATCAGGGTTTGATTGAAACTTTGACTAGCTTTAAATTTTTAGATAAAACTCCAAATGAATTGATTCTTTTTCTGTTGTTCCTTTAATTTGGTCTAGTTTATTTTCAAATTTATTTGAAAATTTTCCAGACAACTTTTCTGTGCTGTTGTGATTCTATGTATTAATTTCTTTTCCTTTCTATTAGGATTTTTGAAGAAGGAGAAAACTTCCAAAAGTTTTGGAATACATTTCTCCTCCCCTCTACTTGAAGGCAAGCATTTTTGAACCTTGATCTAAAGCGTGTGATAACAACGATTTGGATGCATTCTTTTCTTTCATATGTGATGATATGATACTACCCGTGAGTGCATAAGGTAGACCACTTGCTGGGAATGTTTAATATGCATGACGGTATTCCCCTCGTATGCTTCCCATGCCTAACGGAAGAAAGCCGTGGAAGTCGTGGTCTTGTGTAGACACGAGCTTGCCATTAGCTCCTCGTTGAGACGGCGGAATCCGGTATGGCTTGGTGAGGTATGACAGGTAGCGATTCCGACTGTGGTTATGGAATGTAATGATTATGCTAATCATGCAAAAGATGCTGAAACCTGCTGAGTCGACTATAGATCGAGTCTTGTTCCAGTAACCCACATACTAGTTTTCATACTACCACCTGTCCCTACTACCGGTAGGGTACGGTTCAATAAATTGTTGACCCCTGTTCTAGCACGCACCATACAGAGAGGCCATGGTGAAAGATACCAGCTGCATCCGGTAGGCATGCCACCTGGTCCGGGGGCATGGGTGTTTCGGTTGAAGCGAAGGGGGTAGCTTCCCCAGTTTGCGCGTGTTATAAATTTTGTGATCCCATGCTAGTCGAGGTTGTAGCCTCCCCACTTAGAGTTTGGCTTGACAGGTGTCGTGGGTGATTCCAGACACCGGTAAGTTAAGCTGGTGTGTGCGGCCAGATGTGTCTTCAAATTAAAAGACCGTAGACGGAATTAGTCCAGAAAGACTATAGGAATACGTTATTCGTGGGTAAAGAGTACACCCTCTGCAGAGATTAAATCTATTCGAATAGCCGTGTCCCAGGGTTAGGACTACAGTCTGGGAAGGGTCCAGTGTCGGTCTTAGCGTCGGTCTTCGGAGGAGAAAACTGCTAAAACCAGAACTTCGTTTATGACGTGTAGCATATGGTGACATTGATTATGTTGAACTAACCCCTGTATTATGCAAATTAATGAGTATCCCTGGGATGGTCCTACCTCCTGGATATTCGGTCTTAGCGTCGGTCTTCAGAGGAGAAAACTGCTAAAACCAGAACTTCGTTTATGACGTGTAGCATATGGTGACATTGATTATGTTGAACTAACCCCTGTATTATGAAAATTAATGAGTATCCCTGGGATGGTCCTACCTCCTGGATATTCACTGTCATCCATCGTTTTCCTTTATAAGCCCTTCATGTGATGTCGCTCAGACGTCCGACTGAGGCATTTCGTTATTTGTTTTCCTTTATAAGCCCTTTATGTGATGTCGCTCAGACGTCCGACTGTGGCATTTCGTTATTTGTTTTCCTTTATAAGCCCTTTATGTGATGTCGCTCAGACGTCCGACTGTGGCATTTCGTTATTTGTTTTC
>LR738709.1:58701396-58755343 GCA_902687465.1 Secale cereale | reverse complement strand
CTTTATGTGATGTCGCTCAGACGTCCGACTGTGGCATTTCGTTATTTATTTTCCTTTATAAGCCCTTTATGTGATGTCGTTCAGACGTCCGACTGTGGCATTTCGTTATTTATCTTCCCTTATAAGCCTTTTATGTGATGTCGCTCAGACGTCCGACTGTGGCATTTCGTTATTTATTTTTCCTTCATAAGCCCTTTATGTGGTGTCGCTCGGACGTCCGACTATAGCATGATTCGCTTTTATTTTATTATCTCTCCCTGAGCGCATATGCATTTTTATACATATGAACTGTTTGCATCATGGACTGTCATGTCATAATTTAACATCGTAACCATCGAATATTCTCGAGCATGATTTTATTTCCCCTATGTTCATAATGTTTGCGAGTACATTCAAAGTACTCACTGGCTTGTCCCTGGTTGTTGTCTTGGCCAGATTTCTCGCATAGAGAGGAGCATTGCGACGACAACCCGCAACCTTTACAACAGTGATAACAGCCTCGCGAAGATAGGACTTAACCTGGTCAGCTGTTCCCGTGGGAAATGGAGTCCCACAGACGCCGACGTATCACAACCGCTTCCGCCATCAGCCACTAGAAACCTCGTGTTGTAATTAAAGGCCAGAATGGTCTTGTACCACATATTGTACATTTGCTTGGAAATTTCTGTATCAAGAGGTGCCTCACTAGCTAACAGTAATCCTGGGGCTGGTGAGCACATGGTCCAATTTTGGGAATTTAATACACCGAAAATCCGGTGCTGACAACCTTGCTATCAGAGCCAGGCTGAAGGTTGGCTAATCCTATCTTAGCCAGGTCAAAAACCTAGGTTAACCACCACACCAGACCATATCCTAACCCCGGCCAAACTTCTTGCGTAAGATACCCACACAATGGACCAACACCTTTGGCAGTCGGTGCCCAACCTATCAGCCTAGCCTATCGATCACGCGCCAGTGACAGACACCTAAACAGTTCCTTCCGCAAGCGTGCGAAGGAAGACTCCGTCCTTTCCTATAAATAGGGCACGCTAGCCCCAAACCCAGCACAAGACATCCTCTACCCCAGACCGAGCTAAAATGCTAGGACCCATTGTCCACAACGAAACCACAGCAACCAACCTTGGAGGTTTTGTGACCGTGCTCTCAAGCCTCACCCACCGTGCCTTTGCGTTAGAGGAGCCCCCAGAATATGTGGTGTACCAAGAATCCATGGGCGGTGAAAACCGTCAATTCTGGGCTACTATGCACATCTACGGCAGGGGTCTGTCACCAGAACGTCCCTACAGGTTCACAGGAAGGACAACTTCCTTTGAGCCGCAAGCTATCCAGCTAGCTGCTCGAGAAGCTATAGTTCAACTCCTGCACTTATCGCCCAGAGTTAACTGTCGCTCATTCTACTACTACCCCAGTCGTAACGGGTATGGTAGGCCTCCTCGAGTTGCGAGCGGAGACCACGAGACAGATCCAGTGCTATTGCACCTGGTGCGCTATGTAAGTGTGCTAGAGGAACTGTTCGATCAAGTCACTCTTGATCTGATCGCAGCTCGTGGAGAACTGCTTCGCCGAGCCCCGGCAAGAGGAGGAGACGAGTCCGGCACCGACAACCCAGTCGTGCTATTCAGATAACCAATCGAGTCCTTGAGGCCTGCCTCGGTCATTGACCAAAATGCCTTGGTGTCTCCAGAGGTGATGCGTTACCTGTTTGGCGCACGCACCAACGGGATTGTGGCCAACAATCCCCGCGATGGACATCATCACTGCCCCGACCCTGCAGCCCCTCAGCCACCTCCAGCCAACGCGGATAATGAAGCTCTTGGACAAGCTTCAACATCCACAAGGCAAGGCTGCTTGGATATAAACGAGGTTGATTAAATCACTCGAGTAGTACCAAGCCGTATCTTGTCCACACCCCGTGGAGACGTAACCTGTATTTCCATATGTATATACAGTTTACTTTTGCGCTCTTATCTCTATAGCATCCGTGCACAGTTATGTCAGTGTACGAATGCATATTTTATTTCAGGTGTGACTTCCAAAGTACCTCACCGACAACCCACACAGTAAACACGTCATTTTGCAAGACGTGAGTACCTGTAGCATTGACCCCGACCCCGTAAAGCGAAACCGACGATATAGAGGCCCCTCACCAAGATCCTATAAACCAGCCCGGTTCCTATATAAAGGCCACACTGTGACCTTGCCAAGCATCCCTCACCTGGTGCACTACTCTCACAGCCATTTCCTTTGCCATGCCGATCCCTAGTATTTATCTGAGAACACCAGATGCATCCCCCGGTAGTTTCGTGAAGATATTGTGGGATTTTACCTACAGTACCATGAGTGCCACCCGTCCACCCTAGTATGAACTGCTCAAATCGAGGATCACAACATCCACCTCGAAATATTGGGCAGTAGTACACATCCCTCCCGCAAACCCAAACCAAGACCCAACAGAGGTTTCCTTCATGGGGAAATCCATGCCAACTCCTCAGATGGCCATAGAGGCTGCCGTATATGGAGCACTCGCTCGCCTTCGATTCGCGGTGCCCTATGCCAGCGAACGAGGATTTTACTACTTTCCGAGCCGCGCAACACCCGGAGGAGCAGCATCTTTTCTTGGTGGACGAATAGAGAGAGACCCAGTACTAGCTAACCTTACGCAGTACGTCACCGCACAAGAGCGTTTGATCCAGCGGATAATGGGTTATCTCCACAACCTCGCTGATTTAAATCCTCGGATCGCCATCGGCAGACCATTGAGGCCCGGACAGGAGAAGCACATTCATCGACTGGTCAACCCGCTCCCTCCGATAGAAGAAGAGTGTCCCCCGGCACCAGAGACTTTTTCACAGGACCCTGTCCAGTTGCCGTTTGTGTTTTAGATGTAACTGCTATGATTTGTTATCCCCGCGATCTTTTAATAAGTTGTAAACTGTGTGTCGTGTCATGTGTTAATTAATTTAAATTTATGGAATAGTTCCACTATTGATAACTCTGGACTTAATTTTTTTTTGCGCTAAGTAAAAACCTAGAGTGAGTTTTTTATATGTTTTCTTTCCTGAGTTATTACAGCATATCTCCCCGCATAACGTAGATATTTTATTTTCCCGCACAGCACCGCAACAATAGCAGAATTACAATACCGGCAACTCCACACAGTACATTAATTAGCTAATCCACGTACACCTGTTGCAGCTAATTGATCACCTCACCACAGTCTCTTGAAGACAAACTCGTGGGAGTTTATTCAAGCACTAGTTCCTTACCGCGCACTAACAACCGTTAGCACCCGACACTCACGCCTAATCCTCGTGATCACCGCCGCCGCGAAGAGCTAGCACTCGAGCCGCCGCATCCCGACAATCGTCGAGGATTATCGCACACAAGAGCGCGGATACCCCCAGCAATGCCGCCAACCCCACGCAAACGAGGATCATGCACCAGTCCGGCATCACCTCCGCCATTAGAGCCTCGACCCGAGCTCCTGCAAACAAAAATGGAGGAGACGGAAGAAAGGATAAGAAGCAAGGCCAGGTGTGAGGAGGAAGAAGGAGCACCTCGGTCGTTTTATAGCTCGAGATCGGTGTACGGTGGGCGGAGTCCACCAGCGCCGCTCGTTGCTCGACTGCTGGTGTTCGGAGGCGAATCCGTGAGTAGTGCCGACAGCATGCTAGCCCGCGAAGTGAGTGCACACTGCATCGGCAGCTAGCGCGCCGCGCACTTCGGAAGTACTGCCTAGATGCCCTACGAGCTAGCCGTCGCCGGTGGAGAAAGCGCGGGAAAGCGCGCGGGAGAGAGGAGAAGAGAGAACCACAGGTAGAAGAAGAGACTGACAGTGGGTCCAGGCCCCACCTGTCAGCCAGTGAGAGCACTGTACCCTCGGGTGCAACCAGCGTATTTGTAAATTTAGACATATCGTTTCTAAATTTACTATAGCCCAGAGTAGAGATATCTCGTTTTCCACGACCGTAGATTTTTCCATGTCGCGCAAGTGTTTAACACTGCAGTTTACACCACTTATTGCCCATACACTGTAGTGGCATTTGTTTGCATTAGCAGAACGGTTAACTTTGGTAATATCTTTGCGTGGCAGTAGAAGATTTTATAGTAACCCCTGGCAAATCTCGAGGATGAGATTTTTATTAAGGGGGGTGGTGTTGTAACACCCACAATTTTTGATCTTGCTTAAGTAATAAAATTTTGACCAGGTTTTTCAACTTTTCCCTTCTTTGGGTTTTCTTTGATTTTCAGAGCTGCTTTTCTGTTGCTATTGTGGAGTTTTGCCCTAGTGAAAGTTTGTGAGTATGTTATTTGGACTTAATTGCCCTAAGCCAAGGAGAACAACCTTTCTAGTTGTAGGATCATTTTCATTATTTTCTCCCTGAGCTTTATTTATTTAAAGTGATTTTCCTTCTGTTTTAGGGCCCTGTTTGCACTACAACCCTTTGATGGAATTGCCCAAAAAATTCCACTAAAATTTCAGAGATGTCAAGTAAAGCCCCTACATCACTCCCATGCAAAACTCCTTGGGTACCCTTTGGAAAAGTTGAGCAAAACATCCTCTTTTGCTCTCTGGTCCAATTGGTCACTTTCTACTGCAACCCTATTCTAACTTGCTCCTTCGACCTTGAGCTTTTTCCAACTTGTTGTCCTTCCTACCAAACCCTTAAGTCCAGGAGATGAGAGCATATGGATCAACTTTGGTCCATGTAAATGTGCCCTTTTTCTTGTGTCCAGAACTATAGTTTTGCAAGAACTACACTAACAAGTTTTTGCTTTTGATAAACTGACCTCACAACCTTCTTACTCATCCAAGGAGGCACTGATCTGGAGAATTTGGCCACCCCAAGAGTTGCCTAGATGCCTCTGGCATTTTGTCAAACACCCTGAGTGCATGACCAGTTTTGGCTTAGTTTCTGGTTAGTATTATGAACTTGATCCCCTGACTAGACCAGCATGTCACATGGATTTTCCCTAGCCTATAGCCCCACCCTGCTAACCACCTTGTGGTTTGGAGCCCCCTAGCATGCATTGGCATATTGCCAAGCAAGTCGCATGCGTGCTCTCGGCGCGCCCAGAGCGCGCGTTTTGCACGTGCGTGCGCTCGGGTAGCCGCGTCGCGCCCATGGCCCCAACTCACCTGCAGAGCCGCGTCCGGCCTTATCCGCACGCGAGAACACTCCAAGCCGTCCCTGGGACTCCACAACGCCGTCGTGAGAGCATATTTGGCGGCACGCCAGCGATCACAGTGGATCTCTGCCATGTTCGTTGCCGCCCGAGCCACGCGCACTCGCCTGCTGCCTCCTGGAGCGGTGCAAGCTCATCCGCAAGCTCGTCCACAAGCGTTCATCGCCGCCACATGTCCTGCTGCTACAGAATGGCGTTCGCCGGCGATCTTATCCCCGGCCGCCGCGGAACCGCCATTGCCCGCCTATATAAGGAGCCCCCGAACTCGTCAGACCCTCAAGGAACCTCCCACACTCCCTCACGGATCCGCCCGTAGCAATAGAAAGACCAGAGAGGTCGTCTTCTTCCTCTCAGGCAACCACGGCTGCCGCCACTGTCTCGATCACTCCGGCGCCACCAGGGCCTCCCCCGCCCATCCAGTGCCTCCGTCGCCTTCCCCTCCACCTTGCGGAGCTGCCCGAACCCCCGAACGCGATCAAAACCCACCAAAACGCAAACCCCCAATTCTGCCCGAAGCTCCCTCCGCCGCGGAGCTCGCCGCCGGCGACTCCCTCCGTCCCCGCCGGCCAGTCGACCACTGGGAGGACCGCCTAGGAGTGACGGATCCATTCCTGGCCTCGATTCCCCTCGAGGAGCCTCCGTTCGCCAGCGACGATCGCCGGAGTCCCGCCTCCGCTCGGGCAGAGGAAGTGGAGGGAGAGGCGACTGGTCAAACCTGACCAGTGGGCCCCGTGGACCCACTTTCAGTGACCCAGCCCCGCCTCCACACGTTTTAAGTGAAGGCGTAAACTCCCAAGTACGTCTTCTCGCAGCGAATACGCATTCTGCTCGAAATGTTTTCCTTTCTGTTTTATTTTAAAATCAGGGTTTGACTGAAACTTTGACTAGCCTTAACTTTTTAGATAAAACTCCAAATGAATTGATTCTTTGTCTATTGTTCCTCTAATTTGGTCTAGTTTATTTTCAAATTTATTTGAAAATTTTCCAGATAACTTTTCTGTGCTGTTCTGATTCTATGTATTAATTTCTTTTCCTTTCTATTAGGATTTTTGAAGAAGGAGAAAACTTCCAAAAGTTTTGGGATGCATTTCTCCTCCCCTCTACTTCAAGGCAAGCATTTTTGAACCTTGATCTAAAGCATGTGATAACAACGATTTGGATGCATTCTTTTCTTTCATATGTGATGAGATGATACTACCCGTGAGTGCATAAGGTAGACCCCTTGCTGGGAATGTTTAATATGCATGACGGCATCCCACTCGTATGCTTCCCATGCCTAACGGAAGAAAGCCGTGGAAGTCGTGGTCTTGTGTAGACACGAGCTTTCCATTAGCTCCTCGTTGAGACGGCGGAATCCGGTATTGCGTGGTGAGGTATGACAGGTGCCGATTCTGACTATGGTTATGGAATGTAATGATTATGCTAATCATGCAAAAGATGCTGAAACCTCCTGAGTCGACCATTGATCGAGTCTTGTTCCAGTAACCTCCATACTAGTTTTCGTACTACCACCTGTCCCTACTACCGGTAGGGTACGGTTCAATAAATTGTTGACCCCTGTTCTAGCACGCACCGTACAGAGAGGCCATGGTGGAAGATACCGGCTACATCCGGTAGGCATGCCACCTGGTCCGAGGGCATGGGTGTTTCGGTTGAAGCCGAATGGGGTAGCTTCCCCAGTTTGCGTGCGTTATAAATTTTGTGATCCCATGCTAGTCGAGGTTGTAGCCTCCCCACTTAGAGTTTGGCTTGACAGGTGTCGTGGGTGATTCCAGACACCGGTAAGTTAAGCTGGTGTGTGCGGCCAGATGTGTCTTCAAATTAAAAGACCGTAGACGGAATTAGTCCAGAAAGACTATAGGAATCCGTTATTCGTGGGTAAAGAGTACATCTTCTGCAGAGATTAAATCTATTCGAATAGCGGTGTCCCAGGGTTAGGACTACAGTCTAGGAAGGGTCAAGTGTCGGTCTTAGCGTCGGTCTTTGGAGGAGAAAACTGCTAAAACCAGAACTTCGTTTATGACGTGTGGCATATGGTGACATTGATTATGATGAACTAACCCCTATATTATGCAAATTAATGAGTATCCCTGGGATGGTCCTACCTCCTGGATATTCACTGTCATCCATCGTTTTCCTTTATAAGCCCTTTATGTGATGTCGCTCAGACGTCCGACTGTTGCATTTCGTTATTTGTTTTCCTTTATAAGCCCTTTATGTGATGTCGCTCAGACGTCCGACTGTGGCATTTCGTTATTTGTTTTCCTTTATAAGCCCTTTATGTGATATCGCTCAGACGTCCGACTATGGCATTTCGTTATTTGTTTTCCTTATAAGCCCTTTATGTGATGTCACTTAGACGTCTGACTGTGGCATTTCGTTATTTATTTTGCTTTATAAGCCCTTTATGTGATGTCGCTCAGACGTCCGACTGTGGCATTTCGTTATTTTTCTTCCCTTATAAGCCCTTTATGTGATGTCGCTCAGACGTCCGACTATGGCATTTCGTTATTCATTTTTCCTTCATAAGCCCTTTATGTGGTGTAGCTCGGACGTCCGACTTTAGCATGATTCGCTTTTATTTTATTATCTCTCCCTGAGCGCATATGCATTTTTATACATATGAACTGTTTGCATCATGGACTGTCATGTCGTAATTTAACATCGTAACCATCGAATATTCTCGAGCATGATTTTATTTCCCCTATGGTCATAATGTTTGCGAGTACATTCAAAGTACTCACTGGCTTGTCCTTGGTTGTTGTCTTGGCCAGATTTCTTGCATGGAGAGGAGCGTTGCGACGACAACCCGGAAACTATATAACAGTGATAGCAGCCTCGCGAAGATAGGAGTTAACCTGGTCAGTTGTTCCCGTGGGAAATGGAGTCCCACAGACGCCGACGTATCACAACCGCTTCCGCCATCAGCCACTAGAAACCTCGTGTTATACTTAAAGGCCAGAATGGTCTTGTACCACATATTGTACCTTTGTTTGGAAATTTCTGTATCAAGAGGTGCCTCACCAGCTAACAGTAATCCTGGGGCTGGTGAGCACATGGGCCAATTTTGGGAATTTAATACCCCGAAAATCCGGTCCTGACATGTTTGTTCCATAATCCATCAAAGCCATACTCAAAACTTGAAAACTTCACAACACAAAACTTAGCCAAAAATCTCGTGATCTCCATTAATATAAGAAAACAAACCACCACTCAAAGGTACTGTAATGAACACATTCTTTGTTTATATTGGTGTTAAACCTACTGTATTCCAACTTATCCATGATCCATACCCCCCGACACTACACACAGATTCATCAAAATAACCAAACAACACACGAAAAACAGAATTTGTCAAAAACAGAACAGTCTGTAGTAATCTGTAACTTTCGAATACTTCTGTAACTCCAAAAAATTGAAATAAATTGGTAAACATGAGGAATTTGTCTATTAATCATCTGCAAAAAGAATCAACTAAGTAGCACTCTCTAGTAAAAAAAATACAGCCAATCTCGTGAGCTCTAAAGTTTCTGTTTTTTACAGCATGATCATATAAACTTCACACAAGTCTTCCCAAAGGTTCTACTTGGCACAAACACTAATTAAAACACATAACCACATCTAAACAGAAGCTAGATGCAATATATATTCCTAAACAGAAGCAAAAACAAGGAAAATAAAATTGGGTTGCCTCCCAACAAGCGCTATCGTTTAACGCCCCTAGCTAGGCACGATACAAGAATAGATCTAGGAATTGCCATCTTTGGTAGGCAGCTCTTCGATTAAGCACTTATAATTCTTAGGAACTTCTTTATTTCTATTGATAATCAAACTTCTAGGCAAGAATTCAAGAAATTTATTTGTGGCAAAAGGTTCCCTTGCAAAAGTGAGAAAGTTGGGGTGAACGCTTATGGATTTGAGATCCACAATTTCTTTACTAGATGATTCACCCTTATTTTTAGGAACATACATAAACTTGGCCAATTTAGTGGTAGAGGGATTCGAAGTATTTTTCATAGCAGAAAGAGCACACCCTACATTAGTGATAATATCCTCAAGGTTATCGATTCTAATGGGATCTTGATCTATTCTCTCTTTAACTATAGGTTCTTTTTCTTTAAAAAAATCAGAATAACTCCTACCTTGGATTCATACTGGGTAATTTGGTTGTGGATCTTTCTATCGAAACTCTCAACCAACTCTATAGTAGCAACTTTGTTTTCAATAATTTCAAGCCTTTGCATAACATGTTCCAGAGTTAAAATAGTTCCATTAACCAGAAGAGGTGGTGGGCCAAATAATTATGTCATAGCATTATAAGTATCAAAAGTATGGCTACCCAATAAATTCCCGCCGGTAATGGTATCAAGAATATACCTATTCCATGGAGTTATCCCAACGTAAAAATTGCGAAGAAGCACGGAAGTGGAAAGCTTCATAATAGATCTATTTTGAGCATTGCAAATTCTATACCAGGCATCTTTTAGATTTTCCTCCTCCCTTTGTTAAAAATTGAGAACCTCACTCTCGGGGGTATTGATAATGATAGGCGTGCTAGCCATGACGGCAAGGCAAAGCGAACGGTAAACACATGGAAAAAGAAGGGCAAATAAAACAGCAAGGGTGAAGTCAGGGAGAGCAAAACGAGAGGTAAATGATGTAGTGCGAAGGATAAGGGTTTGTGATAGGTACTTGGTATATGAATTTTGCGTAAGCCTCCCCGGCAACTGCGCCAGAAATTCTTCTTGCTACTTCCTTAGCTTGCGTTGTATTCCCTCGAAGAGGAAAGGGTGATGCAACACAGTAGCGTAAGTATTTCCCTCAGTTTTGAGAACCAAGGTATCAATCCAGTAGGACACCCTGCGCTTGTCCCTCGCACCTGCACAAACAAATAAGAATTTCACAGCCAACGCGATAAGGGGTTGTCAATCCCTTTACGGTCACTGATGAAAGTGAGATCTGATAGATAGAATAGTATAATATTTTTGGTATTTTTGGTATAAGAACAGGAAGTAAATAAAGCAAAGTAAAGTAGATGGAAGACTAATATGTTGAGAATAGACCCCGGGGCCATAGGTTTCACTAGTGGCTTCTCTCATGATAGCAGAATTCTATGATGGGTGAACAAATTACTATCGAGCAATTGATAGAAAACCGCATAGTTATGCGAATATCTAGGCATCACGTCTGTGACAAGTAGACCGAAATGATTCTCCATCTACTACTATTACTCCACACATCGACCGCTATTTAGCATGCATCTAGAGTATTAAGTTCATAAGAACAGAGTAATGCTTTAAGCAAGATGACATGATGTAGAGGGATAAACTCAATCAGTATGATATAAACACCATATCTTAATCCTCGATGGCAACAATACAATATGTGCCTTGCTGCCCCTGCTGTCACTTGGAAAGGACACCGCAAGATTGAACCCAAAGCCAAGAACTTCTCCCATTGCAAGAACTATAGATCTAGTAGACCAAACCAAACCAATAATTCGAAGAGACTTGCAAGGATATTATAATCATACATAAAAGATTTCAGAAAATAATCAAATATTTGTCATAGATAATCTTGATCATAAACCCACAATTCATCGGATTTTGACAAACACACCGCAAAAAGATTACATCGAATAGATCTCCTCGAAGATCGAGGAGAACTTTGTATTGAGATCCAAAAAGAGAGAAGATGCCATCTAGCTAATAACAATGGACCTGAAGGTCTATGGTAAACTACTCACAACTCATTGGTGAGGCTATGGTGTTGATGTAGAAGCACTCCGTGATGGATCCCCCCTCCGGCGGAGCTCCGGAACAGGCCGCAAGATGGGATCTCATGGGAACAGAAGGTTGTGGCGGTGGAATTAGGGTTTTCTCTGTTGCCTCGATGTTTTCAAGGTACATGGATATATATAGGAGGAAGAAGGGCATCGGGGGAGCCAGAGGGGGCCCACGAGAGTGGGGGCGCGCCTGCCCCCCTGGGCGTGCCCTGGACCCTCATGGCCACCTCTCTCGTCCCCTCGCGTGTACTCCAAATCTTCTGGGTAGATACGGTTCCAAAAATAACTCTCCCGAAGGTTTCATTCCGTTTGGACTCAGTTTGATATTCCTTAAAATTTGCAAACAATTTGCACTGGGCCTTTGGTTAGTAGGTTCGTCCAAAAAATAATATAAAAATGTATAATAAAGCCCATTAAACATCCAAAACAGAATATATAATAGCATGGAACAATCAAAAATTATAGATACGTTGGAGACGTATCACATACCTAGTTCAATATCATGACCGGCAAGTATCTTTACTCGTTTCGTAATACATCATCCCATGACTAACTCATTAGTATTTTGCTTGCAAGGCTTATTATGATGTGTATTACTGAGAGGGCCCAGAGATACCTCTCCGACACTCGGAGTGACAAATCCTATTCTCGATTTATGCCAACCCCACAAACACCTTCGGAGACACCTGTAGAGCATCTTTATAATCACACAGTTACGTTGTGGCATTTGATAGCACACAAGGTGTTCGTCCGGTATTCGGGAGTTGCATAATCTCATAGTCTCGGGAACATTTATAAGTCATGAAGAAGGCAATAGCAGTAAAACTAAACGATCATAGTGCTAAGCTAACTGATGGGTCTTGTCCATCACATCATTCTCCTAATGATGTGATCCCGTTGATCAAATGACAACTCATGCATATGGTTAGGACTCATAACCATCTTTGATTAATGAGCTAGTCTAGTAGAGGCATACTAGGGACACTCTGTTTTGTCTATGTATTCACACATGTATCAAGTTTCCGGTTAATATAATTCTAGCATGAATAAAAGACATTTATCATGATATATGAGGAAATATAACTAACAACTTTATTATTGCCTCAAGGGCATATTTCCTCCAGTCTCCCACTTGCACTAGAGTGAATAATCTAGATTACATAGTAATGATTCTAACACCCATGGAGTTTTTGTGCTGATCATGTTTTGCTCGTGGAAGAGGCTTAGTCAACGGGTCTACAACATTCAGATCCTTATGTATCTTGCAAATTTCTATGTCTCCCTCCTTGACTTGATCGCTGATGGAATTGAAGCGTCTTTTGATGTGCTTGGTTCTCTTGTGAAACCTGGATTCCTTCGCCAAGGCTATTTCTCCGGTGGTGTCTGAAAAGATTTTCATTGGACCCGACGCACTAGGTATTACACCTAGGTCGGATATGAAGTCCTTCATCCAGACACCTTCATTTGCTGCTTCTGAAGCAGCTAGTACTCCGTTTCACATGTAGATCCCACCACGATGCTCTACTTGGAACTGCACCAACTGACAACTCCACCGTTCAACAAAAATACATATTCGGTTTAAAACTTAGAGTCATCCGGATCAGTATCAAAGCTTGAATCGACGTAACCGTTTACGACGAGCTCTTTGTCACCTCCATTGATATGTCTATTTCGCATCATGCTTTTATATTGATATTTATTGCACTATGGGCTGTTATTACACATTATGTAACAATACTTATACCTGTTCTCTCTTAGTAGCAAAAGAGCCCGTGCGTTGCAACGGGAGAGAAAAAAAGTTACGCGCCAGGCAAATAAGTATGACTCAATACCCCAAATTATGAGCGTCCTCTATTTTCACACGGTTGCTCACCATGTTTCCACTTATCTTTCTTCCCAGCCTCGTTGATGATGTACGTGATGTCCATGTGATCGCAATGCATTCGACGTGGTAAATCCCAAGGCAACGAGCTTGCCACTACATGGCACACTTGTCATTGTGCCGCGCAAGAGAATTTTTAAAACTTTAAAAACAAATTTCATGGAACACAAACTGCTCCTATCGCCTTGACATAAAAAGACTTTCCAAAAACTACTCAAATCCTAGACATGAAAGACTTTTGAATAGAGGAACATTTTTTCTAATTAACAAACATTTGTTTTAAAATTTTGGGCATATTTTAAATGCATGAACATTTGTTTTGTTCAGACGAACATTTTTTGAAATGCATGCATAGTTTTTGAATTCATGAACAATTTTTGAGTTAGCAAACCTTTTTTGTATCAATGAACCTTTTTTATAATCCGCGGCAAGGATGAGGAGCTCGAGGTCCTTGTCGAGCGGCGGACTCGCGACCTGGGGCAGAGGCACAAAGAGGCACTCGATGCCCAGGCTCTGGTCCATGCCGGCAAGGTGAAGGAGTTGGAGGTAGAGTGGGACGAGCTGAAGGAGCAGGCCCTCAAGCTGTCCGACGAGAGGAGCACGCTCAACTATGCCTTGGAAGAGGCGCATGGAGCGGCCATTAGCAGGGCTGGGGAGCTCTCCGAAGCGCAAAACTCCATCAGAGATTTCAAGCTGAAGCTGGAGAATCTCGAGAAGATGTTGTCGGAGAGCTCGGCTCGGGAGGAGACCTTGGCCAGGAGCCTGGAGGAGGAGAAGCAGCTGCGGGCGGACGAGGCCGCCTCCCACTAGGAATATGTGGCGGGCGAGAACAGGCGGATCAGCCGGCTGGAGGACGTCGCCGGCAGGGTCACCTCGCAGTTGGCCCTCATGGGGATGCCAAACATGAGGTATGCCCCTGAGTGGAGCGGGACCGTCAACGCCAAGCTGACCCTGTTCTTCGAGGGCGTCCTCGGCGCCTTGGTTGATCTTGACTCCAACAGAACGGCCACGCTTGCCGGGGAGGCCCGGCGACTTTGCCGGGGGGTCATGACCAAGGTCCTCACCAAGATGGCGTACTGGAATCCCGCTCTTGACTTTGAAGCCGCGATGGATAGCTTGTCGGAGGGTGCTGACCTCACGGTGCTCAAGGAGCACCTCAAGCCCATCATTAGCTGCATCGATGAAATCAAGAGGGTGGAAGGCCAGCGCCGGGATTAGGCATCCCGTCCTTCTTCGCCGCTGCGGGTTCATGACCAAGACAAATTTTACCTTTATTTAGAACCGCAGCGATGATATGATGTAATATAACTTTGAAGCACTTTTGGAATTATGCATGCTATTTCCCTGTTTGTTGCCTCTTTGTATGTCCACGCTACGCTAGCTGGGTAGGCTTGCCGGCACGGAAACCCAAGGCGGCGTCTTGGGGACGGGTCCCCATTGACCTGCCGAGCGAGCGTGCTGCCGGGTGAGCCACCTTACCTCCCTTAACACAGCCGCTCGAACTGTCAATTTTGACTCGAGTCAGAGTCGAGAGCCTTGCCAATTGCGGAAGGCTACCCTACCGTTTCCAACACAGCCGTTTGGACTGTTGTGCGAACTCGAAACAGAGCAAAGGCGTTGCCGATCGGGAAGGGCCCCATTTGCGTGCAGGTTTCTTTTTGTACAAAGAATGACAGCTCCGAGGATAATAACCTTAAATAATAGAATGGAAATATCCGGGGTTCAATGTAACTTAGCTTCTATTTGTAGCCGCTCGAGTGCTGATCTTCTGGCCTCCTTCCCTCTCAAACGGCCACGAAGACGAAGGAGCGCTGGGCTAACTGCTAGAGCCGATTCTCACAACTTAGCCACCCTACCTGGCGCGCCAAAGTTGTCGGGGTATTGGATCGAAACCTATGGGATCACAAGAATCCCACTACGGTTTGCGGGGCGCGGGGTTGAGAGAAGAGCGGATGAAACAGATAGCACACGGTTCCTTTACCCAGGTCCGGGCCGCGAGGATGCGTAAAACCCTACTCCTGCTTTGGTGGATTGTATATATGTGTTCTTCAGCTAGCTATGGGGCGTGAGGAGCTCCAAGAAGCCGAATCCCCCTCCTGGTCGCCTCGGGCCTCCTTTTATAGAGAAAGGGGTCGCCACAGTGGCACACAGGAGGTGGAAAGGGTACAGTCATGCAAGGTTTATCCCTCGCATTACATGACAAGGCACATTTAATGCGTCTTGCTTAGGTGTCCTTGCTTTATCGGTGACGGGGGAGACATCCGTCTTGTCCGTCGCCGCTCCTTCTTGTGTCGACACGCGCCCTGGCCAGCGGTGCCTGAGATGCCATGTAGGCAGGCAGGCAGCTGAGGTGGCGCAACGGTGGGTCTTCACGAAGATCTGCATGTCGCCACGCAGGTGCCTACCTAGCTGGTTGGGTCGGCAGCTACATATGGCGGTGGAGGTTTTAGTTTGTGTGGGCCTGATGGTGGCCCTGCGGATGTCCCCAGCAAGGGCCTTGCCGGGGCCTCGGCAAGGGTCTTGCCGTGGCGCCTGCTGTCATCCCCGGCAAGATGCTTGCCGGAGGTCTTGTGGTCTTCATTGGCTGGGATCTCGCCAAGGGTCGTCGTCTTCTTAGTGTGTATCTGATCTTGAATGTCTTCACAAAGATCTGCATGCCACTACGGGGATGTCTCCCGAATCCTTGCCCCATGGGGGCAGTCTCAAGGGTGATCCAAGCCGTAGGCGTGGGGCGAGTTGCCGCGGCAAGGGTCTTGCCGGGGCTGCTAAACCCGGCCCCGGCAAGGATCTTGCCGAGGCTGCTAAAACTGGCTCCCGGCAAGGATCTTGCCGGGGGAACCCGCTTCGTCCCTTTGCTCTTTGTGGTCTTGGCTTTGGGCTTCAGTTCCATCAAGCTTCGGTCTTACCCTGGCTCACCTCCCTTGCCGTGCTTGGTGTGGTGGTGCCCGTGGCTCAGACTGCCCGTGCACAGTCATAGGGGTAAAAAAAGTGTACCCCCCTTTTTGTACACCGAAAACTTATGGGTGGCATAGCGGGTAATTTATGGCAACTTTGAGGCTATTTTTTTTGGACGACCAGAAACCCTATTTACTTTATTATTAGGTAGAGATTTTACAATGTTTACATGAAGAGGGAGAATGCCGGCAGCTAGAATTCTGGACTGGAAAAGGAGCAAATATTGGAGACCTATTCTGCACAACTCAAAAGTCCTGAAACTCCACGAAAGTCAGTTTTGGAATATATAAAAAATATCGGGCGAAGAAAGCACCAGAGGGGGGCACCCACCACCCACGAGGTTTGGGGGCACGCCCTACCCCCTGGGCGCGCCCCCTGCCTCGTGGGCCACCTGGCAGCCCCTCGATGCCCATCTTCTGGTATAAGGTGTCTTCTGCCCTGGAAAAAATTAGAAGGAAGCTTTCGGGATGAAGCGCCGCCATCTCAAGGCGGAACCAATCTAGGGCTCCGGCGGAGCTGTTCTGCCGGGGAAATATCCCTCCGGGAGGGGGAAATCGTCACCATCGTCATCACCATCGATCCTCTCATCGGGAGGGGGTCAATCTCCATCAACATCTTCACCAGCACCATATCCTCTCAAACCCTAGTTCATCTCTTGTATCCAATCTTTGTCCCAAAACCTCAGATTGGTACCTGTGGGTTGCTAGTAGTGTTGATTACTCCTTGTAGTTGAAGCTAGTTGGATTATTCGGTGCTAGATCATATGTTTAGATCCTTTATGCATATTAATACCCCCTGATTATGAACATGAATATGATTTGTGAGTAGTTACATTTGTTCCTGGGGACATGGGAGAAGTCTTGCTATAAGTAGTCATGTGAATTTGGTATTCATTCGATATTTTGATGAGATGTATGTAGTCTTTCCTCTAGTGGTGTTATGTGAACGTCGACTACATGAAACTTCACCATTGTTTGGGACTATAGGAAGGCATTGGGAAGTAATAAGTCGATGATGGGTTGCTAGAGTGACAGAAGCTTAAACCCTAGTTTATGCGTTGTTTCGTAAGGGGCTGATTTGGATCCATATGTTTCATGCTATGGTTAGGTTTACCTTAATACTTCTTTTGTAGTTGCGGATGCTTGCAATAGAGGTTAATCATAAGTGGGATGCTTGTCCAAGGAAGGGCAGTACCCAAGCACCGGTCCACCCACATACCCAATTATCAAAATAACGAATGCGAATCATATGAGCATGATGAAAACTAGCTTTACGATAATTCCCATGTGTCATGGGGAGCATTTTCCTTTATATAAGAATTTGTCCAGGCTTGTCCTTTGCTACAAAAAGGATTGGACCATATTGCTGCACCTTATTTACTTTTATTACTAGCTACTGGTTACAAATTACCTTATCACAAAACTATCTGTTACCGATAATTTTAGTGCTTGCAGAGAATACCTTACTGAAAACTGCATATCATTTCCTTCTGCTCCTCGTTGGGTTCAACACTCTTACTTATTGAAAGGACTACGATAGATCCCCTATACTTGTGGGTCATCATCCATAAATGAGAAACATATCCTTTGTCATTTTCAGGTACTTCAGGATGTTCTTGACCGCTGTCCAGTGATCCACACCTGGATTACTTTGGTACCTCCCTGCTAATATAAACTTATAGAAAGGCACACATCAGGTCTGGTACACAACATTGCATACATGATAGATCCTATGGCCGAGGCATAGGGAATGACTTTCATTTTCTCTCTATCTTCTCCAGTGGTCGAGCATTGAGTCTTACTCAACTTCACACCTTGTAATACAGGAAAGAATCGTTTCTTTGACTGATACATTTTGAACTTCTTCAAAACTTTATCAAGGTATGTGCTTTGTGAAAGTCCAATTAAGCGTCTCGATCTATCTCTATAGATCTTGATGCCCAATATATAAGCAGCTTCACCGAGGTCTTTCATTGCAAAATTCTTATTCAAGTATCCTTTTATGCCATCCAGAAATTATATATCATTTCCAATCAACAATATGTCATCCACATATAATATCCGAAATGCTACAAAGCTCCCACTCACTTTCTTGTAAATACAGTCTTCTCCAAAAGTCTGTATAAAACCATATGCTTTGATCACCTCATCAAAGCGTATATTCCAACTCCGAGATGCTTGCACCAGTCCATAGATGGATTGCTGGAGCTTGCACACTTTGTTAGCACCTTTAGGATCGACAAAACCTTTTGGTTGCATCATATACAACTCCTCTTTGAGGTATCCATTAAGGAATGAAGTTTTGACATCCATTTGTCAGATTTCATAATCATAAAATGCGGCAATTGCTAACATGACTCGGACAGACTTAAACATCGCTACGGGTGAGAAAGTCTCAATGTAGTCAACTCCTTGATTTGTCGAAAACCTTTCGCAATAAGTCGAGCTTCAGACAGTAACATTACCATCATCTTCAGTCTTCCTCTTAAAGATCCATTCATTTTCAATGGCTTGCCGATCATCGGGCAACTCAACCATAGTCCACACTTTGTTCTCGTACATGGATCCCATCTCAGATTTCATGGCCTCAAGACATTTTGCAGAATCTGGACTCATCATCGCTTCCTCATAGTTCATAGGTTCATCATGGTCTAGTAACATGACTTCCAGAACCGGGTTACCGTACAACTCTAGCGCGGAACGCACTCTGGTTGACCTACGAGGTTCAGTAGTAACTTCATTTGAATTTTCATGATCATCATCATTAGCTTCCTGACTGATTGGTGTAGGAATCACTGGAACTAGTTTCTGTGATGTACTACTTTCCAACTCGGGATAAGGTATAATTACCTCATCAAGTTCTACTTTACTCCACTCACTTCTTTCGAGAGAAACTCCTTCTCAAGAAAGTATCCATTCTTAGCAACGAATATCTTGCATTCGGATCTGTGATAGAAGGTGTAACCAACAATTTCCTTTGGGTATCCTAGGAAGAAACATTTCTCCGACTTGGGTTCGAGCTTATCAGGTTGAAGCTTTTTCACATAAGCATCGCAGCCCCTGAAGAAAATATGCCCTAAAGGCAATAATAAAGTTATTATTTATTTCCTTATATCATGATAAATGTTTATTATTCATGCTAGAATTGTATTAACCGGAAACTTAGTACATGTGTGAATACATAGACAAAACAGAATGTCTCTAGTATGCCTCTACTACACTAGCTCATTGATCAAAGATGGTTATGTTTCCTAGCCATAAACATGAGTTGTCATTTGATCAACGGGATCACATCAACGGGATCAAATGGATCAGTCAAAGAAGGAGTTCTTGCCTGATTTGTAAGGTGTGAAGTTGAGTAAAGACTCAAAGCCTGACCACGGCAGAAAAATATAGAAAGAATGAAAGTCATTCCCTATGCTTCAGCCATAGGTTCTATAAAGTATGCCATGCTGTGTACCAAACCTATTGTGTACCTTGCCATGAGTTTGACAAGGAGGTACAATAGTGATCCAGGAGTAGATCACTGTACAGTGGTCAAAAATTATCCTTAGTAACTTGAGGACTAAGGAAATGTTTCTCGATTATGGAGATGATAAAGAGTTCATCGTAAAGGGTTACGCCGATGCAAGCTTTGACACTAATCCAGATGACTCTAAGTATCAATCTGGATACATATTGAAAGTGGAAGCAATTAGCTAGAGTAGCTCCATGCACAACATTGTAGACATAGAAATTTGCGAAATACATACGGATCTAAATGTGACAGACCCGTTGACTAAACTTCTCTCACAAGCAAAACATGATCACACCTTATTACTCTTGGGTGTTAATCACATAGCGATGTGAACTAGATTATTGACTCTAGTAAAACCCTTTGGGTGTTGGTCACATGGCGATGTGAACTATGGGTGTTATTCACATAATGATGTGAACTATCGGTACTAAATCACATGGCGATGTGAACTAGATTATTGACTATATTGCAAGTGGGAGACTGAAAGAAATATGCCCTAGAGGAAATAATAAAGTTATTATTTATTTCCTTATATCATGATAAATGTTTATTATTCATGCTAGAATTGTATTAACCAGAAACTTAGTACATGTGTGAATACATAGACAAAGCAGAGTGTCCCTAGTATGCCTCTACTAGACTAGCTCATTGATCAAAGATGGTTATGTTTCCTAGCCATAGACATGAGTTGTCATTTGATCAACGGGATCACATCATTAGGAGAATGATGTGATGGACTAGACCCATCAGTTAGCTTAGCATTATGATCGTTTAGTGTTACTGCTATTGCTTTCTTCATGACTTATACATGTTCCTATAACTATGAGATTATGCAACTACCGAATACCAGTGGAACACCTTGTGTGCTATCAAACGTCACAACTTAACTAGGTGATTATAAAGATGCTCTACAGGTGTCTCCGAAGGTATTCGTGGTGTTGGCATAGATCAAGAATAGGATTTGTCACTCCGAGTGTCGGAGAGGTATGTCTGGGCCCTCTCGGTAATACACATCATAATAAGCCTTGCAAGCAAATAACTAATGAGTTAGTCACAAGATGATGTATTACGGAATGAGTAAAGAGACTTGCCGGTAACGAGATTAACTAGGTATGGTGATACCGATGATCGAATCTCGGCCAAGTAACATACCGATGACAAAGGGAACAACGTATGTTGTTATGCAGTTTGATCGATAAAGATCTTCGTAGAATATGTAGGAGCCAATATGAGCATCCAGGTTCCGCTATTTGTTATTGACCGGAGATGAGTCTCGGTCATGTCTACATAGTTCTCGAACCCGTAGGGTCCGCACGCTTAACATTTGATGACGATCAGTATTATGAGTTTATGAGTTTTGATGTACCGAAGGTAGTTCGGAGTCCCGGATGAGATCACGGACATGACGAGGAGTCTCGGAATGTTCGAGACGTAAAGATTGATATATTGGACGACTATATTCGGACACTGGAAGTGTTCCCAAAAAGTTTCAGATTTAACCAGAGTCCTAGAGGGGGTTACCGGAACCCCCCCCCCCCCCCCCCCCCGAGGGAGTATGGGCCATAGTGGGCCTATGAGGGAAAGAGAGGGGCAGCCCATAGGGCTGGCCGCACCCCCTAGGGTTCCTAGTTGGACTAGGAAAAGGGGGGGAGGCGCCACCTCTCCTTTCCTTCTCCTCTCCCCCTTCCTTTCCTACTCCTAGTAGGAATAGGAAAGGGGATTCCTATTCCTACTAGGAGTAGGAATCCTGCTCCTGGCGCGCCTTAGAAGGCCAGCCGCACCTCCCCCTTGCTCCTTTATATACAGGGGCAGGGGGCACCCATAGACACACAAGAAACATTATTCTAGCCGTGTGCGGTGCCCCCCTCCACAAAAACACACCTCGGTCATACCGTTCCAGTGCTTAGGCGAAGCCCTGCGCCGGTAGCTTCATCATATCTATCACTACGCCGTAGTGCTGACGAAAATCTCCCATGAAGCTCAACTAGATCAAGAGCTCGTGGGACGTCATCAAGCTGAATGTGTGCTGAACGCGGAGGTGCCGTACATTCGGTGCTTGATCGGTTGGATCGCGAAGAAGTTCGACTACATCAACCGCGTCACTAGACGCTTCCGCTCCCAGTCTATGAGGGTACGTAGACACACTCTCCCCTCTCGTTGCTATGCATCTAGTAGATAGATCTTGTGTGATCACAGGAAATTTTTTAAATACTACGTTCCCCAACAGTGGCATCATGAGACAGGTCTATGCATAGATGATATGCACGAGTAGAACACAAGTGAGTTGTGGACGATACTAGTCATACTGCTTACCAGCATGTCATACTTTGATTCGGCGGTATTGTTGGATGAAGCGGCCCGGACCGACATTACGCGTACGCTTACGCGAGACTGGTTCTACCGACGTGCTTCGCACACAGGTTGCTATGCCCGGGTGTCAGTTTATCCAACTTTAGTTGAATCAAGTGTGGCTACGCCCGGTCCTTGTGAAGGTTAAAACAACACATACTTGACGAAATATCGTTGTGGTTTTGTATGCTTAGGTAAGAACGGTTCTTGCTAAGCCCGTAGCGGCCACATAAAACTTGCAACAACAAAGTAGAGGACGTCTAACTTGTTTTTCCAGGGCATGTTGTGATGTGATATGGTCAAGACATGATGAGTGATACGTTATTGTATGAGATGATCATGTTTTGTAAAGTTATCGGCAACTGGCAGGAGCCATATGGTTGTCGCATTATTGTATGAAATACAATCGCCATGTAATTACTTTACTTTATCATTAAGCGGTAGCGATAGTCGTAGAAGCAATAGTTAGCGAGACGACAATGATGGTACGATGGAGATCAAGGTGTCGCGCCGGTGACGATGGTGATCATGACGGTGCCTTGGAGATGGAGATCAAAAGCACAAGATGATGATGGCCATATCATGTCACATATTTTGATTGCATGTGATGTTTATCTTATTATGCTTAGTACGGCGGTAGCATTATAAGATGATCCCTTACAAAATTTTAAGGTACAAGTGTTCTCCCTAAGTATGCACCGTTGCAAAAGTTCGTCGTGCCGAGACACCACGTGATGATCGAGTGTGATAAGCTCTACGTTCAAATACAACGGGTGTAAGACAGTTTTGCACATGCAGAATACTCGGGTTAAACTTGACGAGCCTAGCATGTACACACATGGCCTCGGAACACTGGAGACCGAAAGGTCGAGCGTGAATCATATAGTAGATATGATCAGCATAAGGTGTTCACCATTGAAAACTACTCCATCTCACATGATGATCAGACATGGTTTTGTTGATTTGGATCACGTGATCATTTAGATGACTAGAGGGATGTCCATCTAAGTGGGAGTTTTTTAGTAATATGATTAAATTGAACTTTAATTTATCATGAACTTAGTCCTGATAGTATTTGCAAATTATGTTGTAGATCAATAGCTCGCGTTATTGCTCCCCTATGTTTTTTAATATGTTCCTAGAGAAAACTAAGTTGAAAGATGTTAGTAGCAATGATGTGGACTAGGTCCGTGATCTGAGGATTATCCTCATTGCTGCACAGAAGTATTATGTCCTCGATGCACCGCTAGGTGACAGACCTATTGCAGGAGCAGATGCAAACGTTATGAACGTTTTGACAAAAGCTCGGTATGATGACTACTTGATAGTTTAGTGCAGCATGCTTTACGGCTTATAACCGGGACTTCAAAAAAGTTTTGAACACCACGGAGCATATGAGATGTTCCAAGAGTTGAAATTAGTATTTCATACTCATGCCCGTGTCGAGAGGTATAAGACCTCTGACAGTACTTTGCCTACAAGATGGAGGAGAATAGCTCAACCAGTGAGCATGTGCTTAGATTGTCTGGGTGCTACAATTGCTTGAATCAAGTGGGAGTTAATCTTCTAGATAAGATAGTAATTGACAGAGTTCTCTAGATACTATCACCAAGTTAGTAGAACTTCGTGATGAACTATAATATGCAAGGGATGACGAAAGTAATTCCCGAGCTCTTCGCGATGCTGAAATCGGTGAAGGTAGAAATCAAGAAAGAGCATCAAGTATTGATGGTTAACAAGACCACTTGTTTCAAGTAAAGGGCAAAGGGATAGAAGGGGAACTTCAAGAAGAATGACAAGAAAGTTGCCACACCCGTGAAGAAACCCAAAGCTAAACTCAAGCCTGAAACTAAGTGCTTCTACTGCATAGGAAATGGTCACTAGAAGTGGAACTGCCCTAGATACTTGGTGCATAAGAAGGATGGCAAAGTGAACAAAGGTATATTTGATATACAAATTATTGATGTGTACTTTACTAGTGTTCATAGAAACCCCTGGGTATTTGATACCGGTTCATTTGCTAAAATTAGTAACTTGAAACGGGAGTTGCAGAATGAACAGAGACTAGTTAAAGGTGAAGTGACGATGTGTGTTGGAAGTGGTTCCAAGATTGATATGATCATCATCGCACACTCCCTATACTTTCGGGATTATTTTAGAACCTAAATAAATGTTATTTGGCATTTGCGTTAAGCATGAATATGATTTGATCATGTTTATTGCAATACGGTTATTCATTTAAAGTCATAGAATAATTGTTATTCTGTTTACATGAATAAAGCCTTCGATGGTCATACACCCAATGAAAATAGTTTGTTGGATCTCGATCGTAGTGATACACATATTCATAATATTGAAGCCAAAAGATGCAAGGTTAATAATGATTGTGCAACTTATTTGTGGCACTGCCGTTTAGGTCATATTGGTGTAAAGCGCATGAAGAAACTCCATAGTGATGGACTTTTGGAATCACTTGATTATGAATCACTTGGTGCTTGCGAACCATGCCTCATGGGCAAGATGACTAAAACTCCGTTCTCCGGAACAATGGAGCGAGCAACAGATTTGTCGGAAATCATACATACTGATGTATGTGGATCGATGAGTGTTGAAGCTCGCGATGGGTATCGTTATTTTCTGACCTTCACTGATAATTTGAGCAGATATGGGTATATCTACTTGATGAAGCACAAGTATGAAACATTTGAAAAGTTCAAAGAATTTCAGAGTGAAATAGAGAATCATCATAACAAGAAAATAAAAGTTTCCATGATCTGATCGCGGAGGTGAGTATTTGAAGTTACGATTTTGGCCTTCATTTAGAACAATGTGAAATAGTTTCACAACTCACGCCACCCGGAACACCACAGCGTAATGGTGTGTCCGAACGTCATAATCGTACTTTATTAGATATGGTACGATCTATGATGTCTCTTACCGATTTACCAGTATCGTTTTGGGTTATGCATTAGAGACAGCTGCATTCACGTTAAATAAGGGCACCATCTAAATCTGTTGAGACGACGCCTTATGAACTGTGGTTTTGCATGAAACCAAAGTTGTTGTTTCTTAAAGTTTGGGGTTGCATAAGCTCGAACCCATGTCTGAGAAATGTGTCTTCATATGATACCCAAAGAGACTGTTGGGTACACCTTCTATCACAGATCCGAAGGCACGATATTCGTTGCTAAGAATGGATCCTTTCTCGAGAAGGAGTTTCTCTCGAAAGAAGTGAGTGGGAGGAAAGTGGATGTTGATGAGGCAATTGTACCTTCTCCCGAATTGGATAGTAGTACATCACAGAAATTGGTTCCAGTAAATCCTACACCAATTAGTGAGGAAGCTAATGATGATGATCATGAAACTTCGAATCAAGTTACTGCTGAAATTCGTAGATTAACCACAGTACGTTCCGCACCAGAGTGGTACGGCAACCCAGTTCTGGAAGTCATGTTAGTAGACCATGATGAATCTACAAACTATGAGGAAGCGATGATGAGCCCATATTCCGCAAAATGGCTTGAGGCCATGAAATCTGAGATGGGATTCATGTATGAGAACAAAGTGTGGACTTTGGTTGACTTGCCCGATGATTGGCAAGCCATCGAAAATAAATGGATTTTCAAGAGGAAGACTGACGCTGATGGTAATGTTACTATTTACAAAGCTCGACTCGTTGCGAAAGGTTTTCGACAAGTTCAAGGAGTTGACCACGATGAGACTTTCTCACCCATAGCGATGCTTAAGTCTGTCCGAATCATGTTAGCAATTGGTGCATTTTATAAAATCTGGCAAATCGATAACAAAACTGCATTCTTTAGTGGATTTATTAAAGAGGAGTTGTATATGATGCAACCAGAAGGTTTTGTCAATCCTAAAGGTGCTAACAAAGTGTGCAAGCTCCAGCGATCCATCTATGGATTTGTGCAAGCATCTCGGAGTTGGAATATACGCTTTGATGAGGTGATCAAAGCATATGGTTTTATACAGACTTACCGTGAAGCCTGTATTTACAGGAAAGTGAGTGGGAGCACTACAACATTTCTGATAAGTATATGTGAATGACATATTGTTGATCAGAAAAAATGTAGAATATTCTGGAAAGCATAAAGGAGTGTTTGAAAGGAGTTTTTCAAATAAAGACCTCGGTGAAGCTGCTTACATAGTGGGAATCAAGACCTTTAGAGATAGATCAAGACGCTTGATAAGACTTTCGATGCATACATACCTTGATAAGATTTTGAAGTAGTTCAAAATGGATCAGTCAAAGAAGGAGTTCTTGCCTGATTTGTAAGGTGTTAAGTTGAGTAAAGACTCAAAGCCTGACCATGGCAGAAAAATATAGAGAGAATGAAAGTCATTCCCTATGCTTCAGCCATAGGTTGTATGAAGTATACCATGATGTGTACCAAACCTATTGTGTACCTTGCCATGAGTTTGACAAGGAGGTAAAATAGTGATCCAGGAGTAGATCACTGTACAATGGTCAAAAATTATCCTTAGTAACTTGATGACTAAGGAAATGTTTCTCGATTATGGAGACGATAAAGAGTTCGTCGTAAAGGGTTATGCCGATGCAAGGTTTGACACTAATCCAGATGCCTCTAAGTATCAATCTGGATACATATTGAAAGTGGAAGCAATTAGCTAGAGTAGGTCGATGCACAACATTGTAGACATAGAAATTTGCGAAATACATACGGATCTGAATGTGACAGACCCGTTGACTAAACTTCTCTCACAAGTAAAACATGATCACACCTTATTACTCTTGGGTGTTAATCACATAGCGATGTGAACTAGATTATTGACTCTAGTAAAACCCTTTGGGTGTTTGTCACATGGCGATGTGAACTATGGGTGTTATTCACATAATGATGTGAACTATCGGTACTAAATCACATGGCGATGTGAACTAGATTATTGACTCTATTGCAAGTGGAAGACCAAAAAAATATGCCCTCGAGGCAATAATAAAGTTATTATTTATTTCCTTATATCATGATAAATGTTTATTATTCATGCTAGAATTGTATTAACCGGAAACTTAGTACATGTGTGAATACATAGACAAAACAGAGTGTCCCTAGTATGCCTCTACTAGACTAGCTCATTGATCAAAGATGGTTATGTTTCCTAGCCATAGACATGAGTTGTCATTTGATCAACGGGATCACATCATTAGGAGAATGATGTGATGGACTAGACCCATATGTTATCTTAGCACTGTGATTGTTTAGTTTTACTGCTATTGCTTTCTTCATGACTTATACATGTTCCTATGACTATGAGATTATGCAACTCCTGAATACCAGAGGAACACCTTGTGTGCTATCAAACGTCACAACGTAACTGGGTGATTATAAAGATGCTCTACAGGTGTCTCCGAAGGTGTTCGTGGTGTTAGCATAGATCAAGAATAGGATTTGTCACTCCGAGTGTCGGAGAGGTATCTCTGGGCCCTCTAGGTAATACACAGCATAATAAGCCTTGCAAGCAAATGACTAATGAGTTTGTCACAAGATGATGTATTACGGAACAAGTAAAGAGACTAGCCGGTAACGAGATTAACTAGGTATGGTGATACCGATGATCGAATCTCGGGCAAGTAACAAACCGATGACAAAGGTAACAACGTATGTTGTTATGCGGTTTGACCGATAAAGATGTTCGTAGAATATGTAGGAGCCAATATGAGCATCAACGTTCCGCTATTGGTTATTGACTGTAGATGAGTCTTGGTCATGTCTACGTAGTTCTCGAACCCGTAGGGTCGACACGCTTAGCGTTTGATGACGATCGGTATTATGAGTTTATGAGTTTTGATGTACCGAAGTTAGTTCGGAGTCCCGGATGAGATCACGGACATGACGAGGAGTCTCGGAATGTCCGAGATGTAAAGATTGATATATTGGACGACTATATTCGGACACCGCAAGTGTTCCGGAAAAGTTTCGGATTTAACCGGAGTTCCGGAGGGGGTTACCGGAACCCCCCCCCCCCCGAGGGAGTATGGGCCATAGTGGGCCTATGAGGGAAAGAGAGCGGCAGCCCATAGGGATGGCCGCACTCCCCTAGGGTTCCTAGTTGGACTAGGAAAAGGGGTGAGGCGCCACCTCTCCTTTCCTTCTCCTCTCCCCCTTCCTTTCCTACTCCTAGTAGGAATAGGAAAGGGGATTCCTATTCCTACTAGGAGTAGGAATCCTACTCGTGGCGCGCCTTAGAAGGCTAGATGCACCTCCCCCCTTGCTCCTAGCCGTGTTCGGTGCCCCCCTCCACAGAAACACACCTCGGTCATACCGTTGGAGTGCTTAGGCGAAGCCCTGCGCCGGTAGCTTCATCATATCCATCACTATGCCGTAGTGCTGATGAAACTCTCCCGTGAAGTTCAACTGGATCAAGAGCTCGTGGGACGTCATCAATCTAAATGTGTGCTGAACGCGGAGGTGCCGTACATTCGGTGCTTGATCGGTTGGATCGCGAAGAAGTTCGACAACATCAACCGCGTCACTAGACGCTTCCGCTCCCAGTCTACAAGGGTACATAGACATACTATCCCCTCTCGTTTCTATGCATCTAGTAGATTGATCTTGCGTGATCGTAGGAAATTTTTTAAATACTATGTTCCCCAACAACCCCAAACTTTAAGAAACGACAACTTGGGTTTCTTGCCAAACCACAGTTCATAAGGCATCGTCTCAACGGATTTAGATGGTGCCCTATTTAATGTGAATGCAGCTGTCTCTAAAGCATAACCCCAAAACGATAGTGGTAAATCGGCAAGAGACATCATAGATCGCACCATATCTAATAAGGTACGGTTACGACGTTCGGACACACCATTATGTTGTTGTGTTCCAGGTGGCGTGAGCTGTGAAACTATTCCACATTGTTTCAAATGAAGACCAAACTCGTAACTCAAATATTCGCCTCCGCGATCAGATCGTAGAAACTTTATTTTCTTGTTACGATGATTCTCTACTTCACTATGAAATTCTTTGAACTTTCCAAATGTTCCAGACTTGTGCTTCATCAAGTAGATATACCCATATCTACTCAAATCATTAGTGAAGGTCAGAAAATAACGATACCCGTCGCGAGCCTCAACCCTCATTGGTCCGTGTACATCAGTATGTATGATTTCCAATAATTCAGTTGCTCGCTCCATTGTTCCGGAGAACAGAGTTTTAGTCATCTTTCCCATGAGGCATGGTTTGCAAGAACCAAGTGATTCATAATCAAGTGATTCCAAAAATCCATCAGCATGGAGTTTCTTCATGTGCTTTACACCAATATGACCTAAACGGCAGTGCCACAAATAAGTTGCACTATCATTATCAACTTTGCATCTTTTGGCTTCAGTTTTATGAATATGTGTATCACTATGATCAAGATCCAACAAAAATAGACCATACATCAGGGGTGCATGAGCATAAAAGATAATACTCATATAAATAGAACAACCATTATTCTCTGATTTAAATGAATAACTGTCTTGCAACAAACAAGATCCAGATATAGTGTTCATGCTCAACGCTGGCACCGATACGTCTACAACGTATCTATAATTTTTTATTGTTCCATGCTATTATATTATCTGTTTTGGATGTTTAATGGGCTTTATTATGCAGTTTTATATTATTTTTGGGACAAACCTACTAACCCAAGGCCCAATGCAAATTGCTGTTTTTTTGTGCCTATTTCAGTGTTCGGCAGAAAAGGAATATCAAACGGAGTCCAAATGGAATGAAACCTTCGGGAGGATCGTTTTTGGAACAAACGCAACCCAGAAGACTTGGAGTACATGCCAGGGAAGCCACGAGGCGGCCACGAGGCAGGAGGGCACGCCCAAGGGGTAGGCACGCTCCCCACCCTCGTGGGCCCCTCGTACCTCCACCGACATACTTCTTCATCCTATATATACTCATATACCTTGAAAACATCCGAGAGCACCACAAAACCCTATTTCCACCGCAGCAACCTTCTGTACCCGTGAGATCCCATCTTGGGGCCTTTTTTGGAGCTCCACCGGAGGGGGAATCGATCACGGAGGGCTTCTACATCAACACCATAGCCTCTCCGATGAGTTGTGAGTAGTTTACCATAGACCTTCAGGTCCATAGTTATTAGCTAGATGGCTTTTTCTCACTCTTTGGATCTCAATACAAAGTACTCCTCGATCTTCTTGGAGATCTATTCGATGTAATTCTTTTTTCGGTGTGTTTGTCGAGATCCGCTGAATTGTGGGTTTATGATCAAGATTATCTATGAATAATATTTGGTTCTTTTCTAAATTCTTATATGCATGATTAAAATATCTTTGCAAGTCTTTTCGAATTATCAGTTTGGTTTGGCCTACTAGATCGATCTTTCTTGCACTGGGAGAAGTGCATAGCTTTGGGTTCAATCTTGCATTGTCCTTTCCTAGTGATAGCAGGGGCAGAAAGGCACGTATTGTATTGTTGCCATCGAGCATAAAAAGATGGGGTTTATATCATATTGCATGATTTAATCCCTCTACATCATGTCATCTTGCTTAGGGCTTTACTCTGTTCTTATGAGCTTAATACTCTAGATGCATACTGGATAGCAGCCGATGTGTGGAGTAATAGTAGTAGATGCAGAATCGTTTCGGTCTACAGTAATTTGTTCATGCATAATCGTTTCGGTCTACATGATCATGCCTAGATATTCTCATAACTATGCGCATATCTATCAATTGCTCGACAGTAATTTGTTCACCCACCGTAAAATTTGCTATCTTGAGAGAAGCCACTAGTGAAACCTATGGCTCCCGGGTCTATTTTCATCAGATAAATCTTCAGTCAACTAGCTATCATTTATTTTGCAATCTTTACTTTTCAATCTATACAACAAAAATACCAAAAATATTTATCTTATTATCTCTATCAGATCTCACTTTTGCAAGTGGCCGTGAAGGGATTCACAACCCCTTTATCCCGTTGGTTGCAAGGTTCTTATTTGTTTGTGCAGGTGCGAGGGACTTGCGTGTAGTCTCCTACTGGATTGATACCTTGGTTCTCAAAACTGAGGGAAATACTTACGTTGCTTTGCTGCATCACCCTGTCCTCTTCAAGGGAAAACCAACGCATGCTCAAGAGGTAGCAGTCACCAAATAACAATTATTTAGGTCTAAAATTAATCACGAAGGTAGATGTAGAGATAGCGTGCCGATGGCGATCACATCGACTTTGGAACCATTTCCCACGCGCATCGTCACCCCGTTCTTAGCTAATCTCCATTTAATCCGTAGGCCCTGTTTTGAGTTACAAATATTAGTAACCGAACCAGTATCAAATACCCAGATGCTACTACGAGCATTAGTAAGGTACACATCAATAACATGTATATCAAATATACCTTTGTTCACTTTGCCATCCTTCTTATCCGCCAAATACTTGGGGCAGTTCCGCTTCTAGTGTCCAGTCCCTTTGAAGTGGAAGCACTTAGTTTCAGGCTTGGCTCCAAACTTGGGTTTCTTCGCGGGAGTAGCAACTGTCTTGCTATTCTTCTTGAAGTTACCCTTCTTTCCCTTGCCCTTTTTCTTGAAACTAGTGGTCTTGTTAACCATCAACACTTGATACTCCTTTTTGATTTCTACCTCCGCAGCTTTCAGCATAGCGAAGAGCTCGGGAATAGTCTTCTGCATCCCTTGCATATTATAGTTCATCACGAAGCCTTTATAGCTTGGTTGCAGTGATTGAAGAACTCTATCAATAACACTATCACTACTACAAGATGCTGCTAATGAGACACTACGATCAGAAACCCTTCGAGAAACTGTGTGCGATGCAGTAATCGCAAACGGCGGTGTATGAAAACCGGCAAAAAAGGTGCAAAACGTTTGCGATGGAGGATGCATCAAACATGGTTCAGATTTTAGTTGCGTGTGCGATTCAGGCCACACGGTAAACCCGTTCGAAAGTTTGCGATGAGGCAGAACAACAGAAACGGGCAGCCATATCAATGTGTGTGCGATATACGGCATACTGTTCGCTTCGATGAACCGTTTGCTATTACGCAGTGCACCATAAACGGTTAGCCAGATCAAGGTGTGTGTGATATAGGGAGACGGTTCACTCGGATGAACTATTTTTGATTAGCGAACGCAACATAAATGGTTCAACTTAACAAGATGTGTGTGATAGATGGCAAACAGCTGACTCGGATGAACTGTTTACGATGAGAAATTAAAACATAGATGATTAATATAGTTAGTTTGTGTGCGATTCTGTATGTACAAAAAACTTTGAAAAATGCAAACTAGTTGCTTGCGGTGGCTAGGAATATCGCACACGATGCGTCTGTGAGTACTCGTGTGCTATGATTAGTAAGTTACACATACGTTTCCTTATGTTAACACTTATGTGATGAATAACACGTGGCACCGGATACGTTATTCGGGTTGTGTGTTGCTGTCTACACACGCTTCTACTCTTGTAGACTATGTTGGGCCTCCAAGCGCAGAGGTTTGTAGGACAGCAGCAATTTCCCTCAAGTGGATGACCTAAGGTTTATCAAACTCAGGGAAGTAGAGGTTGAAGATGGTCTCTCTCAAGCAACCCTGCAACTAAAATACAAGAAGTCTCTTGTGTCCCCAACACACCTAATACACTTGTCAGATGTATAGGTGCACTAGTTCGGCGAAGAGATGTTAAATGGCAAGTGATATGGATGGCAAAACAAAGTAATATAAATCTGTAATAAAAAGTGCAGCAAGCAAACAAGTGGTAAACGTGAGCACAAATGGTATTGCAATGGTGGAAACAAGGCCTAGGCTTCATACTTTCACTAGTGGCAACTCCCAACAACATTAACATAATCGAATCACATGATATTTCTCATAAAACATGCAATGGAGACGCACCCGGAGGTCATTCCTTCGTGGTCAAGAGAGGACGAGAATTATGTAGGGCTACAAAAGCACACCTCAAAGTTCGTAGTTCTCAATCTAAGGATTTCCCAATGTCACCGCGGCCATCCAAAGAGAGTCCCACAATCACCACAACATATCTAAAGGATAGTCAAAGACAAGCACCAAGAGACTCTCAATCTTCAATCAACACACAAGAGAGGAAATCACTCATGAAAATATTTTTCTAATCCATGTCCAATAGACCGCTGTCACCTTGGTCTCGGGGATTATACTAGATAAAGACAAGTGAGTACATCAATCCAATACATAGAGGAAGGGGAAACATCATGGGATCACCCTAGATTAACATAGCCTATGATCACAACGAAGATCACATCATGGGAGAGAGAGATAACCACATAGCTACTGGTAGAAACCTCAGCCCTGAGGAGGAACTACTCCCGCATCATGGAGGGAGGAAGCAACGTCGATGGAGATGAATCCGGGGGCACTTCCCCGTCCCGGCAGGGTGCCGGCTGATGTCTACACACGCTTCTACACTTGTAGACTATGTTGGGCCTCCAAGCGCAGAGGTTTGTAGGACAGCAACAATTTCCCTCAAGTGGATGACCTAAGGTTTATCGAACTCAGGGAAGTAGAGGTTGAAGATGGTCTCTCTCAAGCAACCCTGCAACTAAGATACAAGAAGTCTCTTGTGTCCCCAACACACCTAATACACTTGTTAGATGTATAGGTGCACTAGTTCGGCGAAGAGATGTTAAATGGCAAGTGATATGGATGGCAAAACAAAGTAATATAAATCTGTAATAAAAAGTGCAGCAAGCAAACAAGTGGTAAACGGGAGCACAAATGGTATTGCAATGGTGGAAACAAGGCCTAGGCTTCATACTTTCACTAGTGGCAACTCCCAACAACATTAACATAATCGAATCACATGATATTTCCCATAAAACATGCAATGGAGACGCACCCGGAGGTCATTCCTTCGTGGTCAAGAGAGGACGAGAATTATGTAGGGCTACAAAAGCACACCTCAAAGTTCGTAGTTCTCAATCTAAGGATTTCCCAATGTCACCGCGGCCATCCAAAGAGAGTCCCACAATCACCACAACATATCTAAAGGATAGTCAAAGACAAGCACCAAGAGACTCTCAATCTTCAATCAACACACAAGAGAGGAAATCACTCATGAAAATATTTTTCTAATCCATGTCCAATAGACCGCTGTCACCTTGGTCTCGGGGATTATACTAGATGAAGACAAGTGAGTACATCAATCCAATACATAGAGGAAGGAGAAATATCATGGGATCACCCTAGATTAACATAGCCTATGATCACAACGAAGATCACATCATGGGAGAGAGAGATAACCACATAGCTACACGTACGAGCCCTCGGCCTCGGAGGAAACTACTCACGCATGGTCATGGTGAGGAGGAGGTTGATGATGGTGTTGATGGAGAGGTGCAGCCCCGCGAGGAGGAGACGGCCGGCGGCAGCCACGGAGGCGGCGGCGGCGGCCCTTGGGGGCGCGGCGGCGGCGGCGGCCCTAGGGGGCGGCGGCGGCCCACGGGGCGGCGGCGGCCCTTGGGGGCAGCGGCTCCTTGGCCCCCCTTCTTCCTTGTGGATGGTGCTGCAATGGTGCTGCTCCTCCCCTCCAAGACGGCGGCTCGGGAGGAGGAAAATTCGTGGCCCTTGGTGACCTAGGTTTCCTCTCTTTATATAGACTCTCGGATTCGCGTCATCAGATTTTGGGCCTCAGTAAAACGGGCTTTACTCGGCCGTCCGGACTCCGATTTGGACGAATTTTATATCCAGAAGCATCGCCTCGAAATTCCCCACAACTTTTGCAACTAGACTTTTTACGTTTGATGTCGTCTTCGGGCCGGAACGTGATCATCTTTTAAAAACGTTCTCAGACAGATTTCAGGAAAGTCAGAGTCCTACTCCAATACGACTCCTTTTGCGTTTTTGTCAATTTCCAAGTAATTCCTACACAATAAAGTGTAAAACAAGAACATTGTGCACTTTTGCAACCATTAGTAGGTTAGTCCAAATATGATCAAAAAGTGTATGAAAGTGCATAAATATCATAGCAATATCACACAAAAAGGGCATGGAGCAAGCAGAAATTATAGATACGTTTTGGACGTATCAACATCCCCAAGCTTAATTCCTGCTCGTCCTCGAGTAGGTAAATGATAACAAGCATAATTTTTGTGGTGACATGCTATTAACCATATAAGAACTTTTCACAGTCACATGACAAGTGCTTACTGAGACAATGAATCTGTAGTAATTAAGTTGCCTAATGAGAAAATCCCAAAGAACTAAAAGTTTTACAATATGATACTAAAACACTCAATAGATTTGTAATGAGCATGGTGTGCAAATATGACAAAGTGACATCTCGCTTGCCCCCTTTAGTGAAGCAAAACATAAATGCAGGGGCACCTCCAAAGTTTAAGTGACGACTAGATACAATGATTTCAGAATAAACGATATCATAATCATGCAAAAGACAATGGTACTTTGGGACAATGCACATTACACTCAGAATGACAATCATGCTCTCAATAGTTGGTGCTTTAAAGAAGGTGAAGACTCTCGAACCGTGGCTTTTGTTGGCAAGGTTGAAAACCCGTGGTCGGAAACAAAAACTAAACATGTACCAGAGCTCTTGGTTTTAAAAACAGAGGTAATAATTATTTTTTTAGAATATGCATATTTCGTCAATGAATGCTAGCAGATAACTCAATCACTTCTTGAGCTGGACAAGTTTCGAGGAACGGCTCCCGAATGAGGACGATCAGATCCTCTTAATCTCCTTTGTTTATCACTGCCAAAGTTTTCTGATTTCTCATGAACAAAGCGTGAAGGAGGGTTTGTTTGTTGTATTATTTTTAATGAGCCGGGCGCACTCTATGCTAGTTCCTTCTCGTATTATGGGTTTGCACATTAGACATGCAATCCCGGGGTGAAGCTTGTTCAACTTAAAAAGATCATGAATTAACTACTACTTCCTCATGAGCTAAAACAGAGGCACAAAATAGAAATGCTTTTTTTTGAATAATTTCGAGATGGTACATGAAAGTCTTCGTTAGGAATGGCAGGTAAATACCATGTATAGGAAGGTATGGTGGACTCATATGGCATAACTGGTTTAAAAGATTTTGGATGCACAAGCAGTTCGTCCGCTTAGTACAGGCGAAGGTTAGCAAAAGACTGGGAGCGACCAACTAAGAGAGCAATGACGGTCATAATCATGCAGAGCGACAAAGCAACATTGAATCGGGCATGGAAGTTATATCGCTACTCAGAAATTAAAGATCATCAAGGCTTGATGGACTTTCTTTACAATCTTAAATATGCGTGAGCATACGCCAAGTCAATCAAAATAAATTCTTGAAGGAAGATATCACTAGACCATACCACATCATAGGCAAACAAATCATGTTGGTACTCCAATAACACATTGAGAACCCCCCAGCTATTTGAGACTAACCATAAGAAAACAGGAACTACTAAGCACCATTATGCACATAGCATTTTTATCATAGACATATCAACCAGTGCAACGGAAGCCAACTCTCTTAATAAAATAAGCATGATAACTAAAGAGAGTTCCAGCGACCAACTAAACAAAAGCTCTTTAAAAAGTAAAGCGTGAAAGCTAAGAGCTAAGCATGACAGTAGCTATTGAAAGACAAAGAACACACACAGCAAAGATAGACATGAAAATTCTATGTTATGTTCTAGGTTGAAGTGGAGCGTGTTTCTCTCCCACACAAAGAAAGCTGAGTTCCAACTCGTTATGAACAGCAAGCAAAGCTAAAGAAAACTAAAAAGGAAACTAAAAGCAAGACGCTCCAAGCATAGCACATAAGACATGAAGTGATAAAAATATAGTGGAATGAAAGACGAACTAATAATTGTTGATGGAGAAGGGGATGCACGGGGGCATCCCCAAGCTTAGACGCTTGAGTATTCTTGAATATTTCTTGGGGGTGCATGGGGGCATCCCCAAGCTTGAGCGTTTGACACTCCTGAATCTTTTTATCATCTTCCCTCGCACACTTGAAAACTCCCTTCATACATAACTCATCATAATCTGATTAGCGAGGTTAGTACCCATAATAAAATAATTTTTCCTTGCTGTAAATAAGGATATTCTTGAAGGTCTACTGTTTCTCAAGATTGCCAAAAGGTTTTTGCAAAGAAAAAGCAAGCTCAAGGTTTGCAAAATAAAGGAAAGGCAAAACAGGACAGAATCTGTGAAAAACAGACCAGCAGGTAGTAAATAATTTTTTCGGGGTACTTCTGCAACTCAAATCAAAAAACTCAGAACAGACGCCCGAAAGCCAATTGTATAGAGCACGCTGTCAAAAAAATTCAGACCAAAAAGATGATATGGTGATTTTATACGAATTTTTCTGTCCAAGGACAGAATCTGTTTCCTGGACAGCACGTCACAACTTTTGAACTTTCTTGCAATCAGAGGCTACACTTGGCACAAAGCTGAAAAGTAAAGATACAATGATGATGCTACTGTAGTAACAACATCAAGACACAACAAAAGCAAAATAAAATTTTATTCATTGTGGGCTGCCTGCCAAAAGCGCTTTCTTTTATGCCTTTAAGCTATGCATGATGCAAAAAGAGAAGATCAAGTTTTATCAAGAGTAAGAGAATAGCTAGCCCGTGTAACGGACTCAAAAGGCAACTTAATCTTCTTTCTAGGGAAGTGTTCCATCCCTTTCTTGAGAGGGAATTGGAATTTTATATTCCCCTCTTTCATGTCAATGATAGCACCAACGGTGCGAAGAAAAGGACGTCCCAAAATAATTGGACATGAAGGTTCACATTCAATATCCATAATAGTAAAATCAACGGGAACATAATTGTCATTGACAATGATAAGAACATCGTCGATCTTCCCCAAAGGTTTCTTTACGAAAGAATCAACAAGACGAACACCAAAAGAACAAGGATCAAAAGGTTTCAATTCAAACATATCATACATTCTTTTGGGCATAACCGAACGAGATGATGACCAACTATTCCCAATGGCACACCGAACGCGCTCCAACAGGTAGGAAGGTAAACTCTGTCGAGGAGATTTCCTCCCTAAATGAAAAGGTTGACTTGATCATGTCTCTACTTTCCAAGCAATCTTCTATTGATCCTCATGATGTTCCTTTAAATTCTTTGATTGCTCAAGATCAAGTAGATGTGAACTTTATCTCTAGACACAATTTCAATAACAATGCTTATAGGAGTAATTTTGGTAGCAACCCTAGACCGTTCCCCTCTAATTCCTATGGGAACAACAATACTTATCCTAGCACCAAGAACTCCACTTCTGAACTAGAGATTATGCTTAAAGACTTCATCACTACCCAAAAGGCCTTCAATAAGAGTGTAGAAGAAAAACTAGACAAACTAGATAATCTCTCTTCGAAGGTAGACAATTTAGCCCATGAGGTAGAGTTGCTTAAAATTAGAACTTCTCCTCTTGAGGAGAGGAAGACCACTCCTATGAATGCTATTCAAGTGCAAATTAATGAAAACATTAGGATGATGGCTAAACTTAAAAAGAGATGGGCTAGAGAAAAGGAGGAAGAAGATAGAATTAAGAGCCTTCCTACCCACCACACTGTTGCTACTATTCAAGTTGTTGAGGATATCCAAACTCTTAGCACCCAATGCACTCCTAGTCCCATTGGACCTATTAATGGTGATGCTATGACCTCAACCGTAGAAGAAGAAACTCCTATGACCATAGAAGCTACCAAACAAGTGAGCCTAAAGGACACCACTACCACTTTACTTGATAGTAGTGATCTTGATTTTGATAATTGCACCCTTTCTGAAGTTATTGGTTTTCTTCACAAAAATATCTAGAGATCCCCACACTAGCACACTTAATCTTGCCTTCACGGAGCATATCACTAATGCTCTCATCAAAGCTAGGGAGGAGAAGCTTAGGGTAGAAGCCTCCATACCTAGAAAGCTAGAAGATAGTTGGGATCCTATGATTAAAATTAAGTTGAATAACTTTTCTTGCTATGCTTTATGTGATGTTGGAGCTAGTACCTCCGTTATGCCCAAAAGAATGTATGATATGTTTGAATTGAAACCTTTTGATCCTTGTTCTTTTGGTGTTCGTCTTGTTGATTCTTCCGTAAAGAAACCTTTGGGGAAGATCGACGATGTTCTTATCATTGTCAATGACAATTATGTTCCCGTTGATTTTACTATTATGGATATTGAATGTGAACCTTCATGTCCAATTATTTTGGGACGTCCTTTTCTTCGCACCGTTGGTGCTATCATTGACATGAAAGAGGGGAATATAAAATTCCAATTCCCTCTCAAGAAAGGGATGGAACACTTCCCTAGAAAGAAGATTAAGTTGCCTTTTGAGTCTGTTACACGGGCTAGCTATTCTCTTACTCTTGATAAAACTTGATCTTCTCTTTTTGCATCATGCATAGCTTAAAGGCATAAAAGAAAGCGCTTTTGGGAGGCAGCCCACAACGAATTAGGTTTTATTTTGCTTTTGTTGTGTCTTGATGTTTGTTACTACAGTAGCATCATCATTGTATCTTTTTTTTCAGCTTTGTGCCAAGTTTAGCCTCCGATTGCAAGAAAGTTCAAAAGTTGTGACGTGCTGTCCAGAAAACAGATTCTGTCCTTGGACAGAAAAATTCGAATAAAATCACCAGATCATCTTTTTGATCTGAATTTTTTTGATAGCGTGCTCTATACAATTGGCTTTCGAGCGTCTGTTCTGAGTTTTTTGATTTGAGTTGCAGAAGTGCCCCGAAAAAATTATTTACTACCTGCTGGTCTGTTTTTCACAGATTCTGTCCTGTTTTGCCTTTTCTTCGTTTTGCAAACCTTGAGCTTGTTTTTTCTTTGCAAAAACCTTTTGGCAATCTTGAGAAACAGTATCTCTTCAAGATTATTTTTATTTCCAGTAGGGAAAAAATATTTTATTGTGGGTACTAACCTCGCTAATCAGATTATGATGAGTTATGTATGAAGGGAGTTTTCAAGTGTGCGAGGGAAGATGATAAAAGAAGATTCAGGAGGGTCAAACGCTCAAGCTTGGGGATGCCCCCGTGCACCCCCAAGAAATATTCAAGAAGACTCAAGCGTCTAAGCTTGGGGATGCCCCCATGCATCCCCTTCTCCATCAACAATTATCAGTTCGTCTTTCGTTCCACTATATATCACTTCATGCGTTATGTGCTATGCTTGGAGCGTCTTGCTCTTAGTTTCCTTTTTTTTAGTTTTCTTTAGCTTTGCTTGCTGTTCATAACATGATAGAACCCAGCTTTCTTTGTGTGGGAGAGAAACACGCTCCACTTCAACCTAGAACACAACATAGGATTTTCATGCTTATCTTTGTTGTGTGTGTTCTTTGTCTTTCCATAGCTGCTGTCATGTTTAGCTCTTAGTTTTCATGCTTTTCTTTTTAAAGAGCTTTTGTTTAGTTGGTTGCTGAACTCTCTTGCGTTTTCATGTTTATCTTGTTAAGAGAGTTTGCCTGTTGCACTGAGTTGTGTGTCTTAACTTAAAGTAGGTAATTGAGGTTGCTATTTAATTTTAGTAGTAACTTGCAATAGTTTTGAGGTATTGCCATGAGTAATGTCTGAACTTTTGGTGTCAAGAGCTTTAGCCTATTAGTGATAGATGTCGTATTTTGGGAAATCCGTGTTTATTTTCGAAAACCTACAAAATAGTTGAGAACTTTAGCTACTAGATGGATCACTAATCTTTGGAGGGATCGAATATTAGAGTACACTCACGTACCATGAGTCGAGGATGCGCAAGGATAACCAAACCCCCATACACTCCTCCTCGGGGTACTTGTCTCTTTGTGAACCTCCTAATTAGATTGAGAGTTACCGATAATAAGTGCATGAGTTCTTCGGACTAATGTGAGTATTCGAAAGTTGACACTTCCACCTAGCCATATTTTTTCTAGCCTCTTCGGTACCGTGCATTGCCCTTTCTCACCTCGAGAGTTGGCGCATACTTCGCCGGTGCATCCAAATCCTTGGTACAATACGCTCTGTCATCATAAGCCTCATTATATCCTTCCTCAAAACAGCCACCATACCTACCTATCAAGGCATTTCCATAGCCTTTCCGAGATACATTGCCATGCAACATCCATCTTCTCATGACTTGATCTTCATGTCATACATGCTTTTTGCTTGATCGATGAGCCGCATGCTAGTTGGGCCTTGCCCTAATCATTGCTACATGACGCGCTAGTATCATTGCATATCCTGCTACACCGGCAGAGGCATACATTTGCATACATCATGATAGTTTCATTTTCTTTATGTTGAGTACTTTTGTAAAGTGTGAAAGATCTTCTATACTTCTTGTAATACATAGAGTGTTGCCCCTAAAGTGAGGAAAAGATCCCAAAGGGGACAAAATCAAAAGATCCCAAAGAGGACAAATGAGAGTTAAATAGAAAGAGCCATTGAGGCCACAAAAAAATAAAAAAAGAGAAAAAAGAGAAAAAGAAATAAAAAGAGAGAAGGGGTCACACTACTATTCCTTTTGAGAGATCCACACTTGTACTCCATCTTATACCTTGTACTCCATAGATATTATCATTCATGCATATAGCTATGTGGGGACCTTCACACTATAGAACTTGGCTTGTATATTCCAATGATGAGCCTCCTCAAAAGAGCTCTGGGTCTTCTTGAGCGAGCAAGTTGGATGCACCCCCACTAGTTCCATTGGAGAGCTTACCTTAGCTCATATGTGCATCTGTTGCATGGCAATCCCTACTCCTCACATCATATCTATCATTTGGCTTTCTCTCGCCTATGATTGTCCTCATTGATGTGTGCCTTTCACACCTTTTTTGTCTTCCCCCTTCATCATTTTTCTCTCTTTGCCATCCTAAGTGTCAACTTTCTTGCTTACGCTCATCCATTGCATGAGTGCTCAAAATATCAAAAGGGAGTGGATCATTTTGACTTGTACCTGGCTAGTGGTCTGGGGATGAGTCAAGATAAGATTCCAAAGAAGACCAAGTGTGAAACTTTAGTAGATTAAGTTCTCAACAATACAAAAACTATGTTTTACTCTCTCGTATATCCCTATCCCCTTTCTTGCACGCAAACACCATTTGGAGACATTCGAGTCACGGACAGCGAGAGCTCTTGCACCTTTATGTTCTTATGTTGCTTGTTACAATGCTAATGTAGACTCTTGCTTGTCATGACTTGAATTGAATTACATGCCTTTATTGCTTTACTTAAAATTTCTTATATGGTTGATAGCATGTCACCACAGAAATTATGCTTGTTATCATTTACCTACTCGAGGACGAGCAGGAATTAAGCTTGGGGATGTTGATACGTCCAAAATGTATCTATAATTTCTGCTTGCTCCATGCTTCTTTTGTGTGATATTGCTATGATATTGATGCACTTCCATGCACTTTTGATCATATTTGTACTAACCTATTAACTCAGTGCACCACAGTGCTAGTTCCTGTTTTCTGCTGTTTTTCTATTTCAGGTTTCCCCCATATTAAAAGTGCTCCAAAAATTCCAGGAAAAATATAGGAAAAATCAGCGTACAGGAAGCTTCGCGAAGAACCAAAGATGGGCCAGAGGGGATCCAGGGGAGGCCCAGGCGGCCACCTGGCGCGGCCCCACCCCTGGCCGCGCCAGGGGGGCGCCTGGGGCCCCTGCTCCGCCTCTGGCTGCCCCCCTTCGCATATATATCCCTCTCGTCCCGAAACCCTCGAGGACAGAACCCTTTTTCGCGATCTCGCCTCTGTTCTGCCGCCGCAGCGCTTCCAAGATCGGGAGCATCAGGAGAACTCTTCCCGGCACCCTGCCGGAGGGGAGAACCACCACCGGGAGCTTCTCCACCACCATGGATGCTTCCCGGATGAGTCGTGAGTAGTCCACCTTGGACCATGGGTCCATGATCAGTAGCTATGTGATGTTCTCCTCCCCTCTTTGCTCTTCATGGTTTAAACCTCATGAGCTGCCCTACATGATCGAGGCACATATGTAATCTTTCTACTGTTGCTTTGCTGAGTTTGCAGGGATCTGATGGATTATGAGACTATGTTCAGATTGTGTTTGAGTAATATATTTGATTCACCTCTTTTATATCTTTGTTCTTGAGTAATTCTTGCATGTTCTCCGTTGCTGTTTATTGCTTTGGCCAAGTAGTAGGTAGTAACTCCAAGAGGGAGCGTTATGCTTGATTGTGGGTTCATGCCCCCTGATGACTAGCTTGAGTGACAGAAACATGAGTCTAGGGGATGTGTTGTTGCCACAAGGGAGAAAACAACGGTGCTTGTACTTGCGGGTGCAAGGATTGTTTACTTTACGCAAAGTTCTTTTAATGCACTTGTCTGTTGCTTTGAGTTTACACTTTGGGTGGGATTCGCAACTTAATACCAGAGAGATGTTTTGGATAGATATCTCAAGGTGGATGATTAGTAGTAGATGCAGATGGATTTTGGTCTACTTGCCTTGGCATACCGCCCATGCTTTTGAGCCTCTACCTTTCTTTACAGCATAGTTAGCATTGGTTTGCGCACATAATCCTGTCAATTGCCCAGCTGTAATTTGTTTACCTCGCTTTGCTGTTTTATCGTCTTTTGGGAGAGAGACATCACTAGTGAACATCATGGGACCCCGGTCCATATTACCACCGCTGATCACACCTTCTATTTACTTCCTGTTTTTATTTCCTAGTTGCAGTAATAGCTATCATTATTATCTCTTGTGTTTGATCCTTTGTAAACAACAAGGCCGGAGGGATTGACAACCTCTCTGTACTCGTTAGGAGCAAAGTTATCTGTATCTGTGTGCAGGTCCCATCAACCGCTAAGTTTCTGGCGCCGTTGACACCTACTTGTCGACCCTCGGAGTCTCACGGGATTCGATCCTTGGTATCTTTGCCAAGGGAAATTTGCCGCTACGCTACATCTCAACCTTCCACTTGGGGTAACCAACGAGGGGCGAGAAGCCATCAATCACTTACGAAAGTGAGATCTGATAGAGAAGATAGTTTGATATTTTTGGTATTTTTGGATATAGGAATAGAAAGTAAAAGCGGAAAAGTAAAGTAGACTGTAGGCTGATATGTTGAGAATAGACCCGGGGGCCATAGGTTTCTCTAGTGGCTTCTCTCATGATAGTAGTATTCTACGGCGGGTAAACAAATTACTGTCGAGCAATTGATAGAAAAGTGAATACTTATGAGACTATCTAGGCATGATCAATGTATATAGGCATCACGTCCGTGACAAGTAGACCGAAACGATTCTGCATCTACTACTATTACTCCACACATCGACCGCTATCCAGCATGCATCTAGAGTATTAAGTTCATAAGAATAGTGTAACACCTTAAGCAAGATGACATGATGTAGAGGGATAAACTCAAATGACATGACATAAACCCCATCTTTTTATCCTCGGTGGCAACAATACAATACGTGCCTTGCTGCCAATACTGTCACTGGGAAAGGACACTGCAAGATTGAACCCAAAGCCAAGCACTTCCCCCATTGCAAGAACTATAGATCTAGTAGGCCAAACCAAACCAATAATTCGAAGAGACTTGCAAGGATATTATAATCATACATAAAGAGTTCAGAAAAGAACCAAATATTTCTCATAGATAATCTTGATCATAAACCCTCAATTCATCGGATCTCGACAAACACACCGCAAAAAGAGATTACATCGAATAGATCTCCTCGAAGACCGAGGAGAACTTGGTATTGTGATCCAAAGAGAGAGAAGAAGCCATCTAGATACTAGCTATGGACCCAAAGGTCTGTGGTAAACTACTCACAACTCATGGTGAGGCGATGATGATGATGTAGAAGCACTCCGTGGTATATCCCCCCTCCGATGGAGCTCCGGAACCGGCCCCAAGATGGGATCTCATGGGAACAGAAGGTTGCGGCGGTGGAACTAGGGTTTTCTCCGTTCTTCTGAAGGTTTCAGGGTACGTAGGTATATATAGGAGGAAGGAGGGCACCTGGGGCCAAACATGGGGCCCGCGATGCAGGGGGGCACCCTGTAGGGGGGGCACCTCGTGGACGCCACGTGTGCCCTACTCCGTGGTTCTCAAGTCTCCCGTGCATATTTTGCTCCAAAAATATCTCTCCCGAAGTTTCATTCTGTTTGGACTCTGTTTGATATTCATTTTCTGTAAAACCCTGAAATAGGCAAAAAAACAGCAATCTGGACTGGGCCTTTGGGTTAGTAGGTTAGTCCCAAAAATAATATAAAAGTGTATAACAAAGCCCATTATAAATAATAGCAAGGAACAATAAAAAATTATAGATACGTTGGAGACGTATCAAGCATCCCCAAGCTTAATTCCTGCTCGTCCTCGAGTAGGTAAATGATAAAAACAGAATTTTTGATGTGGAATGCTAACCAACATAGTTTTCAATTGAATTCTCTTAATTGTGGCATGAATGTTCATATCTGAAAGATTCAAGACAAAAGTCTATATTGACATAAGAAATAATAATACTTCAAGCAAACTAACAAAGGAATGATGTCTTCTCAAAATACTGTGGCTAAAGAAAGTTATCCCTACAAAATCATGTAGTCTGGCTATGCTCCCTATTCATCACACAAAATATTCATATCATGCACAACCCCGGTTTCAGCCAAGCACTTGTTTTCATACTCTATTCTTTCAAACCTTTCAACTTTCACTCAATACATGAGCGTGAGCCATGGATATAGCACTATTGGAATAGAGTGGTGGTTGTCGAGAAGACAAAAAGGAGGGAGATAGTCTCACATCGACTAGGCGTATCAATGGTCTATGGAGATGCCAATCAATAGATATCAATGTGAGTTAGTTGGGATTGCCATCCAACGGATGCACTAGAGCTAAATATGTATGAAAGCTCAACAAAAGAAACTAAGTGGGTGTGCATCCAACTTGCTTGCTCACGAAGACCTAGGGTATTTGAGGAAGCCCATCATTGGAATATACAAGCCAAGTTCTATAATGAAAATTCCCACTAGTATATGAAAGTGACTAAACATGTGACTCTCTATCATGAAGAACCTGGTGCTACTATGAAGCACAAGTGTGGAAAAAGATAGTAGCAATTGTCCCTTTTTTCTTTCTTTTTCCTTTTTTTCTTTTTTTGGAGGGGACTTTTCTTTTGTTCGGCCTTTCCTCACATGAGACAATGCTCTAATAATGATGATCATCACACTTATATTGAATTACAACTCGATATTACAACTCGATATTACAACTCGATACTAGAACAAAGTATGACTCTATATGAATGCCTCTGGCGGTGTACCGGGATGTGCAATGAATCAAGAGTGACATGTATGAAGAATTATGCATGGTGGCTTTGCCACAAATACGATGTCAACTACATGATCATGCATCGCAATATGACAATATGAAGCGTGTCATATGAATGGAACGGTGGAAAGTTGCATGGCAATATATCTCGGAATGGCTATGGAAATGCCATGATAGGTAGGTATGGTGGCTATTTGAGGAAGATATATGGTGGCTGTTTTGAGGAAGGATATATAGTGGGTGTATGGTACCGGCGAAAGTTGCACGGTACAAGAGAGGCTAGCAATGCTGGAAGGGTGAGAGTGCGTATAATCCATGGACTCAACATTAGTCATAAGAACTCATATACTTATTGCAAAAATTAACGAGTCATCAAAACAAAGCAATCAACGCATGCTCCTATAGGGGGAGGTTGGTAGGAGTTAACCATCGCGTGCCCCCGACCTCCACACAAAGGATGACACTACAAATACCTCATGCTCTAACTTCGTCACATAGTGGTTCACCATACGTGCATGCTACGGGAATCACTAACTTTAACACAAGTATTTCTCAATTTCATAATAACTCCACTAGCATGACTCTAATATCACTCTCCTCATATCTCAAAACAATTATCAAGCATCCAACTTCTCATCATATTCAATGCACTTAGTATGAAAGTTTTTACTACATTGATCTTGGATGCCTATCATGTGAAGGCTAGTTTTATAGCCAAAGAACATTACCATGATGTTCTAATAGACTCTCAAAAGGATATAAGTGAAGCATGAGAGATCAACAATTTCTACAAAATATAATTACAACATGCTCTAAAAGATATAAATGAAGCACTAGAGCAAAAACTATTCAACTCAAAAGATATAAGTGAAGCACATAGAGTGTTCTAACAATTCCTAGGCAATATTTATCTCTCTCAAAAAGGTGTCTCCAGCAAGGATAATTGTGGCAAACTAACAAGCAAAGACTCAAATGATACATGATGCTCCAAGTAAAACACATATCATGTGGTGAATAAAAATATAGCTCCGAGTATAGTTACCGATAGATGAAGACGAAAGAGGGGATGCCTTCCCGGGGCATCCCCAAGCTTAGGCTTTTGGTTGTCCTTGAATTTTACCTTGGGGTGCCTTGGGAATCCACAAGCTTAGGCTCTTGCCACTCTTTGTTCCATAGTCCATCAAAGCAATAATCAAAACATGAAAACTTCACAACACAAAACATAGACAAAAATCTCATGAGCTCCGTTAGTATAAGAAAACAAACCACCACTCAAAGGTACTGTAATGAACTTATTATTTGTTTATATTGGTGTTAAACCTACTGTATTCCAACTTCTCTATGATTCATACTCCCAAATACTACTCATAGATTCATCAAAATAAGCAAACAACACACGAAAAACAGAATCTGTCAAAAACAGAACAGTCTGTAGTAATCTTTAACTTTCGCATACTTCTGTAACTCCAAAAAATTTGAAATAAATTGGTAAACGTGAGGAATTTGTCTATTAGTCATCTGCAAAAATAATCAACTAAATAACACACTCCAGCAAAATCTGGTGACCATTCTAGCGAGCGCTAACGATTATGTTTTTCACAGCAAGATCATATAAACTTCACACAAGTCTTCCCAAAGGTTCTACTTAGTACAAACACTAATTAAAACACAAAACCACATCTAAACAGAAGCTAGATGCAATATTTATTCCTAAACAGAAGCAAAAACAAAAAATATAAAATTGTTTTACCTCCCAACAAGCGTTATCGTTTTACACCCCTAGCTAGACAAGATACATGGATAGATCTAGGGAATGCCATAATGAGAAGATATATCACGAAAACTCATCTCATATTCCCTACGTTCAGCAGCATGTTTTCTCTGTGGCAAGCAAAAGTAATCAAAAGGGCTAAGTTTAATGGGACAAAAGTCCCCCATATCAAGCTCGGGAGGTATAGGTTCCTCTTTTGGCCCTTTATAGTGTACAACCAGTTCATCATTATAAGTATTCTTTTGGCAGAAGGTCATGAGCCTTCGCTCAAGGGAGAAGCCAAACCCATTGTTTTGAATAGCAAAATCATCATTCAACTCAGAAATTCTATCGACCAAGACATCAGTAGGAACCTTTTTTCTAAGGGTTTTCATTAAAAGCAACATGATCAGGAGATCTCAACCGCATTATGTCTTCTTGATTAAATAAGATAACCTCTATGGGAGGTCGACCAGCATCTACCCCGTAATGAGAAAAGATTTCTTGGCCTCTTTCATGATAAATCTAAATTCATGAGCCAAAAAGATAGTAGCTGCACGCTTAACAGAAGAATGCTCAATATTGGAAAACTCCAGAAAGATTCTCTGAATACATGGATGCATATGGATAAATTGCCTTTCAATTTCAACTACAAGCATAGATATAGCATCCACCAGGCTACTAGTTCTGTGAAGAATAGAGCCACCCATAGTGGGCAGAGCACCGGCACAAGTAAAGAAGTCTTGAAGAACTCCTTTTCCAATGATGTTACCACTGCCAACCCGGAACTTCATAATATGTAAAGTGGTAGTTTCATCCGGGGAATCAACATGGACATTGCCCTCAACACTACTACCCTTCTCGATAAAATCTTCCCCCATCTCAGACATGAGGGCTAGTGAACGATAAACACACGGCAAAAAAGAAGGGCAAATAAAACGACTAGGGCGAAGTGGGGGAGAGAAAAACGAGTGGCAAATAAATGTAATGCAAACGATAAGGTTTTGTGATAGGTACTTGGTATATGACTTTTGTGTAAATCTCCCCGGCAACGGCGTCAGAAATTCTTCTTGCTACTTCTCGAGCTTGCGTTGTATTCCCTCGAAGAGGAAAGGGTGATGTAGCATAGCAGCGTAAGTATTTCCCTCAGTTTTTTAGAACCAAGGTATCAATCCAGTAGGAGACCACGCGCAAGTCCCTCGTACCTGCACAAACAAATAAGAACTTCGCAGCCAACGCGATAAGGGGTTGTCAATCCCTTTAGGGTCACTTACGAAAGTGAGATCTGATAGAGATGATAGTTTGATATTTTTGGTATTTTTGGATATAAGAATAGAAAGTAAAAGCGGAAAAGTAAAGTAGATTGTAGATTGATATGTTGAGAATAGACCCGGGGGCCATAGGTTTCTCTAGTGGCTTCTCTCATGATAGAGGTATTCTACGGCGGGTAAACAAATTACCGTCGAGCAATAGATAGAAAAGCAATTACTTATGAGACTATCTAGGCATGATCATTGTATACATGCATCACGTCTGAGATAAGTAGACCGAAACGATTCTGCATCTACTACTATTACTCCACACATCGACCGCTATCTAGCATGCATCTAGAGTATTAAGTTCATAAGAATAGAGTAATGCCGTAAGCAAGATGACATGATGTAGAGGGATAAACTCAAATAACATGATATAAACCCCATATTTTTATCCTCGATGCCAACAATACAATACGTGCCTTGCTGCCCCTACTGTCACTGGGAAAGGACACCGCAAGATTGAACCCAAAGCCAAGCACTTATCCCATTGCAAGAACTATAGATCTAGTAGGCCAAACCAAACCAATAATTCGAAGATACTTGCAAGGATATTATAATCATACATAAAGAGTTCAGAAAAGAACCAAATATTTCTCATATATAATCTTGATCATAAACCCACAATTCATCGGATTTCGACGAACACAGCGCAAAAAGAGATTACATCGAATAGATCTCCTCGAAGACCGAGGAGAACTTGGTATTGAGATCCAAAGAGAGAGAAGAAGCCATCTAGATACTAGCTATGGACCCGAAGGTCTGTGGTAAACTACTCACAACTCATGGTGAGGCGATGATGATGATGTAGAAGCACTCCGTGGTAGATCCCCCCTCCAGCGAAGCTCCGGAACAAGTCCCAAGATGGGATCTCATGGGAACAAAAGGTTGCGGCGGTGGAACTAGGGTTTTCTCTGTTCTTCTGACGGTTTCGGCGTACGTAGGTATATATAGGAGGAAGGAGGGCACCGGGGGCCAAACGTGGGGCCCACGAGGTAGGGGGGCGCTCCTTGTAGGGGGGCGCACCCCCCACCCTCGTGGACGCCACGTGTGCCCTACTCCGTGGTTCTAAAGTCTCCCGTGCGTATTTTGCTCCAAAAATATCTCTCGCAAAGTTTCATTCTGTTTGGACTCCGTTTGATATTCCTTTTCTGTAAAACCCTGAAATAGGCAAAAAAACAGCAATCTGGAATGGGCCTTTGGGTTAATAGGTTAGTCCCAAAAATAATATAAAAGTGTATAACAAAGCCCATTAAACATCCAAAACATCATAAATAATAGCATGGAACAATAAAAAATTATAGATACGTTGAAGACGTATCATGTTTTAACTTGAAATTTTGTGTGCCAATAAAACATCTTCCTCTTAACATCCCGCATTTTTTTGAAACTTCAAAACATCTTTTCTCGTGGTTTTCACCGGTTTCCACCGAATGTTTGTTTCTGTATGATATTCCCCACCCCCCCCCCCCGCTGCGCCCGCAATCTAAGTCCTGCGTTCTGACTGGCCAGAACCCAAACTCCACGGATCGTACGTGCGCACCGTTGGATGCAGTACATGGGTAAGCACTGTGTGTATGCGTCATGTAGCTCACACTCCCTTCTCTACCAGGTTTTTATCCAAAACAGGCTACCGTTTCTCGCCAATCCTTTTATCGGTTTCCCGCCTCTTCTCCCAGATATGCATGATGTAGATGTTCGTTTAATTCTTATAGTTCATCTCATCCAAAATCAATTAGTTTTGTGAAAAACTTTTTTAAGATTCATGGAATTATGCATTGTAAAGGTAAAAACAAAAGGTGACAATTCATTTAGAAAAAAAAGGTTTGGGGAATTAAGATATGGAAGATTCTAGAGAACAATGGAGAAGTGCTTGTGTTTTGAGGTTTGTGCATTATGCTTAAGTTCAACCATGGAGTCTTCTAGATTGTACATGTGGTAGAATCTGGTGGAATGTAGATGATATCCAACGGCTAGTAGTGCTCGGATTTGCCATCTCTGTACCGTTGGATTGGCTTCATCCCACGATCAACTTCCATAGTTATTCGCACACTATATATGTGTATAGATGTATATATATATATATATATATATATATATATATATATATATATATATATATATATATATATATATATATATATATATATATATATATATATATATATATATAGGTATTGAACCAAGCTTGGAGTCGGGTACGGTGTTCGGTTTGTAATGTACTTGGCGTGGCCCATCGAAGTTGTGCATTTGGGATTTAAACACATCATACACCATAGTGCCCATACATATTTTTGGGCCACGTGCAGTCTATACGGGGTCTTCTGATCGACCACGTCTCCCTTGCGCGGGTTTTTTGTGACGACACGAATATCTGTGGGCTCCTCGAGTGTATATATATCATCCCTTTGATCGATAATGAGGGGTATGTGTTGGCCATGAATGGATTCCTCCTAGTTCATGTTAGGGCCGGTCACCGTCAAATGTCGGTCAACCAAAGCTCGAGCTCATGCATTGTCATGATTCCCTCCCAGATGCTCGGATTGCTGGGTTCAACCTACGTCAAACCCTGCGTAGGTATCTCGTCCTTAACTACCTTGCCTTCATGGTTGTTGTTTGTATCGAGAGGTAGGCACCACATCTAAATTGTACATTATTCTATATTGAAAACACACATCACCCCTTCCCAAAGTACATAATTTTGGGCCGCATGCAAGAGGTGTTGGTTTTGTGGTCCCTCTCGTGTGATGTTTATGATGATTCAACCTATTGGCCCAAGCGGTTTATCGACAACAACAACTGTCATTTGACCAAACAAAAGATTCATTGGTCCTATTATGGTAGGTCATGGCGACATGCATGTATGACGAAAGTATCGATCATTACGTGCATCCGCCCCACTGACACGAAGTGGGAGCTGGTGGGCAAAGCATCCTAGCTAGGTACGACATTATGTCATTATATATATCCTACCTAGGTGGATGTTAGGGTGCTTTCAGATTTGCGAGGGAGGTGCCACCAAAGTTATGCATTGTGTATTTAAAGTTTTAAACATCCCCAATATTCGTACATATATTTGGCCACTTCGAGGTGGTTCTTGACTTCTGGCCCCTCTCATCGATCTTCAATGACGCGCCAACCATGGGCCCGCGGGGTCAAAGTTGTGCATTGGAATTTTGAACATCACATACCACCCTTTTCACTGATATATATTTGGGCCACATGCTGGTGTGGCTGTCTTTTGACCCTCCCTAATGTTATTTTTTGCTGCAAAGACTCTGATGATCCTCAATGGTCACGGGGTATAATATCTAAACCGTGTGCGATACAAGTGCGATGTGAATCACCACGACCACGCAAGCGCGAGCAAATTAAGGTGGAGGTACTGGTTCAACCGTGTGCGATGCAAGTGCGCTTAAATCACCACGACCGCGCAAGAGCGACCAAAGGATGGACGTACTGGCTCAACCGTGTGCGATGCAAGTGCGCTGAAATCACCACGACCGCGCAAGCGCGAGCAAAGAGTGGAGGTACTGCCTTAACCTATGCGGTGCAAGTGCGCTGTAAAACCACCACCTATGGAAGCTAAAGGCGGGTAAGTTTATTTGGAAATTAGGACAAACCGTGTGCGATAGACAAGCTAGCTAGAAATATAAAAAACAAACTAACTGCCTTGAGCGTTGCAAAAATTTGCTGATTGCTACTTCTCGAGCTTGCGTTGTATTCCCTCGAAGAGGAAAGGGTGATGCAACACAGTAGCGTAAGTATTTCCCTCAGTTTTTGAGAACCGAGGTATCAATCCAATAGGAGACCACGCGCGAGTCCCTCACACCTGCACAAACAAATAAGAACCTCGCAGCCAACGCGATAAGGGGTTGGCAATCCCTTCACGGTCACTTACGAGAGTGAGATCTGATAGATAGGATATGATAATATTTTTGGTATAGAAACAGAAAGTAAATAAAGCAAAGTAAAGTAGATGGAAGATTAATATGATGATAATAGACCCGGGGGCCATAGGTTTCACTAGTGGCTTCTCTCATGATAGCAGAATTCTACGGTGGGTGAACAAATTACTGTCGAGCAATTGATAGAAAAGCGCATAGTTATGAGAATATCTAGGAATGATCAATGTATATAGGCATCATGTCCGTGACAAGTAGACCGAAACGATTCTACATCTACTACTATTACTCCACACATCGACTGCTATCCAGCATCCATCTAGAGTATTAAGTTCATAAGAATAGAGTAACGCCTTAAGCAAGATGACATGATGTAGAGGGATAAACTACAGCAATATGATATAAACCCCATCTTTTTATCCTCGATGGCAACAAAACAATACATTCCTTGCTGCCCCTACTATCACTGGGAAAGGACACCGCAAGATTGAACCCAAAGCCAAGCACTTCTCCCATTGCAAGAACTATAGATCTAGTAGGCCAAACCAAACCAATAATTCGAAGAGACTTGCAAAGATATTATAATCATACATAAAAGATTTCAGAAAAGAATCCATTATTGTTCATAGATAATCTTGATCATAAACCCACAATTCGTCGGATCTCGACAAACACACCGCAAAAAGATTACATCGAATAGATCTCCTCGAAGATCGAGGAGAACTTTGTATTGAGATCCAAAGAGAGAGAAGAAGCCATCTAGCTAATAACTATGGACCCGAAGGTCTGTGGTAAACTAATCACAACCCATCGGAGGGGCTATGGTGTTGATGTAGAAGCCCTCCGTGATCGATGCCCCCTCCGACGGAGCTCCGGAACATGCCCCATGATGGGATCTCACGGGAAGAGAAGGTTACGGCGGTGGAATTAGGGTTTCTTCATGCTCTTCGATTTTTTAGGGGTATATGGGTATATATAGGAGGAAAAAGTACGTCGGTGGAGCAACGTAGGGCCCACGAGGGTGGGGGCGCGCCTACCCC
>LR738709.1:58677225-58701331 GCA_902687465.1 Secale cereale | reverse complement strand
CCCCCCCCCCCCCCCCCCGGGCGCACCCTGCCCCCTTATGGGCACCTCGTTTTCTCTCTGACTTGTACTCCAAGTCTCTCATGAAGATATCGTTCCAAAAACAACTCTCCCGAAGGTTTCATTCCGTTTGGACTCCGTTTGATATTCCTTTTGTGCGGAACACTGAAATAGGCAAAAAACAGCAATTTGCACTGGGCCTCGGGTTAGTAGGTTAGTCCCAATAATAATATAAAAGTGTATAATAAAGCCCATTAAACATCCAAACCAGAATATATAATAGCATGGAATAATAAAAAAATATAGATACATTGGAGACGTATCACGGATGCGCGCCACTTTTCCTTATTATCATACACGCATATTGTTATTGGACTGTGCGCGATCTTGGGCACTCCCACCCCACATCAATTCCTTTACCCAAATTTTCGTAGCCGCCATACTTCAACTGTCGCCCACACTCCTCCACCATCTCCACCCAGCATTACTAAAATTTCCAGTAGCCGCGGCATATCCTCAAACACCATCCCCTCCCCCTTCGAACCCTAGCTCGCGGCCGCCGCCAACCCTGCCGATCTGCACGTTCCTCCTAGCTTAGTTAATAAAGTTCAAGTTATCCAGCGATTCCCATACCGTCACCCCACTCCCCTGAGTTTCTAGGTGAGGCATGCGGTGTCCCTCCCTGCCAGATCCACATCCCTTGCTCCAAAATGTCGCAGCCTAAGCTTGACCACGTATCCCGGGGATCCCGATGAGCGTTCGGCCAAGAAGAGGTTTATCATGGCCTCTCCGGCGGACATTGGCGAGGTGGCCACCATTCGCCCTGACCTGTCGATCCCGGAGCAACATGTCACTGCGGAAGCTGGCAAAGACGTTGACTACGTTGATATGCCGAAGGCTTCATGTCAGCGAGCTAGCGTATTACTGTATCTCCGGAAAGCTGGCTACAACATCAAGCTCGTGCACAACGACGGCTTCACGCGGGCCATGTCATAGATTAAGTGGTCCATCCCCAACCCCTGTAGTTCAACCACCGTCGATCTCTTCGACGGCCCTGCCGCTGATCTCCTCCGCCAAGCGGTCAAGGATTTGCGAGCTTTATACGCCATCGAGCCCATTTTTTTACTTCTGAAGGACATGTTCTATGGCGGTGGCTTGGGATCCTCTATTGCCAAGTCAGATCTCATCGACCCTGATCACGACCACGAGGAGGGCACACACGAAGGTTCTTCCAAGGTGAAACAACCCATCTGTGACATCAGAGAGCGCACCATGGGTTTGTGCTCTTCCAACTGGAAGGATCCCGTCCATGAAATGTGAGGCAACATTCTATCAGCAAATGTTACCTTTTCCAGCTTGCCAACCCGTACCCTTTGTTGTAGTAGCATTTGTCGTGCGGTGCTTTAACTATATCGTGTTTAATTATTTCAGTTATGCAAAAATGTATTATTCAATAGGGCTATGTGATCTTTAAGTATGAATTGTCCACTTTAGTTTCACGACTGGCTATATTTGGTTGTTTATAGTGAGTAGATGCCTTGTTTATCTGTATTTGGTTGTTAGGTTGGTTGGAGTGAGCATTTTTTAAGTTATCGAGCAGATGCCTTGTTTATCTGTATTTGGTTCTTAGTTCGGTTGCAGTGAGTATTTGTCCAGTTATCAAGCAGATGCCTTGTTTATCTGTATTTGGTTGTTAGGTTGCTTTTTTTAGCATTTATCCAGTTATCAAGCAGATGCCTTGTTTATCTGTATTTGGTTGTTAGGTTGCTTTTTTTAGCATTTCTCCAGTTATCAAGCAGATGACTTTTTTATCTTTATCTGCTTGTTAGGTTGGTTGTAGTGAGCATTTGTCCAGTTTTCAAGCATATGCCCTATTTATCTGTATTTGCTTGTTAGGTTGGTTGCAGTGAGACTCTGTCCAGTTTTCAATGGCTATATTTGGTTGTTATGCTAGTCATTTATGCCTTGTTTATTTCAGTTATTCACAATGTGTGGTTCATTATGTGCATGTCGGAACTGTGCCGCTCGACTACATCAATACCAATTTGAATGGCTATATTTGGTTCCAGTTATAGCTGGTGTAGTTCACACATGCCCTTTATTTCAGTTTTACACATTTATCCAGCGTGATGTTAAGCATTACCTACATTCTATTCATTTTCAACAATACCAGTTTGAATTGCAATATTAGATGGTTGTTAAGCCTGCTGTCGGTAACATTGCCTTCCATTTTATATCTACTTTATCAGCATGCTGAAACCAACACATTCAAGATATCATTTGGAGATGTTGTTGTTTACCTTTGCTATATTTGTTTGATGTTAAGATTGTTGTACTTATCATGCCTTTCCACAACTTATCCAGGACAACAACGGGAGTGGCCACCATTTTCCGCCGAGGTGCTACTTCTCGAGCTTGCGTTGTTTTCCCTCGAAGAGGAAATGGTGATGCAGCACAATAGCATAATTATTTCCCTCAGTTTTTGAGAACCAAGTTATCAATCCAATAGGAGACCACGCACGAGTCCCTCGCACCTACACAAACAAATAAGAAACTTGCAGCCAATGCGATAAAGGGGTTGTCAATCCCTTCTCGGTCACTCACAAAAGTGAGATCTGATAAAGGTGATAAGATAATATTTTTGGTATTTTTGATATGTAGATTGAAAGTAAAGATTGCAAAATGAAAGCAAAGTAAAGATAAATAGTTGATGGAAGATTGATATGATAAAAGATAGACCCGGGTGCCATAGGTTTCACTAGTGGCTTCTCTCATGATAGCAGATTTCTACGGTCGGTGAACAAATTACTGTCGAGCAATTGATAGAAAAGCGCATAGTTATTAGAATATCTAGGCATGATCATTGTATATAGGCATCACGTCCGTGACAAGTAGACCGAAACGATTCTACATCTACTACTACTACTCCACACATCGACCGCTATCCAGCATGCATCTAGAGTATTAAGTTCATAAGAATAGAGTAACGCCTTAAGCAAGATGACATGATGTAGAGGGATAAACTCAAGCAATATGATATAAACCGCATCTTTTTATCCTCAATGGCAACAATGCAATACGTGCATTGTTGCCCCTGCTGTCACTGGGAAAGGACACCACAAGATTGAACCCAAAGCCAAGCACTTTTCCCATTGCAAGAACTACCAATCTAGTAGGCCAAACCAAATCGATAATTCGAAGAGACTTGCAAATATATTTAAATCATGCATAAAAGATTTCAGAAAAGAATCCAATATTGTTAATAGATAATCTTGATCATAAACCAACAATTCATCGGATCTCGACAAACACACCGCAAAAAGAATTACACCGAATAGATCTCCAAGAAGATCGAGGAGAACTTTGTATTGAGATCCAAAGAGAGAGAAGAAGCCATCTAGCTAATAACTATGGACCCGAAGGTCTGTGGTAAACTACTCACAACTCGTCGGAGAGGCTATGGTGTTGATGTAGAATCCCTCCATGATCGATTCCCCCTTCGGTGGAGCTCCGAAACAGGCCCCAAGATGGGATCACACGGGTACATTAGGTTGCGGAGGTGGAATTAGGGTTTCGTGGTGCTCCCCGATGGTTTCTGCATACGTAGGTATATATATAGGAGGAAGAGGGACGTCGGTGGAGCAACAGGTGGCCCACGAGGGTGGGGGCGCGCCTACCCCCTGGGCGCGCCCCTGCCCTCGTGGACGGCTCGTTCGCTTACTGGCGTGTAATCCAAGTCTTCTGTGTTGATATTGTTCCAAAAATGACTCTCCCGAAGGTTTCATTCTGTTTGGACTCCGTTTGATATTCCTTTTCTGCGAAGCACTGAAATAGGCAAAAAAAACAGCAATTTGCACTGGGCCTTCGGTTAGTAGGTTAGTCCCAAAAATAATATAAAAGTGTATGATAAAGCCCATTAAACATCCAAAACAGATAATATAATAGCATGGAACAATCAAAAATTATAGATACGTTGGAGACGTATCAAACATCACCCAAAGACACAGAAGAAACATTGTTCTAGCCATGTGGGGTGCCCTGTTGGAGATATGCCCTAGAGGCAATAATAAAAGCATTATTATTATATCTCCTTGTTCATGATAATTGTCTGTTATTCATGCTTGAACTGTATTGTACGGAAACAGCAATACATGTGTGAATACACAGATCACAATGAGTCCCTGGTAGGCCTCTAGTTACCAGCTCGTTGATCAACAGATGGTCACGGTTTCCTGACCATGGACATGAGATGTCGGTGATAACGGGATCACATCATTAGGAGAATGATGTGATGGACAAGACCCAAACTTGAGCATAACACGAGATCGTATAGTTCGTAATGCATAAGCTTTTCAGTGTCAAGTATTTATTCCTTAGACCATGAGGTTGTACAACTCCCGGATACCGTAGGAGTACTTTGGGTGTGCCAACCGTCACAACGTAACTGGGTGGCTATAAAGGTACGCATCGGGTATCTCCGAAAGTGTCTGTTGAGTTGGTACGAACCGAGACTGGGATGTTGTCACTCCGTATGACGGAGAGGTACCTCTGGGCCCACTCGGTAATACATCATCATAATGAGCTCAATGTGACTAAGTAGTTAGTCACGGGATGATGGATTACGGATCGAGTAAAGAGACTTGCCATAACGAGATTGAACAAGGTGTTGGGAATACCGACGATCGAATCTCCGGCAAGTACCGTACCGATAGACAAAGGGAATAACATACGGGATTGAGTGAATCCTTGACACAGTGGTTCATCCGATGAAGATCATCGAGGAACACGTGGGAACCAACATGGGTATCCAGATCCCGCTGTTGGTTATTGACCGGAGAGTGGTCTCGGTCATGTCTACGTGTCTCCCGAACCCGTAGGGTCTACACACTTAAGGTTCGGTAACGCTAGGGTCGTAGAGATTAATGCACGTGGAAACCCGAAAGTTGTTCGGAGTCCCGGATGAGATCCCGGACGTCATGAGGAGTTCCGGAATGGTCCGGAGGTAAAGATTGATATATGGGAAGTCCAGTTTCGGCCAACGGGTGATCTCCGGGGGTCACCGGGAGCGTCCCGGGACCACCGGAGGGGCCCCGGGGGTCCACCGGGTGGGGCCACCCATCCCGGTGGGGCCCCTAGGCCGCGAGGGGATGTGACCAGCCCCCTGGGCTGGCGCACCACCTAGGGAGGCCCACCTCCCCTGCGCGTAGGGTTAAAACCCTAAGGGGAGGGGGGCCACCACTTGCCTTGGGGGAGGGGGACTCCTCCCTGGCCGCCGCCCCCCCTTGCAGATTGGATCTGCAGGGGGCTGGCGCCCCCCCTGGCCCCCTATATATATGTGGGGGGGAGAGGGCAGCCACACCTCAGCCCTGGCGCCTCTCCCCCTCCCGTCACACCTCCCAACTCCTTTGCAGGGCAGCCCGGCGAAGCCCTGCTGCGACATCCACTGCATCCGTCATCACGCCGTCGTGCTGCCGGATCTCTGACGACTTCTCCTCCCCCCTTGCTGGATCAAGAAGGAGGTGACGTTGCTGCACCGTACGTGTGTTGAACGCGGAAGTGCCGTCCGTTCGGCGCTAGATCATCGGTGACGAAGAACGTGAAGAGTACGACTACTTCATCCTTGCTTCGTTGAAAGCTTCCGCACGCAATCTTCATAACGGTATGTAGATGCACTCTAAGTTACTCGTTGCTAGATGTCTCCATAGATGGATCTTGGTGAAGACGTAGAAAATTTTGAATTATGCTACGTTCCCCGACAGTGGCATCTGAGCCTATGTTATATGCGTAGCATCTTGGCACGAGTAGAACACAAAGCAGTTGTGGGCGTATGATCTTGTTCAACTTTCTTACCGTTACTAGTCAATCTTGATTCGGCGGTATTGTGGGATGAAGCGGCCCGGACCGACCTTACACGTACGCTTACGTGAGACTGGTTCCACCGACAGACATGCACTAGATGCATAAGGTGGCTGGCGGGTGTCTGTCTCTCCTACTTTAGTCGGATCGGATTCGATGAAAAGGGTCCTTATGAAGGGTAAATAGAAGTTGACAAATCACGTTGTGGTTTTGGCGTAGGTAAGAAACGTTCGTGCTAGAAATCCTATAGAAGCCACGTAAAAACTTGCAACAACAATTAGAGGACGTCTAACTTGTTTTTGCAGCATGTGTTTTGTGACGTGGTATGGCCAAGAACGAAGATGTGATGAATGATATATGTGATGTATGAGATTGATCATGTTTTTGTAATAGGGAATCATGACTTGCATGTCGATGAACTTGACAACCGGCAGGAGCCATAGGAGTTGTCTTTATTATTGTATGACCTGCGTGTCACTGAATAACGCCATGTAATTACTTTACTTCGTTGCTAAACATTAGCTATAGTAGTAGAAGTAATAGTTGGCGTGACGACTTCTTCAAGACACGATGATGGAGATCATGATGATGAAGATCATGGTGTCGAGCCGGTGACAAGATGATCATGGTGCCCCGAAGATGGAGATCCAAGGAGCAAGATGATATTGGCCATATCATGTCACTATAATTGATTGCATGTGATGTTTATCATGTTTTAGCATCTTGTTTACTTAGAACGACGGTAGTAAATAAGATGATCTCTCACTAAAATTTCAAGTAATGTGTTTCCCCTAACTGTGCACCGTTGCTAAAGCTCGTTGTTCCGAAGCACCACGTGATGATCGGGTGTGATAGGTTCTAACGTTCACATACAACGGGTGTAAGACAGATTTACACACGCGATACACTTAGGGTTCACTTGACGAGCCTAGCATGTACAGACATGGCCTCGGAACACGGAAGACCGAAAGGTCGAACACGAGTCGTATAGAAGATACGATCAACATGAAGATGTTCACCGTTTTTGACTAGTCCGTCTCACGTGATGATCGGACATGGACTACTCGATTCGGATCGTGTATCACTTGGATGACTTGAGAGATGTCATTCTGAGTGGGAGTTCATTAAAATTTGATTAAGATGAACTTAATTATCATGAACTTAGTCTAAATTCTTTACAATATCTCTTGTAGATCAAATGGCCCACGCTCAGGTTTCCCTCAACTTCAACGCGTTCCTAGAGAAAACCAAGCTGAAAGACGATGGTAGCAACTATACGGATTGGGTCCGTAACCTGAGGATTATCCTCATAGCTGCCAAGAGATCATATGTCCTAGAAGCACCGCTAGGTGATGCACCTGCTCCCGATGCTGACCAAGACGTTTTGAACGTCTGGCAGTCGCGTAGTGATGATTACTCCCTGGTTCAGTGCGGCATGCTTTACAGTTTAGAATCGGGGCTCCAAAAGCGTTTTGAGCACCATGGAGCATATGAGATGTTCGAAGAGCTGAAAATGGTTTTCCAAGCTCATGCCCGAGTCGAGAGATATGATGTCTCCGACGCATTCTACAGCTGTAAGATGGAGGAGAACAGTTCTGTCAGTGAGCACATCCTCAAGATTTCAGGATTGCACAACCGCTTGTCTCAGCTGGGAATGAATCTCGCAGATGAAGCGGTCGTTGACAGAATCCTCCAGTCGCTCCCACCAAGCTTCAAGAGCTTCGTGCTGAACTTCAATATGCAGGGGATGGAGAAGTCCATTCCCGAGGTGTATTCGATGCTGAAATCAGCGGAGGTTGACATCAAGAAAGAACATCAAGTGTTGATGGTCAATAAAACCACTAAGTTCAAGAAAGGCAAGGGTAAGAAGAACTTCAAGAAGGACGGCAAGCAAGTTGCCGCGCCTGGCAAGCCTGTTGCTGGGAAGAAGCCAAAGTATGGACCCAAGCCAGAGACTGAGTGCTTTTATTGCAAGGGAACGGGTCACTGGAAGCGGAACTGCCCCAAATACTTAGCAGACAAGAAGGCCGGCAACGTCAAAGGTATATATGATATACATGTTATTGATGTGTACCTTACCAGCACTCGTAGTAGCTCCTGGGTATTCGATACCGGTGCAGTTGCTCACATTTGTAACTCAAAACAGGAGCTGCGGAATAAACGGAGACTGGCGAAGGATGAGGTGACGATGCGCGTCGGGAATGGTTCCAAGGTCGATGTGATCGCCGTCGGCACGCTGCCTCTACATCTACCCTCGGGATTAGTTTTGAACCTGAATAATTGTTATTTAGTACCAGCTTTGAGCATGAACATTGTTTCTGGATCTCGTCTTATGCGAGATGGATATTCTTTCAAATCGGAGAATAATGGTTGTTCTATTAGTTGAGAGACATGTTTTATGGTCATGCCCCGCTGGTCAATGGTTTATTTTTGATGAATCTCGAACGTAGTGATACACATATTCATAGTGTAGATGCCAAAAGATGTAAAGTTGATAATGATAGTCCCACATACTTGTGGCATTGCCGCCTTGGTCATATTGGTGTCAAACGTATGAAGAAGCTCCATTCGGATGGACTTCTAGAGTCTCTTGATTACGAATCATTTGACACGTGCGAACCATGCCTCTTGGGCAAGATGACCAAGACTCCGTTCTCCGGAACAATGGAGCGAGCAACCAACTTGTTGGAAATCATACATACCGATGTGTGCGGTCCAATGAGCGTTGAGGCTCGCGGAGGCTACCGTTATGTTCTCACCCTCACGGATGACTTGAGTAGATATGGGTATATCTATTTGATGAAACACAAGTCTGAGACCTTTGAAAAGTTCAAGGAATTTCAGAATGAGGTTGAGAATCAACGTGACAGAAAAATAAAGTTCTTACGATCGGATCGTGGGGGTGAATATTTAAGTCATGAATTTGGCACACACCTTAGAAGCTGTGGAATTGTTTCACAATTGACACCGCCCGGAACACCTCAACGTAACGGTGTGTCCGAACGTCGAAATCGTACTCTGTTGGACATGGTGCGATCTATGATGGCCCTCACCGATTTACCGCTATGTTTTTGGGGTTATGCTTTAGAGACTGCCGCATTCACTTTAAATAGGGCTCCGTCGAAATCCGTTGAGACGACTCCGTATGAACTTTGGTTTGGCAAGAAACCGAAGCTGTCGTTTCTGAAAGTTTGGGGTTGCGATGCTTATGTCAAGAAACTTCAACCTGAAAAGCTCGAACCCAAATCGGAGAAATGCGTCTTCATAGGATACCCAAAGGAAACAATTGGGTACACCTTCTACCACAGATCCGAAGGCAAAGTCTTTGTTGCCAAGAATGGATGTTTTCTGGAGAAAGAGTTTCTCTCGAAAGAAGTGAGTGGGAGGAAAGTAGAACTTGATGAGGTGATAGTCACCACTCCTGTACCGGAAAGTAGCGCGACGCAGGAAACTGTTCCTGAGGTGCCTGCACCGACAAGGGAGGAAGATAATGATAATGATCATGAAGAAACAGATCAAGTTACTACTGAACTTCGAAGGTCCACAAGGGCACGTTCCGCACCAGAGTGGTACGGCAACCCTGTACTGGAAATCATGTTGTTAGACAACGGTGAACCTTCGAACTATGAAGAAGCGATGGCGGGCCCAGATTCCAATAAATGGCTTGGAGCCATGAAATCCGAGATAGAATCCATGTATGAAAACAAAGTATGGACTTTGGTGGACTTGCCTGATGATAGGCACGCCATAGAAAATAAATGGATATTTAAGAAGAAGACAGACGCAGATGGTAATGTGACCATCTATAAGGCTCGGCTTGTCGCTAAGGGTTATCGACAAGTTCAAGGGATTGACTACGATGAGACTTTCTCTCCCGTAGCGATGCTGAAGTCAGTCAGAATCATGTTAGCTATTGCCGCATTCTATGATTATGAGATATGGCAAATGGATGTCAAAACAGCATTCCTTAATGGCTTCCTCAAGGAAGAGTTGTATATGATGCAACCGGAAGGTTTTGTCGATCCAGAGAACGCTAACAAGGTATGCAAGCTCCAGCGCTCGATTTACGGGCTAGTGCAAGCATCTTGGAGTTGGAATATTCGCTTTGATGAGGTGATCAAAGCGTTTGGCTTTATACAGACTTATGGAGAAACCTGTATTTACAAGAAAGTGAGTGGGAGCTCTGTAGCATTTCTCATATTATATGTGGATGACATATTGCTGATGGGAAATGATATAGAATTCTTGGAAAATGTAAAGGCCTATTTGAATAAAATTTTTTCAATGAAGGACCTTGGAGAAGCTGCTTACATATTAGGCATCAAAATCTATAGAGATAGATCAAGACGCCTCATTGGTCTTTCGCAAAGTACATACCTTGACAAAATATTGAAGAAGTTCAATATGGATCAGTCAAAGAAAGGATTCTTGCCTGTTTTGCAAGGTATGAGATTGAGTAAGACTCAGTCGCCGACCACGGCAGAAGATAGAGAAAAGATGAGTGTCATTCCCTATGCCTCGGCCATAGGTTCTATCATGTATGCCATGCTGTGTACCAGACCTGATGTGAACCTTGCCATAAGTTTGGTAGGGAGGTACCAAAGTGATCCCGGTACGGAACACTGGACAGCGGTCAAGAACATCCTGAAGTACCTGAAAAGGACTAAGGATATGTTTCTCGTTTATGGAGGTGACGAAGAGCTCGTCGTAAAGGGTTACGTCGATGCTAGCTTTGACATAGATCTGGATGACTCTAAGTCGCAAACCGGATACGTGTATATTTTGAACGGAGGGGCAGTCAGCTGGTGCAGTTGCAAGCAAAGCGTGGTGGCAGCATCTACATGTGAAGCGGAGTACATAGCTGCTTCTGAAGCAGCGCAGGAAGGAGTCTGGATGAAGGAGTTCATCACCGACCTAGGAGTCATTCCAAGCGCGTCAAGCCCGATGACTCTCTTCTGTGACAACACTGGTGCTATTGCTATTACCAAGGAGCCCAGGTTTCACAAGAAGACCAAGCACATCAAACGCCGTTTCAACTCCATCCGGAATTATGTTCAGGATGGAGATATAGATATTTGTAAAGTGCATACGGATCTGAATGTTGCAGACCCGTTGACTAAACCTCTTTCACGAGCAAAACATGATCAACACCAGAACTCTATGGGTGTTCGATTCATCACAATGTAACTAGATTATTGACTCTAGTGCAAGTGGGATACTGTTGGAGATATGCCCTAGAGGCAATAATAAAAGCATTATTATTATATCTCCTTGTTCATGATAATTGTCTGTTATTCATGCTTGAACTGTATTGTACGGAAACAGCAATACATGTGTGAATACACAGATCACAATGAGTCCCTGGTAGGCCTCTAGTTACCAGCTCGTTGATCAACAGATGGTCACGGTTTCCTGACCATGGACATGAGATGTCGGTGATAACGGGATCACATCATTAGGAGAATGATGTGATGGACAAGACCCAAACTTGAGCATAACACGAGATCGTATAGTTCGTAATGCATAAGCTTTTCAGTGTCAAGTATTTATTCCTTAGACCATGAGGTTGTACAACTCCCGGATACCGTAGGAGTACTTTGGGTGTGCCAACCGTCACAACGTAACTGGGTGGCTATAAAGGTACGCATCGGGTATCTCCGAAAGTGTCTGTTGAGTTGGTACGAACCGAGACTGGGATGTTGTCACTCCGTATGACGGAGAGGTACCTCTGGGCCCACTCGGTAATACATCATCATAATGAGCTCAATGTGACTAAGTAGTTAGTCACGGGATGATGGATTACGGATCGAGTAAAGAGACTTGCCATAACGAGATTGAACAAGGTGTTGGGAATACCGACGATCGAATCTCGGGCAAGTACCGTACCGATAGACAAAGGGAATAACATACGGGATTGAGTGAATCCTTGACACAGTGGTTCATCCGATGAAGATCATCGAGGAACACGTGGGAACCAACATGGGTATCCAGATCCCGTTGTTGGTTATTGACCGGAGAGTGGTCTCGGTCATGTCTACGTGTCTCCCGAACCCGTAGGGTCTACACACTTAAGGTTCGGTAACGCTAGGGTCATAGAGATTAATGCACGTGGAAACCCGAAAGTTGTTCGGAGTCCCGGATGAGATCCCGGACGTCATGAGGAGTTCCGGAATGGTCCGGAGGTAAAGATTGATATATGGGAAGTCCAGTTTCGGCCAACGGGTGATCTCCGGGGGTCACCGGGAGCGTCCCGGGACCACCGGAGGGGCCCCGGGGGTCCACCGGGTGGGGCCACCCATCCCGGTGGGGCCCCTAGGCCGCGAGGGGATGTGACCAGCCCCCTGGGCTGGCGCACCACCTAGGGAGGCCCACCTCCCCTGCGCCTAGGGTTAAAACCCTAAGGGGAGGGGGGCCACCACTTGCCTTGGGGGAGGGGGACTCCTCCCTGGCCGCCGCCCCCCCTTGCAGATTGGATCTGCAGGGGGCTGGCGCCCCCCCTGGCCCCCTATATATATGTGGGGGGGAGAGGGCAGCCGCACCTCAGCCATGGCGCCTCTCCCCCTCCCGTCACACCTCCCAACTCCTTTGCAGGGCAGCCCGGCGAAGCCCTGCTGCGACATCCACTGCATCCGTCATCACGCCGTCGTGCTGCCGGATCTCTGATGACTTCTCCTCCCCCCTTGCTGGATCAAGAAGGAGGTGACGTTGCTGCACCGTACATGTGTTGAACGCGGAGGTGCCGTCCGTTCGGCGCTAGATCATCGGTGACGAAGAACGTGAAGAGTACGACTACTTCATCCTTGCTTCGTTGAAAGCTTCCGCACGCAATCTTCATAACGGTATGTAGATGCACTCTAAGTTACTCGTTGCTAGATGTCTCCATAGATGGATCTTGGTGAAGACGTAGAAAATTTTGAATTATGCTACGTTCCCCGACATGCCCCCCTCCACAGAAACACACCTCGGTCATACCATTGTTGTGCTTAGGTGAAGCCCTGCGCCGGTAGCTTCATCATCTCCATCACCACGTCGTCGTGCTGACGAAACTCTCCCGTGAAGCTCAACTGGATCAAGAGCTCGTGGGACGTCATCAAGCTGAACGTGTGATGAATGCGGAAGTGACGTACGTTTGGTGCTTGATCGGTTGGATCGTGAAGAAGTTCGACTACATCAACCGCGTCACTAGACGCTTCCTCTTTCGGTCTACGAGGGTACGTAGACTCACTCTCCCCTCTCATTGCTAGGCATCTGGTAGATAGATCTTGCGTGATCATAGGAAAATTTTGAAATACTACGTTCCCCAACAGTGGCATCATGAGCCAGGTCTACGCATAGATGGTATGCACGAGTAGAACACAAGTGAGTTGTGGACGATACTAGTCATACTGCTTACCGGCATGTCATACTTTGGTTCGACGGTATTGTGAGATGAAGCGGCCCGGACCGATATTACGCGTACACTTACGCGAGACTGGTTTCACCGTTATGAGCACTCGTTGCTTAAAGGTGACTGGCGGGTGTCTGTCTCTCTCACTTTAGTTGAATCGAGTGTGGCTACGCCCGGTCCTTGTGATGGTTAAAACAGCACATACTTGACGAAATATCGTTGTGGTTTTGTATGCGTAGGTAAGAACGGTTCTTGCTAAGCCCGTAGCAGCCACGTAAAACTTGCAACAACAAAGTAGAGGACGTCTAACTTGTTTTTGCAGGGCATGTTGTGATGTGATATGGTCAAGACATGATGAGTGATACGTTATTGTATGAGATGATCATGTTTTGCAAAGTTGTCGGCAACTGGCAGGAGCCATATGGTTGTCGCTTTATTGTATGAAATGCAATCGCCTTGTAATTGCTTTACTTTATCACTAAGCGGTAGCGATAGTCATGGAAGCAATAGTTGGCGAGACGACAACGATGCCTTGGAGCTGGAGTTCAAAGGCACAAGATGATGATGGCCATATCATATCACTTATATTGATTGCATGTGATGTTTATCTTTTATGTATCTTATTTTGCTTAGATCGGCGGTAGCATTATAAGATGATCCCTTACAAAATTTCAAGGTACAAGTGTTCTCCCTGAGTATGCACAATTGCGAAAGTTCATCGTGCCGAGACACCACGTGATGATCGGGTGTGATAAGCTCTACGTTCAAATACAACGGTTGTAAGACAGTTTTGCACATGCAGAATAGTCGGGTTAAACTTGACGAGCCTAGCATGTACAGACATGGCATCGGAACACTGGAGACCGAAAGGTCGAGCGTGAATCATATAGTAGATATGATCAACATGAGATGTTCACCATTGAAAACTACTCCATCTCACGTGATGATCGGACATGGTTTAGTTGATTTGGATCACGTGATCATTCAGATGACTAGAGGGATGTCTATCTAAGTGGGAGTTCTTTAGTAATATGATTAATTGAACTTTAATTTATCATGAACTTAGTCCTGGTAGTATTAGCATATATGTGTTGTAGATCAATAGCTCGTGATGTATCTCCCCGTTTGTTTTATATGTTCCTAGAGAAAACTAAGTTGAAAGATGTTAGTAGCAATGATGCGGACTTGTTCCGTGATCTAAGGATTTTCCTCATTGCTGCACAGAAGTATTATGTCCTTGATACACCGCTAGGTGACATATCTATTACAGGAGCAGATGTAGACGTTATGAACGTTTGACAAGCTCGGTATGATGAATTGATGACTACTTGATAGTTTAGTGCACCATGCTTTACGGCTTAGAACTGGGACTTCAAAAACGTTTTGAACGCCATGGAGCATATGAGATGTTCCAGGAGTTGAAATTAGTATTTCATACTCATGCCCGTGTCGAGAGGTAAAAGACCTCTGACAGTACATTGCCTACAAAATGGAGGAGAATAGCTCAACCAGTGAGCTAGTGCTCAGATTGTCTGGGTACTACAATTGCTTGAATCAAGTGGGAGTTAATCTTCCAGATAAGATAGTAACTGACAAAGTTCTCTAATCACTATCACCAACTTAGTAGAACTTCGTGATGAACTATAATATGCAAGGGATGACAAAAGTAATTACCGAGCTCTTCGCGATGCTAAAATCAACGAAGGTAGAAATCAAGAAAGAGCATCAAGTGTTGATGGTTAACGAAACCACTTGTTTCAAGTAAAGGGCAAAGGGATAGAAGGGGAACTTCAAGAAGAATGACAAGCAAATTGTTACTCCCGTGAAGAAACCCAAAGCTAAACTCAAGCCTGAAACTAAGTGCTTCTACTGCAAAGGAAATGGTCACTGGAAGTGGAATGCCCTAGATACTTGGCAGATAAGAAGGATGGCAAAGTGAACAAAGTTATATTTGATATACAGATTATTGATGTGTATTTTACTAGTGTTCATAGCAACCCCTGCACTACTAGGAGTAGGGCTATAGATGATATGGCCACTAATGGCGCACCAGACATGTGGTGCGCCATTAGTGTACAAATACTAATGGCGCACCAGATATTCGGTGCGCCATTAGTAACAACTTCTTTTTTTACAGACATACTAATGGCGCACGGTGGCACAGTGCGCCATTACTAGTTTAACTAGTAATGGCGCACCTCCAACTCAGTGCGCCAGTACTAATTTTTTTTATTTTTTTTTGCAAAACTACTAATGGCGCACCTCTCACTAATGCGCCATTAGTAACACTGGTTACTAATGGCGCATTGATGAGTGGTGCGCCATTAGTAAAGTGGGACCAGCTAGATATTTTGGACAGCCACACCTACACACTCACTTTCCCCACTTCATTCTCTCCACCTCCTCCTCCAAGCTTGTGTCGGCTGCCTCCTCCTCCTCACCTCATTTGCACCATAGATTCATAAAAATTAAGTGGTTAAATTACCTTTTTTTTTGATAGGTAAGTAAGGGGGGAAAGCTATGTTTATGTTGTAGATCATTTTTTCTCCCTCGAGCTCCAACAACCGTGCACATGCACTTTTTATGGCCTAGCTAGATCTATGTATGTTTGTGGTGTTGCATATGTTTGTGGTGTTGCATATATGTTTGTGTTTGCAGGTACCGGTATTTGAAATGCGATAGTTGCCAATATTTTGCCGAAATGTTGATTCATTTCCGTTTCGGCGAGAATTTTGGCACTATGCATTCTTTTTGGTCCTATTTTAAGGGAAAGTCATGCCAATTTTTTTCTTGGTTCTAAAATATCGTTTTGCTCTACCCCGCAGGCGACCATGGTCCGCACGATGACCGTAGGCATCATGAATAGGTTTTTGAGCTCCGCGAAGGCCGAGATGCTTCAAAAGAACGAGACGGAGATAAGATGTCCGTGTCGAAGATGCAAGCTGAAGAGCCTTATTGTGGACCCGGAATCCGGGCAGGTGAGGGACCACCTGCTCTTGCGTGGTTTCATGGATGGCTATTGGTGGCAAGGTGATGAAGATGACTATGAAGTCGTCCATGGCCGGGCAAGAAATGAGGAAGGGCAGCAAGACAACCACCGCGGCGAGGGCGGGCGAGAAGACGAAGAATCTCCAGGACATGATCACGATGGTGATGCTGCACACAGTCATCATGTAGAAGATGCCGGACATGATGATGAGGAAGATACAGACGAAGGGCATGATCATGATCTAGATGAAGATGCCGGAGCAGACGACGATGGAGGGTCGGTGCAGGAACCTCATATGCAAGAGCTGCTTCTCAAGCAGACAGATAACGCAAGAGCTGCCGCCCGAGAGAAAGCCAAGCTGTATCAACTGGAGATAGACGCGGTTACTCCATTGTATGAAGGATGCAGGCCCGAGGATACCCGCCTAAAAGTAACGCTCATGGCTCTGGAGATGAAGGTAAAACACAAAATGACCGACGCATGCTTCGACGAGAACATGTCATTCTGGCACGAACGTCTTCCCAAGGGGAACAAGTGCCCGACCAGTTTCGAGGAGGCGAAGAAAATCTTGTGTCCTCTGGATTACCGCACGTGAAATACCATGTGTGCATGAACAATTGCATCATTTATCGGGACGAGCACGCGGAGTCTACCATATGTTCGGTGTGCGGCGTCACTCGATACAAGAAGCGGAAGAAAGCTCCTCGAAAAGTGGTGTGGTACTTTCCGATCACTCCTCGTCTGCAGCGGTATTTCGCGGACCCTAAGGTAGCAAAGCTCCTGCGTTGGCACGCGGATAGGGAGGAGAAGAAGCGAGAAGATGACGGAAATTATCCGGATATAAATAAAAAAGACAAGATGCTGAGTCACCCTAAGGATGCGATCCAGTGGCAAGCGTTGAACTTCGAAGACCTAGAATTTGGGAACGATCCAAGGAACATCGTGCTGGGCGCGAGCACCGATGGAGTCAATCCGTTTGGCAGCCAGAGAAGCACACATAGCACCTGGCCTGTGTTTGTGTGGATGTACAACCTTCCCCCTGGTTGTGCATGAAGAGGAAGTACATTCACATGAGTATGCTAATTGAAGGGCCGAAACAACCAGGGAATGACATCAACCTGTATCTGGGGCTGCTGAAAGAGGAGCTAGACACGTTGTGGAAAACGCCAGCCAATACGTGGGACGCCGCAGAGAAAGAATATTTCCCTATGAGAGCCGCAGTGCTCACGACGGTGCACGACTATCTCGGTTACGGATATGTCATAGGGCAGGTGGTCCATGGATTTTCTGGATGCGTCAGGTGCATGGATGACACAACGTATCGCCAGCTAGATAGAGATCCCGGGTCTTCGAAAACCATGTTCATGGGACATCGAAGGTGGCTTCGCGAAGATGATCCATGGACGAAACGCAAGGATCTGTTCGATGGTGAAACCGAACCCCGAAGACGCCCGCGTACAAGGAGCAGCGAGGAAATAGACGAGCTGTTGAAAAATTGGAAAGATTGCCCACTGCCGGGAAAGAAGCAATAGGCGCCAGAGCCGGGAAAGAAGCGAAAGGCGCTAGAGCCGCTGCTGAAGGTATGGAAAACGAGGTCTGTTTTCTGGGACTTGCCGTACTGGAAGATGCACCGTGTGCCTCACAGCCTTGATGTCATGCATATCACGAAGAACGTGTGCGAGAGTCTGCTTGGTACCCTGCTCAACATGCCAGAGAGGACCAAAGATGGGCCAAAAGAAAGGGCGGACTTGAAATCAATGGGCATCAGGCAGGAGCTTCACGCTAATGATGATGATGATGATGATGATGATGATGATGATGATGAGGCGAAGCAGGACACGGAAAGTCGTCGCAAAGGCAAAAAGGCCAAGAAGACCAGAAATGACTACCCTCCCGCGTGCTTCACTCTAAGTCAGGAGGAGATCGAGCAGTTTTTCACCTGCCTCATAGGAGTAAAACTTCCTTACGGTTACGCGGGGAAGATAAGCAGATACCTAGACCTAGCGAAGCAGCAGTTCAGCGGGATGAACTCTCACGACTGTGACATGCTGATCACGCAGATACTTCCAGTTGCAATCTGTGGGAACATGGACACGCACGTCTGTGAAACGCTATTTGGCCTATGCAACTTTTTCGACATCATCTCTCGAAAGTCGGTTGGCGTGAGGCAACTCAGAAGGCTACAGGAAGATATCGTTGTGATACTATGCGAGCTTGGGATGTACTTCCCGCCCGCATTGTTCGACGTTATGGTGCATCTGCTGGTCCATATCATGGAGGATATCATCCAACTCGGGCCGACGTTCCTGCACAGCATGATGCCGTTCGAAAGGATGAATGGTGTCATCAAAGGATACGTTCGCAACATGTCACGTCCAGAGGGAAGCATAGCCAGGGGCTTTTTGACCGAAGAGTGCAACTCCTACTACACGAATTATCTAGGCATCGAGAACCCCGTTGGTGTGCCCGTCAACAGGCACCTCGGCAGGCTCGCTGGATGGGGTCACCGCGAGGGTCGCCGCGAAATGCATGTCGACTTCGAGGGTCGACTCGCCGATTTTGAAAGAGCAAACGTAGTCGCGCTACAACACATAGACGTGGTCGATCCTTGGGTGGTAGAGCACAAAACCTTTATTGAGAAGACGTACAATGACCGAGGCCAACAGAGGACGGATGAAGATATAATCAAAGAGCACAATTCATGTTTCACGCTTTGGTTCAAGGAGAAGCTTCTGTCGTACCCTTTACATGAGGATTCTTCCGCGGAAGAAAATCTCATATTCGCCTTGTCACAGGGCGCCGAGCACAACCTGATGACCTATGAGGCGTACGATATCAACGGGTACACGTTCTACACCGAGGACAAGGACATGAAGAGCGATTATTATCAGAACTCCGGGGTAACGATGAATCCTACACCGGTAACGACAAGGACAGATACTACGGAAGGATCGAAGAGATCTAGGAGCTGAGCTACACTCGAGAGAAGGTCCCGATGTTCCATGTCAGATGGGCGAAGAGCGTCCTAAAAGAAGACCGGTATTTCACCAGCATGGTTATACCCGAAGCCAAATCCAAGACCGCGGGCGCAAACGTCACCGCGAAAAATGAGCCATGGGTACTGGCTTCCCAAGTGGACCAATGCTTCTTCATTACCAACCTGTCAAAGCCCAGTCGTGTTGTCGTGAGGAGAGGCAAAAGGAAGATCATCGGAATGGATGGAGTCGCCAATGAGCAAGACTTCGACAAGTACGGCGACCCGAAAATGGAACATGATGATGACGATGAAGTGCCATACACCACAAGAAGAAGCAGGACCACCCTACCTAAAGGACGTCTGTTCAAGAGAAGAACTACATTTGCGAAAAAGAAGGGCAACAAGATTGTGAAAAGATAGCTAGCTAAGATTGATTATATTTAAATTGTAGCCTTCATTTCTCGATTGTAATTCGACATATTCATAAATGTTTTTTCATGTGCACTTTTTGAATTCATGAATATTTTTTCAAATTTGATGATATTTTTTCATATTCATAAATGTTTTACCAATTCACAAATGAATGCAACTAAAAATCCAAAAAAAAGACTAGTTGTGCTTGGTTATATGTTACTACCAAAAGCATATAAAGTTTGTCAAATTTGGAGCAATGGATATTTAGTGATGATTTAAACAAGTTTGAACATATTTAAACGCAAATAAATATCAAACATCATTTTAAATGTTGTTAACATGGCAACAAACTGCATATTATTTTTCTACTTGAAATTCTCAGCATCTAGCATATGTGAAATGTTATAGTTGGATGCATGGATAAAAAGATATGTGCAAAGAAAAAAATGCATAAAAACAAAAATTGGGGTGCCTGGGAATCGAACCCAGGACCTCCCAGTGGGTTTGCTGCCTGCTGACCAGTTGGGCTACTGTAAGTTGTCTGATGTAGATGGGGTTTGATGGAAGATAACCTGTGGGCTCAAACAGAAAAAAAATACTAATGGCGCACCATGAGGGGGTGAGCCATTGCTATGGATGTACTTATGGCGCACCAGGGGGAGGTGCGCCATTAGTATTCTGCCCCCACTAGCTATTCCCCTCTGGCCTCTCTCCGTCGCCCTCGCTCGCCAGATCCCCTTCGTCCCCTCTCCCTCGCGCTGCCCCGACGCCGCCGCCCCGACCCTCGCGCGCTGCCCCTACGCCGCCGCACCCACCCCCGCAGGACTCCACCCCCGCCGCCCCCGCGCCCCCGCGCCGCCCACCACCGCAGCTCCCCCGCGCCGCCGCCCCCGTGCCCCCAGGCCCCCACCACTGCAGCTCCCCCGCCTGCGCGACCTCCTCCACCTAACCGCCAGGGAAGGTACTCTGCCACGAGCACCCCAGATCTACGGAGTCGGCGTCGCCATCGGCGAACCCTGACCGCAGCGGGGTGCCGCTCCTCCTCTCCCCGTCATGTGGCTTGGCCTCCCCCTCGCCAACGGAGATCGCTTCTTCTTCTTCCACTCCGGCTTATGTAAGCCCCTTCCCCCCACTCTGCTTCCTCTCGTCTGCTATCTGCACATGGCCGTCGAGCCATTCCAATTTTCCAGGGTTTTGCGCATGCCCTATGATGCCAAACGTAGTCTGGTGATTTAGAGTTCTATGGTTTTGGGCCGTGTTGCCAAAATTTGACTGACTCCTCCGGGTCGGGTGGGGGGAGGTCCAAATCAGAGCTCGTTTGGCTCAAGCGCTCTGATTCCCCTCGATGCCATGGATCGATGATGCTCAAGATTTCTCCTTGTAGATTAGTAGATGGCATGTGTGTGGCTTAACTGCTCTGGTTCGTCTTCTCTTCCGAATCCCAAACCCCATCCCCATCCCCAGCATCCTACTCTGCTCTGCTCTGCTCTGCTCTTCTCTTGTACTTCGTACATGTGACGTTGCTGCTTGCATCTCTACATACATGTATACATATGCTGTTGTTGTTAAAACAACTAGAGTAGCATCTTCTCTGCTCACACATCAATAACTGGACTTGAATTAATTACACAGAGTAGATTTTAAAGCAAGATACCTCCTTAAGAACGTATAACACCACACACCATTGACACAAGTAGCTGATGCAATCAATGCACTAAGCATGCTCTTAAAAGTAGTTACTGCCAACAGAGTAGGAATTTTTGCAAAGCTGTTAGCCTGTCACTTGGTAGTTTATTGTCGACCTCCATGTGATTCCCACAAGCACATTCTTATTCTAGAAGATGTTTATTTTTGCCTGCCCCCTTGGATAGTCAGGTCTTTGGCATATATTTAACTATAATTTATTCAAGTTCAATTTTAAAACGTGGTTAAAGGGGGAAGTTCCCTCCGTCAAACTGTGCCTTGAACGCGGGTGGGCGAGCTCAGGGGCATGTATTCTGCTTTTTATCCTAGACAAGCCAAGTAGCCAACACAGAACAAACTTGTTACGCTGTGCTATTTTTTATCCTAGCCAAACGTGTTCATCTAGAAATTTTACATTACATTGTGCTATTATGGCCATTCAAACTTGTTCAAGAACCTTCTGTTGATGTTCCTATAATTTCTGAACTGTGGCATTGTTGGTTTGCTCTATCTGCTCAAAACTTAGTTGGCCAAAAGTCCATTGTTTGTATGTTATAACTGTGATCTTCAGTTTCCCATATACTGTGATCTTCAGGGAGGAGTGATCTTCAGTTTTCATTTGGTATAGGTCAAGTTATCAAACCATAGCCTGGTTTTGAACACTACACACGTGGCCATTCAAACTTGCTCACGGAGACCTTTTATTGTTCTTCCTAACTATGATTTCTTATTAAGTGTAAATTTGTTGGTTTACTCTATCTGCTAAAAACATGTTTGGCGAAATATGGCTTGTTTGTATATTATTGTGATGTATCTGCTCAAAACCTGGTTTCCATAGATGGCTTGTTTGCCTATTATGACTGTGATCACCAGTTTTCCATATACTGATTGTTGTCTTCAGGGAGGTGTGAAATAGTAAAGTTGCTACTTGCTAGAGGAGCCGGCGTTATATATTTGATTCAGAAAAAAATGCCCCCCTTCTCTGTAGAGGTGACTGAATTCCTTCTATGCATGCAAGTGTGGACTGTCGTTCGTATGCATGTTCTAGATTGACCATGGAGCAGCTTTTTGCTGGGTTTTGTCTCCGACCATCGTGTCATGATGATTTTGCAGGTACCCCGAGAGGCCCTTGAGTTTGCTGGAATGTCGATTAACTTCCGTTCCGGCAAATTCGGGTACTCCATATGTCCTATTTTCAGCAAAGGTCATGCTGACATTTTCTGTGAATTTTAGCATGACTTTGCTAAAAATAGGACATATGGGGTACTTGTGACTAATGCATGGGCCGGGGTATCTTAGTACTTAATTAAGTAGGATCAACTGCCCCTTTATTCTTGCTGCATTAAACCATAGGTGGCAATAGAGCCAAGTGATTAGGCCCAACTTAGAATTCTCCTTCCCAGCTTAGCTTTTAGGACGCCTCGGTCTCGACAAACCATAAATTAGAAAACCTTGGCTTTTAGGGTGCCTCGGTGATGGCTTCTCGCCCCTCGTTGGTTACCCCAAGTGGAAGGTTTGAGATGTAGCGTAGCGGCAAATTTCCCTTGGCAAAGATACCAAGGATCGAATCCCGTGAGACTCTGAGGGTCGACAAGAAGGTGTCAATAGCGCCAGAAACTTTCGCTTGACAGGACTTGCACACAGATACAAATAACTTTGCTCCCAACGAGTACAGAGAGGTTGTCAATCCCTCCGGCCTTGTCGTTTACAAAGGATCAAACGCAAGAGATAATAGTGATAGGTATGACTGCAACTAGGAAATAAGAACAGGAAGTAAATAACAGGTGTGATCAGTGATGGTAATATGGACCGAGGTCCCATGATGTTCACTAGTGATGTCTCTCTCCCAAAAGACGATAAAACAGCTAAGCGAGGTAAACGAATTACAGCTGGGCAATTGACAGGATTATGTGCGCAAACCAATGCTAACTATGCTATACAGAAAGGTAGAGGCTCAAAAGCAGGGGCGGTACGCCAAGGCAAGTAGACCGAAATCCATCTGCATCTACTACTAATCATCCACCTTGAGATATCTATCCAGAACATCTCGCTGGTATTAAGTTGCGAGTCCCACCCAAAGTGTAAACTCAAAGCAACAGACAACTGCATTAAAAGAACTTTGTGTAAAGTAAACAATCCTTGCACCCGCAAGTACAAGCACCGTTGTTTTCCCCCTTGTGGCAACAGCACATCCCCTAGACTCATGTTTCTGTCACTCAAGCTAGTCATCGAGGGGCATGAACCCACAATCAAGCATAACGTTCCCTCTTGGAGTTACTACCTACTACTTGGCCAAAGCAATAAACAGCAACGGAGAACATGCAAGAATTACTCAAGAACATAAATATAAAAGAGGTGAATCAAATATATTACTCACACACAATCTGAACATAATCTCATAATCCATCGGATCCCAGCAAACTCAGCATAGCAACAGCATCAAGATTACATATGTGCCTCGATCATGTAGGGCAGCTCACGAGGTCTAATCGATGAAGAACAAAGAAGGGAGGAGAACATCACATAGCTACTGGTCATGGACCCATGGTCTAAGGGAGACTACTCACAACTCATCCGGGAAGCGTCCATGGTGGTGGAGAAGCTCCCAGTGGTGATCCTCCCCTCCGGCAGGGTGCCGGGAAGAGTTCTCCTGGTGCTCCCGATCTTGGAAGCGCGGCGGCGGCGGAACAGAGATGAGATCGCGAAAAAGGGTTCCGTCCTCGAGGGTTTCGGGACGCGTGGTAAATATATGCCAAAGGGGGTCACCAGAGGCGGAGAGGGGGGCCCAGGCGCCCCACCCCCC
>LR738709.1:58643552-58677202 GCA_902687465.1 Secale cereale | reverse complement strand
GAGGGGGGCCGCGTGGGCAGGCCACCTGGGCTGCCCCTGGCTCCCCTCTGGCCCCACTTCTGGCGCGTGGAAGCTTCTGGAGCGCTGATTTTTTATATATTTTTCCCGGAATTTTTCTGGCAATTTAAGTAATGGGAAAACCTGAAATACAAAAACAGCAGAAAACAGAAACTGGCACTGGGGTGCACTGAGTTAATAGGTTAGTCCAAATATGATCAAAAGTGTATGGAAGTGCATAAATATCATAGCAATATCACACAAAAGAAGCATGGAGCAAACAGAAATTATAGATACGTTTTGGACGTATCAACATCCCCAAGCTTATTTCCTGCTCGTCCTCGAGTAGGTAAATGATAACAAGCATAATCTATGTGGTGACATGCTATCAACCATATAAGAACTTTTAAGTAAAGCAATCAAGGCATGTAATCCAATTCAAGTCATAACGAGCAAGAGTCTATATTAGCATTGTAACAAGTAACATAAGAACATAAAGGTGCAAGAGCTCTCGCTGTCCGTGACTCAAATGTCTCTAAATGGTGTTTGCGTGCAAGAAAGGGGATAGGGATATATGAGAGAGTAAAACAGAGTTTTTGTATTGTTGAGAACTTAATCTACTAAAGTTTCACACTTGGTCTTCTTTGGAATCTTATCCTGACTCATCCCCAGACCGTCAGCCAGGTACAAGTCAAAATGATCCACTCCCTTTCGATATTTTGAGCACTCATGCAATGGATGAGCGTAAGCAAGAAAGTCGACACTTAGGATGGCAAAGAGAGAAAAATGATAGAGGGGGAAGACAAAAAAAAAGGGTGTGAAAGGCTCACATCAATGAGGACAATCATCGGCGAGAGAAAGCCAAATGATAGATATGATGCGAGGAGTAGGGATTGCCATGCAACGGATGCACATATGAGCTAAGGTAAGCTCTCCAATGGAACTAGTGGGGGTGCATCCAACTCGCTTGCTCAAGAAGACCTAGAGCTCTTTTGAGGAGGCTCATCATTGGAATATACAAGCCAAGTTCTATAGTGTAAAGGTCCCCACATAGCTGTATGCATAAATGATAATCTCTATGGAGTACAAGGTATAAGATGGAGTACGAGTGTGGATCTCTCAAAAGAAATAGTAGTGTGCCCCCTTCTCTCTTTTTATTTCTTTTTCTCTTTTTTTATTTTTTTTTGTGGCCTCAATGGCTCTTTCTATTTATCTCTCATTTGTCCTCTTTGGGATCATTTGATTTTGTCCTCTTTGGGATCTTTTGATTTGTCCTCTTTGGGATCTTTTCCTCACTTTAGGGGCAACACTCTATGTATTACAAGAAGTATAGAAGATCTTTCACACTTTACAAAAGTACTCAACATAAAGAAAATGAAACTATCATGATGTATGCAAACGTATGCCTCTGCCAGTGTAGCAGGATATGCAATGATACTAGCGCGTCATGTAGCAATGATTAGGGCAAGGCCCAACTAGCATGCGGCTCATCGATCAAGCAAAAAGCATGTATGACATGAAGATCAAGTCATGAGAGGGTGGATGTTGCATGGCAATGTATCTCGGAAAGGCTATGGAAATGCCTTAATAGGTAGGTATGGTGGCCGTTTTGAGGAAGGATATAATGAGGCTTATGATGACAGAGCGTATCGTGCCAAGGATTTGGATGCATCGGCGAAGTATGCACCAACTCTCGAGGTGAGAAAGGGCAATGCATGGTACCGAAGAGGCTAGAAAAATATGGATAGGTGGAAGTGTCAACCTTCGAATACTCACATTAGTCCGAAGAACTCATGCACTTATTATCGGTAACTCTCAATCTAATTAGGAGGTTCACAAAGAGACAAGTACCCCGAGGAGGTGTGTATGGGGGTTTGGTTACCCTTGCGCATCCTCGACCCATGGTACGTGAGTGTACTCTAATATTCGATCCCTCCAAAGATTAGTGATCCATTTAGTAGCTAAAGTTCTCAACTATTTTGTAGGTTTTCGAAAATAAACATGGATTGCCCAAAATACGACATCTATCACTAATAGGCTAAAGCTCTTGTCACCAAAAGTTCAGACATTACTCATGGCAATACCTCAAAACTATTGCAAGTTACTACTAAAATTAAATAGCAACCTCAATTACCTACTTTAAGTTAAGACACACAACTCAGTGCAACAGACAAACTCTCTTAACAAGATAATCATGAAAACTCAAGAGAGTTCAGCAACCAACTAAACAAAAGCTCTTTAAAAATAAAAGCATGAAAACTAAGAGCTAAACATGACAGTAGCTATGGAAAGACAAAGAACATACACAGCAAAGATAAGCATGAAAATCCTATGTTGTGTTCTAGGTTGAAGTGGAGCGTGTTTCTCTTCCACACAAAGAAAGCTGGGTTCTAACTTGTTATGAACAGCAAGCAAAGCTAAAGAAAACTAAAAATAAAACTAAAAGCAAGACGCTCCAAGCATAGCACATAACGCATGAAGTGATTAAAATATAGTGGAGCGAAAGACGAACTGATAATTGTTGATGGAGAAGGGGATGCACGGGGGCATCCCCAAGCTTAGACGCTTGAGTCTTCTTGAATATTTCTTGGAGGTGCACGTGGGCATCCCCAAGCTTGAGCGTTTGACCCTCCTGAATCTTTTTATCATCTTCCCTCACACACTTGAAAACTCCCTTCATACATAACTCATCATAATTTGATTAGCGAGGTTAGTGCCCATAATAAAATAAATTTTCCTTGCTGGAGATAAAGATAATCTTGAAGATCTACTGTTTCTCAAGATTGCCAAAAGGTTTTTGCAAAGAAAAAGCAAGCTCAAGGTTTGCAAAACCAAGAAAAGGCAAAACAGGACAGAATCTGTGAAAAACAGACCAGCAGGTAGTAAATAATTTTTTCGGGGCACTTCTGCAACTCAAATAGAAAAACTCAGAACAGACGCCCGAAAGCCAATTGTATAGAGCACGCTGTCGAAACAATTCAGACCAAAACGATGATCTGGTGATTTTATACGAATTTTTCTGTCCAAGGACAGAATCTGTTTCCTGGACAGCACGTCACAACTTTTGAACTTTCTTGCAATCAGAGGCTAAACTTGGCACAAAGCTGAAAAGTAAAGATACAATGATGATGCTACTGTAGTAACAAACATCAAGACACAACAAAAGCAAAATGAAATTTTATTCGTTGTGGGCTGCCTCCCAAAAGCGCTTTCTTTTATGCCTTTAAGCTAGGCATAATGCAAAGAGGAATCAAAAATCATCCTAATAATCGGAGTTGTAAATTGCTTCAAATGGTTCCTCAACAAGTTCATCCTTGTTCCTTCTAGGAAAGGGGTACGTACCTTTTGCCTTCCCACGTAGGCGGATTTGTCCCTTACCTATATCGATGAAGCCTTTTACGGCTCGGAGGAAGTCCCTTCCAAGCACTATATTTCCTTGGTTTGGCTTCATGATGAAGAAATCAACCATTGCAATCCATTTAAGGAATGTAACTGGCACGTCTTTTATTCTTCCCTGGATCTCAGAAATATCTCCATTAGCATGTTCATGCTAGGATGATAATCTATCCATGTTAAATTTTAAAGAATCATGAACAATTTTTGGCATAGTAGAAACCATAGATCCAATATCACAATAAGCAAGGAAGTCTTGATTAGTGATGCTAATCCTAACAAAAGGCTCCCAATCATTGTCTATTGCCAAAATGTCTCTCTTATTGGGTTTGGGTTTCTCTACCTTCATCAAGTCTAGAGCATCCATTCTTTTCTCAATAGTAGCAAGTCTATCTATGACAGTATCAAAACTATGATCATAAACAAAGTAACTAGATAGACCATGTATAATTTCAAGAGCTCTAGCTTCATCACACTCTAGGAAATCTCCTTCAGCTATAATATCAAGAGAGTGTTTACACCATTTAAAAAGACCATGGTAAAAATTTCTAAGCACAATTTTTATAGGTATCCAAGGCATAATTCTCCTATGTGCATCAGAAATTCTATCCCATGCCTTCTTCATATTTTCTCCATCCCTTTGATGGAAATCTAGAACTTCTGATTCCCTCAAAGTACCAAGTCCTAACATGCTTGACTAAACAGAAAGGACTGCTAACAGAAAAGCAAATAAATTTTTTTTTGTGATTTTTTGTAAGGGACACTAAAGCAAAAACTGAAAGTTAAACTAACAAGACTAAAAAGCAAAGATAAAAGATAGCGTGCAACTCCCCTATCTTGAAGAGTGGAGTCCTCGGCAACGGCGCCAGAAACTTGCTTGATGGCTTCTCGCCCCTCGTTGGTTACCCCAAGTGGAAGGTTTGAGATGTAGCGTAGCGGCAAATTTCCCTTGGCAAAGATACCAAGGATCGAATCCCGTGAGACTCCGAGGGTCGACAAGAAGGTGTCAATAGCGCCAGAAACTTTCGCTTGACAGGACTTGCACACAGATACAAATAACTTTGCTCCCAACGAGTATAGAGAGGTTGTCAATCCCTCCGGCCTTGTCGTTTACAAAGGATCAAACGCAAGAGATAATAGTGATAGGTCTGACTGCAACTAGGAAATAAGAATAGGAAGTAAATAATGGGTGTGATCAGTGATGGTAATATGGACCGGGGTCCCATGATGTTCACTAGTGATGTCTCTCTCCCAAAAGACGATAAAACAGCTAAGCGAGGTAAACGAATTACAGCTGGGCAATTGACAGGATTATGTGCGCAAACCAATGCCAACTATGTTGTACAGAAAGGTAGAGGCTCAAAAGCATGGGCGGTACACCAAGGCAAGTAGACCGAAATCCATCTGCATCTACTACTAATCATCCACCTTGAGATATCTATCCAGAACATCTCGCTGGTATTAAGTTGCGAGTCCCACCCAAAGTGTAAACTCAAAGCAACAGACAACTGCATTAAAAGAACTTTGCGTAAAGTAAACAATCCTTGCACCCGCAAGTACGAGCACCGTTGTTTTCCCCCTTGTGGCAACAGCACATCCCCTAGACTCATGTTTCTGTCACTCAAGCTAGTCATCGAGGGGCATGAACCCACAATCAAGCATAACGTTCCCTCTTGGAGTTACTACCTACTACTTGGCCAAATCAATAAACAGCAACGGAGAACATGCAAGAATTACTCAAGAACATAAATATAAAAGAGGTGAATCAAATATATTACTCACACACAATCTGAACATAATCTCATAATCCATCGGATCCCAGCAAACTCAGCATAGCAACAGCATAAAGATTACATATGTGCCTTGATCATGTAGGGCAGCTCACGAGGTCTAATCGATGAAGAACAAAGAAGGGGGGAGAACATCACATAGCTACTGGTCATGGACCCATGGTCCAAGGGAGACTACTCACAACTCATCCGGGAAGCGTCCATGGTGGTGGAGAAGCTCCCGGTGGTGATCCTCCCCTCCGGCAGGGTGCCGGGAAGAGTTCTCCTGGTGCTCCCAATCTAGGAAGCGCGGCGGCGGCGGAACAGAGATGAGATCGCGAAAAAGGGTTCCGTCCTCGAGGGTTTCGGGACGCGTTCTAAATATATGCCAAAGGGGGTCACCAGAGGCGGAGAGGGGGGCCCAGGCACCCCCCCGGCGCGGCCAGGAGGGGGGCCGCGTGGGCAGGCCGCCTGGGCTGCCCCTGGCTCCCCTCTGGCCCCACTTCTGGCGCGTGAAAGCTTCTGGAGCGCTGATTTTTTATATATTTTTCCCGGAATTTTTCTGGCAATTTAAGTAATGGGAAAACCTGAAATACAAAAACAGCAGAAAACAGAAACTGGCACTGGGGTGCACTGAGTTAATAGGTTAGTCCAAATATGATCAAAAGTGTATGGAAGTGCATAAATATCATAGCAATATCACACAAAAGAAGCATGGAGCAAACAGAAATTATAGATACGTTTTGGACGTATCACTCGGTGTCGATAAAAACTGAAATTATGAAAGCTTAGGCTTTTAGGGTGCCTCGGCGTCGAAAAACCCTAAATGATAAAAGCTTAGCTTTTAGGATGCCTCGGTGTCGAAAAACCCTAAATGATGAGACCATGATCTTGTTCCTTGACAATAACCAACTTTTTGACCAAACTTTTTCCTATTTGGAGAGAAACATGGCCCACAACGATGAGGCCGGCGGTTCGGGCGGCAAGGCATTCTGGGAGCTGTCCCAGGAGATGGAGGAACAACCTCACTTCTATGAGGACGCCGCGAAAGACACCAATCCTGACACCACTGATGGTGCCGCCAAGGATGACCCGACTGATGGTGCCGTCGGGGATGACACCACTGATGGTGCCGCCGAGGATGCCACCACTGATGATGGCGGCGCACGCACAGATGGCAGCCAACCGAAGAGGCAACGGAAGTACCGGCGCCCGACCGTGCTCCGCACCGTCAAGGAAGAATTTACTAAAGTGGACTCCGACGGGAATCCAACAGTGCCCAAAGAAATAGTCAAGGGGTACTCGATTCAGCTCGGGTGCATTCTCCGGAGCACCGTCTCGATCAACACCGAGAACCTAAGGCATAAGGACCGAGCGAATTTTTGCAACCTCCTCTTCACGAAGCTGCACGAACGATACAAGTTCCCCGCTGAATTTGAAAACACGAGCCTCACGGGGAATAAAGTGAACAATTCCGCCCTCACGAGGATGAGCACGGCCCTGTCTACTTGGAAAAGCTCGGTGAAGAGAATGATTGACAAAGGTTTTAGTTATGAGAAGATCAAGGAGAAAAATCCTTCGATCACCGAAGATGACTACAAGGAGTTCAAGATCAAGTGCGAGAGCACCGCAACCTCTGAATCAAGTCAGTGGGGGAAAGAAATGCGGCAGTTGAACTTAGGGGAACACACACTCGGTCCCGGCAGTTACAGAGTGGCGGAGCCTATATGGGACAAGGAGGACGCAGAGCGTGCCGAGCAAGGCCTACCGCCCCTCTTCGATAAATACGGTGATAAGCAAACCTGGAACTTTGTCAGGGCCCGGTACAAGGAGGACCTGGTAACAAAGGAGCTCACCACGGATCCGAAGACAAGGGCCCTTGAGCTTGTTCTGGTAAGGAATACACCCCCGCGTAATTAGCTCCATATGGTTGCATTCTAATTAATGAAGCCAAATTTCTAAATGGTTCACATTCCTTCCGCAGGTGACTGAAAGCAGTAGCGCGGGGTCGACTCAAAGCACCCCTTGGGACACCACTCAAAATAGGGCGTCGAATGTAATGAAAAAAAGGATGACCTTAGTAAGCCGTCGTCAACTGGTCATGTGGCCGGCAAAGGCTTGTCCACAAAATGGTCGTCGTACTATAACGCTGGTGGGCGAAAGGAGAAAAAGACCAGCTCGGAAAGCCAGGTGCATGAGGTTCAAGAACTCAAGGCACAAGTGGCGCGGATTCCGGAGATTGTCCAAGAGCTAGTGCAACAAGAACTGGGATCGACGCTCACCGGCATTATGCCTACCTTGATTCAGGGGCTGAGGACGTGGATTGCGGGCGGCCAACAGGGGCCGCCCTCGATTCCCAGCTTCACAGCCAGCAACTCGCAGAACGCGCAGGCAGGGCCATTGGTGTCTCCGGCGGAGGCGACATTGGTGTCTCCGACGCCGGCACGGGCATTGGAGCTTAATGCACCCGGGTGTACGTCGGCCGACACCTCTGCAGCAAGCGGCCCCTCCGTCAATTGCACGCCCACCGTTGGCGGTGCCTCGACATTAGCCGAGCTCGACGCCATTATCACGGTAAGTAATTAAGCCTCTCGGCCGAGGACTTCATCTCCTTGCCTTTGACTGGGCATCCCTGACGCCCTACATGTTTTCGCAGGGCGCCGCAGACGTTTCGTGCACTCTCCTGCACTTTGTGAACGATGAGTTGGTTGATGTCGCCAAGGGCAGAATCGTTCAACCGGGCAACCCCATGTTCCATGGTAATCCGATGCCACCCACCATGTATAGGGTTCAACTGGTTCGGGTGCTGCCAGGCTGCGACGAGTTGTTACCTCCGATTCGACCCGCCGGGGCCGACGAAGATGATGTGATGACCCTCAGCGCCTGCCTAAGCTGGCCCCTGCTTTGGCCGAAGAGCCAGATTCATTTGGGGCGGGGGACACCACCCCAAAGACAACAACTCAAGTCTTGCCGGTGCGAAGCCATGGCAAGACCGCCGCAACGCTGCCGGACATCCCTATGGCACAGGATCCGATCATGCATATGGAACAGGATCCGGATGACGACGACAACAACGACGACGGTACATTTGCCAACATAGATAAGTACTTTGCCGATCATGGGTACGATGGCGAATTCATGGGGCCTCCTTCTCAAGAACTCAACCCTACAAAAGACGATAACGATCTAGCTGGTACCGCGGAGAAACCAAGTTGCAACAGGCGTCGTCTGGCGTTCAGTTCTCAGGAGACGCCTCCAGCTGCCGACTTCACCGAGCCTCAGATAGCCGAGGTGCGAAATATTATCAGCCCCAACACACTCAAGAAGGCGCCCTGTGAGAAGAACTCGGTCCCATTACAGGAGAAGAAGAAGGCACGAAAAAGAAAGAGTAACAAGGGTGCAAGCCAGCCGGCACCGAGTACGATCCGTGCTCAGGACGGGCCACCTTCACCTAAGGATATAATGAGGAGGGTGCATGTGGCGGGTAGGCCGATGCTACCGACTAATATGCTCAATGCTGCAACCGGTGCTATGCGGAGTCTGCATGACAGTGTTCTTTTGTTGGAGAAGCGGTGTCTCAGAGAGAAGGATGTGGCATACCCGGTTTTCGCGGCCAAGGTGCCAGAGGGAAAGGGCTTTGTGGATAACTCCATCGAGGGTACGATCGTCCTGCGGATTGATGACATCTTCGCTATGTTTAACCTTCATCCGCTGCACTACACCTTCGTTCGGCTATTTTCGCTGAGTATGGAGATGTGGATCATTAGAGACAAGACCCCGGACATCGTGATAGTCGACCCCTTCTACATGCGTGCCAAGATCTTGGGCAGCGCTGGGGACTGGCAAGTCGCGAGTTCTTACCTCGAAGGCGTCATTCTAGCAAACTGAGATAAGGATAACTTCCTCGTGCCTTACTTTCCCGAGTAAGTCGTCCCCTCAACCGCCCCGTAACATATGATTTCTTAGATTTCGATCGTTTTACTTTTAACATTCCATGTTTTGTGCAGTGACACACATTGCACACTCATCCTTCTAAGCCCGAAATATTCCATGGCCACGTATTTCGACTCGGACCATCAATCGAAGGTAGACTACACAAATGTCAAGAAAGTTCTTGATGATGTTCTCCCTGGCTACGCCAAATCTGGAGGCACCTTCACCAGGACAGTTCGTAAGTACGGCAAGCACGTGTTCGCCCACAATACGACGTTCTGCTGCGTCAAGCAGCCGCCTGGCGGTCAGAAGGGTGCCTACTACGCCATCCATCACATGCGGGCGATCGTACGGGACCATCATCACCTTCTGCTACCAGATAAACTCAAAGATTGGGCCGCGAGCTTGTCGGCAATCCAAGACGCGGACATCAGACGAGAATTCTTTCGCATCCAGTCGGAGTTTGCGGAAATCATCCATCAATATGTCCTTCGTACCTCGGGGCAGTTCTACCTCAGAAATCAACCGTCCAACAGTGAGATAGACACAATGCTACAAATGCAGGCTAACAACGCCCGTGATTTCATGACTCCCACGATAGACGGCGGCATCATCCATGCTCCGGTCCCTTGAGTCGAGTCAAAAGTAGTGATGCTATGTCTAGTTCTGAAACATTGATTGGCTCATGTTGTAATTAAACTTTAATGAACTTGTATGTCTCTTTGGTTTGGACAGTCGTTCAACTTAGATGTAATCAATGCTATTAATGTCTTGCTTTTCTCTTCCGATCCTTTTGTTGCATACTTGTATATTGCTTATGTATTGTCTATGAATTGGTACTAACGTTTCGTTTGGCTAGTGCATAGCGATGCCATCGTATGTCGTGTACAAGGGTAAGGTTCCCGGAGTCTACGACGACTGGGAGGAGTGTCGGACACAGGTTCACCATTTCAGCGATAACAGTTACAAAGGGTACACCACTAGGGTGGAGGCGGAATCTAGATACGCGCGCTATCTAGCGGGAGAGAGGAGGGAGCGTTGGAGGAACCGGATGAAGACGAGTTTCATCACGATGATGCTCATCGTGATGACCACAGCTCTCTTCTATGTGATGGTAGTTTACATGATCGATATCGACTTGTAATGTGAAGACAAACTCGCTACTCGCGGTCTCGAGACTTGTAATATAATGTTCTATCTTTGTTCGGTCTTTTGAATTCGGAGACTAATATGATGAATTGTATTCGGAGACTAATATGATGAATTATATTCGGAGACTAATATGATGAATTGTATTCGGAGACTAACCTTCTATTCTATTCGATGAATCTGGTGTTGCTGTCTGGTGTTGTCTAAATTCTATCCAATAATATATTTTGTATCCTGCGAAAATATCAGAAAAGAAAAAAAATCCCTAATATTCATACTAGTGGCGCACCACTCAAGATACTAATGGCGCACTGTCTAGATGATACTAATGGCGCATCACCCATCAGTGCGCCATTAGTATGCCAAAGCACACGGGTACATATGGCCCCCTGGGAGGCATACTAATGGCGCACAGAGGGACATACTAATGGCGCACTGCCTGGTGCGCCATTAGTGCACCAGATACTAATGGCGCACCAGGGGTGCGCCATTAGTAAAAAAATCTAATGGCGTGGTGCTAGTGGCGCACCACTAGTGCGCCATTAGTAGGCAAAAGTGGTGCGCCACTAGCATGCCTTTTCCTAGTAGTGCTGGGTATTTGATACCAGTTCAGTTGCTAAAACTAGTAACTCGAAACGAGAGTTGCAGAATGAACAGAGACTAGTTAAAAGTGAAGTGACGTTATGTGTTGGAAGTGGTTCCAAGATTGATATGATCATCATCGCACACTCCCTATAATTTCGGGATTAGTGTAGAACCTAAATAAATGTTATTTGGCATTTGCGTTGAGCATGAATATGATTTGATCATGTTTGTTCCAATACATTTATTCATTTAAAGTCATAGAATAATTGTTATTATGTTTACATGAATAAAGCCTTCGATGGTCATACACCCAATGAAAATAATTTGTTGGATCTCGATCGTAATGATACACATATTCATAACATTGAAGCCAAAAGATGCAAGGTTAATAATGATAGTGCAACTTATTTGTGGCACTGCCATTTAGGTCATATTAGCGTAAAGCGCATGAAGAAACTCCATAGTGATGGACTTTTGGAATCAGTTGATTATGAATCACTTGGTGCTTGCGAACCAAGCCTCATGGGCAAGATGACTAAAACTCCGTTCTCCGGAAGAATGGAGCGAGCAACATATTTGTTGGAAATCATACATATTGATGTATGTAGACCGATGAGTGTTGAAGCTCGCGGCGGGTATCATTATTTTTTGACCTTCACTGATGATTTGAGCAGATATGGGTATATCTACTTGATGAAGCACAAGTCTGAAACATTTGAGAAGTTCACAGAATTTCAGAGTGAAGTAGAGAATCATCGTAACAAGGAAATAAAGTTTCTACGATTTGATCGTGGAGGTGAATATTTGAGTTACGAGTTTGGTCTTCATTTAAAACAATGTGGAATAGTTTCACAAACTCACGCCACCCAGAACACCACAGCGTAATGGTGTGTCTGAAAGTTGTAACCATACTTTATTAGATATGGTGCGGTCTATGATGTCTCTTACCGATTTACAACTATCGTTTTGGGTTATGCATCAGAGACAGCTGCATTCACGTTAAATAGGGCAACATCTAAATCCATTGAGACGATGCCTTATGAACTGTGGTTTGGCAAGAAACCAAAGTTGCCGTTTCTTAAAGTTTGGGGCTGCGATGCTTATGTGAAAAAACTTCAACCTGATAAGCTCGAACCCAAGTCGGGGAAATGTGTCTTCATAGGATACCCAAAGGAGACTGTTGGGTACACCTTCTATCACAGATCCGAAGGCAAGATATTCGTTGCTAAGAATTGATCCTTTCTAGAGAAGTGAGTGGGAGGAAAGTGGAACTTGATGAGGTAATTGTACCTTCTCCCGAATTGGAAAGTAGTACATCACAGAAACTGGTTCCAGTTATTCCTACACCAATTAGTGAGGAAGCTGATGATGATCATCATGAACCTTCAGATTAAGTTTCTGCTGAACTTCTTAGATCAACCAGAGTACGTTCTGCGCTAGAGTGGTACGATAACCCAGTTCTGGAAGTCATGTTACTAGACCATGATGAACCTACAAACTATGAGGAAGCGATGATGAGCCCAGATTCTGCAAAATGGCTTGAGGCCATGAAATCTGAGATGGGATCCATGTATGAGAACAAAGTGTGGACTTTGGTTGACTTGCCCTATGATCGGCAAGCCATAGAAAATAAAAGGATCTTCAAGAGGAAGACCGACGCTGACGGTAATGTTACTGTTTACAAAGCTCGACTTGTTGCGAAAGGTTTTCGATAAGTTAAAGGAGTTGACTACGATGAGACTTTCTCACCCGTAGCGATGCTTAAGTCTGTCCGAATCATGTTAGCAATTGCCGCATTTTATAAAATCTGACAAATGGATAACAAAACAACAACTTTCTTTAATGGATTTATTAAAGAGGAGTTGTATATGATGCAACTAGAAGGTTTTGTCGATCCTAAAGGTGCTAACAAAGTGTGCAAGCTCCAGCGATCCATCTATGGACTGGTGCAAGCTCCAGCGATCCATCTATGGACTGGTGCAAGCATCTCGGAGTTGGAATATACGCTTTGATGAGGTTATCAAAGCATATGGTTTTATACAGACTTACGGTGAAGCCTGTATTTACAAGAAAGTGAGTGGGAGCACTACAACATTTCTGATAAGTATATGTGAATGACATATTGTTGATCAGAAATAATGTAGAATATTCTGGAAAGCATAAAGGAGTGTTTGAAAGGAATTTTTCAAAGAAAGACCTCGGTGAAGCTGCTTACATATTGAGCATCAAGATCTATAGAGATAGATCAAGACGGTTGACAAGACTTTCGATGTGTACATACCTTGATAAGATTTTGAAGTAGTTCAAAATGGATCAATCAAAGAAGGAGTTCTTGCCTGATTTGTAAGGTGTGAAGTTGAGTAAAGACTCAAAGCCTGACCACGGTAGAAAAATATAGAGAGAATGAAAGTCATTAACTATGCCTCAGCCATAGGTTCTATAAAGTATGCCAAGCTATGTACCAAACCTGTTGTGTACCTTGCCATGAGTTTGACAAGGAGGTAAAATAGTGATCCAGGAGTAGATCACTGTACAGCGGTCAAAAATTATCCTTAGTAACTGGGTGACTAAGGAAATGTTTCTTGATTATGGAGATGATAAAGAGTTCGTCGTAAAGGGTTACGCCGATGCAAGCTTTGACACTAATCCAGATGACTCTAAGTATCAATCTGGATACATATTGAAAGTGGGAGCAATTAGCTAGAGTAGCTCCATGCAAAGCATTGTAGACATAGAAATTTGCAAAATACATACGGATCTGAATGTGACAGACCCGTTGACTAAACTTCTCTCACAAGCAAAACAAGATCACACCTTATTACTCTTGGGTGTCAATCACATAGCGATCTGAACTAGATTATTGACTCTAGTAAACCCTTTGGGTGTTGGTCACATGGCGATGTGAACTATGGGTGTTATTCACATAACGATGTGAACTATTGGTATTAAATCACATGGCGATGTGAACTAGATTATTGACTCTAGTGCATGTGGGAGACTGAAGGAAATATGCCCTAGAGGCAATAATAAAGTTATTATTTATTTCCTTATATCATGATAAATGTTTATTATTCATGCTAGAATTGTATTAACTGGAAACTTAGTACATGTGTGAATACAGAGACAAAACAGAGTGTCCCTAGTATGCCTCTACTAGACTAGCTCATTGATCAAAGATGGTTATGTTTCCTAGCCATAGACATGAGTTGTCATTTGATCAACGGGATCACATCATTAGGAGAATGATGTGATGGACAAGACCCATCCGTTAGCTTAGCACTATGATTGTTTAGTTTTACTGTTATTGCTTTCTTCATGACTTATACATGTTTCTATGACTATGAGATAATGCAACTCCCGAATACCGGAGGAACACCTTGTGTGCTATCAAATGTCACAACGTAACTGGGTGATTATAAAGATGCTCTACAGGTGTCTCCGAAAGTATTCGTGGTGTTGGAATAGATCAAGAATAGGATTTGTCACTCCGAGTGTCGGAGAGGTATCTCTGGGCCCTCTCGATAATGCACATCATAATAAGCCTTGCAAGCAAATGAATAATGAGTTAGTCACGATATGATGTATTACGGAATGAGTAAAGAGACTTGGCGGTAACGAGATTGAACTAGGTATTGAGATACCGACGATCGAATCTCGGGCAAGTAACATACCGATGACAAAGGGAACAACGTATGTTTTATGCGGTTTGACCGATAAAGATCTTCATAGAATATGTGGGAGACAATATGAGCATCCAGGTTCCGCTATTGGTTATTGCCCGGAGATGAGTCTTGGTCATGTCTACATAGTTCTCGAACCCGTAGGGTCCGCACGCTTAACGTTTGATGACGATCGGTATTATGAGTTTATGAGTTTTGATGTACCAAAGGCAGTTCGGAGTCCCGGATGAGATCCCGGACATGACAAGGAGTCTCGAAATGTCCGAGACGTAAATATTGATATATTGGATGACTATATTCGGACACCGAAAGGTTCCGGAAAAGTTTCGGATTTAACCGAAGTGCCGGAGGGGGTTACCGGAACCCCACCGAGGGAGGATGGGCCATAGTGGGCCTATGAGGGAAAGAGAGGGGCATCCCATAGGGCTGGCTGCACCCCCCTAGGGTTCCTTGTTGGACTAGGAAAAGGGGGGAGGCACCACCTCTTCTTTCCTTCTCCTCTCCCCACTAGTAGAAAAAGGGTCAAACGTGAAGCACATTAGTGCCGGTTTGAATTTGAGCCGGCACTAATGTGTACATTAGTGCCGGTTCCTACGGCTAGCCGGGCCGCTCTCATTAGTACCGGTTCATGGCGAACCTTTAGTACCGGTTCGTGCCACGAACCGGTACTAAAGAGGTGGTGGCCTTTAGTACCGGTTGGTGGCTCCAACCGGTACTAAAGACCCCCCCCCCCCTTTAGTACCGGTTGGAGCCACCAACCGGTACTAAAGGGGTGCGCTGCCACCCGCAGTGCACAATATTTAGTCCCACCTCGCTAGTTGAGAGGAGTTCGCACCGGTTTATAAGCCCCGCCGTGGCTACCGTGTCGAGCTCCTCTCTAAGCAGGCCTTTGTGGGCCTATTGCAAGTCTTCTGCCCTGTGGGCCTTTGTAGTATCGTAAAATACCAGCAAACGAAAAAGAATTAAATGGAAAACACAAAATTAAATAAAAAATAAATCATAAAACCAAAAACCCCCAAACCTTGTAGTACCGGTTGGTTTTACCAACCGGTACTAAAGGGCTCCTGGCCCTCGGAGCTGGCTCATGCCACGTGGTTGCCCTTTAGCACCGGTTCGTGATGAACCGGTACTAAAGGGGGGGCCTTTAGTGCCCACACTTTAGTGCCGGTTATGGAACCGGCACTAAAGGGTCTTACGAACCGGTGCTATTTCCCGGTTCTGCACTAGTGCCCCCTTCCTTTCCTACTCCTAGTAGGAATAGGAAAGGGGATTCCTATTCCTACTAGGAGTAGGAATCCTACTCCTGGTGCGCCTTAGAAGGCCAGCCGCATCTCCCCCTCGCTCCTTTATATACGTGGGCTGGGGGTCACCCAAAGACACAGAAGAAACATTGTTCTAGCCGTGTGCGGTGCCCACCTCCACAGAAACACAACTCGGTCATACCGTTGCAGTGCTTAGTTGAAGCCCTGCGCCGGTAGCTTCATCATCTCCATCACCACGCCGTCGTGCTGACGAAACTCTCCCGTGAAGCTCAACTGGATCAAGAGATCGTGGGATGTCATCAAGCTGAACGTGTGCTGAGCGCAGAGGTGTCGTACGTTCGGTGCTTGATCGGTTGGATTGCGAAGAAGTTCGACTACATCAACCGCGTCACTAGACGCTTCCACTTTCGGTCTACGAGAGTACGTAGACACACTCTCCCCTCTCGCTGCTATGCATCTGGTAGATAGATCTTGCGTGATCGTAGGAAAATTTTGAAATACTACGTTCCCCAACACCAAGATGGGATCTCACGGGTACAGAAGGTTGCGGCGGTGGAATTAGGGTTTCGTGGTGCTCCCCGATGTTTTCAGAGTACGTAGGTATATATAGGACGAAGAGGGGCGTCAGTGGAGGAACAGGTGGCCCACGAGGGTGGGGGCGCGCCTACCCCCCTGTCGGTGTACAAAAAGAGGGGTACACTTTTTGTACCCCTATAACTGTGCACGGGCAGTCCGAGACGCGGGAACCACCACACCAAGCAACGCAAGGGAGGTGAGCCAGGGTGAGACCGAAGCTCGATGGAACTGGAGCAACACCAAAGCCAAGACCACAAAGAGCAAAGGGACGAAGCGGGTTCCCCCGGGAAGATCCTTGCCGGGAGCCAGTTTTAGTAGCCCCGGCAAGACCCTTGCCACGGCAACTCGCCCCATGCCTACGGAGCAAATCACCCTTGAGTCCGCTGCCCCCATAGGGCAAGGATTCGGGAGACATCCCCGTAGTGGCATGCAGATCTTTGTGAAGACATTCAAGATCAGATACGCACTAAGAAGACGACGACCCTTGGCGGGATCCCAGCCAAGGAAGACCACAAGACCTCCGGCAAGCACCTTGCCGGGGATGGCAGCAGGCGCCGCGGCAAGACCCTTGTCGGGGCCCCGACAAGGCCCTTGCCAAGGACATCCGCAGGGCCACCATCAGGCCCATGCCGACTAAACTTCCACCGCCGTATGCACCTGTCGACCCAACCAGCTGGGCAGGCACCTGCGTGGCGACATGCAGATCTTCGAAGAAGGCCCACAATTGCGCCACCTCAGCTGCCTGCCTACCTACATGGCATCTCAGGCATCGCTGGCCAGGGCGCGTGTCGACACAAGAAGGAGCGGTGACGGACTAGACAGATCTCTCCCCCGTCCCCGATAAAGCAAGGACACCTAAGCAAGACGCATTAAATGTGCCTTGTCATGTAATGCGAGGGATAACCTTGCATCACTGTACCCTTTCCACCTCCTGTGTGCCACTGTGGCAACCCCTTTTTCTATAAAAGGAGGCCCGAGCTAGTTGAAGAACACAGATATACAATCCACCAAAGCAGGACTAGGGTTTTACGCATCCTCGCGGCCCGAACCTGGATAAACGAACCGTGCGCTATCTGTTTGATCCGCTCTTCTCTCAACCCCGCGCCCCGCTAACCGTAGTAGGGATTCTTGTGATACCATAGGTGTCGTTCCCACAAACATCTGTGGCGCGCCAGGTAGGGGGCGCAGTTGTGAGAATCGGCTTTAGCAGTTAGTTCGACGCTTCTTCATCATCATGGCACCCAAGAAGAAGAAGACGGTGGCGGTTGGCCAGTCGGAAGTCGGACAGCCCGTCCCGACGCGGGCGAGCAGCGGACCGGTCGCGGAAAGGACCCGGGGCGCTGCTCGCGAACACCAACGTCGTCCTAGCAGCCGGAGTTTGGGAGGTGGCGATCTTTGTGCGCCTGGTAATGGGCCACACACCGCCAAATCCAAAGACGGAGTCAGGCCCTATGCGGGTGGCGCGGGGCCTTCCAAGATCGCTGCCGCGTCACCCGAAGGCGACGCAAGGGCCTCCAGGACTACCACGCCGGCGCCAACAGCGCGCTTCTCCCAAGCAGCGCGCGACGAACGGCGTCATCACGCCGAAGATCCCAGGCGTCGCCGCGGGAAGAGCCCCGAGCACCACTCTCGAGACGTAGAAGACCTGCCCGCCTGCCGAAGCGCTGGTGAAAATGGCATGCGACCGCGGGATCGTGATGGAGCTCCTCCTGACATGGTCAGGAGTCGAAGCGCGTCGGAGTCGAAGCGCGTCGCGGTCCGTGCAGGTTTGCTACCGCTAACCCCAGCAGAAGCCTTGGCGCGCGGGCAGTTGCTCCTAGACTTTCCTCCCGTTACGGGGAAACTCAACGAATGGAGAGCCACCATCCGAAGCCTTGTTGCGGTTGCCAACAAGGATGAACCAAGTCCAGCGAAGCCTCCGGGTCGACGCTCCGATGGGGTCTCGCGCACAGGTGGCGGGAGGACCAGCAGCACCGTGGCCACGGTGCATTCGCCTCCTCCTCGCCCGGTACCGCGTGTGTCGACTGGTCAAGACGTCGCGGGTGACGACATCTCCATAGCGTCGTCCGACCCACGGACCCACGGCGACTAGCGTCAAGTTCTTCAGGAGCGAGCTCATGAAGACGCTCGAACCACCATGGAGCGCCGGCGCGGAGCGCGCCACCAGTCAGACAGGCGAGCAGGGCCTGCTATGAACCGCCCAGCACCGGAGAGCCCTGGAGGTCTACCTTACGAGGTAGGCTGTCCGTCTTTTACTCGTGAGTTGCGGCAGTTCTAGTGGCCCACTCACCGCACCTTCAAGCCTGACGTTGGCGAGAAGTACAACGGCAAGACCCACCCGTCGGAGTTCCTCAGCATCTACACCATCGCGATGCAAGCTGCCGGAACCCGCGATGATAAGGTGCTTGCGAATTACTTTCCATTGGCTCTTAAACCCAACGCCATGTCGTGGTTGATTTACTTGTCGGTAGACTCTATTTCCTCCTGGTCGGATTTGTGCCATGAGTTTGTTGGCGCCTTTACTGGAGTTCACCAAGCCCATGGCCAAGCAGGTGACCTGCACATCATTCCCCAGAAGGGAGGCGAGAGTCTGCGCAAGTATATACAGAGGTTCAGCCAGATACAGTACAATATCCCTGATGTCCACCCTGCCGCCATCATCAGCGCGTTTCATCAGAACGTGCGTAACCGCAGGATGTGCGAAGAGCTGGCAATGAACAAGGTGAAAGACGTGGCAGAACTCTATGTTCTTGCTGACAAATGTGCCCGGGCTGAAGAGGGAAGGAAATACCCCGGCGAAGATGTCGGCGCGAAAACCGACTCTTCAGATGAGGATGCTGCCGCCCCGGCAAAGAAAGGCCGGCGCCGCAACAGGAAGCGCAAAGGTAAAGCCGTGCTTGCCGTCGAGGGATCTGATGACGCCGGCTCCGCCAAGAAAACCAAGGCGGATGACCCCGGCAAGGAAATTGCCGGGTGTGTCGCCTGCCGGGCCTTGGCGGCTGCCGAGAAGCCAGGAAACTCCGACAAGCAATACTGCAAGATCCATCGCACCAAAGGCCATGATCTCCAGAACTGCCGACAGGTTGAGCTCCTTGCTGAGAAGCAGAGGGCTGAATATGAGAGGCGGGACAAGGAGAAGGGCCAGGACGGTGCTGAGGGGTCCGGCAAGAAGCATGACGGCCAAGCAGGTCGTCGCGGCAAGGATAAACAGTAGGAGAGGCCAGCCCGGGGCCGTGACAGAAAGCCAGAAGACGACGATCACGAAGAGGACAATGAGTCCGGCGACCAAGAGTTTCATAAAGCCACGGAGGCCATGTGCGTCGATGGCGGCGCCTCGCTGCATACTTCTCACCGCCAGCTTAAATAGTGGGCGCGTGAGATTACGGAGGCGGAGCCGTCGTCTGGTGCCCAAAAGCCGCTGAAGTTGTCCAGCACGCCTATCATTTTTGACACTGAGGATCACCCCAACCGCACTACTGCGGTCGGGTGCTTGCCATTGTTGGTTTCACCAACAATACGCAACCTTAAGGTGACAAAGATGCTAGTCGACGGCGGGGCCGGTCTGAACTTAATCTCACCTACCGTGATCGAGAAGCTGCAGATTCCTGACGGAGACCTCGAGGAAACAGGCACGTTTTAGGGGGTCAACCCGGGAAGAAGTCAACCAAAGGGGAAGGTCACGCTGCCGTGACTTTTGGAAGTGACCTGAACTACAGGACAGAAAGGATCGTGTTCGATTTCGCCAAGATCCCCTTGCCCTACAACGGGATCCTTGGCCGCCCAGCGCTGGCCAAGTTCATGGCGGCGTCACACTACGCCTACAACACCCTGAAGATGCCAGGACCTGTGACGATCATCACCATACCCTCCGATAAGAAAGACGTGCTGATTTGCGCTGACCAACTATACCAACAAGCAGTTGCAGCAGCTGCCGCCACTAGGGCACTTGCTCCTGCCACTGGAGCCCCGGGGGGGAAGAAGAAGAAGACCGGTGAGACCTCGGACACCCACTCCGGCAAGCGCACCTCTTCGGAGTGTGGTGCTCTCGTCGAGGACGTGCCAGAGAGCTCCACCGGCAGAAACAAGAAGTCAAGGGCCACACCGCCGGGAACCAAGAAGGTTTCTGTCAAGAAGGACGGCACAGGAGGGGCTTTCACCATAAGCTCCACCCTTGACGACATATCGGAAGACACGCTCGTCACCTTCCTGCGGCCAAATGTCGATGTGTTTGCATGGCAAGCATCCGACATCCCCGGCGTTCCCAGGGAGGTGATTGAGCACCACTTTGCTGTTTGTCCTCATGCGCGGCCCGTCAAGCAGAAGGTCAGGAAGCAAGCTTTGGAACGACAAGAGTTCATCACAGAGGAGATCCGGAAACTGGAAGCGGCAGGTTTGGTAAGAGGAGTGCTCCATCCAGCGTGGTTGGCCAATCCAGTGGTAGTGCGCAAAGAATATGGGAAGTGGAGGCTGTGTATTGATTACACAGATATCAATAAGGCTTGTCCCAAAGACCCCTTCCCGTTGCCGCGCATCGACCAGATTGTTGACTCCACGGCTGGGTGTGACCTGTTGTCATTTCTCGATGCCTACTCCGGCTACCACCAGATCTTCATGACAAGAGAAGACAAAGAGAAGACAGCATTTATCACCCCATGTGGTACGTATTGTTTCGTACGATTGCCTTTCGGGTTGAAGAGTGCTGGCTCAACGTTTGCAAGGGCAGTCCAGATTGGTTTTGAACCCCAGCTCCATAGAAATATGGAGGCTTATATGGGTGATATAGTGGTCAAAACCGAGAACAGGGCAACCCTCATACCGGATCTACAAGAGACGTTTGCAAACCTACACAAGATCAAGCTCAAGCTGAACCCTGAGAAGTGCGTCTTCGGCGTCCCGTCCGGCAAGCTTCTCGGGTTCTTTTTGTCATAGCGCGGGATAGAGGCCAATCCGGACAAGATCAAAGCTATAGAACATATTGAAGCACCCAAACGGGTCAAGGATGTGTGTCAGCTTGCTGGCTGCGTTGCCGCCATGAGCAGATTCATTTCCATGTCTGCCGAGCGCGCCCTTTCCTTTTTCAAGATTTTGAAAAAGGCGTGCCCAATGGAGTGGACGCCAGAAGCCGAAGCAGCATTGCAAGATTTGAAGAGGTATCTTTCCTCCACGCCAGTACTAGTTGCGCCTAGGCCACAAGAACCGTTGCTGCTATACCTAACGGCAAAGAACCAGGTGGTCAGCGCCGCACTAGTGGCACAGAGAGAAATTGATGACGAGGTGATAGCAGCGACAGAGCCTGATGCCGTTGGTGCAGAGATGACACAGCCGGTTGGAGTGCCGCCAAGGAAGAAAATGATGCAGCACCCGGTCTACTTTGTTAGCTCCCTCTTGCAGGGGGCTAGATCAAGGTCTCCGGTGTGCAGAAATTGCTCTTCGGCCTTCTTATGGCCTCGAGGAAGTTGCGTCACTACTTCCAGGCACATGAGATCACTGTCGTCACTCGCCTCCCTCTGCAACGGATATTGCACAATCCAGATGCAACGGGAAGAATTGTAGAGTGGGCACTGGAGCTGTCCAGCTTTGGCCTCAAGTTTGAAAGTACCTCGACGATTCAAAGCCGAGTCCTGGCCGAGTTCGTTGCAGAATGGACCGCGACGCCTGATGAAGAAGCCCAGGAAACTTCTCTCCCCGGCAAAGAGGCGAGTTGCGACTGGATCATGTACTTCGATGGAGCTTTCTCCTTACAGGGCACCGGGGCTGGCGTACTGCTTGTCGCGCCCACCAGAGAGCACCTCAAGTACGTGGTCCAGATGCACTTCCCCAGGGAGGTATCAACGAACAATACTGCCGAATATGAGGGGCTGCTTGCTGGTCTTAGGATCGCGGCAGACCTCGGAATCAAGAAACTCATTGTCAGGGGCGATTCGCAGCTTGTCGTCAAACAAGTCAACAAAGATTACCAGAGCCCGTTGATGAAGGCCTACGTCGATGAAAAGCTGGAAGAGCGTTTTGATGGTATACATGCGGAGCACGTTCCCCGAGCAGAGAACGACATCGCCGATTACCTGTCAAAGCGCACTGCCCTCAAGTTACCTGTGGAACCAGGTACCTTTGTGCTTCAGCTTTCTCAGCCATCCGTTGATCCATCAACAGAGCAAAACAAGAGGAGGAAATCAAGTCCCGGCAAGTACTTTCCCGCCAAGCTCCCCGGAGCCTCCGGCAAGGACGTTGTCGGGGACACTGAGCCCGCCACGGGACGGCTAGCTCCGGCGGAGCGTCAAGCTCTTGCCGTCGAGACAGCCGCTCCTATAGCGGAAGAAATGCCTTTAGTCCTCGCCGTCGAGCCCCAGGCTCCAGCATGGCCACAGCATACCGTCCGATTCCTCCAAATTGGGGAACTTCCTGAGGAGCAGGAAGAAGCGGAAAAGTAGCCTGTCGATCTGCTATGTACCAGTTCGTCGATGACGTCCTGTACAAAAAGAGACCGAACGGCGTGAAATTAAAGTGTATCCCTCGAGAGGAAGGACTGGTGCTGTTGGAAGAGATACATGGAGGCATATGTGGATCCCACATAGGGTCAAGAGCCCTTGCCGGCAAGGCATTTCGGCAAGCTTCTTCTGGCCCACTGCCCTCCAGGATGCGACGACACTGGTCACCAGGTGTGAAGCATGTCAGTTCCATTCAAAGAAACTTCATCAGTCGGCTCAAGCCCTTCAAACCATTCCTCTCTCCTGGCCCTTCTCGGTCTGGGGGCTCGACATACTGGGCCCTTTCCCCCGCACTGCCTGGGGCTTTGAGTACTTATACGTTGCAACCGACAAGTTCACAAAGTGGCCTGAGGTGGAGGCAGTGAGGAAGGTCACAGCTCTGTCAGCCATCAAATTCTTCAAGGGACTAGTGTGCCGTTTTGGTGTACCCAACAGGGTCATCACCGAAAACGGCACACAGTTCACAAGCCGCATCTTCATGCAATATACCCAAGACCTCGGCAGCAAAGTCTGTTTCGCTTCCGTTGCTCACCCATGAAGCAATGGTCAAGCTGAGAAAGCAAACGCTGAAGTACTGCGAGGCTTAAGGACAAAGACCTTTGACAGGTTGCGCAAGAGTGGAAGGCGCTGGATTGATGAGTTGCCGACGGTTCTTTGGTCGATCAGAACGACGCCAAATCGAGCCACCGGCCAGACACCCTTTTCCCTAGTATACGGGGCAGAAGCAGTTCTCCCCACTGAACTCATATACGGGTCACCTCGAGTGCTCGCTTATGATGAGCTTGAGCAAGAGCAACTGCGGCAAGATGACGCAACGCTCCTTGAGGAAGATCGTCTTCGGGCGGCTGTGAGAGCAGCACGCTACCAGCAAGCCTTGCGCCGCTACCATAGCCGCAAGGTCCGTGCCCGAAGCTTTAAGGAAGGCGACCTTCTTCTTCGACGCGTTCAATCGGCCAAGAATACCAACAAGTTGACGCCGAAGTGGGAAGGCCCTTATTGGGTAATACGAGTCACCAGGCCTGGCGCAGTCTGCCTGGAGACCAAAAATGCCGTTCCGGTGAGCAACTCCTGGAACATTGAGCATCCTCGCAAGTTTTACCCGTGAGGCGCGGCTTGTCGGGCCCCCCGGCAAGCCACCTTTTGTACAAGCCTTGCCGACAAGGCATGTAACCCTTTGTACAAAGCCAGGCGCAGACCCTGAGCATAAATAAATGAAGCGATGGCGCCCTAAGTTATAGCATGCATGCTTGGTCGAGTCGCGTGCTTGGTTAGGGTTGATAGTGCTTAGCGGCGGCTAACCCCTAGCTTAGAGGTCGAGTTTGCATATCTTTGTCTTTCTTTTATCTTCTTTGGTTCATAGGACACACAGATATCCTTGCCGAAACCACTTGGGGAGAAAAAAAGGAACATACCAGCATCTAGGCCCGGGCAAGCCAGTATTGCCGGGGGCTGCAAGAGCAAAGATTCACCCACGGCAAACCAGGGTTGCCGGGGGCTGCAGCTTCAGATAAGTTTTTCATCCCTTATCATGCATACCATTATGGACTGAGGTATGTGAAACCTCGTTTTTTTCGTTAAACTACCGTGCTCCCCTAACTCTAAGCCCTAGGGCTCGTTCCTGGGACCAAGTTTGGTCGTAGTCGCGGCAACGAAAGGATGAAACAAGGAGCCTGAACCCGCCTCATCCCTGCCTCCGCCAAAGGTGTGAGAAAGGTAGAGCGAAGTGGGGAGACGGCAAGGCCTGTTGCCGGGCGAGAAAATGTTTATCTTAGAGATATCAGGGATTTATTCCCTGTTGTGGGTTCTACCTGCGAACAAATGACCCGGCAAACATCCCTTTTTCATTAAAAAAACATCCCGCCCAGGTACAGTCCATAGGGAATGAAAAACATGAACAAGGGGATTACAAGTTTTAAATTTGACAGACGCCTGAAGGCTTACAAACTAAAAAGAGATAAGATGCCCGTAATCCCTTTCTTGTCCCTCTCCTTAGGAGGCAGGTCAAGGAGGCGAAAAGGGCAAAAGGAGCGCCTAGGCGAGCTACGGGTGGCAGAAGACACCGAGAGAACATCTTGGTGGCCGCCCAAAGACTGGATGGTGATGGCGGCGCTGGAAGTAGAGCTCGAAGACGAGGCGGCAGGACGTCAGTACGCGTCAAAGGCGTCGGCGCCCGCGTACTCCGACTTGATGGCCTTGCCGCCCACCCTCTTCCTCTTCCGCAGCCTCCCAATGCCAGCCGCCCAAGGGGACGGCCCCGAGAAGTTCAAGGAGCCGGCGACACGGATGATGGGGTCACCGGTGCCGCATGGAACGGCGCCCGACACCTAGTCGGACCCGTCATCCTGCCGCCTACCACCCTCGTCGTCGCTGCCGATGTCCTCCTTGTCACTCTCGCTCGAGGAGGAATCTTCACTATCAGAAGAGCTCTCCACGCAGCACCTTGTACGAGTCCCAAAGTGCCCAAAGACCTTGACGGAGAGAAGGCCACCATCCATTAGCTTAAAATGGAGAGTGAGCCCCTCCGTCAAGCTGTGGATATGAGCAAACATCTTCCATCCCCGACGAAGATACATCACATGAGGAGCAGGGAAGTCGACGCGGACCCGCGTGCCACTGATCCCGCAGCCCCTCATGTGCCGCCACAATGACTCCGGCGGATCCAGCTCCATCTCCCGCCCAAATGGAGTCGGCAGACGAAGGCGACGGCGCGGCGGCCGGCGCAACCTGACGAAGAACTCACAAGGGTCATCCCCAACATGGCCCTGCATTGGAGGAGGAGCTGCTGGCGGGGGCGAGGCCGGCGGGCCACCCCGTCCTCCTCTTCCCCGAGCGCCCCGGCCTCGCCCACGGCCTCGCCCCCTCCCCCTTCCCCTCGCGGCCGGCTCTGCCACCGCAGGCGCAGGAGAAGGAGGGACGCGTTGTCGAGCGGCGACCCTTGCCGCCACCGTTGAAGGGCCGGGATTTCCTCTCTCCATGACGAATGGAAGAGAGGAGCAGAAGCTGAAGGAGGAAGAAGATGGAAGAATGCGGGACGCCGTCCCTCCCCTCCCGCTCTTTATAAAGGAACGGGGTTGGGGCTCGACCGCCCCGCTCGGCCAATCAAGACACGGAATGCGCAGGGAGCCAGGACCGACCCGCCGCCCCAACCAGCGATGGCCCGGTTTTCCGCCTCCACCGTTTGCCACCCCAAGCGCATGGGAGACACGTGGCAGACTTGCAGAACCGAGGGGACAGGTGAGGCGACCTCTCCCCGCCCCGTGATCATGGGGAGTGGATGCCTTGAGGACCGCGCCTCGGCCCCATTCAGTAAATGGGCCGCGCTTCCATGCCCCCCTTCGTTTATGGGGAAGGCGCGAACCGCCCCTTTACTACGACGTGACGCATGCGTGCAAAGACCAACCCCACACATGTCGCTCACGTCACACGCACTTCCCCACACCGCGCCACGCGAGGGAGTCGTGGGAAGCGCAGCGCGCGAAAAATCTTACCGCGGTAAAAACCGCCCTGCCTGCCTGCGCACCGTTTTCTGGGCCTGGCCCAACAACGCGTTGCACTTATGTGTGGCCCAGGCCAGGGGGCCCCTGTCGGTGTACAAAAAGATGGGTACACTTTTTGTACCCCTATAACTTTGCACGGTCAGTCCGAGCCGCGGGCACCACCACACCAAGCAAGGCAAGGGAGGTGAGCCAGGGTGAGACCGAAACTCGATGGAACTGGAGCAACACCAAAGCTAAGACCACAAAGAGCAAAGGGACGAAGCGGGTTCCCCCGGCAAGATCCTTGCCGGGAGCCAGATTTAGTAGCCCCGGCAAGACCCTTGCCGCGGCAACTCGCCCCACGCCTATGGAGCAAATCACCCTTGAGTCCGCTGCCCACATAGGGCAAGGATTCGGGAGACATCCCCGTAGTGGCATGCAGATCTTTGTGAAGACATTCAAGATCAGATACGCACTAAGAAGACGACGACCCTTGGCGGGATCCCAGCCAAGGAAGACCACAAGACCTCCGGCAAGCACCTTGCCGGAGATATTGATGAACAAGCATCAAGTGAGGAAACTGATAAGGATTATTAGCAAAAAGATACGAATGGTGGCAAGCAAATTATTTGTTTATGCTCTATCCAACACAACAGTGAGCTGTAGGACGGTAACTACAAACTATTCAGCCTTCTCTTTTTACTGCCCATAATGAGTTGTTAGACAACAATGTCTGAATATTTTTCGTTCCGAGTGGTTCACGAAGCAGTTCACTCAAGATTACCTCGCAAAGTACATGATTGGTGGACACGCAATGAAGGTTAAAGTATTTCATCCAGACTACAATGAGCATCGAGAAGTCCTAATGAAGACAGTGAAGGATGGACGGGCAGCCATCACAAGGGGTTGGCCTAGAGTCGTGTGCGCCTTACGCATGGAGGAGGGCACAATATGGGCATTCCGCTTCACCTTCTCAGGCAACCAGAATGTCTTTCGCCTCTCTCTTTAAAGTCTTTAGTACAATTGTGGTTCATCATTCTTTACTTGGTGCTTCTGTAGTTCTTTTGTATATGTACCTGTGCATTGAATTATGGATTCGTGGTTGAACCTATATTTGTAATCAACACGGTTGGATATGAAATAAGTGATTGCCTGCTTTCAAATTCATAACATGTGATTTTTAAATTAGGGATTAATTGGATTAATTATGGATTAAATAGGGATTACACTGCACACGGTTCGCGAAAGAGAAACGTCTACGATATACATGGAGATCAGAAACGTTTCAAGGATCCACTACGTGTGCGATCAATCTCCACTACACACACGACTTTCTATTGAAAACTGTTTGCGTTAGGCCACCTTGCGCAAACGTTTAGCACATAAAAAGTGTGTGTTATGGACAGCCTTTGCCACACAGTTTCTTTCTACGCACCGTGTGTGATGCATTCAATAACACAAACAATTAAATTATTAATATTGTGTGCAATGGCAATGCTATCAAAAACGATTTAACCGGAAAAATTATGTGTGATGTACCAGTGAACGGAAACGTTTTCTTTGGAGCGACTGTGTGGGATGTACATACGAACGGAAACGTTTAGCGGAGACTGACTGTGTGGGATGTACTTGCGATTGGAAACAATTTCACCGTATAATTGTACTTTTTTAGCTGTATTGTACGTATTTCCATATTTGAGCGCACGCCGGTCACACACAACCTCATTTTGCCGAACGTGTGTGCCGGGAGGGCATATCCCCGACGGTTTCTGGGACGTGTGGGAAGGACCCCCCTATCGCCCACACTCACTTGGCGGCGATTCTAGATGTCGTCACGGAAAGGGGTTAAAAACCGTTTGTTTAGGACCGACGCGCACCAGTGTATCTTCATCAGCTTTGCATCCAAGTTGAGTCATGTGATTGTAGTACCTAGACATTCTGAGTAAGTGTTCACTGATAGAACTGTTCTCCTGCATCTTGCAGCTATAGAACTTATTGGAGACTTCATATCTCTCAATTCGGGCATTTGCTTGAAATATTAACTTCAACTCTTGGAACATCTCATATGCTCCATGACGTTCAAAACGTCTTTGAAGTCCCAATTCTAAGCCGTAAAGCATGGCACACTGAACTATGGAGTAGTCATCAGAACGAGCTTGCCAGACATTCATAACGTCTGGAGTTCCTCTTGCAGCAGGTCTGTCACCTAGCGGTGCTTCCAGGACATAATTCTTCTGTGCCACAATGAGGATAATCCTCAAGTTATGGACCCAGTCCGTGTAGTTGCTACCATCATTTTTCAAGTTAGCTTTCTCTAGGAATGCATTAAAATTCAAGGGAACTGTAGCACGGGCCATTGATCTACAACAACATAGATATGCAAAAACTATCAGGACTAAGTTCATGATAAATTAAAGTTCAATTAATCATATTAATATAGAACTCCCACTTAGATAGACATCCCTCTAGTCATCTAAATAATCATGTGATCCAAATCAACTAAACCATGTCGGATCATCACGTGAGAGGGAGTAGTTTTCAATGGTGAACATCTTATGTTGATCATATCTACTATATGATTGACGCTCGACCTTTCGGTCTCCCGTGTTCCGAGGCCATGTCTGTACATGCTAGACTCGTCAAGTTTAACCCGAGTATTCTGCATGTGCAAAACTATCTTACACCCGTTGTATTTGAACCTCGAGCTTATCACACCCGATCATCACGTGGTGTCTCAGCACGAAGAACTTTCACAACGGTGCATACTCAAGGAGAACACTGAGACGTTGGACAAGATATGGGCAACTAACATCGTGGTATATCAGTCGAAGCCTTTCGGACGTCAGCGCCTTAGCGGCGCGCGCCGGGTTGGACTAGAATGCTCGCACTTGTAAAGGGGGCTAGGTCTGCTCACCGGCCGTGTTCGCAACATGCAGGAGTGCAAAGGGCGATGACCCATGACCCATGCGCGCATAGGATTTAGATCGGCGTGCTGACCTCTTTGTTGGGCCAGAGGGATCGATCATGTCGAGTTATGTGGTGCACCCCTGTAGGGAAGTAATCTATTCAAATAGTCGTGTCCACGGTAACAGGACGACCCGGAGTTGTATTCTGACCTCATGACAACTATAACCGGATACTTAATAAAAACACACCCTTTCAAGTGCCATATACAACCTGGTGATCGCTTTTCCTCAGGTTGACAAGGAGAGGATCGTTGGGTAGGTTTATGTTATACTATGTTACTTGTTACTATTCCAGCTACTATCTTCTACATGCTTCAAGATGGAGGTGCCTGAAGCGTAGTCTTCGGGCCTAGCTATCCCCCTCTTGTTTTGGCATTCTGCAGTCAGTCCATAGATACTACCCATTTCATTGATACCAATGCATATGTAGTGTAGATCCTTGCTTGCGAGTACTTTGGATGAGTACTCACGGTTGCCTTGCTCCCCCTTTTCCCCTTTTTCCCTTCTTCTCGGATGTCGCAACCAGATGATGGAGTCCAGGAGCTGGAGGATCCCGACGATGTTTCTACGTGGAGTTCGGCTTCGAGGAGTAGTTAGGAGGTCCCAGGCATGAGGCATTGCCTTTTCGGTCGTTGCTATATTTGTGCTAGCCATCTTAAGGCAAACTTGTTTAACTTATGTCTGTATTCAGATATTTTTGCTTCCGCTGACTCTGTTGCTTTCGAGCTTCTGTATTCGAGCCCTCGAGACCCCTAGCTTGTAATATAAAGCTTGTATTATTTTAATTTGTGCCTAGAGTTGTGTTCTGATATCTTCCAGTGAGTCCTTGATCTTGGTCGTACACATTTGCATGCATGATTAGTGTACGGTCAAATCGGGGGCGTCACAGCATCGTCCCTTGATACCACTTATCATAAGAGTCCTTCATCGAATGTCCTAGAAGGAAGCTACCTACCGTCCATATTATCTTAGAGGTTATTGGTATGGACACCGATATTCTTCAATTGCCATCTTTAGCATGTTTTTCCTTGTTTCGCAGACTATATGTAGATAAGTTTAATTTGTTGTCCACTCCACAAATTTTCATTTTCATTTAACTTCTAACTTCTAAGGCACCAAGACTGGACATTCCTATGGTGACTCTACCATTTAGGGTCAAATAAAGTTGTATGTGTTTGTTTTGCATTGCTCACCTAAATATCTGAAGCCAAATGATACATGCATTCATGTTTCTCTTCTAAGGCACCAAGACTGAACATTCCTATGATAACTCTACCATTTATGGTCAATAAAGTTGTACGTATTTATTTTGGATTGGTCACCTAAATATCTGAAGCCAAATGTTTTTTATCGTTGGCTATATATAAGATAATCTGAATAGTCTCTAATCTTGCAAATTATGTTTTTCTTGTTTAAGTTTGTCTTTATTCTGAGATAATCTCAAGAAATTTATGTTGTTTCCAGTATCAAAGAACAACATAAACTATTATTCCAAGTCCATCATATTTTTTCTCAAATTTTATAAGCTATTCATTGGCATGCATGTAAAATGATAATTAAGGTATGGCACGGTATGTCATGTTATTTGACTACTGGGATTTTGTACGTATCTGAACAACTCTCAGTTTCTCAATTTCTATGCAGGAACAATATTTATCCAGAAGTAACCTAATTTTTTGTATTTGTTTTCGCAAATATACATCGTAATTTCTATGATAAGTGGTATTATGATCTTGGTTCAGGGCCAACAATACCACCTATAGTGCTGAAATAGGTTAATTATGCAAGCACGATTCCATCATTTGTTATTTACCAGTTCCTTTTGCTTCATAGTAGGCTATTTTTGTTGGATGTGGTATAATTATATGCCGACAGATATTGACAAGTGTATAATGTTGTACATATTTATAATTGCTCCAATGTCTTAATAGTATGAAGAAAGTAGCACTTCAGGTCCTCATCAAGCAAGTTTTTTTTCTTTTAAGCATGGTGTCCATGCATGCTATTGGTACCTTTGCTGACAAAGGCAGCTTAGTGATTATTGTGTCTGTTAAATTTAATTTTCACCTCCATGTAATGTATCATAGTACTATGCACAAAGATACTTCAACACTAAAGCTCACACCTAACTTACTCGGGTGTCGGTCAGGATTCTTTCAACTTTCATGTAGTATTGCTGAAATATTATGTAATACTCAAATTTGGTTCTATTTTGAATGGGCATAACTGTATCGGTAGATGTTGACAGTTACTAAATTTTGTGATAATCTTCGGTTATACTGTTATATATAGCACTTTCCTTGTTATATGGTTCACATTCTCTGAGCCAATTCACAATAACCATTCTAGATTTGGGCCTTACATTTTTAAATTATTTTGTAACATTTTGGTTGATTTTTTATGCTGCTCCTTCAACTACATTGATTAATTGGTGTAGAACTAAATGAGTGTTGCCATTCACGGGAAGCCCTGAGATTTAAAACAGTATATTGATGTTGCTCGCTTGATCCTTCACAAATAAGTTCCTTGACGTGTGTCATCTGTCTTGCATATAACATCTGGTCTTTCTATTTTTCATTGATTTTTCTTCTCCCGGCGCAACGGACGGACATGTTTACTAGTTTATCTAAATCATACAAGTAATATTTTTCTTTCTTTTAGAAAGAAGATAAGAACAAGAGTCTCACCACGGCGGTGTCGGCGACGAGATCGACACGGGCGATCGACGGTGATGAGGACGGGGACGGGACAGGACGGACCAGCAAACCTAGACAAATCTTGAGGAAAATGGATCTTGGACAATGAGCTTGGAGAGGAGAAAGTTTAAGTGTGGTTCGGGCATTTCATAGAACACCTCATGTGTGTAGGAGATGAGCTAGAGCAGCACACACCTCTCCTCTCCAAGCCAAAAAACAGAGCAGTGGCTCTGTTCGTGGGCAGGGGCAGGGGTATATATAGGCTTTTCTTTAGTCCCGATTTGTAGCTTAAACTGGGATTAAAGGGCAACCTTTGATCCCGGTTCCAGCCACCAATTGGGACCAAAGGTACTGGGCCAGGAGCGGATAGGAGCGAGGCCCATTGGTCTCGGTTAATGTCTGGAACTGGGGCCAAAGGGGTCACACGAACCGGGACCAAAGGCTCCCGAGGCCCGGCCGGTGCCCTGGCCTCACGAACCGGGACCGATGCACCTTTTGATCCAGGTTCGTGAGTGAACCGGGATTAAAGCCGTCTTCCTGGCTTCAACGAAAGCCCTCTTTTCTACTAGTGCTCCATCCACATTGATCTTAATCATCCCTGCTGCAGGTGGCGGCCCAACTTGGTATAGCCGAACATTTGCAACGGGAGTAGGTCTCATCGGTCTAGGGGCATTCATGATGCTCTCCAATTCAGCAATGAAGGGATAAATGAACATATGTGTGGCAAGAGGACTTTGGAAAATTGACTCATGGATGGCAAACTTGTCATGTGATAAAGTAGCCATCATCCCAAATAGCCAATGTTTTGTGCTTGGGTCCGTCGTAGCAATTTAGTGCTCAGCTAGGTCATCATCAAGCAAAGCCCGGACACACCTCGACGTCGTGCGCTCGAGTAGGGAATGACGCCACGAGTCTGTCGCTCCACACAACTGGCATCTATCAGATGGTGACATATGTCGATGATGTCATACGTCTTCAATCGGAATAGAATGTTTTGTGAGTCTCCACAAATAATTGCGGAGCAAACCTGGGCGTCCACCTCCTAGAGCTACTTCCATATGTTCTCCTCGGCTCTAGAGTTGGAGGAGCTCGCACGCCCATCGAGCCAAGGCTCCCGCCGGTGCGGTCTGTGGGTGAGCATGCGGTCTACCAACCACACTGTGAACAAACCGTTCTTCTTGAAATTTCATGCCCAGAAATTCTAATTATTTCTTGTACAAAGCGGTATGCTCAAGATTGCATCCTCATCGGCGGGGAGAAAAGTTTGATGTAATACATCCCTGTTCCACGAGGCCTCAACATGATTTATGAGCTCACTAACCAAGGTGGGGCGTACCTTTTATTTATTAATTACATTCCTTTTTTTCCTTTTTCGTTTGTTTCTTCCTTGATTCTTTTTGTTTTCTCTATTTCATTTTTGATTTTTTGTTTTTCATCTAGTTTTTAGTTTTTTGTTCCTTTTCCATTTTGTTCAATATATGTCTAATTTATTCATACATATTCTACATTTTTTGTATATAGCAGCTATATTTGTTATGCACATTTAACCTTTCTAGTATACATGACTAACATTTAACAAAAAATATGTATCCATTTATATTATTTTCATACACAGTGTAGAGTTTGAGCATATATACAGAACATATTTATTCATGTTTAAAAAATCAATGTTAACATATATAT
>LR738709.1:58595663-58643487 GCA_902687465.1 Secale cereale | reverse complement strand
TATATATATCCCTGGGTGAGGAATATTGTTATTCTTCACCCACCTTTTTTTTAACATCTACGCACCGTAATTTTACGTTTCGTAATTTTTGTCTTATTTTAGACATAAAAAGAGAACGTAAGAAGACCTATAATCGTCGTAAAAAATATTTTATGTTACGTAAAATTACAAATGTAAAAATATAGTGTAAAATGTACATAAAATACAATTTTTGACCTATATTTTGTTTGTTATGCCAAATTTTGTGCAGTAAATCAATATGAATGTAACTATTTGTATTTCAAATATAATTTATTTATCAAATGATCGTAAGATTACCTCGGGTGAAGAATAAATTATTCTGCACCCTGGGTGATGAATAGTAACACTATACCCTGGGTGATGAATAGTAACACTTTATCAAGTTATATGTCTGACGTCTATTTTTCATACATATTATACATTTTTTTGTACATACGTAACATTTTGAAAAAATATTAACATTTTTCAAATACCTGAATAACATTTTTTTCTCAAATAGGCATGAGTGAGCGTATCATATATTAAAGGAGGAGAGGGGAAGAAGCCCCGGCCACACTTATTTACAGAGCGTTTATATAACGCACTCCACCCCACATCATGCTAACGGACTACTCGCCCTCGGCCCGCACATCTATCCCTACAAATGCGATCCGGATGTCTACTTTTTTCATACACATTTTTAATTTTTGTATACACCTGATTTTTTATACAAGTTAAATATTTTAATGATTTTTATTTCAAAACACATGTTATTGACTATTTTTGGAAAATGTGTTAAACATTTTTTGTATATGCATTGAAACATTTGGAAAATGATATAAAACATTTTTAAACGACATAAATATATATTTTTACATTGTATAAACATTGTTTTTCACAAACACATTTCTGAAAGTTGTTAACATTCTTTCTGAATGCTATCAACTTTTTAAAACTACACTGCAGCATCTGGTGGGCCAGCGAAAAAATGGTTGTTCGTTTGGTTGTTCATCATGCATATAAATGTTCATCCTGCGTTCTTTCAGTACACATCGCTTTGGTTGTTCGTCTGTTTCCTTTTTTGTATATTTTTGAAGTAATGTAAATACATATATTACAGAATTAATTTACTTAAAATGTTAAGAGTATTCATCGTGCATATAAATGTCCATGCAGTATAAAACTGTTTTTTCACAACTTTTAAAACATGTTGATATCATTAAAAAATACAATGTTAAGACAATATGAAGAATATGCGTGTGAATATCAAAAAGGTTCACCACATTTTCAATATACAGTCCTGTAAGTATCATAAGAATTCATACCATTCAAAACAATATCTGTGGTATATGTAGAAATGTTCACACATTTCAAAAATATTTACATGAGATTTAAAAAATATTAATATAATATGAAACAAATGTTAGCATAATATAAAAATGTTTCATACTATTCAAAATAATGTTCAAAGTGTATTTGAAAAGTTTAGCATTTATTCAAAAATAGGTCTAAGATGTATTCGCAAAAAGTTCAATGTATATACAAAATTTTATGCGTATATAAGAAAAAATACAACATGTATTGAAAAAGGTAGACATGTACTTGGAAAAAGAAGAAAAGGGAAAAAATGAAAAAGGAAACCAGCCGGAAGGTTCTAAATCTGGACTGAATTTTTCCATTGAACCTCCCTAAAACTGTTTTGATGGGCCAACCCACTAAGGTGAGGACGCACCCATCGCTAGAGGCGACAAATATACTCCTCTCGCTGCGGGTAAGATATAGCCATGGCACCACTAGAGACGGTGCCGACTGCCGGGGGCTGGTGGGCCGGGGTGTTAGGAGTGCCATCAGGAGAGAGGCGTAATTACCCACATGTCCCAACTTTGGTCGACCCAACATAAGGAGGACGTTGGTCAAAGGAGACGGCAACGAGGGGCTGACCTAACGTCAGCTCACGGAGACGGAAAGCATGGACATGTGGCTAATTTCTTCGTAAACTTTAGCAGACATCAATAATTCATGAATTTTTAGTTGCGGTCATTGAATGTTTGAACTAGGGAGAGGTACCAACCCAATTTTCCCATTGGAAAATGATGTCACGGTTGGGCTAAAAGGAACCATTTAAACCAATTTGTTCTTTACCTCCCTAGAAATCATGCGAGATTTTATGACAAGCTGATGTGCAAATATTAGGACATCGTGCTCAGTTTTACTGTTTTGACAACCTTTTCTTCTAAAATACTTGAAAAATGCCAACTAAATATTTTTACGTAACTAACGGGGATTTCAATACACATTATTACAAATATGAAATCAAGGTGTATTCAAGAAATGAAAAATAGCTCAAATTGCCACCGAAATTTGGTTTAATAGATATTTGCACAAGATGATATGGGAGATAGCTCACTCGGTGAACAATTAGTATTTTTCTTATTTTCATTCTTCCCATATTTTTATCACAAGCTACTAAAGCAATATTAGGACTCCTTGCAAATTTAATATTATTTAGATATTGTTTAAATTCCCCCTCTAAATGGCTAGAAAAATTCTAAAATAATTTTTTACATAAAAATTGAGATTTTAATTAACTTTCCTTATTACAAATCTTGAGTCAAGATGTAGTCAAATTTTTAAGTGGAAAAGAGCCAATTGGTTTATGTGGATATTTGCATGGGTTGCTATGGGAGATAGTCCACTTGGTGAATAATTATTATAGGATTTTTAACAGAAGCTATTGAATCAATATTGCAATTCGCTGCCAAATTTTCATATTTTTCACAATATTAAGATATTTTTTCATTTTTATTTCCTCTTAAATAGCTAGAGAAGATTCTAAACAAAAAAAGGTGATTTTAATTCTTATTCATTATTGCAAATGTTCAACGAAGAGGTAGAGAGTTTTGAAGTGAAAAATAGCTCAACTGGTCATTGAAATTAGTTTATGTGGTATAAAGTTGAAGATGTGTTGTGAATGTTATGACACACTATTTGATAGTGTCCATTTTGTGGACATCGTTGTATTTAAATTTTGTGCTTGTCCCCAAAAGTATATGACCAACTCATGTACCAATATTAGTACTTGACACCAAGTTTTAGTAAATGCAATTTCAATTTGTGTGTGGGCTAAACACACACAAAATCCACGTTGACTTTCCCCGAAATAATTGAATATTTTATCCATTCCCTGGACATGATCTACAATTGTATATGTGTACTTATATATTTATTATTTCTGCGATTTTAACTCTTCATTTCGTATACGTGTAGTTCACAATTGAGTTTATTTCATCCAAAAAAAAGAATTGAGTTTATACCAATAAGTGGGCAAAAATTATTGAAATAGAAGTCAATGACATGTGGGGAATCCTTTCTTTGCTCCTACACACAAACTCTAGCACTGAACATTTTCGGATTCTCTCACTCAAGTGATATGACTTTGGGCTCGCAGACATTTGGGAGTCGCAACTTGCTTGCCCACATGTCAACCACCAAAGAAATCTTTGTCCCCAATAGTAAACCCACCCCAAAATGACTTTGGGCTCGCAGACACGTCCCTGACTGCCTTGGGAACACCCCTGCGGGGTGGTACTTCGGCATAGAAGAGCCCAACGCGCCCCCGCCGCCTCTTCGTGAATGGAGTCTCCTCCTACTAGTGTGCTCCAAGATGCGATGCTGAGCCCCACATCGGTTGTCCAACCCAAATTAGAAACCAACTAGTCATTATAGAGTTCAACATCATCATCATCAAGTTCAGAAGAAAAAAATGTGATCGCTTGTGTGGCCGTCTTTGGAATCCAAGGACAATGACATTGAACTCACGGTCACAACAAAGTCAAACATCATCTGAGAATCATATCCACAGACCATACTTGCGTGGTTATCCTTAGAATCCAGCGAAAACGATCCTTGGCATCACTGGTCTAATCCGTATAACAAACCTCATAAAAGGTGGCATTCACCTCCATTTACAGCCATAACCACATCAGAAATATGATCCTCACCGAGTGAGCCCATTTCTTCTTCTACAACTCTGCTTGTCCCATTGCCAGAGGAGGCAGGGATAGGAGGCAGCGGCGGATCGGTGGCGGAAAAACATTGTAATGGACTGGATGGCAGCGGCATACCCGCGACGTACCAGATAGAATGGAATGGACAAGACGATGTTTTTCTGGCATTGATCCCGTTTTTATATGACACCACTTAATTGGTGTGGCCCAAAGCTGAAGTTGGTCAAACGAGTCTCCTCTCTGTTGGTGTTGCCTTCCCCGAACTTCAATTCTTTTCCATGAGTTATAAACAAACGAATAAGAAAGATCAATCACAAACTAAAAGTAAAATAAGTGAAAACTCAACAACAACACCATGAAATTTAGACAACAAGCATCCTAGTTATTACAGGTTGAGACTAGATTCAATTGATTCTACTCTTCTTTTACACCCCCAATGATCCAATATTCACCTATAAAGGGTTTCGCAGACGGGGTGAGAGGCAACATGAACTTTAGAAACTAGAATTCATGAAAATCCATGGCACTGGTTACTCATTGGCACACAAATTCTCCTCGATGATGAAATTTCAACTTGTCATTGTGTCATCGCCCACTTGATAATCGCATAGGTAACCTTGGTGGCGCGGAAGCATGCACCACTCCTTTGATGTTTCCTCCACATAATTCCGTGCCACAAATCTACTCCTTGCATGATCCTCTTTGAAGCCCAGCAAACACTCTACTCACGCATCTCTGGCACAAAACGCAACACAGGCCTCACAAAAGGTGGCACTCATATCTTGATGCATCCATGTCCACATCGGCAACATGAGCCTTACGCGAGCCTATAAATCCCTCTCCCGCTCGACTGGTTCAATTGCCGGAGAAGTCATGGAAAATAGGTTACAGACTGACAACGGACGCACATCACAATGGATTGGACGGTTGTGGCGTACCATATGCAATGAAGTGGGATAGTTATTCTTTCAATGAATCAGATTGTTTTCCTTTGACACACCCGATTCTAAAGGGTCAAATGAGTCTCCTCTATGTTGCTGATGACATGAAAAAGTGGTAGATCCCAAAGGGTCAAATGAGTCTTCTCCCCATTACCGATGAGATGGCAAAGAGGTGGTTGCCACAAAGAAGGAAACAGGTCAAAGGAGACGACAACGAGGGCTCGTCTAATGGCAAGTCATGGAGATGGAGCAAAATGGATAGTGACAAATTTCTTCGCAAGTGTTCACGACACATTCACAATTCACAAGAATCTTGTGACAACCAACGAATATCGGCTCTGGATAGTGCCACTGACTGTGCAATTGCAATACTTATGGTAAAATCACAAATGTCATCATGACATATAGGCAGTACACCAATGTATCTATAGTCTGCTGTCCAGCCGATAATTCAAAACGGTGCCTAGGCTCAACTACACTCGGTGAACAGTATTTTTTAAAAGTAAATAATTCAAAATAATCTGATTTTTTTAGGCATCCAAGATGCTCATGTACGCCAAGTGCATGCAGAATTTAGATTGTTTGTACATCTGAGGAGCTTGTGCAAAAAAAAAGGCTATGATTAGCGTTCTTTTAAAGTTTCTCGGACACCCGAAATTTGGTTTGTTTACACGAGCTCCTCAAATGTCCAAACACCATGAATATTGCACGCATCTTGCGCACATGAGCATCTTGGATGCCTAAAAATTACAGATTTTCTTCATCGTTTTTTAAATAAATTTACTGTTTATGCGCGTGCGCAAAATGAGCCTAGGTGCAGAATAGCCGCTCTCGATATCTAGCATGCATCGATAGCTATACTCCACCCTCCAACAGTGACACCTCTGCATCTTCATGCCATCTCATGTGTTGCAATTTATTTTGCTGTAAGAAAGCTTATAAGAAACCAGAATAAAGTGCTATGTTTGTCAAGTCATGTATATTCAAAATTTTATTCATAGTCATGTTGTAGTGGGAAAACATGATATTATAGTCATGCTGAACTAATTTTATATCTACTACAATGCGGGCGTCGAGGTAAAGCTCAGTTTGATACACAATAGAGACAAGTACGGATTGCGCAGGTTAACAAACAAAAGTATTATGCTTTTTAATGCATTGCAACACATGGCCGTTTGGTTATTGTCTAAATTGATGCTTATGTTGTTAAGTATAGACCTTTTAGCCAAAGATGATTGGTGGTTAAAAAAACAAGTTAGTATTAAACCTTGTCGTTTTTTGTCCGAGTAACCGATGAACTTTTATGTTTAAACTTGGGAATGCAATAACTCCTGAACGTTCGGATTTTAAGCATTTCATCCCGAATGTTTTTACATGGCAACTTTAGTTCATAGGGAATGTCAACTTTAGTTGATAGGGGATGGCAACTTTGTCCTTTTTCGTTTTTTGTCAGAAAATTGCAATGTTTCCCTAATCTCACACAAACTAAGAGCATCTCCAGCCGTTGGCCCCCCAGGGGGCGTCTAAAAGCGCCGCCTGGGGGTGAGCCGGCGCAAAGAATAGACCGGGGGGCGAGTCGGTCCCTAGCCGTCGGCCCCCCAGGGCCGCCCCCAGGCGCGCATTAAAAATTTAAAAAAAACTTCGGTGAAGATATGATAAAAACTAGTTAAATTTCGCCCAAACATGGCACATTTCGGCGAATTTCGCGCATTTCGCGCATTTTCAACCTAATCTAAAGGAAAGGGCTGAAGTCGTCGCCGCCGCCGTCGTCGTCGGCCTTCTCCTCCTTGACGCGGGCGCCCCTGCTGGACCCCTACCCGGCATCGCCATGGCGGACCGGCGGCGACGCGCCGTCGTCGTCGCTGTTGCATAAGACGACGACGTCGTCTTCCTCGCGGCCGCGTCGACGTTCCTCGTAGCGGCGCAGGGCGGCGCGCTGGCGCTCCTTCTCCTTCTCCCGGCACGCCTTCTCCATTGCAATGGAGTCCTAGCGCGCCCACTCCAGGGCCGTGTCGTCGTCGTCGAGCTCGGCCTTCACCGGCGCCAGGCCCGGCTCCGTCTTCACCGGCGCCAGGCCCGACTCCGTCTTCATCGGCGCCAGGCCTAGCTCCGTCTTTGGCTTGACGAAGCGCGGCGGAGCCGACGAGGAGGAGGCGCGCCGGCCGCCCTCGTTGATGACGATGCCGACGCTGCGGGTGCGCCGGCCGATTGGTGTCTCCGCCGCGGGCTCGGCCTTGACGCCGAGAAGAGCCGGAGAACCCGAGGAGTGGGAAGACGAGCGGGAGGAGGAAGACGAGGAGGAGGCAAACCTCCTTGGCGCCCATGCGCGCCGGTGTTGCTGCGACGGGGCGGCCCGCGTTGCAGGATAGGTCAACGGCGGGTTGTTCCTGCCGTCGAGGTGCGCCGGCACGCCATCCAGCGTGCGGCCGGGGACGCCCCAATATAGGTGGCGTCCCTCACTGTTCTTGACGCTGCCGACCACCGGTGCGCCGTTGGTGGATGCCAGACGCTGCTGCTGGCGGCTCTGGAAGTACACCGCCCAGGCCGCGTGGTTGCCGGCGGCGTACTGGGGGAGGGAACGCTCGTCGTCGGTTAAGGAGGCGCGCGCCACCTCGACCTCCTCGGCGAAGTACCGGGGCTTCGCCACGGCGTCAGGTAACGGGGGAACGGGCACTCCCCCGTCGCTGAGACGCCACCCCGTCGACCCGGCGCGCATGTCCGGCGGCGCCGGGATGTTCGCCTGGAACAGGAGCTAGGACTCCTATTCGCGGAGCGATCGGCGGCCGAAGCCGTTCGCCGCTGCCTTGTCACTGGGGAAGCGCTCGGCCATGGTGACGCGGCGGTGGAGAGAGGGAGAGAGAGGGGCTGCCGGGAGAGGTGGACGGGGACGGAGAGAGAGGGGCTGGGCGGCGGCGAGGGGCGAGTGTGGTCACAGCGACTGAGAGACCACCGGCTTTTATAGCCGCTCCGCGCCCCGTGTGTACGCGTGCGAGGGAGGGGAGGCGTCGGCGCGCCGTCCCGAGACGTGCCGCCCGTGAGGAATCAATGGCAAGGCTGACCGACGGCAGCCTTGCCATTGATTCCCCGCGGGAACCGAGGCAGTTGGGGGAAGACGAGACGGCATGTCACTGACGCGGCTGGCCCGCGGCTTTTTCGCGCCAAAACGGTTCGCCCCGGCGCCCCCGGGTGCCCCCAGCGCGCCGGGTTCGGCCTGGGTCCGTCGGCGCTGTTTTCGGCCCAGGCCGGCGAAAATCGGGCTCCCGGGGGCGCGACTGGGCCGTTTTTTCGGCGCCGGCGCACAAAAAACGCCTAGTGAGGCCTTCCTGGGGCGCGGCTGGAGATGCCATAAAGTTGCCATCTAAAACGTTCGGGTTGCCATGCTTAAATCCTGAACATTCGGGAGTTATCATTACCTTAAACTTATCATTGTCGCTTATTTTTGCTAAACATAAGAGCTATCATTTATGTGATGGAATCTTGTTAGGATTGCTAGCAGGTATCCGCGGTAGGTGAAATCCGTGTCCTCGAGCATCTTGTATCGGCATGGACTGACCGACCCAGCCAGCGTTGTGAGGAACAGGAAGATGTCTTTACCAAGATGATTAGGATCAGACATCTCCTTCATGGTTTCAGACGATGGCATCTTGGGCAGGGACCAATCATGGTTGCCCACCAATGGTATTTGCAGATATTGCTGCTGCAGCAGCTGTTGGTGCATGTTCTGTTTAGGCCTGTTTGGCAATAGTTCAAGTTAACCAAATGTTATATCAACAAAATGTTGTTGCATGGCAAAATTCACTCATGTTTCTTCTTTCAAAAAGAAAAAAAATCCAACTATCTCCACTAGCCAGCTACAAACTGAAGCTGCCAATGGATCATGGACAAGGAATTCCATATGTAACACAACATTGTAGCTTGTAATAGTGAACATTTTCTTGCGGTCAATGTCCGATGCTCGTAATAGGGTGGACGTATACTACATGTGCCGCTTGGGCTTGTCATATTGCCATAACTTGTTATAAACCTCAAGTTCAGTTTATTATTTTTGCAATAATATAAGACATTTGTGTACTCACGTGAATTTTTCATGTTGCTTACTAATCCCTCCATTCACTATTATAAGATATTTTGGATATTTCAATATAAACTACATACATACTAAAATGAGCGAACAAACATAGTAAAAACAACTTATAATAGTGAATGAAGGAAGTACTTTTTTTATCTTAGAACTCGTGAGTGGCTCCCGTCCTTCCACCGAGATTTGAGGCAAGTATTTATCTGCGAGAAGGATTCTTTATAGTAATTGCAAGACGGGCTGGTTTAAAGTTTGTTGTAAATTGTGGAATGGTTTGAAGTATTAGCATATAACACTAATTTCTTGATTCAGTTGAAACTAATTTTCCATTTTTTAGATTAACATGAATATGTTCCAAGTTCTACCTATGCATAAGCACATTTTTCATGCCAGTCATGCACGTTCAATACGTATTCCAGGCAATGCTCTTATGAGAATATCATGCACGTGTTGAATATGCATAAATAATTTTTATTCCCTGGGTTCACACACGTGTTTCGATTTTTGAGGAAATTATAAATTTTATTGTATTAAATATATAACAACTCATATGTGAACTGAGAACTGCATGTGACAATTATATAAATTTAAGGAGAGATTAAAAATTTATATCTAGGCGATTAGATGGGATTGATGGTTGTGAAGTAGGAATCATGGAACAACCAATTCTAAATATGAGGCATTAGTTCAACGACCTAATGAGGCTACATCTTATCCTTTCCCTCTCGCGAAAGCGGTGCCTAGGGCGAAGAACTCATCCCCTCCAGGGCCCGCAAGCGAGCCTGTGGATTCTCCTCCTCTCTGCCTGTCGCTCCGGTGGCCGGTGGCCGGGAGGGGAATCTCGGTGCCTCGGCTCCAACTGTAGTTTAGGTTAGGTGTTTTCAGTCCTCTCATTGGCAGCGCTTAGGTGGATTGCGACGCTTCATCTTTGAACTTGTCTTCCGGGCTTTGATCTTCCTCAAGTTTGTCCACCGGGTGGAGTTGATGGAACTCTCATGTAGATTCTGGTCGTCTCCTTGGAACAACAAGGTTAGGATTACTTGTGGTCGTGCTTGATGCGAGAGATCTGGTGTGAGGCACTTCAGATTGATCCAAGGTTCAACCATGACAATTTTGTCTAGGACGCCGGTCCTTAGGGACATATGCATAAAGACTTCCTGTCCGTTATCGACAAGTTCAAGTCAGCTTCGGTAGTGGAGCAGTGCATCGGCGACTCGTTCTAGCAGCATAGTGGTTATTCGGTGGTCTAAGGACATCGATGTAAGTTTTATTATGTTTGAGTTTCTTTGTACTCCCTCCGTCCCAAAATTCTTGTCTTCGAATTGTCTAAATACGGATGTATCTAGTCACGTTTTAGTGTTAGATACTTTCCTATATAGACAAATCTAAGACAAGAATTTTGGGACGGAGGGAGTATTTTGGTAAAATTTAACGGTTGTTCTGGCTCCTTTCCAGAAAAACAACTAATGAAAATATATTATTTGCCAACATAAAGTGGATAGATTTTTTGTAAGGTACGCTTTAAATAGCATTTAATAATAAATATTTGCTCTACAATTTTTTTTAACTCTATACGTCCAGGTACGCTTGGTTTTGTACAGTAATCTGATATTACCATAAAGGTGGCCCATGGCGCATGCAAACATTTCAACAGTTATTTGGCAAGTATGCCTACAATCGGACTGTCATTAATGAGTATAGGCTGTCCACAGTTTACTCTGTTTGTCGTGTCTGCCTATCCTCCACTCATACCTTTTGGGAGGTATTAAACTCTTAGCATCTTTGTTTGAACCTTTATTCATTTGCTTACATGATAAGCATACCCAACATACCTTCTTCTACCTGCTTTCTTCTTCCTCGTATGAATCTGTTGGTTCAAAACTAGCTACTCTTCTATCCTCCCCTCAAAAAGAAGAAGAAGCAACTCATCCTTCTGTATGCCTTCCACACCTTCCATGGCACCCGATCTAGTGAATGCTTCAAATTCTTACTATATGCTTCTTCGAGAGTTGTTCCTCCGTTTGGTTTTTGGTCTTCAAGTTGAGTCTTCCCTTTCGATGGAGATAATTGCCTTTTGGTTATGGCTCCAAGGGAATGGCCAAGTTGATTTCCTTCGGCGCATATACTCTTTTGGTGACAACCATTTTTGTGCCCTTGTTTCTTCTGCAAAACGTTTTCTGGAAGTTCTCCATTTTGGATTTGATGATTTAGCGAACAGATCTATACCAAGAAGTGACTTTAAGAAGGAAGCTGTTGAAGGAATTTCTTTCTACCTCAATGGTATCTGTTACGAGGCCTTGGAAGATCTTCGGGAAAGAATAGAGATGGATTTTATCCATAATCACAGGACATATCTGCGCCATGATGCCTATGGACAGTCCATGACTGATCGGGTTCCTGTAGGCTCGGTAAGACTAGCTAGGGTTATTATTTAGTTACCGGTATTCTTGAAAAAAAATAGTTACCGAGGTCAGATCTGTTACTAGTTGAAGGTTTTACCCTTTTGTGATTTACCTTATCATCCATGCAGATGACTGATCTATACCTACAAATAATGAAAGTTGGCCTTGGTCCCTGTACGCTAATGCTACCCGTCGAAGTACTTTCTCGACGAGGTTCCTGGCTGATGCTATTGGCCACAACAACACGCGTAGACAGACCAAAGCTGGCTTGGTAACTTAATCAATTGGTACGCCAGGCAGCTTGATTGATTCTAGCCGGACAAGCTAGCACATGAAGCTAGCCTTGCTAGTTGCTACACGCACGTATACACCTGGGTGTGGATCGATTGTTCTCGCTGGGACAGACGCACACGACGAGCATGTCACTCATGTAGTTTATTGCTTTGATCTAGTGTTACAGGGGTAGGTTATAGGTAGTATATATAAAGCAGCCATAGCTAGCTATATATACCCTCCTAATCCTATATCGTGATTGATTCGTGTCCTAGCCGGAGTACAGCAGCGTGTGGTTATTTCCAACAAACATCAGTAGTATTAGTTTTTGATTGTTGGTTTTAAGATAGTTAACTACTCATGCGGAGTGGTAAGATCTGTTAGTAGTTTGTGAAGTATTTGCTGCCTTTTCTGATTTACCAAGTCATCTATGCAGGACCTCCTTCTTAGCAAGATCAACGCTTTGTATGTCAACACTCCAAATCATGATGGAGAAGACACAAGTTCTAGAAATATCCATGTTCAAACAAGTCATATAAATGAAGAAGTACACGATTATCAGTCAGCTTCCAGTTTGGTGACATCATTGGATAGTTTGAGCTTAAGAGAGAAGCATAATGATGCAGTAAGAATGCCATAAATTCTATGCATCGTGATTATATGTCACTAATAATTATTTGCATGCTCATTCTTGTATTTTCTGATGAGACCTTGATAGCTTTCATCCAATACTTTGCAGATCATCCGACAACCATCTGATGTTCCTAAAAGCTCGGTGAGAGTAGTTCAAATCTGCAATAATGAAATATCTGTTAATAGTTTGTGAAGTATTTTCTACCTTTTCTGATTTACCAAGTCATCTACGCAGAAGCACCTTCTTACCAAGATCAAGGCTTTGTATGCTAACACTCCAAAGCATCCTGGAGAAGGCACAAGTTCTAGAAATATCCATGTTCAAACAAGTCAAATGCATCATGGAGAAGGCTCGAGTTCAAGAAATATCCATGCTCAAACAAGTCATATGCTCCGCCATGATTATCAGTCAACCTCCCGTTTGGCGGCATTGCTGGATAAGTTGAGCTTAAGAGGGAACGATAACGATGCAGTAAGAAAGCCATCGTCACTGATCATTCTTTGCACGTTCATTTGTTTATTTCCAATAATACTGTATAGCTTTCATCCAAATACTTAGTGCAGTTCCTAGCTTGAAGAGAAAATAATAATATGTTTCTTTGCAGATCATGCAACAACTATCTGATGTTCCACCTAATGAGAGAACTTTGTTCGTCACATTTTCCAATGGTTACCCACTGACCAAAGATGAACTGTTTGATTTTTTTATGAGGTATGCCTTTCATTTCATTTTATTACATACGTAAGAGAGACAGGCTACGTGCAAGTTGACTAATTTTTCTATTTGGGTCAGTCGACTGATCTAAAAATTCTCTCAATCGATTTACTCCATATCTTTCATCACCCAGCTGCTTACCAGTACACGTACTGCTTACTTCATCACCAAGCTGTAGCTGCTTACTTCATCACTAGTCGAATTTTCTATCTATTTGCATGTGTGTTCCTACGTACTAGTAGAGATGCTTTCATCATCGAGCTGTAGCAAAGTGTGCGGGTTGGGCATTGATATTCATTGCATAGGAAGGCTACTTCTTTCAGGCGTAGGTCAGCGAGAGCTCGGTCATTTTTATGTATACTTGAATCACACACTGGATCGGATACAATCCTATGTAGCTGGGCTACTTCAAGCGAGACGAAAAAATTAACCGAAACTAAAAAAGCTTACATATGACAGAACAATAGCCAAACCAATTAACATATATATTCCATTTAGGTTCGTAACACAAAATTATGCACAAATAGAAAATTGTTAACACAATAGATTTTGAGCCGAGGCCACACCAAAGCACATTACAAACCCATTAACCAGATAACCAGAAGAAGAAAAGGGCCAGTCATATGAAATTCTAATACTTGTGGTACATCCGATGTTGCACCATCGAACGAACAAATGAAAGTGCATCAAAATCAAAATTGACTTGCGCAAAATTTTGTCTTAGTCGATTTTTTGAGAGGAGCAGTTGACTCTATGCAACCATAAAACAAAAGCCCACTAGATACCTCGGCTTGGTTTTAAACATGAGTTTAGTTTCCTTCCCGCAAGTGGAGCTTCAGAACTCTAGTTCTTTCTTAGGAACTGCAGCTGGCTCTTGTCGTAGGAGGCCTGTTCATTTTGCTATTTCGATGCTTTTATTAACATCATTTGCTGCTTGTATCCGGTGCCGTTTGGTTTCATTAATATAATGGGGTTGCGGAGCTCCTCCCTGTATGTCTAAAAAATCTGTCCCGATACTTGGTAAGACATCTGGAAAAAATGAAGTATTTTCTATGAAAAAACGAATTAGTGCCATTTGTATTACCCTTTAAAAAGAAAGAAAATGAAAAGTAAACAAAAAAAATTAAAAAATGTATTTTTTTATAAGATGCAAGAATAAGTATATAATAGTGGAACATTTGCTAAAAATAATTTTTCTAAGAAGGAATGAATTAGTGGCATCCACATTACCCTAAAAGAATGTAATAAAAACTAAAACAATGATGACAAAATTTGCGCACAATTTACACAGAAATTGTGCTTTGTTACAATATGCAAGAATAAATAAAAATATAATAGTGGAATTTGTGGCATTTGTATTACCCTTAAAGAAGCAATAAAAACTATTACAAAATCAAAATGATGAAGTTTTGTAAGGAAGATTGAATTAGTGGTATTACAATTAATAAAAAAACAAATAATGAAAAGAAAATGTACTCCATCCATCCACGTATATAGAGCCTAATACATTTTTTGAGATGACCTTCGACCACGGGTTAGCATAATAGTGTACGACATGCATGTTACGGAAAGCCTACCATCAAATTCGTTTCTGAAAGGGGTTTCTAATTATATAATTTTTATATTGTACATCTCATATACTAATAATTTTATCATTGATCAGAGACTAACATGAATAATGTATTAGACCCTATATAGGTGGATGGAGGGAGTACACAATTACAAAAAAATGCACTTATTTATAATATACAAGAATAAGCATATTATAGCAGATTTTTTAACCCCTAAGAATGAATGATTTATGGCACAAGTATTTTCCTTAAGAAAACAAAAAAAACTCAAAATAATGAAGTTTTCCAAAAAAGAATGAATTAGTGGCATTCATATTACCGTTTAAGAGGAAAGAAAATGAACAATAATAAACAAAACATGACAAAATGTGCACACAATTTACACAAAAAATACGCTTTTTATAACTTGCAAGAATAAACATATAATTTTATAATTTTTGCATAATATAGAAGTAATAAGGAATGAATTAGTGGCATTGTTAGTATAATAAAAGAAGAAACAAATTGAATTATACCTAAGACAAAATCAATATAATGAAGTATTCTACAAAAGAATGAATCAGTGGCATTAGTATTATAATTTAAGAATAGAGAAAAGAAAATATAAAATAAAAACAAAATTAGAATTGTGAGGTTTTCTAAGAAGAATGAATTAGTGCCATTGGTAATACCGTTTTAGAAGAAAGAAAATAAAAAAACTAAAACACACAATGACGAAATTTGCATAGAATATACACAAAATTTGTGTTTTTTAAATATGCAAGAATAAGCCTATAATAGTGCAATTTTATCACAAAATGTTTCCTTACAAGGAATAAATAAGTGACCTTGATATTACCTTTAAAGAAGAAAAACAATGAAATGATAACCTAATCACAGTAATAAAGTTTAATTAGAAACCATGAATAGGTGACATTTGTATTATTCTTTAAGAAAATATATAATAGTCTTTAAGAAAAAGAACTTGCACACAAATTTGCACTAAAATTGAACTTATTATTGCATACAGGCGACAATCATATAATACTGTAATTTTAGCACTATTGCATATTATTTATGTGCATACATTTACACTCACGCAACATCCCAAAATACCTACAAAAGGGAGAAAAGACCAACTAATGAAGAAAAACAAAAGACAATATAAGAAACGTATAAAACAAAAAAGCAAAAAAGAAACAATGGGAGAGAAGGGAGGGCTGGGCGGCATAGGTAATGGGCTTCAGCCCATTAGCAAACCGACTTACCCAAACATGTGGCCAGCCAAAAAAAACAAGACACACCCCAAACCAGTTCACATGACACAGGAAAATCATGAATCTTAAAGTAAAAAATCAATGGTTGGAAAAATTGACTAACCCAAAAGTAAATTTCAGGCGACTTACATATAGCTAAAGTGTATGTAATAACACAATTATGTGCGTGGAGAATGGCATGGTAATAAACAGTGCAATATGAGAGTCGTGGGAAATTAGTGAACCAAGTTTCAAATGAAAGCACATATTCATCTATTCACCCTAAGAATCTAATGTGATCCGTATATTTTTTTACACAGTAGGCTCGATGAACCGCCTTTAAATTAATTAGCTCCGAACGGTTATAGTAGAGATACAAAGTGCCAATGAAACAACTTATAGGGCGGGAAACAAGAACTAACTAACAAAAGTAAAGCAGAAACGTGGGCCTTGGATTTGACGGACCACTCACCAGGGTGATGGGGAAGCATGAACTTGGTGTGAGAGTAGGCAAGCAATGGTGGAAACACTCTCGTCTATTTCAAAGAAGGGTAGATCACACCGCACACAAATTCGTATGCATCGCCGAAGAGAACCCTAAGCTCTTGCTCTAGCTCGATGGGTGTAGTACTGTTGACGAGTAGAGAAGCTCATGTAAAGCAACCCACCAAGGAGAAGAAAGACAAATGGTCATGTCGCAGATCACAACTACCACAGACTGCCTCAAAAAGACATATCAATATGTAGATTAGGGCCAAAGGTTCCGAGGCTGAAGCCTTCCAATTAGGTAATGACATCATAGCGCTTCTCGAATTTATAATCCAGGTCATGGCTTTTCACTCGGAACTCGAGAAAGATGAGTGTGCACCCTCGATGATATGTCCAGGGAGGAAAGCGGGATCCAGGAACGTCGTCATTGGCGGCATGGACCACCATTAGGAAAAGCTATTACATGGACACCACGATACCCTACACCATCAAACAAAGAAAAGGGCATGGGGGTCAAGAAGATGCCACCCACAATTGGAAGGCTGCGGGGACGGGTGTAACAGACGGGCCATGTACCACACGACCGATCACTAGTAGACCACTCTGATGCCTAGCAGCAAAGAAAGAAAACTAACCCTTCATTTTCACAATGCTTAGTCAGGACATGGCCGTGATCACTATCCGGGGCTCCCGTCGGCTTCCAAATCCCCCACACCACAACGGTGGAACCTTCTCATTTGAGAGTCCCAAGTCCAACTAGTATCTCTCCAAGTGCGAACCACCAGAAAGCAACAAAAACCTCTCATATCTAGACAATCGTCCTTGTCGAAGAACCAAAATAAAACTCACATGATTTTGTGTATTCACACAGACATACTCTCCCTCCCTCTCTCTCTCTCTCACACACACACACGCGCGCGCGCGCGTAGTTGGCAGCATAGTGGAGGAAGAGGGTGCACCATCCAAACTCATAGAGCTGCCATGTCATTTCATCACTGGAGCTCCCCCACCCCCATCCTCCACTACGAGAGGCATCAGGTCCAGATCCACAAGGTGTCACCTGCCTAGGAGGGTCCGAAAGCATCGTTGGCTCCTGGTCATCAGGACCGGGACCCCCTACTAAACCAATGTCGAACGTGGTTGCACCACACATTACTAAATGAGTTGCACATAGAGTGGTTCGCTATTGTCATCCTCAAGGTTGATGAGCTTGCTAGTTGCCACCTGGCCTTGATTTGTGAGCAGGAGGGAAAAGTGTTTGAGGGCTCTGGTTGGTCGCCTACAATATCGGTCTAGATGGAGCGACACGGGGGCTATGAGGCATTTCCCAACAAGGTATTGCGAGTCATAATAAATAGTTGAAAATGGAAAAGGTAGAGCTTTAATATAATTTGGTATTAAGGTAACAACATTAAGTTGTGACCAAACTCCATTCTCCACATAGTCCACAAATACTTATCTTTTTTGTCCTAGTGTGTTTGGCAACTTTTGCAAAGGGGAATGGGAGTTAAGATGTGGGGGTTATGTGAAAGACTAATGATAAGTCACATTATTCCTCAGACCTTTGTTTTGGTATCTACAGGAAATTATGTGTGGGAATTTGAGAGAGTTTGCGGGAATTAAATGAGAGGTTAAGTAAGCGATGATTGCAATGGTCTGCCTCTTTACGAGTTGAATCCTATATTATTGAGCTTGCGGAAGCATTCTCGGGGAGGCAACAATGTTGGGATCAACCTGCGGCCTATCTGTGCCTACATTCAAAGTTGGCCTACGATATTGGCATGGTGGACTTTATGCATTGTCACCAGGAAGCAAATGGAGCTAGGAATACTTTTGTCCAACATATCAGTTGTAAATGGGCCGATGATCCTCCTAGCTTTATTTTGAACTCTCATCTGGACAATATAATTATTGGTTGGGTATGAATGAAGTGCACCATGGTGGCATTCCCTCAAAGAGATGTAAGAGATGATAACATAATGATGCCTCAAGATGCTCTTTGTAAAGCAACCCCCTACTAATTCCCACCCCTTTTTTGTTATTAAAATGGCGGAGATGAACTCTAAACTCGTATGTGTAATCTCAGCTAAAAATGCCATTCGTTCCAACCAAACAAGTTAATTCGCATCAAACATACCCCAAATTTACAATCCCTTTGAACCAAACAAGTAGGTGTAGTCAAAATTTAGATACTTTAACCGGATAGGTAAAAGTCATATACTTAAATTTGTGCCAAAGGTAGTTCATAATATTGTAACTTGTTATGCTCCAGGAATATCGTATAGGAGTTTGTGGTAAAAGATGCATATGAAGTTCTTGTTGATATCCATAATGACATGATTTCCGTCTTTCCAAATGGATGCAAGTGCCTCATTTCATTGGTTTAGAAGAGTTTTACAATAATTAGAAGTTAGCCAATGTATGGCACATAAACATCTAACCTACTCTCGCAGCATGATCAATCACAAATTCTGCACTTGCCATCCCAAGCTATTGCCTCCGTTTTTACCTTGTGTGGGATAATAGTAGACATGGTTGAAAGATTCATCAAAATCGTCGCATCTCATTCCAAATTACCCATGAATTAATAGTAAGGAGGGAAGTGGCCTCCTCACTGTTTTTATATTGATGTTGATCATGGACTACAACTAATCATTGACCGTGTAGCTCGAATCATCGTGTTAACGTAAATAAGCCTAAGAAACACTTTATTCCCATTCCAAATATGCCTCGGGAAGCTACACTTGAATAACAAATGTTCCACTTACTCTGGCTCACTTCTGCATGATTGACATAAACCGTCGTCTATGTTGTAGTTTATCAACTGTTCACACCTAGTCTTCTAAGATAAGCCATGCAAAAAAATGTAGCTAGATAGCAGCCAATTGTTCAAAAAAGTGGGCTTCAACAACTTAAAGTTCGTGGAGTCGAAAAGGTTCCAAACAATTTCATCCTGGTTGTCATTGCTTGAGTGTTGTGCAAACTGACCCAAATCTATATTAATGTTTCTGATCCATTGGTCATTCTTCAAAGCTCTCTCAAGCATTAGGTTCTTGTACTTGGAAATTGCGGAAGTGGACTGAGCAATGTGTTTTGACTTGTGGCCCCCAAGCCAAGGTGCATGCCAAATTGTAGCAATTTTACCATGTCCAATAGTGGTTGTGGTCACATCATGGAAGAGGACTATGTTGATGGCATCAAATGGGTGTCAAACCCTACCCATTATCTAGGTCTTTTTATGCAAGCCATGGCCAACAAGGTAGCCTCTCTAGAATTTCTCTAAATGAAGGATGCCAACCCACCCATAGATGGTGGCTAACAGACAAGCTCCCACTTGATTTTACACTTCCGGACCCATAAAAAAGCACACATCAACTTAACTAGAGTATTCATGTTTTCTTAAGGACAAGGGGAGTAAGGGGGTAGTTGGCTTGTGAATTAAGAACAATGATCTTGCATGTGATCTTGTACACACTTCACAAGCAATGTGCTGACGGAGGAAGACCTAAGTATTGCAGCATGAATACAGTGCGAAGAACATGGAAATTAAGAAGAATCTCATTAAGGTCAATGCATAGGGGGCACATAGATTTTGTTTCCACACTGGTAACGAGACCAATAACCTTACCAATGCTTTGCGAAAGGCTTGGCATGTTACTGATATATTCTTTAATAGCTTCCACTAAAACCGCAATGCGGTCAGCATAAAGGGAGGTGTGAAGACATGCAAAGGACCTCTTAATCCGTGGAATGCGACCGCTAGCCATCACCAAATCCAACATGTACTGCAGCGGCTTAATAGTGAGGACAAACAAGAATGGGGACAATGGCTTCCCCCTAATGATGACATCTCCAATATTGCGTAGGCTTCCCCGAATGTTGTTAAGAGGAACATCAAAGGATGACATGCGCAACAGATCGGTCGACTAGCCTCAGAACCTCGAAGGGAACCCTCTTTTCTACAAAAGTCCCAATTAATATTCTTGTTGCATAGAGTCGAAAACCTTTTCAATGTCCAACTTGAGAAGGGGAGACGGCGTGTTTTTTCTATGCATTAACTAGATGATACCCCACACATTTCTGCGAGAATCAGCTGCAATGTATTTTTAATGAAATTGGTTGCATGAAACATGAATGTTTGGATTAATAATATATTAAAAAACTGAAAATACATATTATATATTGTATTCGGTATAGCTATCAAATTTCTATTGAATGTAATAGCACAATGACCGAAAAAAATCACATGCATGTTGTCGTGGATCTTTGATAAGGTGGCATGTTTACATGAAATGTGTATATTAAATAGAGTAATGGGGATCAACTAATAATGGGAAACTGTTTTCCATACATGTTGAGGTGGGCCTTTGATGAGGTGTCATGTATGCATGTTGAGATCAATAAGTAGTGATGATCAACTACTTAGATATATAGGATATATGATTGGATTGGGAGTGTGTAGAAAGAAATGCTGTAGTTTTTTTAAAGTATGCATTGAGTAAGCTTCTGCAGCCCTAATTTATTTATATAGATGAAAGGCTACTAGAAGAATCAACATGTTGAAGTTGATTATTTTCAATATCACTGAACCCTGGAAATGGCTAACATATATTGTTGTAATTATACCAATTTACTAATGTAAAGTGGGAACATGTTACATATATGTAATTGTTACTCGTACATATATACCCAGATTGTTTTAAAAAAGGATATATAGTCCGATTGGTGAAACAATGTTGAGATGACTGTTTCGATTGAATATGACCAGGTAACTTTTAGAGGTAATTAACAAGATATTACTCAACATTGCAAGACAAATTAGTAGCGTTGTCTCACGCCTTGGTAACTGATAAGCAAAAAGATGTCGATATATAACCAGTTAAGTGGTAAATTTAACTTTCACAAAAAAGAAAGTGGCGAATTTGACAGTTCGATATTATGACATAAAACACATGAAAGCTATCATAAGGAAGAAGAAAATTGTTTGAGGAGAATTTATTGCATTAGTTTTCCGTATGTATGGAGTTGCTAATAATACTGCATTATTTCCTTCTATGTCACAGCCACTTTGGAGATATTGAAGAAATAAGTATAGAGGTGCCATTCGAAGACAGACCACCTTTATATGCACACGTTACATTTTACTCGCAGTTGACACTCTTCCGTGTTCTAGATGGGAACATGAGTGTCAAGTTCATGACCTCGAGCGGAAAACATATACGGGCTCGACAGTTTGTCCCGAAGAAGAAGAAATAAACTGAAGTGTGATGACCTACTTCTTGCATAAAACATTCAAGAATATTCTATATATGCCAAGCATTCTGGAGGCATACTCGAATAGAATCTGCACTTCTAATATTATTTTTGTCCCTTTTGCACCTTAATTACCCATTTGTGACCTAGATTTATGGGCATTGTTCTGAACTTCCAATGTATGCCATTGTGAGGACTCAAATTTATACTTGTTAAGGATTACAAATGCATTGTTGGTACGTATAATGGATCAACATTTAAATTCGGTCCTTGAAACCTATTTTCATGTATGGCAGTTATTGTGTGAAGTCAGTTAAATGTTAACCTCTGGTTTTTCCTTTTTACTGGAAAGGATGATACATCATCAGGTGGCTCCAAGAGCCAAGTATTTTGGCCTAACGACATAGAGGTTGCATGTTTTGCTAGCCTATCTGCCTCCTTATTTAAATTTCTACTCTCAAATTTATCAAAGAAAGCTCGCCGTGAAGAGTATTCCAAGAGGCTAGCTCTATATACACATTTTCTTCCTTTATTTATAGGCAAATTTTAACATGCTCCCTCTTACCCCTTATTTTTACATATGAGGTAAGAAGGTAAGAGTTAATCCAACCACTAATTAATGTGATCAACGGCTCAGATCTACTACATACTCTTACCTCTCATGTGAAAAGAGGGGGTAAGAGGGACCATGCTAAAACTGATCAACCACTAATTTATATTATCTTCCACCAATAGACAATCTGAAGCGACCTGAAGAAGGCGCACACACGTTCAGGTCAAGTGCAAGACCTAGTGCCTCTTGGCAGGCCATCGCCACAACTATTATGGTCTATTGTCAATCGAGTTGTTTGCCTAATGATAGGTACACTCGACAAAGGCTATGCTGAATGTTACAATCGGCAAACCGCACTCAATAGACACCCCTCCGACAAAGTGCTCTTCGCCGAGTTCTTTTTGTAGCGTACTTGGCAAAGCCTTTGTGGAGTGTCAAAGAACAGGTACTCTGCGAACACCGAAAGTTACCCCAAAATATCATCCCAAATTTTATTTTTATTTTTTGCCGGCGAATCACCGCCGCTCTGTTTTGCATTAAAATTGTCATGCATTTTTGCGACACTAATACAATCATCTACAATTTTTTTTAGAATTTTTCGAAAACATTTAATATAAAGTTTGGCGTTACTGTTCATCCGGGAGCAAATGCTCCCGGGAGCCAAAACGCCAGCCCCGGTCAAACGAGAGAGAAATGATCATTTTACCTTCAAACTTGACATATTCTCCATCGAAACCACAATTCTTTCTCGAAGATAAGAAATTTGGCGAAACCTTCTAACATATTTAACCTTCTAACGTAATAACATCATGCCAAGTTTCATGTTTGTCACACTTTGTTTCCATATTTTGAAATAAAAAAAACTAATAATATCCATGTTTGAGATCGAGTTGGCTTCTTCCGTTGTTTGGAATTGCTCTTGTTTTTTTCATAAATCGTAAACATAAGTTCATTAACACAAAATAGAACTTCTAACCAATTTTGATAACTTTTTCACACATTTGCAGTCTGAATTTGAGTTATATCTGTCAAATAAATGACATGGAACATGTGATGGCATATACTGAGTGTAGAAAATTCTCAAGGTCACACAATGAAGCAACTAACGCTTCACCATAACCTAACCCATTCCTTCTCAAACCCACGATTCTTACTACAACATGGTTCAGTTTCTAAGTAGTGTACATCATAAATTTATGGAACCTTCTCAAATTTTTACCACAACCACTAAGGATCATATAATGACACAATGTTATGTTTTCATAATTCGCTTGCAATTTTTAATTAAAAAAAGCCAATATGTTCGATGTTCGTGATCGAGTCTTGGCACCCAGATATTTGAAATTCCTCTTTTTCTTGGATATACTAATATTTAAACATAGAATCATTAATACAAATATGATTTTTGAACACAATTTCCCCAACATTTTCATGTTTTTTTAGATAAGAGACCTACTGCCCGGCATTAAATTTAGCGGCACCCATACAGACAAGGACATAAAGCCCTAACAGCCGACGATACAACGCAACACAACACTAGAAACACAGGAAAAAAATCCGGCATAACCTTTTCATGTTCTGCAAAGGAAAAAAAGAAAAAGATAGTAAAAGAGAAGTAATTAAGAAATAATTTACAAAATGAAAATATAGAAAAGGAAACAAGTAATAGAAAGAAAATACAAAAAAAGTTAAATAAAATAAATAAAATGTGAATATTAAAAAAAGAATTGTTTTGCCGGGTGTTTTTCGTTTGCCAAGTGTAAGACTAGGCAAACCACTCGACAAAGGGTTTGCTTGCCGAGTGCGCCAGAAAAGACACTCGGTGAACAAGGATCCACTCAGCAAACAGGCCGATTCCTCTAGGTTGTATATGCTCATCATCTGATCTGCAAATTGCACTAGCTGATCTCCTGTTTGATGAATTCGCCATCGCTCCATCAACATTAAGTTTGCAGATGCCACTCCTTGGAGGGATCCACCTGGGCGGTTTCATTTTCACTGGAGAATTACCCACCTTTAAATTCTTTTTTGGTAGAAACTTGAGCTCAGTGATAAAGCCATTAGCAAACCCCATAATTATTACACGGCTCTGGAAAATTGATTCGAGGATTGCTTTACGCCTGGCCTATCATAAAATAATGAGTATGTTGGGGCTAAATCCTAGCTCTTGGCTCGCCGTGCTCTCTCTCTGCTCGAGTGGACGAAGAAGGACAGAGGACAGTGGACACAGTAGTTTCCGGCGCACGAACGGCAATTTTTCTGTGAGCACAAACTCCCGCCACGCCGTTACAACAGACACGGGAGAGATCTTATACCCGGGCCACGCGAGGGCATGCGCCCCACGTCTCAACCCACTCGCACGCTCAATCCAGTCCTGCTCTCGCCGCCATCATGACAGCACGCACGCCCGGGTCGTGGCGAGCCCGCAATACATTGACGCGCCCATCTCTCCACATTCACCAACAGCCTAGCCCTAGTCCAACGCATCAAGTGCACGCAAGCACACGCACCCTCGCGCTACACACGCACACACACCACGGCCAGGGCGTAGCCATGGACCGGCACCCAACACGATCACCGGACGCATACACGGGCACTGATCGTGCCCACCGAGGCTTATTTGCTAACAATCACCCCCTAAGCAACAGATACAGGAGGGTCGGCCCGACGTTGTCAACATCTGTGAGGAGAGCCTTCTCCCCCTCTTTGCGCTTCGGCTTTTTGCAGCCCGCCGAAAAAGCCCGCCCACACCGCAATTGTAGCAGCGACCGCCGCTGCCATCATGGTCTAACCTGCCGTCTTGCTGGCGCCGCCTTGCCGCCCACTGAGCCGCCTTAAGCATCAGTTGCTCGTCCGCCCGCTCACCACCGGCCTACGCGTGCCGTCGCGACCTCTCCTCGAACACTTTCAGCCACTCCAGCGTCTGCTCAAACGGCATTTGATCCGTGTCGTAGAACTGCTCCATTCCGACGACGATGGAGTACAGGCGATCAGGGACCAAGTCCAGCAACTTCTTCACCATCTCCGGATCATCCAGCGTCGATCATAGCCCCGCATAGCGCGCCGCTATGCCACTGATCTTCCCAGCGATTGCGTCCAACGACTCTTCGTCCGCCATGCGCATTCGCTCGAACTCGCCGCGGAGAGTGGCTAGCCGCGCTGCCCTGACCCGATCTGCACCGAGGAACCACGCCTTCAGGCTAGTCCACACCTCCACCGCCGCCTTCTTCGACGAAACCTGCAAAAGGATGTTCTCGGTGAGCGCTCCCAACAGGTACGCCCTCGGCGTCTTGTTCTTCTTCGCGTCGACCGCCGCTACGTCCGCCGGAGCCACTGCCTCTGATAGGCCCTGCAAGTCGAGGTTCGCCTCCACCCTGATGGCCCACACGGTGTAATTCTCACCGGTGAGCATTGGGCACTGCAGGGACAACGAGCTCCCCGCTCCGCCTGTGTACAACACGAGTGACATCGCCGGCAAGTACCTCGCAACCGTAGCTCTGATGCCAAATGTTGGGGCTAAACCCTAGCTCTAGCTCAGCTCGCCGTGCTCTCTCTCTCTCTGCTCGAATGGACGAAGGAAGAAGAAGGACACAGAACAGTGGACACAATGGTTTCTGGCGCACGAACAACCACCGCATGAATGGTAATTTTTTCTATGAGCACAAACTCCGGCCACGCCATTACAACAGACACGGAAGAGCTCTTATACCCGAGGCCACGCTAGGGCACGCACCCCACGCCCCAACCCACTCATGCACTCAATCCGGCCCCGCTCTAGCAGCGCCCATGACGCGCACACACACGTATGGGTCGCAGCCCACAACAGTTTGACGCGCCCAGCTTTCCATGTTTGCCAACAGCCTTGCCCTAGTCCAACGCATCGAGTGCACATACACACACGCACCCTCGCGCTACGCACGCACATATGCCACGGCCCGGGCACGGCCACAGACCGACACCTGACACAATCACCTCACGCATATGCACGTGCACTGATTACGCCCATCGTGGCTTATTTGCTAACAGAGTACATTTGTGATGAACTCTTCACTAGTTAACGGTATCCTAGAGCTCCATTAGCCATTCCCTTGGGTCACCAGTGGTGCTGAGTAAATAGGCAATTTTTCGATTAATTTAATCCACGAATTAACTACTAGCATGGCATTGACACAAATAATAGCATACTGATATTCAATCATGCAAACACATACTACGCTAATTGTAGACAGATCTACGTATAACGCTAGCATGCCTAAAACAGAAAACAGTAGGAGCGGGATAAACGAGTTATACCCTCCAGTAGGCCATGCAGAGGCCGCGGCAGCGGTGACTGCAGCAGCGTCCTCGGCTGCCTTCTTGTCGGCTTCGATCTTCTCGGCGGCGGCACGTTCGGCGTCGGTGGCCATGGTGATGACAAGGGCGACGCGGACGTAGAGGAAGTAGATGAACGGCGAGCAGTCGCGTAGTCGCTTCCCAAAAACCTATTCGCCCCTCTCCCGTACAGGATCCAGAGAGGCGAGGCTTCGGAGACCTGCTCTCCCGTCGACCGTGTACGCGGCGGACGGGATGGAGTCATCGGCGGCAGCAGCAGCAAAGGGACGACGGCGGGAGTGGAGGCAGATGCGTTCTGTATTTCGGCGGCTAGGGTTGGCAGCGCCCCACATATATATGTGCGGACGCGCGTGGAGAAACGTGGGCCGAACCCACGTCCAAGTCGGTAGCCCACGATCCGACGTCTCAGATCGTGGCCCTAACTGTCAAAGACTCTCCGTTCCTGACCGGCAAAAAGAAGCGCATAGGAGTGAGCTCGGCTCGGCTCAATCCCGCAACCCGCGTCGCGTCGTGGCGAGGCGAGCGGAGGAGGAGGAGTGCGCGAGGACCTCATCTCTTCTCAAGCTCCAATAGCATGAGGGAGAGAATCCCTTATAAACCACTCCAACTCTCCTTCCACTTCCATGGTGGGACTAAACTTCCCACCACTTTGTCATGCCACCTACATGGGCCCTTAGAGATCAAATCTGAAATTGTCATATGGGCTCTAGGCCCATCTCAGATTTCAACAATCCCCCACTAGATCTCGAGGGCCCAATGTGTCCTCTGTTCCAATTACTGTTTCGATATACCAGTGTTTCAGCGAAGACCTGTTAAGGTTGAGCTTCACCTAGAGCAAGTAGCTACACTCCTTCACAATTGAACAATGGACTATGCCTTGAATTGTTAGTTTGGCGTAAAGAAGTTTCACCACATGTATTAGTGATACTAGGCTGCCGAAGGCTGACCCCTCGGGTGGAGCATATAAGTCACACTCCTGGCCTGTTCATGAGCTTACTAGAGATCACCCCAATCTCATAGACTGTGACCAGCAGTCGGGATCATATAGGTGTGTTCCTCCAAAGATCGCTCTGTAGGATAGCATCTTGCTTATACATATAAGCCTTGGAACACATTAAGACAGTAGTCATCCTCCCATACAATATTGAGAGTATTGCATCTCTAGCGGAGTGGGTTAGTATAGTTACTCTCCTCAGTTCACCACTGGCTTGTTTTTCCAGGTCCTACTTCACGGGATCTCCGATCACATAGGTTGGGTTACCACCATGGCAACTCATGTGGGTCTCATGCCCATCTCCCTCGATGCATTATCTATCACAACACGTGATAGCCCTTTTGTAAAGGGATCTGCCAGATTCTTAGCCGTATGGAAATATTCCAACGCTATCACTCCGGAGTTTCTCAATTTTCTGACAGTTTTTAATCTCATTCTTATGTGTTTGTTGGACTTCATGTTGTCCTTTGAACTCTTCACCTTGGTGATGACGGTCTGATTGTCACAGTTCATAAGGATAGCCGGAACCGGTTTATCAACCAATGGCAAGTCCATCAAGAGATCTCGAAGCCATCCCGCTTCGACACCAGATGTGTCTAATGCTGTTAATTCTGCTTCCATTGTCGATCTGGTTAAGATCGTTTGCTTGCAAGACTTCCAGGAAACAGCGCCACCTCCAAGAGTAAACATATACCCAGTTGTGGCCTTCATCTCATCAGCATCAGAGATCCAATTCGCATCACTATACCCTTCAAGTACCGACGGGTATCCGGTATAGTGAAGTCCATAGTTCATAGTACCCTTCAGATAACGCATAACTCTTTCAACAGCATGCCAATGTACATCACCCGGTTTTGATACAAACCGACTCAGTTTGCTCACAGCAAAAGCGATGTCAGGCCTCGTAGCGCTAGCTAGGTACATCAGTGAACCAATGATTTGAGAGTATCTCAATTGATCTATAGCCATGCCTTTGGATTTTCGAATCAACACGCTAGGATCATATGGTGTTTGAGATGGTGTGCAGTCCGAGTATCCAAAACGACTCAACACCTTCTCAACATAATGGGATTGCAAAAGTGTAATCCCACCCTCATTATCTCTCAGTAGCTTGATGTTTAAGATAACATCAGCCACACCAAGGTCTTTCATCTCAAAGTTCTGAGATAGAAACGACTTGACCTCCTCAATTACTTTGAGGTTGGTTTCGAATATCAGTATGTCATCAACATACAAGCACAGTATAACTCCTTCGCCCCCACCATGGCGATAGTATACACATTTGTCAGCTTCATTAACAACGAAGCCAACAGATGTCAGTGTTGTATTAAACTTATCATGCCATTGCTTAGGTGCTTGTTTCAGGCCATATAAAGATTTTATCAACCTACACACTTTTCCTTCCTGACCATCTATCACAAAGCCATCTGGCTGTTGCATGTACATTTCCTCGTTTAGCTCTCCATTCAGGAAAGCTGTCTTAACATCCATCTGGTGGACGATAAGACCATGCGAGGCCGCCAACGAGAGTAATACTCGAATGGTGGTCAGTCTGGCCACAGGTGAATAAGTATCAAAGAAATCTTCCTCTTCCTTTTGGTCATAGCCCTTGGCCACAAGCCTAGCCTTGTACTTTTCAATCGTACCATCGGGCCTAAGCTTCTTTTTGAACACCCACTTACATCCCAATGGTTTGCAACCATAGGGACGCTCAGTAATCTCCCATGTCCCATTAGCCATGATGGAATCCATCTCGCTGCGGACCGCTTCCTTCCAGTAGTCAGATTCTGGAGAGGCATACGCTTCTGAAATAGAAGTGGGAGCATCATCCACGAGGTACACGAAGAAATCATCACCAAAGGTCTTTGCAGTCCTTTGTCTCTTTCCCCTACCAAGGGTTTCCTCGTCATCCTCCTCAGGATTTTCATCATGTGTTCGTTCATAGTATTCCATAGGAATGGCAGGCTCAGGAGTCTCCTCAGATTCCTGTCTAGAAGTGCTTTGCATATCTCTCATAGGAAATATATCCTCGAAGAATGTAGAATCCTTAGACTCCATAATTGTACCAACCTTTTGGTCAGGTACCTCAGATTTCACTACTAGAAATCTATAGCCAACACTATTTTTAGCGTAGCCCAAATTAACGCAGTCCACGGTCTTCGGTCCAAGCTTGCGCTTTTTGGGGATCGGCACATTGACTTTCTCCAAACAGCCCCAAGTACGTAAGTACGAGAGTGTCGTTCTTCTCTTCGCCCATTTCTCATAGGGAGTGATCTCATTGTCCTTTGTCGGAACTTTATTCAGGACATGACATGCCGTCAATATAGCCTCCCCCACCATGCCTTGGATAAACCCGACGTATCTAACATGGCGTTAACCAAATCAGTTAGAGTACGATTTTTCCGCTCGGCAACCCCGTTTGACTGGGGTGAATAGGGAGGCGTCCTCTCATGAATAATGCCGTGTTCCGCACAAAAGGAGTCAAACTCACTCGAGAAGTACTCTCCACCACGATCCGACCGAACTCGTTTAATTTGTTTTTCAAGTTGTTTCTCAACTTCTGCCTTATAGATTTTAAAGTAGTGTAGAGCCTCATCTTTAGTATTTAACAGATAAACATAGCAATATCTAGTGGAATCATCTATCAATGTCATGAAGTATTTCTTTCCACCTTTAGTCAACACACCATTCATCTCACAAAGATCAGAATGTATGAGTTCTAATGGTGCCAAGTGTCTCTCCTCCGCGGCCTTGCGAGGCTTGCGAGGTTGCTTAGCTTGCACACATGAAAGGCACTTAGAACCTTTGGCTAAAGTGAAACTCGGGATTAAATCCAACTTAGCTAGCCGCGTCATAACACCGAAACTAATGTGACAAAGACGTGAATGCCAAACTTCTGATTCATTAACATTCGAATGAATATGGTTCATGACTTTATTACAAAAATCTGCGAGGGAAAGGCGGAACATTCCTCCGCTCTCATAACCTTTTCCAACAAAGAGTCCATATTTCGTAACAACTAATTTATTAGACTCGAAAACCAACTTAAACCCTTCTCTACATAGAAGGGAGCCACTAACGAGGTTCTTCTTGATGGCGGGGACATGCTGCACGTTCTTCAGCTGCACGATCCTTCCCGAAGTAAATTTCAGATCGACCATGCCAACACCATGAACAGAAGCACTCGCGCCATTCCCCATCAATACGGACCCGTGGCCTGTGACCTGGTAAGAAGTGAACAATGAAATGTCAGCACACACATGAACTCCTGCACCTGTGTCCACCCACCAATCGTTGGGCTGAAACACTGAAAAAACAGTAAATAAATTACCGTACCCAGATGCACCATTGTCATTGTTGCCCACAATCATGTTGACAGACTTGGAGTCCTGTCCTGGCTTCTTGTACTTGTTTGGGCACTTGTTGGCCCAATGTTCAGCCGAACCACAAGTAAAGCATCCCTCATCCTTCTTGTTCTTCTTGAAGGTCTTCTTACCCTTCTTCTTAAAGTCGGCATTGTGTTGTACACCGTTCTTTCCCTTGGGCTTGTGGGAATTGGAGTTCCTCTAGTTCACCATGTTGGCGACAGAAGTCCCCTCAACCGCTTTCCTGTTCGAGTCCTTTGCCCTTGAGTTCTGCTCAACACTCAGATGGCCAATGACATCCTCCATTGAGAATTCACGCCTCTGATGTTTCAGAGTAGTGGCAAAGTTCCTCCAGGAATTAGGGAGCTTAGCGATTATGCAACCCGCGACAAACTTGCCCGGTAACTCGCACTTCAGAAGCTCAAGCTCCTTAACAATGCATATTATCTCATGAGCCTGTTCCAGCACAGGACGGTTTTCGACCATCTTGTAATCGTGGAACTGCTCTATAATATACATCTCACTCCCAGCATCGGTGGCCCCGAATTTAGATTCGAGCGCCTCCCACAAGTCCTTGGCGACACGCACATGTAAATATGCGTCGACCAGTTTATCTCCGATCACGCTAAGAAGTGCTCCGAGAAATACGACGGTGGCCTCCCTAAACGCCTTCTCCTGTTCAGGAGCAATCGTTCCCGTGGGCACACCGGCGACCCAGAACACGTTCATAGCCGTGAGCCATAAAGTGGTCTTAGTCTGCCAACGCTTAAAATATGTACCAGTAAACTTATCCGGTTTCAGTGCAGCGGCAAAGCCACTTGTCGAAAAATTCCTACACATAATAGGTTTTTGGATTGCTGAGTAAATAGGCAATTTTCCGATTAATTTAATCCACGAATTAACTACTAGCATGGCATTGACACAAATAATAGCATACTGATATTCAATCATGCAAACACATACTACGCTAATTGTAGACAGATCTACGTATAACGCTAGCATGCCCAAAACAGAAAACAGTAGGAGCGGGATAAACGAGTTATACCCTCCAGTAGGCCATGCAGAGGCCGCGGCAGCGGTGACTGTAGCAGCGTCCTCGGCTGCCTTCTTGTCGGATTCGATCTTCTCGGCGGCGGCACGTTCGGCGTCGGTGGCCATGGTGATGACGAGGGCGACGCGGACGTAGAGGAAGTAGATGAACGGCGAGCAGTCGCGTAGTCGCTTCCCAAAAACCTATTCGCCCCTCTCCCGTACAGGATCCAGAGAGGCAAGGCTTCGGAGACCTGCTCTCCCGTCGACCGTGTATGCGGCGGACGGGATGGAGTCACCGGCGGCAGCAGCAGCAAAGGGACGACGACGGGCGTGGAGGCAGATGCGTTCTGTATTTCGGCGGCTAGGGTTGGCAGCGCCCCACATATATATGTGCGGCCGCGCGTGGAGAAACGTGGGCCGAACCCACGTCCAAGTCGGTAGCCCACGATCCGACGTCTCAGATCGTGGCCCTACCTGTCAAAGACTCTCCGTTCCTGACCGGCAAAAAGAAGCGCATAGGAGTGAGCTCGGCTCGCGCGGCGCGGCGCGTCGTGGCGTGGCGTGGCGTGGCGTGGCGAGGCGAGCGGAGGAGGAGGATTGCGCGAGGACCTCATCTCTTCTCAAGCTCCAATAGCATGAGGGAGAGAATCCCTTATAAACCACTCCAACTCTCCTTCCACTTCCATGGTGGGACTAAACTTCCCACCACTTTGTCATGCCACCTACATGGGCCCTTAGAGATCAAATCTGAAATTGTCATATGGGCTCTAGGCCCATCTCAGATTTCAACAAGTGGCACATCTCGGGATGTGCCCATTCAAGTCTTCATCAGCTAATTAAAGCACCTATACAAACACACCGCGCCATCGTGCAGCTACCCAGGGAGTGTTTCCAATCTTCTCCGTCTAGGCGATTAGATGGTATTGATGGTTGTGATAAGAGACCAGTTTTTCTACTCTCGGGGTGTAGGTACACCCGAGTTTGGAAAAAAATAGAAAAAGGTAATCAAACAATGTCAAAAAAATCCGAATTTTGGGGATATGAAACTTCATCAAATGTTCAAGCTTTCTGCAAAAATTTACAGAAAAATAACATCAGAGGAGCTCTCGGCAAAAAAAAACAAAATCAATGCTCTATATTTGTGCACTGTTTGAGCATTGATTTTGTTTTTTTGTGAGAGCTCCTCGGATGTTGTTTTTAGCTGAAATTGTGCAGAAAGTTCAGATTTTTTAGACCTTGTTTTATCACATTTTTCAAAGTTTTTTAAACTCGGGTGTACCTACACCCGAGAGTAGCCACAACTTTTCCTTGTGATAAGAAGGAATTATGGAACAACAGAGTCTAAAGATGAGGCATTAGCTAAGGAATCATTAAACTAATGCTCATATTATTTGCCAACATAAAGGGAGTAGCTTTTCACAGAGTACCAACTGCATGTGTCGTTTTTCAGTCCTATGTATATGTAAGTATATCGGAAATTCACTTTTGCTCATAGGTGACGCCACTCTCTAAGTATATGGAGTACATAGGAGCGCTTTAAATAGCATTAAATAATGAATATTTTCATATATACTTTTTATATCTCTCTATTTAAGTCTCATGATACAGTTGGTGATTTTGTACAGTATGTGTGAGATTACCAGAAAGGGGACGCATGCAAAAATATAAAATCAGCAGTTATTTGGCAACTGTGGCTACAATGGTCCTGCATTAATGAGTATAGACTGTCAACAGGCTACTTTTTTGTCGCCTCTGCTTATCCTGTACTCATACTTTGGGAGGCATTAAAGTCTCAATCAATATCCGCTTGAACCTTCTGCATTTGCTTAAATGATAAGCAAGCCCACATACCTTCTTCTTCCTCGTGTGTCTTTGTTGATTCAAACCTAGCAATTCTTCTATCCTCTATATGCCTACACCTTCCATGGCACCAGATCCACTGAATGCTTCAAATTCTTACTATATGCTACTTCGAGAGTTGTTCTTTCGTTTGGTCCTTGGTCTTCAAGTTGAGTCTTCCCTTTCCATGGAGATAATTGCCTTTTGGTTGTGGCTCCAACAAGGGAATGGCCAAGTTGGTTATCTACAACACATATACTCTCTTGGTGACAACCATTTTCGCGCGATTGTTTCTTCTGCAAAACGTTTTCTGGAAGTTCTCCATTTCAGGTTCGCTGGTTCAGAGGCCAGATCTATACCAAAAAGTGACTTTCAGAGCCAAGCTATTGAAGGAATTTCTCTCTACCTCAATACTATCTGTTATGAGGCCTTAGAAGATCTTCGAGAAAGAATAGAGATGAATTTTGTCCTTAATCAGATGACATACCTACGCCAAGAAGCGTATGGACAGTCCATGACTAATCGGGTTCCTCCTCCAAGATCGGTAAGAACCGGGGTTAATATTTCATTATCCATGACCAGATCTGTTAGTTGTAGAAGGTTTTACCCTTTTGTGATTTGCTTTATCGTCTATGCAGATGACAGATCTATACCAAGATAGGTATGGAGAATCCTCGAATGGACAGATTCCTAAAAGCTCGGTGAGAGTAGTTTAAATCTATAATAATGAAATATCTGTTAATAGTTTGTGAAGTATTTTCTCCTTCTGATTCACCAAGTCATCTATGCAGAAGCATCTTCTTACCAAGATCAAGGCTTTGTATACTAAAACTCCAAAGCATCATGGAGAAGGCACAAGTTCTAGAAATATCCATGTTCAAACAAGTCAAATGCGTCATGGAGAAGGCTCAAGTTCAAGGAACATCCATGCTCAAACAAGTCATATGCTCCGCCATGATAGAAAGGACGAAGTATATGATTATCAGTCAACCTCCCGTTTGGTAACATTGTTGGATAAGTTGAGCTTAAGAGAGAACCATAATGATGGAGTAAGAAAATCATCGTCACTGATCAATTTTTTTTTTTTTGCGAACTTTTTTTTTTGCGAACCTGATCATCGTCACTGATCATTCTTTGCATGTTCATTCGTTTGTATTCCAATAAGAATTGATAGCTTTCAACCAAATATCTAGTGCAGTTCATAGCTTGAAGAGAAAATAATAATATATTCCTCCGCAGATCACGCAACATGTATCTGATGTTCCACCTGATGAGAGAACTTTGTTCGTGACATTTTCTAATGGCTATCCACTGACCAAGGATGAACTACACGATTTTTTTATGAGGTATGCCTATCATTTAAGTTTTTTTTGCGAGAATTTCAGGTTTTATTACATATGTAATTTCACCATTATGTGTTAGGGGAGTTGTATGGTTATTGATTACTGGTAATAAGCCATGTAATATCGGAGTCAGCGGGAAATTAGTGAACTGAATTTCTAATGTTTGCATAATTTGATGTGATGCATAATTTTTTTATAGATAGTAGGCCTGTTAAGCCTGACTTTAAATTATTAATTTTCTAAACGGCTACAATAGAGATACAAAGTGCCAAGGAAACAACTTATAGGGCAGCAAACAAGAGGAAGCTAACAAATGTAAAACAGAAAATGCGGAGCTTGGAATCGACGATGCAATCACCAAAGTGAAGGTGAAAGAGGAACTTGTGGAAAGCTGTATTGCAGGTATCATGACCGTCTATTTGACGTCGTGATTGTTGTAGCTATGAGCACCGCGAGCCCACTTCTGACCGCTCTAGTGTCATTAGCAAACCTTAACCAAGCCCCTCTTTGGCATCTTCTGTCACTATTCACACGCGAAGAGCTGCCCCACACAACACAAGTAGATGCGCCACGCAAGATTCCTGCTTCATGGCGTGTGTGCAATATAGAGAGAGGTTGCGAGAGAGCAGCCATGGGGAGGAGAGAGCGAGAAGGAGGAGGAGGAGAATGAGAAGAAGAAGAAGACCTGCCTCCACACTCTAGGATCTCCTCCGCATGGGTTGTCCTCCTCCCCTTCTTCCCCGGTTCCTTCCACCCCCTCGCTCTCTGCTCTCCGGTGCGGTCTTCCACCAATCATTTCTGGGTGCTAGATCTAGATGTCGATGATGTTTCAGTGTTTCAGTGTGATCTAGGATCTCCTAACTGTGATGACGCTGCGTGACCTGGGGGCGCTGGGAGTCGAATCCGCAAGTTTGCACTTGGTGGCCGGTTGGTGCCTCGTAGCTCTTCGTCTCGGGGGGTCGAGGTTGGACAACTGTGCCGCCAGGATCTATCAGCGCTCGTAAGTTACTTCATCTTACTCCTTCACCTGGTTTGCTTGGCTTTAGCCTAGTTTCACCTGTGTCCTCCGTCTTGTTGTAACCTGGTGTATATATCACCTCGTTGGCAATGTAGATGCTGGGTAGGGGGCCAACAGCGCCATCGGCGCCCGTGTCTGCTTCTTCTGCATTATACAATTAGTCTCCTGACGCCACACCGGTGTCCGTGTTGTTGTTGCCGATTCGATCGAGTGGAGCAAGAGAGAGGAACGAGAGGGAAAAACGAGATAGAGGTTTTGTTCGCCGGGCGGACTCTCCCAACTTTTCCGTTCTATTCCTCTTAGTTATTCCGTTTACAAAGCAATCTAGCTAACTAACCCAGCCAGCCCACTGCGATCCGGAATTGGCGTGCCATCCCACGACGTCCATCTCGCTAGCTTGCCACGCTGATCGGGGAGTACAAAACGGAAACAACAAAGCCAGGGCGATGGTGCATACGACCCAGCCCCTTCCTACTTCTACGTGCATGCTGCATGTGTACATCACATCACCAGCCATGCAAGGTTTATTATAAAACAGAAAAGCTACCACGTCGCTGGAGGTTATTAGGCCAACATTTCTCGCCCTTAAACTCCAGTTTTCTTGCCAATTTCTCCGACCCCAGCCTTTGCCGCATCTCCACATGGTGCACACGACCCAGAGCCTTCGTCAGCATATCGGCGAGCTGATCTGAGGTTCCGATGTGATCTAGCTCCATATGCCCCTCTTCCACACACTCTCGGATGAAATGATACCACACATCTATGTGTTTGGATCCGTCATGGTGAATAGGGTTCTTCGCGAGTACAATCGCTGATTTATTGCCCACCATCAGCTTGAACTTGACTGGTTCTTCTCCCATCATCTCAGCAAGCAAGCGGCTTAGCCAAAGCCCTTGACATGTAGCTGCCGCGGCTGCTACGTATTCAGCTTCGCAAGAACTGATTGCGACCACCTTTTGCTTCTGCGAAGTCCATGAGATGGGATTCCCACTCAAGAAGAACACCAGATCTGAAGTGCTTTTCCTGTCCCCAACATCACCGGCGTGATCAGTGTTACTGTATCCCAGCAGTCCTTTTGTTCCTCCTCGTGCATAGCAGCAGCCATAGCTCAGCGTACCTTGCACATGCCGCATAATCTGTTTGACTGCTTTCCAGTGGGTCATGGTTGGTTTCTCCATGAATCTGCTCACCATTCCCACTGCGTAAGTAATGTCAGGCCTTGTGTGTGTCAAGTACCTCAAGCTTCCAATGACGTTGCGGTAGAGAGAAGGATCACATGACTTGGCTTCGTCTTCCTTTCTCAGCTTGAGTCTGCACTACATTGGGGTGTGACAAACATTGCAACCAGCCATCTCGGCTGCCTCAAGTATCTTCTCTGCATAGCTGCGTTGACACAGTGTGATTGTGCTCTCTAACTGAACTACTTTGATCCCCAAGTAGTAACTTAGGAGACCGAGGTCGCTCATCTTGAATAGCCGCTGCATTTGATCCTTGAACTCACATATGTGAGCTTTGTCAGTGCCGGTGATGATCAAGTCATCAACGTACACCCCACCAGCAAGTATGAATGTGCATCTCCACGCCGATAAACAGCATGCTCCAGCGGACTCCTGCTGAACCCAAGTGAGCAGAGGGTTTCCTCCAGCTTGGCGTACCTGGCTCTTGGTGCCTCGTGCAGCCTGTACAGCTTCAGTACTTCGCCTTCTCTACCATCGACAACATATCCCGGTGGCTGCGCGACATAGACTTCCTCCGCCAGTTCACCGTTAAGGAAGGCGGACTTTACGTCCATATGATGAACCTCCCACCTGGAGTGCACGGCGAGAGCAAGGAAGAGCCGCACGGTCTCCATTCACGCTACAGGCGCAAAAACTTCTTCAAAATCCACGCCCTCGCGTTGTCCGTAACCCTTGGCTATCAACCTGGCCTTGTGCTTGATGATTTTTCTGTTGGGGTCGCGCTTCACCTTGTACACCCATTTGAGGCCGATCGGCTTGTACCCGTGGGGAAGGGTGGAGAGTTGCCAGGTTGAGTTCTCCACGATTGCGTCCATCTCTGCATCCATAGCTTCCTTCCACGCCGCACTGTCCAGGGCCTCACTGATGTTGGCCGGCTCCTCTACAATGAGGAGACAGTGCTCCATAGCCTCGCGAATAGCCTCCCCATCTGTCTCATCGAGGATGCAGGAGACGCGTTGGTAGCGTATGTTGCCGGTGTCCACATCTCAGCGGTTGTCATCTTGGCTCAGTGAGTGGCCCAACGGATCTGGCGAGCCGTATCTGGAGTGTGTGTACCTTCAGTTGGCGTCATTGGCGAGCCCTGCGATGATGATGATCTCATGCCCGCGGACATCCCCCCTCCCCGAGGCCGGTGTGCCGTGCATGCTCTGCACCAGCGTGCCGACGCCTGGAGTTGCCACCCTCGAGGCTGGTGTAGTGGGAGTGGCCCCCCTTTTGGTGATGCCGACGGTGTAGCAGCGCCTACGTCCAACTCGTGGATGCCGTGTGTCGTGGTGTATACCACGGTGAAAGTGGCGGACATGGGCATCGCTCTAGCTAGGCACATCTGGTGCGCCCCAGGCCCACGGCCGCCTTTCCTCGAATACGACGTCGCCTGTCACCTGCAACTTCTTGGTCACGGGGTTGTACGCACGGTAGGCCTTTGAGCACTCCTCGTGCCCTACAAAGATCATAGGCGTCGGGCGGTCAGACAGCTTAGTGATGCCCGACCCTGTCTTCTTCACATGCACCGTCCACCCAAACGTGCGCAGATGTTGCTTGTTAGGCTTACGGCCGTGACACTGCTCATATGGGGTGACACCCTCCAGGCTTCTCATTGGCGCGCGGTTCAGCAAGTACACTTCTGTCTTCACAGCTTCAGCCCAGAAGAACGCCGGCACACCCATGCTCTTGAGCATGCATCTCGCCATCTCCACGACCGTATGATTGCGCCGTTCCACAACACCATTTTGCTGAGGTGAGTAGGGTGTTGTGGTGTGGTGCTTGACCCCCTGTTTCTCACAGTAGGCCTCGAACTCGATGGAGTTGAACTCCCCTCCGCGGTCTGAACGGAAGGCCCGAAGCTTGCACCTGCCTTCCGCCTCGGCTATATATGACCTAGACTTTCTTGAAGCGCTCATATGCCTCGTCCTTGGACCTAAGCAGCTCGATCCACATGTAGCAGCTGTAGTCGTCAACAAACAACAGGAAGTATTTGTTGCCGCCTGGTGTCATTGGAGTGATAGGCCCGCATAGATCAGTGTGCATGAGCTCCAGAGCGTGCTGTACGCAGTATGTCGTGGTTTGCGGGAACGGGGCGCGATGTTGCTTCCCGAGGGCGCACCCGTCGCAGTACTGCTCGACTCGGTCGATGAATGGCATCCCCCGCACAAGTTGCTTGGTAGACATGGTCCGGAGTGCGCGGAAGTGCAGGTGTCCCATGTGCGCATGCCATCGCCATGACGCATCATCCCCTTGCGCCATGAGGCACACAGGAGTGTCGATGGTGAGCACCCCAGTGTAGAGCCGGCTGCCCGACCGCATGATGCGCGCCAGCATGCGCCTTGAGGGATCCCTGATGGCCATGACCCCGTCTTCTATGGTAGTGATGCAGCTGGCTTCATCGAGCTATCCCACCGAGATGATGTTGCTGGGCAAGGTGGGGATGAATTAGACACCGGTGAGTGCGCACTGGTTCCCGCTGTTGCAGCGGAAGACGACGGATCCGCGCCCCTTGATGGACACCATCGAGTCATAACCAAACTTCACCGTCCCGTGCACGGATTCGTCCAGGGACGTGAACGCCCGCCGATCACCGGTCATATGACTGCTAGCTCCAGTGTTAAAGAACCAAAGACCATCAGGAGACGACACAGGGACTACCTTTTCCTCGTTTAGGTATACCTCTTGAGGCGTGACGACATGAGAGTTTTTTACGTTGGTGACCATGGCCATCAGGAGGCCCTGTTCAATCTCGTCGCCGCCTTGCGCCAGATTGGCATGCTCTTGCTGCCCTTTCCTTTCCCGCTCGCGAAGCCATGTGCGACACTCCTTTTTCCAGTGCCCTAGGATTCCCCAGTGGTGGCACTTTCCTTTATTCTTCTTCCCGCCCGAGCCGCCGGATCCGCTTGCGCCCTGGTTCCTTGGCGCAGACCTGCCGCCGCCCGCACCCTTGAATTTAGCGGGCGATTTGTTCTTGCCGCCGCCTGCACTGGATGACGACCCACCGCCGCCGCCGTGCTTCTCTCTGGCCAGCCACTCTTCATGCGTGAGAATAAGGCGCCCCGTGGACTGCGTGGCATCGTCGAGATCATAGTGGTCCTCGCATGCCGAGAAGCGCCCGACGAGCTCCTCGATGAACATGGTTTTCAGATCGATCAGGGATTCGATCGCCATGGCCATCGGGCGGTATCTGCGGCACCACATAGAGAAACTTCGGGACGGCCTTCTGCTCGGTGACGGGGTCGCCGTACAGCTCCAGATCGGCGACGAGGGCGGAGAGGCGCAGCCCGAAGTCCTTGACGGACTCCCCGTCTTTGAAATGGAGATCCTCGAAATCTCGCCGATGCACCTACGCCTTGGCCTCGCGGGCGCGCTCGCTGCCCATCCGCATGGTCTTGCTGGTCTCCCACGCCATCTTCGCCGTGTCCTTCGCGTCCAGCACGCGCAACATCTCCGGCGGGACGCCAGTGAGGATGATCTGCAGCGTGCGCCGATCGTCGTTCTCGTCGGCGGCGTCGTCGGTCACCGCAGACCAGACGCGGGCGACCTACAACATAACTTGCATCACCAGCGCTCACTCCTGGTAGTTTGTGCGCGTGAGCACTATGTACGAGCCGGACTCCTCTCGCACGACGCAGTACTCGCCGCTGCCGCCGCCGGTGAGGCGCACGAGCGGCGCCTTGGATGAGGGCGTCTGCGTCGGCGTCTTCGTGCCGCCCTTGTTCTTCCTATCCAACTCGTCACCGTACATGACTACGACGGATCAAACACCACCGCCGCGCCAAGGATCAAACACCCGGGCTCTGATGCCAATTGTCGTTGCTGATTCGATTGAGTGGAGCGAGAAAGAGGAACAAGAGGAAAAAACAGAAACGTTTTGTTCGCCGGGCGGACTCTCCCAGCTTTTCCGTTCTATTCATCTTAGTTATTCCGTTTACAAAGCAATCTAGCTAACTAACCCGGCCAGCACGCTGCGATCCGGAATTGGCGTGCCATGCCATGACGTCCATCTCGCTAGCTTGCCACGCTGACCGGGGAGTACAAAACAGAAACAACAAAGACAGGGTGATCGTGCATACGACCCAGCCCCTTCCTACTTCTACGTGCATGCTGCATGTGTACATCACATCACCAGCCATGCAAGGTTTATTATAAAACAGAAAAGCTACCACGTCGCTGGAGCTTATTAGGCCAACACGTGTATGTGGTGATTAGTCCTTATTTTGCTAATGGTCATGGTCTGCGGTGAGGGGATTATATTTTTCCTCTCATGTTTAACTTTTTGCCTGCTGTGTTATCCTTTATTCTACACAGGGGTTCTTCAGCTAGTCATATCTCTTCGGTTATCTCTGATCTAATTCCACATGGTATTACTCATCTTCAGTATGCGGATGATACACTGGTTATGGTTCAAAATTCGGTTAGGTGTATTGCCAACCTAAAATTCTTAATCCTTTGCTTTGAATACCTCTCGGGGTTTGAAAATAAATATTTACAAGAGTGAGGTGCTTGTGATGGGTGGCTTTAGGAAGGAATCCATTCAGGTCTCTAATCTTATAAACTACGAACTTGGCTCCTTCCCTTTTAAATATTTGGGGATCCCTATCTCATCTTCTAAGGTGTGTACAAAATACTTTGCCCCCATGGATCTTTAAGGTGGGCAATAGGGTTATGTCGTGTTGTGGTACATATAATACGGTTGCTGGAAAAGTTCTCCTCACTTCCTCTTGTCTTTCCTCTCTCCCAATGTTCCTTATGGGGTTTTATAGGCTACCTAAGGGTACCCACACTATGCTTGATAAGCATCGTAGCAGATTCTAGTAGAATTCGGCTGTCATTAAAAAGAAGTATAAGTTAGTCCAGTGGAAGATCATTTGCCAGCCTAAAAGCCACGGTCGCCTGGGCATTATTAACATGTCGATTATGGATTGTTGCTTAATTGTCAAATGGTGGTGGTGCATTCTTCTGGCTTCCCATGGGACTTTGTGGTTTGATATTCTTAAAGCAAAAAAATTCCCTCCACTAGTCATCTGCTGGCTTGCCTAATAATGGATCCCAATTTTGGTGGCTTTAATTAAGGTCAAAGATGTTTTTTGATCTCATGTGAAGTTTATTGTTAATGATGGGAAATCTAGTCCCTTTTGGCTTTAGTAACCTTCGTAATTCTGATTGGGATTTAGCCTTTCACTGATCGCTATCTCCTGTAGAGTTGGAACAATGGCATCAACTTGATGCCACTTTCCTCACACTCTCGAAGATTCTGGAGTCGGTGGTCTAGCCTCACTCCCCATTTGGAATTTTTTCGGTTGAATCGCATTAGCATAGGCTTATTGCTAGGTCATGTTGTTATAAGTTCAAGGGTCTCCGGTGGGCTAGTGTTCCACCGAAAATTAAGATCTTTATTTGGAAAGCCATCTGTGGGAAGCTTCCCGCGGCAGATCAAATTAGGAAGCGTAATGCTCGATCTGCTTCTACTTGCTCTTTGTGCTCCAAGCCAGAAAATTCTGACAATATGATGTTTTCATGTGACATTGCCGTTCTCTTCTGGAGTTGTAATCGATCATGGATGATTGTTAGCTGGGCTCCAACCGGTTTTTTCTCAATTACTGCTGCGTTTTAGTGCGTTATCTGCCCAATTGAGACGGATATTCTAGTTTGGGTTTGCTGCTGTCAGTTGGGCTCTTTGGACTACTCGCAATAAGTTTACCATCGAGCATGTGTTCCTGTCAAAACCAGCTGACGTTATTTCAAATCCCTTACTCTAATGCAGTAGTGGAGGCCTCTGGTTAAGAGCGAAGCCATGGACCTACTCAGCTCCCGCTTCAGGGCTACGTCGAACTCTCTATCTCCAAGGGTGCAGGCTCTAGCTTAGTGGACGCCTGGTCGTCATTTTCTATTTTTCTTTTGGTACCTGCTTGTTGGCATGTGTGTCATTTATGTACTATTCCTATGGGATTTGTTGGTTGTTGGTTGTTGTGCAACTTCTTAGACTTTTTCAATCGTTGTAATCGGTGTTGTGAACCTCCTTTGGATTTATCTATAAAGTCGAGCAATGGCATGTTGTCTAAAAAAGAGACAGAGGAGAGAGGAGGGTCTGAGAGAGAGAACATAGGATAGATAGAGGAGAAGACTAGAGAGAGAAAGGGAATGAAGAAGAGACATCATGAAGTTTCTTAAGAGAGAGAGAGAGGGAGGGAGAATGTAGGGAGACAACATGTGGGACAAAGTACTACTACGAATCACATTAGGGACGCAGGCTATGGTTGAGATCTCGAGGGGAGGGAATCCAGTACGAACGACATAGAAGGTACTATGGAGCTCAACCTTGAAAAAAGCATTCATAGGAACTTGGTGTGTGTTTATGTGTTTGTGTGTGTGTGTGTGTAGGAAAGCAATGCAGGCCCTTGTTTATTTTAAAGAAGGCTAAATCACACTGCATACTCATTCGTCCCCATCGCCAAAGAGGACCCCCTGCACTCTGGCCTTGGCGGAATGGGTGTCATACCATCGGCATGTAGAGAAGCTCGCCTAAAGCATACCACAATAAATGGTGACAAAATCAGAAGCAGGAGAAAAACAAAGGGTTATTTTGCAAACACCAAAGCGAAGTCCACACTATCACCACAACCACCATTGACTGCCTCACAACCATGCACCGACCCGTATATTAGGAGCAGAGGTCGATGCCTCCAACAATATAACGAGTCTGTAGCGCCACTCCAACAATCCAGGTTAATGATTTTCACCCAAAAATCAAGGAATATGATTGTGTAACCTCGATGAGGCCTCCAGGGAAGATATTGATGTCCAAGAACATCGTCGTTATCGGCACATACCACTATCACGCAAAAGCTATTTCCAAGGCACCGCGACACCCATTCATCTAAAGGCCTATCGCCACACCCCCGAAAAGGATAGATGTGAACTGCTGGTCAAGATGACACCCAAATCTAGGCATCATAGACGGCCCGCAAACCACGACCAATTGTCAGGAAGACCACTTTGTTGCCTTAGCAGCCAACTCCGGCTTTCAAACCCCACGTATTCACAACAAAAGAAGAAAGAAATCATATCTTCGCAACCATGAGACCCAATGCAGACTAGTAGATCTCCAAGCACGAACCACCAGTTGGCAACAAAACCCCTCTTAGATCTAGACTACCATCCTGGTCCAAAGAACCAAAATACAACTTCGACATTGGGTTCATACTCACACACACTACTAGCTAGCAGCAGAGAGGAGGGAGATGTGCTCCATCCGAACTTCCAAAATGAACTACCACATCATCGTATGCTAGAGCTCCACCTGATAGAGGCGTTAACTTAAGATCCACAAAGCACCACCAACATAGGAGGGTGCCAAACACATCGCTGACTCTTGGTCGACCGGAACCAGGATGTTCTTGTCGCCCAGCCGCCAAACATAGGTGCGCCACTCGCTACTGTAACGAGGTGCACATGGAGATCGTCTCGATGACGCCATCCTCGAGCTTCATGAGCTCTCTGGATGCCGCTCTGCGAGGATCCGAGAGTTGTAGTGAAAAGTGTTTGGTGGGCTGGAATGGTCACCTACCATGTAGCCCCGGATGGAGCGATGCGGGGACATTGAACAGTTTCGGCATAAGGTATGTGATGCATAATTAATAGTTAAATTTGGAAAAGTAGAGCTTTCATAGAATTTGCTACGAAAAGGTAAAAGCATTAAGTTGTGACTAAACTCCACCGCAATAATAAGTTGTCACTAAACTCCACTCCACATGTGGTCCATAATGGCATGTTTTTTGTCGTAGTGTGTTTGGCAACTTTGGCGAAGCGGATGGGAGTTTAGAAGAGGGGGTTAGGGTAATAGAAAATCTTATGTCATTTTATTTTCTAGTGCTGTGTTTGGTATCTGGTATCTACAGGGAACTATGTGTGGGAATTTTAGAGAGTTTGTGCGAATTGGTGAGAGATTAAGTAAGATACGGTGTCACTAGTTTGACTCTTGAAAACGAAAACACTTCACACAGGACACTTTGCTGGACGACACTTAGACGATGGCTAATCTAACAGGCCGGTGATGTTTAGCCTTGTGCTTGAATGGTGGATATGGTGTGTCGTCTGTATTTCGTGTGGTACATGTCGTGCATGTAGAAGTGAAACTCGAAAATGATATTTGGTGCAACTCTTTACACGCCGAATCTGATAGTACGGTGGAGGGAATATACCCACCTCATGTTTCTATTGATCTTGATCAAATAATACCACCAATCTTTGGATGAGTTGGAGTAACCCCATGCGCTGGTGTTAACATTAATAAGCCCAAACAACACTTTTATCGCATTGTAAATCCGCCAGATGAACCTACACTTTTCGGGCCCCTTTTTGCAAAGTTGAGATAAGCCATCCTCTACATTGTAATATATTAGCTGTCCGCACCCTTTCTTGCAAGATAAGCCAAGAATATTTTTTGCTGTTATACGGCAATCAATTTTTCCAAAATCTGGCTTAATTAACTAAATCATGTGGAGTCAAGCCGAGTGGAATATTCCAATCATGTTGACTACTCTACCGAAGCTCTAAGGTTCCAAACAACTTAATTCATGTTGTTATCGCTTTAGTGTCTTGCAAATTGGCCCAAAGAAGAAAAAAATAACCAATGATGTGTTCTACAAAGAGCCCAAAATTTATCTTAATATTGTTGATCCATCAATCATACTAAAAATATCTCTCTCCATGGTTAGGTTCCTATACAAGAATTTTTTAAATGGATAGCGCAATGTCTTTTCGTTTGCGGACCCCAAGCGAAGTTGCATGCCAAAAGGGTGCAATTTTACCATGTCGAATAGTGGTTTTGGTAACATCATAGAAGAGGTCCGTATCAATGGCGTCGTAAGGGAGTCTTAACCCTATGCCCTATCCGGGTCTTCCCATGGAAGCCATGACCAACATCATAGCTTGTGAATTAATGACCGATAAACAATGTGTTTCTCACTGCCATGCCATGCAAGTTAATTAATTAATACGCTTGCACATGATCTTGTACACACTTCGCAAATGATGCAGTGACAGAGGAAGATCTAGGTGTGGCAGTGGGAATTGAGTGTAGACATCCCAAAAATCACAGAAGGATGCCATTTAGATCGATGGACGAACAAGAGTATTAGGCACTAAGAGCTTTTGCAGCACATTGGTAACATGACCGATAACCTCAAGCTTGCAAAATGCTCAACACGTTGCTGTTATCTTCTTTGATAGGCACCAGAAAAACCGTCGTGATGTCCTCATAAAGGGACGTGTGAAGACATACACTCCAACCTCTGAATCTGTGAAGGCGATTAATAGATGTCACAAAATCTGAAATCTACTAGTTACAGTGGTCAATTTGATAGTAGATATGATTGACATAAAAGATAGGAAATGATATAATAAGGAACACAAAATGAATTTCAGAAGAAAATTCCGTAGATTAAATTCATTGCATTAGTTTTGCCTATATATGCAGTTTCTAATTTTGTTTCATTAACTTCTTCCATGTCACAGGCACTATGGAGATATTGAAGAAATAAGTGTAGAGGAGCCAATCGAAAGTAGGCCACCACTATACGCACACGTTACATTTTTCTCGCAGATGACACTCTTCCGTGTTCTAGATGGGAATCTGAGAGTCAAGTTCATGACCAGGGGAAAACATCTATGGGCTCGACAGTTTGTGCCAAAGAAGAAGAAGAACACTGATGTCTGATGACCTAAGCCTGATTTCATATACATTCAAGAAAATTTTATGCCAAGCATTCTGGAAGCATACTCGAATGGAGTCTGCACTTGTAAGATTATTCTTGTGCATATATAATTCTTGTGCCTTCTGCACCTTATTACACATCTGTATCCCAGAATTACGGACAATGTTGTGAACTTCAGACGCATGCATGAGGACTCAAATTTGTACTTGTTAAGTATTAGAAATCCATATTGTTGGTGCGTACAATGGTGTTAAATCTTGAAATTCCTTCCTAGAACTGGAATGCTAATTATTATTTTGCGGGAATCCTGGAATGCTATTGTAGTATATAGAAAATAATAATTAGCACTATAGTTCCATAGTGAAAAAGAATGGAAAATATACCCATAATTTGTGGTGTTAAATTTCTAATTTTGATCAGACATCTAATTGGTAACTAAAAGCATGTACTCCCTCCGAAGGAGTACACTTTATTGCACTGTAAGCAAACTGCACAACAATGTTTATCTCTTCTCAACTGAAGCTAGTAAAAAGGAACTAATTGCTCAATTTATTGAATTGTAAGGAAACTGCACAATTTTTTATTACAAATATTAAATCAAGGTGTATTCAGGAAATGGAATAGCTAAAATGGCCACCGAAATTGGGTTAAATAGATAGTTGCACGAGACGTTATGGGAGATAGCCCACTCCGTGAACAAATGGTATTTTTCTTATTTGGATTCTTCCCGTAATTTTATCACAAGCTACTTAAGCAATATTAGGACTCCTTGCAAATTTTAATATATTTGAAAATATTTAGATATTGTC
>LR738709.1:58559598-58595610 GCA_902687465.1 Secale cereale | reverse complement strand
CCCCCCTCAATATAGCTAAAAAAATGTTAAGATTTTAATTCACTTTCCTTACCTCAAATCTTCAATCAAGATGTAGTAAAATTTTCAAGTGGAAAAGAGCCAATTGGTTTATATGGATATTTCCACGGGATGCAATGAGAGATAGTCCATTTGGTGAACAATTAATGGTCATCTTACTTGCATTATTCTAGGATTTTTATCATAAGCTATAGAACCAATATTACGAGTCGTTGCCAAAATTTCATATTTTTGACAATATTAAGATGCTGTTTCATTTTATTTCCTCTAAAATAGGTAGAAAAGAATCTAAATAAATAGTATTACATAAAATTGGTGATTTAAATTCACGTTCATTATTACGTTACAAATGTTAAACTAAGAGGTAGAGAGTTTTAAAGTGAGAAAGAGCTCAGCTGGTCATTGAAATTGGTTTATGTGGTATAAAGTTGGAGATGTGTTGTGAATGTTATGTAACAATATTTGAGAGAGTCCATTTTGCGGGCAACCTTGTATTTAAATTTTATGTATTGTTACCAAATGTATATGACCGACTCATGCACCAACATTAGTACTTCACACCATGTTTTAGTAAAAGCAACTACAATTTTTTTTTTGCTAATCACACACAAAAACTCACTTTGACTTTCCCCAAAATAACTGAATATTCTATCTGTTCCATGCGCATGATGTACAATTGTATATGTGTACTCGTATATATTGTTTCTGTGATTTTAACTCTTCATTTCTTATATGTATAGTTCAAAATTGAGTTTATTTCACCCGCAAAAAGAATTGAGTTTATTTCAATAAGTGGGCAAAAAATAATATTAAAATAGAATTCAATGGCATGTGGGGAATCCTTACTTTGGTCCTAAACAAAAGCTCCACCACTCAACATTTTCAGATCCGATCACTCAAGGGACACGACCTTGGCCTGGCAGACATTTGGGACTCACAACTTGTTTGCCCACATGTCAACCACCAAAGATGATCTATCTCAAGTCACTAGAAAATATTTGTCCTCAACAGTATACCCACCCCAAAAACTCTCTTCTGCCCCAACGCTCTGGCACCATTCCTGCATGACTGGTCGGAGCGACCCCGATAACCTCACGAACACCCGTGCAGGGTGGTACTTGGGCATGGAAGAGCCCAACGTGCCCCTCCAGCCTCTTCGTCAATGGAGTCTCCTCCTATTGGCGTGCTCCAAGACGCAATGCCGAGCCTCGCATTGGTGGTCCAACCCAAATTAGAAACCAACTAGTCATTGTAGACGTCAACATCACTATCATCAAGTTTAGACTTTAGACAAAAATATGATTGCTTATGTGTCTGTCTTTGGAGTTCAAGGACGATGCCGCTCACGGTCACTACAACATTCAACATCATCCGAGAATCATATCCATGCACTAGACTTGTGTGGTTCTCCTTAGAGTCCAACGAAAACGATCCTCGGGTATCCCCGGTGTGAGCCGTATCACAAGCCTTGTAAAAGGTTGCATTCACCTCCATCCACAGCCATAACCACATAGGAAATATGATCCTCACCTTGTGAGCCCATTCCGTCGTCTACTACTTTGCTAGTCCCATCGCCAGGGGAGGCCAGGGCTAGGTGGCAGCGGCGGACCGGTGTCAGACAAACATTGCAATTGACTAGATGGCAGTGGCAGACCCGCGACGTACCAGATAGAATGGAATGGACAAGAGGGTGGGGTTGTTTCCATTGATCCCATTTTTGCATGACACCCCTTAATTGGTGAGGCCCAAAGAGGCTTAATTGGATCAATCAAGTCTCCTCTCCATTGTTGATGACATCGACAATTTGTTGCCTTCCCTGAACATCTATATTTTTTGCTAAATTTAAAACAAACTAATAAGACATACCAATCAGAAAGTAAAAGTAAAATAATAGAAAAATCAATATCACTACCAAGAAATTTAGACAAGCACCCTAGTTATTACAGGTTGAGACTAGATTCAATGGATTCTACCCTTCTTTGACCCCCCACCCCCAATGATCCAATCTTCACAGATAAAGGTTGGAGCAGACGGGGTGAGAGGCAAGATGATCTTTAGAAACTAGAATTGGCTAAAATCCATGGCACTCAGGAAAATCTTCTGGCAACCAACGATTATGACAAATTTCTTCACAAGTGTCCGTGGCACTCAGGAAAATCTTCTGGCAACCAACGATTATTGGTTCTGGATAGTGCCACCGACCGAATTTTTCCTAAACATAAACATGTGTGTGCGTGCGTGCGTGTGTGTGAATTTACTGTTCATACCCCGAGTGTTTTTTTCATGAATTTACTGTTCATGCCCGAGTGCAGATGAGCCTGGATGCAGAATAGCCGCTCTCGCTATCTATCATGCATCTATAGCTACACTCCACCCTACAACTGAGACACCTCTGCATCTTCATGCCATCTCATGTGTTGCAATTTATTTCGCTGTAAGAAAGCTTATAAGAAACCAAAAGAACAGGCTATGTTTGTCAAGTTATGTATATTTTCCGCTACAATATCATATTTCTTTATTCCAAAATTTTATTCATAGTCCTGGTGTAGTGGAAAAATATGGTATTATAGTCACCCTGAACTGTTTTTATGTCTACTACAATGCGCGCGTTGAGGTAAAGCTCAGTTTGATACACGGTAGAGACAAGTATTGCGTGTGGAGGTTAACACGCAAAAGTAATATGCTTTTTAATCCATTACAACAAATGGCCGTTTGGTTATTGTCTAAATTGTTGCTTATGTTGTTATGTATAGAACTTTTAGCCAAAGATGATTGGTGGTTAAAAAATCCAATTAGTATTAAACATTGTCGATTTTTTGCTGGATAAACCGATGAACTTTTCTTTTTAAACTTACCGTTGTCGCTCCGCTGAACTTAACAGCTCTTATTTATGTCAGCAACCAGATGATGGATTTCGATGTGATCGCTAGCAGGTATCCGTGGCAGGTGAGATCCTCGTCCTCGAGCATCTTATATCCGCGTGGACTGGCCGTCCCTGCCAGTGCTGTGAGGAAGATGTCTTTAGCAAGACGATTAGGAGCAGCCATCGCCTTAATGGTTTCAGGCGACCGCAACTTGGGCAGGGGGGCCAAGCATGGTTGCCCGCAGATGATATTTGTAGATGTTGCTGCTGCAACAGCTGTTGGTGAATGTTCTGTTTAGCCCTGTTTGACAATAGTTCAAGTTAACCAAATGGTATATCAATAAAAAAGTTGTTGTATGGCAAAATTCACTCATGTTTCTTCCTTCAAAAAGTGAGGAAAAAATCTAACCGTCTCCGGTAGCCAGCTACAAACTGAACCAGCAAATGGACCTTGAACAAGGACTTACATATGTAACACAGCACCATAGCTTCCAATAGTGAACATTTTCTTCCAGTCAATGTCCGATATGCTCATAATAGGGTGGATGGATACTTCATGTATTGCCTAAGCTTGTCATATTGACATGACTTGTTATAAAACTCAAGTTTAGTTTATCATTTTTTCCGATAATAATATAAGATATTTGTGTACTCACGTGAATGTTTCACGTACAAACTTACTACTCCCTCCGTTCACTATTATAATATGGACTACATATACACAAAGTTTCTTTGTAGCTGAGGCTACATGTAACCTCTTATCCTTACCCCTTCAGCCTTGCTTTGAGATTCGTACTCTTCAACTAACTTACAACAAGTAAATTTCTTTTTTTTGTTTTTCTAAAATGAAACAACATATGAACTTCAAACTTTGCAGATTCAACAAACATTAGAACATCAATGTGTGAAAAAACTTTCAGATTTTTTGGTCTGATATAAATATACAAAATGAGATTTTGTTTGACTAAAAATATTATTTTAAGTATTTAAAATGCGTGAAAAAATCTGAAAGTTTTTTTTTTCAGATTGTAGTTAGAATGTGTTGTTGTTCTGCAAAATTTGAAGTTTATATGTTGTGTCGTTTGAGAGAAATAAAAAAGACAAATGTGTCTGCACGAATCGCGATGCGAAAATGGATGGCAAAGATAAGGAGTACCATGTAGCCTGAGCTACAGAAAACCATTCTCATATACACAAAGTTTCTTTGTAGCTGAGGCTACATGTAACCTCTTATCCTACATATAGACTAAAATGACTGAATAAACAAACTAAAATGTGTCTACATATATTGATTTAGAAAAAAACTAGAATATCTAATAATATTGAACGAAGGAAGTAACCTTTATCTTAGAACTTATGAGTTGGTTCCCCCTCCGTCCGTCGATATTTGAGGAAAAGTATTTAATTGCACAAAGGATTCTTATTGTAAATTGCACGACTGGCTGGTTTAAAGTTTTTTTTTTGAAATTGCCAACTGGTTTAAAGTTCTGTATTAAATTGTGGGCTGGTTTAAAGTATTATTATATAAGGATAATTTCTTGATTCAGTTTTTTTTAGAAAAGGAGGATGACCCCTGGCCTCTGCATCTCGGAGATACATGCGGCCATTTTATTGATTATTCTCGAGGACCTTACAAAGTATAACAACAATATGTCTGAATCCGCCATCTTGGCAACATCTATCGCTACTCTTATCCATATGATGAAGGGATGCAAGCTGGGCCACATATCAAAACCTCTCACCTAAGCCTAACATCTAAAGCCAGATGCTCCGACCGAGGTACCTACCGGGTCCGGGGCACAAACCGATCCGACGCACTCACATGTGTCGTCGCCACCATCTTCCACTGGTCCATCTTAAGAGCAGATTGAGGTGTCAACCTTGGCAGGTCCTCCGCCATCGACGCCACCATGACGCTAAGCGATGACCTCCACCTACGCGAGTCCAACTCGAAGCAACGGACGTAGATCCATGCTAGGATAGGGCTGCACCACCACCGTTGCCCACCACCCACAAGCGCCACCCAATCCCAATGTTCTCAAAGCGGCGCTTTCAAGAAGGGAACGACGCCGTGAGCGCCACCGCCGCCCAACAAAATTAGGGCTTTCGCCCGGGAGACCTAGGGGAAGGGGAAGTGAGGAGATTAGTCCATACCGACGCCTCCAATGAGGGGAACGGCTCCCTTAGGTGTCGCCGTCGGCGCGGCCGACCATGACTGGCCATGGATTTCGCCCGAAGTAGATCCCCGCCACCACCAGCGCCTCCTGTACATAACCGGCGACCAAGGGAAGCACATCCCGACCAGGATGGCCCGCACGCCGAACAGGGGAGGAGGGGAGGCGCTAGATCGCGCGCACCGGCCACCGCAGAAGCCGCCGCTAGCCGCCAACAACCACCGGGATCCCGCCCCCCGCGCGGCAGGACGCCAGATCCACCGCCCGTGCGGCTGCTTGCCGGAGCCTGTCGTGCCTCGCCAAAGGAGCCGCCGCTTCAGATCTGGGACTCCCCATGCAGAGGCAGGGCAGCCGGGGCCCCGCCGCCACCATCCTTGGTGCCCCGGGCTTGTCCGGCGGCTGCCTCAGGCAGCGACGAGGAAGGGAGGGGGAGGTGAGCCCGATGGCGCAGCTAGGGTTCGCCCCCCCTTGTCGCCCGAGCGGGCGGCGCCATGTCTTCATTCAGTTGAAACTAATTTTCCATTTTCTAGATGAACATGAACATGTTCCAAGTTCTGCCTATGCACAACCACATTTTTCATGTTAGTTGTCCACGCACTCAGTACACATTGCAGGCCATGCTCTTATGAGAATGTCATGCACGTGTTGAGTATGCATAAGAGTATACTTTTTATCCCCTTGATTCAGTTGAGTATACTTTTTATCCCCTGGGTTCACACATGTGTTTCGATTTTCTAGGAACTTCTAAAATTATATTGTAGTAAATATATAACAACAAATATGTGAACTGAGAACTACAGATGACAACTGTAGAAATTCAAGGAGAAAATTCAACATTTATATCTAGGCGACTAAATGGGATCGATGGTTGTGAAGAAGGAATTCTGGAACAACCAATTCTAAATATGAGCCATTAGTTCAACGAACAAATGAGGCTATGTCTTTTCCTTCCCCTCTCATGAAAGCAGCGACTAGGGCGAAGAACTGATCCCCTCCAGGCTCCGCAAGCGAGCCTATGGATTCGCTTCCTCTCCACTTGCTGCTCCGATGGCCGGTGGCAGAGAGGGGAATCTCGGTGCCACAGCTCCGACTATAGTTTAGGTTAGGTTTTTTTAGTAAAATAATAGTGGCAGCGCTTGGGTGGAGGACGACGCTTAATCATTAAACTGGTCTTCCGGGCTACGATCTTCCTCGAGTTTGTCCTTGGAACGGCGAGGTTAGGATTACTTGTTGTCGTGTTTGATAGTGAGATCTGGTGTGAGGCACTTCACATTGATTCAAGGTTCCACCATGACGATTGTGACTCCAGTACACCAGTCCTTAGGGGCATATGCATGAAGACTTCCTGTTCGTCATCGACAAGTTCATGTCGGCTTCGGTAGGGGAGCGGCGTGTTGGTCACTCATTCTAGCAGCACAGTCGTCGTTCGGTTTTCCAAGGTCGTTGATGTAACTTTTATTATGATCGAGTTTCTTTGCACTTTTGGTGAAATTTAAGGGTAATTTTGGCTCCTTTCCGAAAAACAACTCATGAAAATATATTTGTTGCCAACATAAAGTGGGTAGATTTTTTGTAAGGTACGCTTTAAATAGCATTTAAGAATAAATATTTTCTATGCATTTTTAAAAATCTATACATGTTTGCAGACACGCTTGGTTTTGTATAGTAATATGATATTGCCATTGTTAGAATTGTGTCGAATATTGTGTACAAGGTAGGTTACAGTTGGACTCTGAGTTGTACTGTGTTTAGATAGGATATGGAGTCGTGTCCTATTAGGACACTTGTATCCTAGGCCTCTCTTATATAGCGAGGGTAGACACACGATGTAACATATGCCAACATAATAGCACATGCGCGCAAGGGGGACCCGGCGGCGTGTGCCGGCGCCCGGGTGGCCGGGGTGCGGTATTCTGACGGTGTCACGGGGAGGAGCGCCCGTAGTCAAGCCCCAGAGATGTAGCCATATCGGTGAACCTCGTTAACAAATCTCGGTGTCGTGCTCGTGTGATTGCTTGGTCCTCGGATGATCAACGGTATGCCTCGGATTTATTCTAACAAGTGGTATCACGAGCAAGGTTGCGAGGAGGCTGCAGATTGTTGATCTAGAGGTAGAGGAAGGATTGAGTCTGGGATGCAGCCGGCTATGGCGTGGTTCTCAGCGAAATTGGAAAAAGGCAAGATCACAGACAGACGCGTGTGCACGTGGCGGCAGGTGAAAGCATCGGCGGCAGCGTGAGACGTGCGGCGATCGATCGGGCTAATCGATCGGGCGAGCGTACATACGCGAAATTTCCGGCGAGGTCGGATCGAGCAGGTGTCGTGTCGTGGTATTCCAGGTCAGACTCGGTCTCGTCGAGATCGATACGGTGATCAAAGGAACGTGGAGACACGGCGGCCGGTCCGAGGAGCGTACGGGGTGAGGAGCAGCTCATGGGCTGGCGCGTGTGCACACTAAAGCCCATGCGGTGACAGACGTGTGCGCTGGAAGCCATGGAGTTGCACTGCATGATTGTCGTCAATCTTGTGTATGGCTGCTGGTTGCTTGAAGCTGAGTCACGGAAAGAGCATGCGAAGTAGCGAAGGCACTTGATGAGATTTGTTTGGAAAAAAGGAAGCAACCGGAACCACGTGTGTGTACAAGAGCAACAACAAACAGTGACATGAAAAATGAAGTTTTTTCTGGGTCGGTTTGCTGAGATGGCTTGGAAGTCGTGGAGAGGATGCGGAGGCACGCGGATAAGCATGTCATACAGTCGGACAAGTTCTTCTGGGTTGGACTAGATAGTCTGACGGATGGACGTGAGCCGATTGGAACAGAAAACGGTGGTGGGATCAGCGACAGCGACATATGAGCGTGATGCTGATGGTGACCGACTTCTGGGCGTGGAAACACGTGGAGCAAGCCCCGAGGGCTTGTGTGGCTTCGACAAGACTATGGCGCGAGATTGATTCAAGGTGGTGTATACACGGAGCTTGAAGTCAATGGCGCGCGAGGGTGGACTGATCATCTACCATGAAGTCATGTTGAAGGTGGAGCTGGATTGAGGGGCTACGGCGTAAGTCGACAGAGAGTCGAAGCCTATTCAGCGGTAAAAAGCGAGGGACACGTAGTTCGGACTGGAGCCCAGTGGTCTGATGGAAGCGTGAAACTCGTCATCGGTCGGTGATAATCGGTGGTACTCTGCAGTGGGGGTTGAGTGGTGTGGGTCCGTGACCCTTGAGACTCGACCGGGACAGCGGAGGCTCGGCACGGTAATAGCGACGAGGCGTGCGGTATGCACGGGACAGGGAGACGGGCCAGGGCTCTGGTGGTCATACATGTGGTGAGACAACTGCGAATTTGACTCGGGATGACTACAAGCAATGGAGAAATTCCTTCAAGTTTCAGACATGCGGTCAAGAAAGGAGTGGTGATGTTGAGTTCAGGTAACTCTTATGTGTGACACCCAATATGTGAGTTGTTCACTTTCACGCAGGCCAGTGATCGGTGTGTGATGGCGTTGGACGGATACTCTGAAAGTTGGGAGCGCAAACTAGAGTAAAGTGGAACTTAATTTTGCTCGAGTGTTGACTGTGGTAAAGAAAAGACGTGACTACAAGTTGCAGGTGGAGTCATATGGAGTCTCTGGAGTAGCAGCGGTGCTCATGGGATAAGTTCAAGTCCAATGTACATGGAAGTTTGGCGCATTGACGAATTCAAGGTGGTGAAGAATATTCGCCAAGGTGAAGTTTGTTAGAATTGTGTCGAATATTGTGTACAAGGTAGGTTACAGTTGGACTCTGAGTTGTACTGTGTTTAGATAGGATATGGAGTCGTGTCCTATTAGGACACTTGTATCCTAGGCCTCTCTTATATAGCGAGGGTAGACACACGATGTAACCTATGCCAGCATAATAGCACAGGCACGCAAAGGGGAGCCGGCGGCGTGTGCCGGCGCCCGGATGGCCGGGGTGCGGTATTGTGACGGTGTCACAGGGAGGAGCGCCCGTAATCAAGCCCCGGGGATGTAGCCATATCGGTGAACCTCATTAACAAATCTCGGTGTCGTGCTCGTGTGATTACTTGGTCCTGGGATGATCAACGGTATGCCTCGAATTTATTCTAACAGCCATAAAGGTGGCGCATGTCGCATGCAAATATTTCAGCTATTTGGCAAGTATGCCTACAATGTGACCGTCATTAATGAGTATAGGCTGTCCACAGTTTGCTCTATCTGTCGCATGTGCCTATCCTCCACTCATACTTTTCAGGAGGTATTAAACTCTTACCATCCTTGTTTGAACCTTTATTCATTTGGTTAAATGATAAATATACCCGCAGATCTTCTTTTTCTTCCTGCTTTCTTCTTCCTCGTATGAATCTGTTGATCCAAAACTAGCTAGGTACTCTTCTATCCTCCCCTCCAAAAAGAAGAAGCAACTCATCCTCCTGTATGTCTTCCACACCTTCCATGGCACCCGGTCTACTGAATGATTCAGCTTCTTACTATATGCTTCTTCGAGAGTTGTTCTTTCATTTGGTCTTTGGCCTTCAAGTTGAGTCTTCCCTTTCCATGGAGATCATTGCCTTTTGGTTGTGGCTCCAAGGAAATGACCAACTTGATTACCTTCAGTGCATCTACTCTTTTGGTGACAACCATTTTTGCGCGATTGTTGCTTCTGCAAAACGTTTTTTGGAAGTTCTCCATTTCGGATCTGATGATTTAGCGAACAGATCTATACCAAGAAGTGGCTTTAAGAAGGAAGCTGTTGAAGGAATTTCTTTCTACCTCAATGGTATCTGTTACAAGGCCTTAGAAGATCTTCGAGAAAGAATAGAGATGGATTTTATCCATAATCAGAGGACATATCCGCGTCATGATGCCTATGGACCGTCCATGACTGATCTGGGTTCCTGTAGGCTCGGTAAGACTAGCTAGGATTATTAATTATTTAGTTACCGAGAATCAGATCTGTCAGTAGTTGAAGGTTTTAACCTTTTGTGATTCACCTTACTACCATCTATGCAGATGAGTGCTCTATACCGTACCTACAAATAATGAAAGATTATTGGCTTTAGTCCCTGTACTCCGATGCTAACTGTCGAAGTACTTTCCCGACGAGGTACCTGACCGGTGCTATTGGCCACAGCATGCAACACGCGTAGACAGACGAAAGCTGGCTTGGTAACTTGATGAATTAGTACGCCAGACAAGCTAGCACACGAAGCTTGCTTTGCTAGTTGCTACACGCACGTACACACCAGGGTGTAGATCGATTGATCTGGCTGGGACACACGCACATGACACGGAGAAGCCGAGTTATTGCAACAGGAGCGTATCACTCTCGTAGTTTATTGCTTTGATCTGGAGTTACAGGGGTAGGTAGGTTACATAGGTATATATAGTGCAGCCGTAGCTAGCTATTATCTTCTAATCCTATACGGTGATTGATTCATGTCCTAGCCGGACTACAACAGAGTGGTTAATTCTAAGAAAGATCAGATATTATTTTTTGAATTGTTGGTTCCTAAGATTGTTAATTAACCCCTCATGCGGAGCGGTAAGATCTGTTAGTAGTTCGTGAAGTATTTTCTGCCTTTTCTGATTTACCATGTCATCTATGCAGGAGCTCCTTCTTAGCAAGATCAAAGCTTTGTATGTTAACACTCCAAATCATGATGGAGAAGGACCAAGTTCTAGAAATATCCATGTTCAAGCAAGTCATATAAATGACGAAGTACACGATTATCAGTGAACCTCCCGTTCGGTGACATCATTGGATAGCTTGAGCTTAAGAGAGAAGCATAATGATACAGTAAGAATGCCATAAATTCTATGCATCGTGATTATATGTTACTAATAATGATTTGCATGTTCATTCATTTATCTTCTGATGAGACTTGATAGCTTTCATCCAATACTTAGTGCAGTACCTATATATTTCTTTGCAGATCATGCAAGAACCATCTGATTTTCCTAAAAGCTCGGTGAGAGTAGTTCAAATCTGTAATAATGAAATAGTATCTGTTAATAGTTTGTGAAGTATTTTCTCCTTTTTCTGATTCACCAAGTCATGTATGCAGAAGCACCTTCTTACCAAAATCAAGGATTTGTATGCTAACACTCCAAAGCATCCTGGAGGAGGAACAAGTTCTAGAAATATCCATGTTCAAATAAGTCAAATACATCATGGAGAAGGCTCAAGTTCAAGAAACATCCATGCTCAAATAAGTCATGTGCTCTGCCATGATTATCAGTCAACCTCCCGTTTGGCGGCATTGCTGGATAAGTTGAGCTTAACAGAGAACCATAATGATGCTGCAAGAAAGTCATGATCACTGATCATTCCTTGCATGTTCATTCATTTATTTTCCAATAAGACTTGATAGCTTTGATCCAAATTCTTAGTCCAGTTCCTAGCTTGAAGAGAAAATAAATAATATATTTCTTTGCAGATCATGCAACAACAATCTGATGTTCCACTGTTGGCAATAAGCCATGCCTGTGGCCATGGTGTCCGGTGCGTGCGCGTGCTCCGGGTCCGGCTCGTAAGGCACCGGCTGTTAGCTAGATTTGTGGTCTGTTAGTGCATGGCAATGCATGGCTGAGTTAGTTAGCTAGTGGAGCCCTTCTAGGAGTGGATGAGTGCGTGCTGTTAGTGGCCGTGTGCTGACCGGGTTGTGCGTGTGTGTGGAGGACCGGATGTGTGTGCCTCATGTATAAATCCCCGCCTCTGTACTGGTCGGCTGAGCGAGCTGAAAAAAAGGGCGTTTGAGCGCCGGGGCGTTGGTCGCCAGAAAAAAAGTGCTTCATCTACCTCCGGTTCGGCGTGAGAGAGAGCTAGTCTAGGGCGGCAACAACAATTGGTATCAGAGCTGGTTCATCTTGGGCGTCGTTCTCCTTGCCGGAGGCGTGCCGACGGTGGCGGAGTTCGCCGACGGCTGCGTGATGCTCCGGGCCGTGTGTCGGTCCATGGAGGTGCGCGGCGCGGCGAGTAGGCCACGGTGGCTGCGGCGGCACGGTGAGGAGGCCGCGGAGGACCTGCGTGGTGGCGGCTTCAACGACACACAGCGGTATGGCGGCATGGAGGTGCTGCGCTGCGGTTGAGGCCGCAGCGGTGCAGGGCAATAAGCCATGGCGGCGAGCCGGGCGTGCGTGTTATGGGTGCCCACTGGACGCGTCGGGCGCGTCGGGACCACGGTCGCGCGTACGAGCGTGCGGTTGACGTTGGGAGGAGGCTATGTCGCCGTTGTGCTCGAGTCCGTGGTCGAGTTCGGCTACATCCTTCCGGCGTTTGTCGCTGTCGGCTGCCATGGCGGACGCGGAGGCTGCGCGCGGTGAGCGTCTGGTGCGGTTGGGCTCGTCGGGCGCGTCGCGAGCACGCGGGACGTGTGGGACGCACTGGTGCGATCGGGCTCGTCGGGCTCGTCGGGTGCGCGTGGGACGTGCGGGGCGCAGAGGGACGCCAGGCGTGTGTCGCCGGGGGAGAAGGAGCTCGGCGTATGTCGCCGGGATCGTGACAGAGCACGGTGCGATCGGCGTCAGTGCGCCAGGTCGAGTCCGTGGTGGTGCGACCGGCGTCGTTGCGCCAGATCGGGACCGCGGGCTGGGTCACGGTCGTGGCGACACCGACGACGGGAGCTACAACAACTTCGACGACGACGAGGTCATGGCTTAGGGGTGAGTGTTGACAATAAGCCATGCCTGTGGCCATGGTGTCCGGTGCGTGCGCGTGCTCCGGGTCCGGCTCGTAAGGCACCGGCTGTTAGCTAGATTTGTGGTCTGTTAGTGCATGGCAATGCATGGCTGAGTCAGTTAGCTAGTGGAGCCCTTCTAGGAGTGGATGAGGGCCGTGTGGTGACCAGGTTGTGCGTGTGTATGGAGGACCGGATGTCTGTGCCTCATGTATAAATCCCCGCCTCTGTACTGGTCGGCTGAGCGCAGCGGAAGCATGGTGGGCCCATAACCTTTGTTAGGATAATCCTGACTTGGAGTTAATCTCGAGTCAGTTGGTTAGCCGGGTTGTGTGGATCAAGTAGCTGCGTTGCTTGGCCGGTGCTTTGCATGAGACGTGGATGCGTGTGCATGGCATGGTTAGTTAGTGCGTGCTGCATGCATGGAGTTAGTGGCCGGGTGTGTCGGCTGGGTAGTGTGTGTGCACCTGGCTATAAAAGCCCCCGTGTGTACTGCTTGTAGTTGCGCCGGTCAGTTGCCGCGCCATGGTGCCGGAATGTGCCGAGCTGAGGGGAAGGGGCCTAAGGAAGATGTAGTCTCCGTCGAAACCGTGGTATGCGCCCGGTCGATGTGAGAGTTCTTCCGGGGTTGTGCTGCGTGTGTGCGTGTGTACCTTCATGTATGTGTGTTTGAGTAGTTGAGTTGAATAGAAGCCAACATACAGTCCGTTCGGCGGCCGGGGCGTTCGTCGCCGGAAAATTATATTCATCTTCTTCTACCTTCGTCCGACGTTCGTTGCCGGAGGGCGGTTCGTCGTATGTCGCCGGTGGGTTTGTCCCAACAATTGGTATCATGAGCTGGTTCATCTTGGGCGTCGTTCTCCTTGCCGGAGGCGTGCCAACGGTGGCGGAGTTCGCCGGCGGCTGCGTGATGCTCCGGGCCATGTGTCGTTCCACGGAGGTGCGCGGCGCGGCGAGTAGGCCACGGTGGCTGCGGCGGCACGGTGAGGAGGCCGCGGAGGACCTGCGTGGTGGTGGCTTCAACGACACACAGCGGTATGGCGGCATGGAGGTGCTGCGCTGTGGTTGAGGCCGCAGCGGTGCAGGGCAATAAGCCATGGCGACGAGCCGGGCGTGATCGGTGCGTGTTATGGGTGCCCACTGGACGCGTCGGGCGCGTCGGGACCACGGTCGCGCGTACGAGCGTGCGGTTGACGTTGGGAGGAGGCTATGTCGCCGTTGTGCTCGAGTCCGTGCTCGAGTTCGGCTACATCCTTCCGGCGTTTGTCGCTGTCGGCTGCCATGGCGGACGCGGAGGCAGCGCGCGGTGAGCGTCCGGTGCGGTTGGGCTCGTCGGGCGCGTCGGGAGCGCGCGGGACGTGTGGGACGCACTGGTCGATCGTGCTCGTCGGACGCGTCGGGTGCGCGTGGGACGTGCGGGGCGCAGAGGGACGCCAGGCGTGTGTCGCCGGCGGAGAAGGAGCTCGGCGTATGTCGTCGGGATCGTGACGGAGCACGGTGCGATCGGCGTCAGTGCGCCAGGTCGAGTCCGTGATGGTGCGACCGGCGTCGTTGCGCCAGATCGGGACCGCGGGCTGGGTCACGGTCGTGGCGACACCGACGACGGGAGCTACAACAACTTCGACGATGACGAGGTCATGGCTTAGGAGGTGAGTGTTGGCAATAAGCCATGCCTGTGGCCATGGTGTCCGGTGCGTGCGCGTGCTCCGGGTCCGGCTCGTAAGGCACCGGCTGTTAGCTAGATTTGTGGTCTGTTAGTGCATGGCAATGCATGTCTGAGTTAGTTAGCTAGTGGAGCCCTTCTAGAAGTGGATGAGTGCGTGCTGTTAGTGGCCGTGTGATGACCGGGTTGTGCGTGTGTGTGGAGGACCGGATGTGTGTGCCTCATATATAAATCCCTGTCTCTGTACTGGTCGGCTGAGCGAGCTGAAATAAAAAAGGACGTTTGAGCGCCGGGGCGTTGAAGCGCCGGGGCGTTGGTCGCCAGAAAAAAAGTGCTTCATCTACCTCTAGTTCGGCGTGAGAGAGAGCTAGTCTAGGGCGGCAACAACATCCACCTGATGAGAGAACTTTGTTCGTGACATTTTCCAATGGTTACCCACTGACCAAAGATGAAATATTTTTTTTATGAGGTATGCCTTTCATTTCAGTTTATTACATACGTGCTAGGGACAGACTACATGCAAGTTGACTAATTTTTCTACTATTTGGGTCAGTCCACTGATCTACAAAAATTGTCAGTCGATTTGCTCCGCATCTTTCATCACCCAGCTGCTTACTAGTACACGTACCAGTAGCTGCTTACTTCATCACCCAGCTATAGCTGCTTACTTTATCACTAGTCGATTTTTCTATTTGCATGTGTGTTCCTACGTACTAGTAGAGATTTTTTCATCACCCAGCTGTAGCAAAGTGTGCGGCCTCGACATTGATATTCATGCATAGGGCCACTACTTCTTTCGGGCGTAGGTCAGCGAGATCTCGCTCTTTTTTATGTATACTTGAATCATACACTGGATACAATCCTATGTAGCTGGGCTGCTTCAAGCCAAACGAAAAAATTGACCAAAACTAAAAATCTTTCATGTGACAGAAGAACAGCAAAACCGGTTAACGTATAAATTCAATTTAAGTTTGTAACACAAAACTATGCACAAATAGAAAACCAATAACACGATAGTTCTTGACCCGAGGCAACACCATCGCAATACAAACCCATTAACTAGATAACTGACAGAAGAAAAGGGCCAGTCGTATGAAATCCAAATACTTGCGGTACATCCGATTTTGCACCATCCAACGGACAAATGAAAGTGTATCAAAATCAAAATTGACTTGTGCTAAATTTTGTCTGTGTCAATTTTTTGAGAGGAGCAGTCGGCCCTATGCAACCATAAGTTTAGTTTCCTGTCCCCAAGTGGAGCTTCAAAACTCTAGTTCTTCCTTAGTAACGGCAGTTGGTCTCGTCGTAGGAGGCCTGGTCATTTTGCTATGTTGATGCTTTGTATAAACATTGTTTTCTGCTTGTATCAAGTGCCGTTTGGTTTCGTTAATATAATGAGGTTGGGGAGCTCCTCCCTGTTTGTCTAAAAAAATGTCCCGATACTTGGAAAGACACATGACAAAAAATGAAGTTTTTTTTAAGAAAAAAAGAATTAATGCCATTTCTTCAAGCCTTTAAAAACAAAGAAATGAAAAGTAAAGTATTTTTTTGTTTTATAATATGCAAGAATAAACATAATACAGTGGAACTTTTGCTAAAAATAAGTTTTCTAAGAAGGAATGAATTAGTGGCATCCATATTACCCTAAAAGAATAAAATAAAAACTAAAACAAATGAATACGAAATTTATGCACAATTTACACAGATATTGTGCTTTGTTGCAATATGCAAGAATAAATAAACATATAATAGTGAAATTAGTGCCATTGGTATTACCCTGAAAGAAGAAATAAAGTGATATAAAAACTAAAATAAAATCAAAATGACGTAGTTTTGTAAGGAAGAATGAATTATTGGCATTACTATTAACATTTAATGAGAAAGAAAATAAAAATATAAAACAAATAATAAAAAAATATTCCCTCCATCCACATATATAGGTCCTAATACATTTATCATGGTTACCTTTGACCATGGGTTAGCACAATAATATATGACATTAACGTTCCACAAAGCATACCATCAAATTTTATCTGAACGGAGTTTCTAATGATATAATTTTTCTATCGTAAATCTCATATACTAATAATTTTATCATTGGACAAAGACTACCTCGAAAAATATATTAGGCCCTATATATGTGGATGGAGGGAGTACACAATTTACATAAAAATGCACTTCTTTATAATATGCAAGAATAAGCATATTATAGCAGAATTTGTTTTAAATCATTTAGAGGGAATGATTTAGTGGCACTAGTATTTCCCTTAAAGAAGAAATAAAATGAAATAAAAAAATCAAAACAATGAAGTTTTCGAAAAAATAATGAATTAGTGGCAGCCATATTACCGTTAAGGAGGAAAGAAAAAGAACAATAATAAAAAAACATGACACTGGTATTATTATTCGTTAAGAAAATAGATAATGGTTTTTAAATAGAAAACTTGCACACACTATGCACTAAAATTGAACTTTTCATTGCATGCAAACAACAATCATGTAATAGTGTGATTTTAACACTTTTTTGATAAGGGGCATTTCATTGAATTGAATTATCGAGTTGATACAATCGCATCAAAAGAAGGCCCGGCCTCTACATAGCTAGATGCACACAGCCAACAAGTCCAAAGGTCCTAAAACTAAAAATCAAATTACAGCAAAGTTTAAAGCAACCTATGTCGTTGCAGGCTCTATCCGGAGATCACATCGCCAACCATGGGGGTAGAAAACCTCTCGGACCATACGCTCCAGCCGTGAAGACACCATCATAAAAAATTCCCTGTCCTCTGGCCTCTGCAGGATAGACCAAGTACGGAGCCATCGTGTACATATATGAATAACCTGCATAGGAGAAGAAACACATTTATTATTAAAAACCACATCATTTCTGGTAAGCCACAATGCCCAGCATAGGGTAGCCGCCCCCACAAGAATGTGTGCAGAAAATTGTTTATCGATCCCCCGCAACCAGTTGCCGAACATGTTACGTGCACTGCGTGGGGGGTATACATTTGAAGCTACTTGAACTATGGCTCAGACCGTCCGAGCAAACTTACACTCAAAGAATAAGTGTTTGATAGACTCGTTATGTTGACAAAAGACACATTGATTGCTACCTTGCCAGTGCGTCGTGCCAAATTATCTCTAGTTAAGATGACCCTTCTATTTAGGAACCAGAGGAATATCTTCACCTTTAAAGGAATGTTGAGCTTCCACAATTTCCTGTTATCAACCGGAACCTCACTATGCACCATTGCATCATACATTGACTTGACTGTAAACTTGCCCTTCTGATGCAACTTCCATCGAAAGATATCCGGTTCACCTAACAGCTGAATAACCTCCAGGCGTATGATTAATTCATTCCATGCTGCCAGACGAGGTCCTAATAGGTCCATACGAAAAGAAATATCAGGGTTTTCTTATCCCAAAACTTGTTTGATCATGACAACTTTATGTCTTACGATCCTGTACAAGCTAGGGTATTGCACCATGAGAGGGGTGGTCCGTAGCCAGGTGTCTTCACAGAATCGAACCTGAGAACCGTCCCTAACCGAGAATGTTCCAAATTGGAAAAAAAAAATCCTTGGCCTTCATTACCCCACTCCAGAAATATGAATCACCAAGTTTCCAATGGACTCGAGAAATAGCTTTGGACCCCACGTACTTGTTACGAATGATTTCATGCCATACTCCATTCTCAGCGAGTAGTTTGTACACCCATTTGCTGAGAAGAGCAATGTTTTTAATCTCAAGATCTTGAATTCCCAGTATCCCCCTTTACTTTTAGGTTGACATAGTAATTCCATCTAGCTAGTCAGATATTTATTGGATTCGTTATCACACTACCAAAAAAAAATCTAGATATAAAGTAATCGATACGCTGAAGAACACCTTTTGGGAGGTAAAAGAATGACAACATGTATAAAACCATGTTGCTGAGGACAAAGTTGATCAAGATTAATCGCCCCCCATAAGACAAGAGTTTCGCCTTCTAGATGGCTAATCGTTTCTCAAGTCTCTCTTCCACATGCTTCCACTCAGCGATAGTTAAACGTCGATAGTGTATAGGGATCCCCAGGTACCGAATCAGGAATTGTCCAAGCTGGCAGCCAAAAATCTCAGTATAATCGGTTACCAATTCTATGGCATCACCAAAGAAAAATAGTTCACTCTTATGAAAATTAATTTTGAGGCCAGAAAGTTTCTAAAAAGCACATAAAAGCAACTTGAGATTTCTTCGTTTCTCAAGATCATGATCCAAAAACAAAATAGTATCATCCGTGTATTGTAGAATAGACAGACCATCTTCTACCAAATGAGGAATGACACCGCTGACTTGACCGGCCAACTTAGCCCGCTCAACAAGGATAGCTAACATGTCGGCCACTATGTTAAACAAAATAGGGGATGCAGGGTTACCTTGGCGAAGCCCCTTCCTAGTCTAAAAATAATTGCCAACATCATCATTAACCTTGATGGACACACTACCTCCAGACACGAAACTCTCTACCCATCAACACCATTTTTGCGAAAACCCCTTCATGCGTAAGGTTTGCAACATAAATGGCCATTTAACTTTATCATATGATTTTTCAAATTCTATTTTAAAGATGACACCATTCAACTTTTTATGATGAAGCTTGTGAACAGTTTCATGCAACACAAAAACTCCATCTAGCATGTTGCGTCCTTGCATAAAAGTTGTTTGGGTGGGTTTGACCACATGATCAGCCACCCCATTCAATCGATTAGTTACAACATTCGTAAAGATTTTAAAACTTACGTTTAGGAGGCAAATCGGTCAATATTGTTGAATACGACTAGCCTCCTTAGTCTTGGGAAGTAGGATAATTTCCCCAAAGTTTAAGCGAGAAATATCAAGGTCCTCAGTATGCAGTTCATTAAACAACTGAAACGAGTCCGCCTTAATCACATCCCAAAAACATTGATAAAACTCTGTCGGAAAACGATCCGGACCCGGTGCCTTGTTGTGTTCCATCTGAAACACCGCATTTCGAATTTCCTCCTCGGAGAACTGGGAGGTTAGGAATTCATTTTCCGCTTCCGAAACTTGAGGGATGTCATGATTAATAGACTCGTCCATCTCAAAGTTTGTTACAACTGAAGGTCCAAAAAGCACTTTGTAATACTTAGTAATAATTTTTTTGAGTGGTGCTTCTCCCTCGATACGGCTTTCCTCCTGGTCTAGAGCGAATATACGTTTCTTTCTATGTCTGCCATTGGCCAGCATTTGAAAGTATTTCATATTATCATCTCCTAGAATGAGCGAGTCTGCCTTGCAGCGTTGGTACCATTTAATCTCTTCCTCGCGTAATAGGCGGGCAATCTGCTCGTTTAGATGACTTTTTTGCTCAATCTCCGAAACAGAAAGGGGCCTCACCTTCGCAATTTTATCAATGGAATCAATTAAGATAGATAGATTTTAGCGCTATTGCATTGTATATATGTTTATACATTTACACTCACCCAAGATCCCAAAATACATACAAAAGGAAAAAACCAACTAACAAGGAAAAAGAAAAAGAAACATATAAAAATAGGAAAAAAAGGGAGGGCAGGGCTTCAACCCGTTAGCATATCGATTGACCCAAATATGTGTTTTAAAAAACAAGACACAGCCTAAACCAGTTCAAGACAGCCTACGGGAAAAACATGAATCCCAAAGCAAAAATAAATGGTCAAAAATATTGATTGACCCAAAAAGTAAATTTAAGGCGTCTTACATATTGCTAATGTGTACGTAATAACACAATTATGTGCTTGGAGAATGGCATGGTAATAAACAGTGCAGTATTAGAGTCGTTGGAAATTAGTGAACCAAATTCCCAATGTAAGCACATACTCATCTATTCAGCCTGAGAATCTGATGTGATGCATATCTTTTTTAAGACATTAGGATCGATGAGCCACCTTTAAATCAATAAAGCTCCAAACAGTTGTAGTAGAGATACAAAGTGCCGAGGAAACAACTTATAGGGCGGGAAACAAAAATTAACTAACAAAAGTAAAGCAGAAAGGTGGACCTTGGATTCGATGGAACACTCGCCAGAGTAAAGGTGAAGCACGAACTTGGTGTGAGAGTAGGCAAGCAATGGAGTAAACACGCTCTTCTATTCAAAGAACGCTAGATCACGTCGCCCAGTCATTCGTATGCATTGCTGAAGAGAACCCCGCCCTTTTACTCTAGCTTGATGGGTGCCGTACCATTGATGATTAGAGAAGCTCACGTAAAGCGTACCGTTAGGGATGATTAGAAGCCTGCCAAGGCGGAAAAAGAAAAATATCCGTGTCACAGATCACAACTACTGCAGAATGCCTCACAATGACATATCGAATCGCAGATTAGGACAAAAGGTTCCAAGGCCAAAGCCTTCTAATTAGGTAATGACATCATAGCGCTTCCCAAGTTGATAATTCGGGTCAAGGCCTTTCACTCTGAACTTGAGAAAGATGAGTGTGCACCCTCGATTATGTGTCTAGGAAGGAAAGCAACATCCAAGAATGTTGCCATTGGCGCCATGGAGCACCATCACGCAAATCTATTACATGGGTACCACGATACCCTACACCGTGAAACGGAGAAAAATGCATTGGAGTTGAAGAAGATGCCAACCAGGTCTGGAAGGGAGCAGGGGCGGTCGTAACAGACGGGCCGTGAACCACGACCGATCACCAGTAGATCACTTTGATGCCGAGCAACCAAGAAAGAAAGCAAGCCATCCATGTCAATGCGTAGTCAGGACACCGACGTCGTGATCACCATCCAGGGCTCGCCTCTGCTATCAAACCCCCCATGCCTCCATGAAGGAACAATGAATATGGTATCACCTTCTCATCTGAGAGCCCCAACACCGACTAGTATATCTCCAAGTGCGGACCACCAGAAAGCAACAAAACACCGCTCAGATCTAGAATATCGTCCTGTCCAAGAACCAAAATACAACTAACACGATTTTGTGTATTCTCTCTCTCTCTCTCTCTCTCACACACACACACACACACACACAAACACACAAACACAAATGTGCACGTGCGTAGATAGGTGGCAGCGCAAAGGAGGACGAAGGTGCCCCCACTAAACTCCTAGAGATGCCTTGCCATTGTATCGTTGAAGCTCCCCCACCCCACCCCCACCACGAGAGGCGTCAGGTCCAGACCCACAAAGTGTCATCAGCCTAGGAGGGGGCGAAATGCATCGTTGGCTCTTGTCCGTCAAGGTCTGAGACCCCCTAGTAAGCCAACCTCAAACATGGTTGCGCCACCCGTTATTAAATGAGTTGCACATAGAGTGGCTCGCTATTGTCATTCTCGAGCTTCACGAGCTGGCTAGCTGCCACTTGGCTAGTATTTGTCAGCGCGAGGGAAGTGTTTGATGGCTCTGGTTGGTTGCCTACAATATCGGTCGTGGTGGAGCGACACGGGGCAGTGAGACATTTCCCAACAAGGTGTCGTGAGGCATGAATAGTTGAAGATGGAGAAGGTAGAGCTTTCATATAATTTGTTATTAAAGGTAACAACATTATGTTGTGACCAAAGTCCATTCTCCACGTAGACCACATATACTTGTCTTTTTTATCCTAGTGCGTTTGGCAACTTTTGCAACGGGGAATGTGAGTTAAGATGCGGGGGTTATGTGAAAGACTAATGATGAGTCACATTATTCCTGGGACTTTGTTTTGGTATCTACAGGGAATTATGTATGGGAATTTGAGAAATTTTATGGGAATGAATTGAGAGGTTAAGTAAGAGATGATTACAATGGTGTTGCTCTTTACGAGTCGAATCCTATAGTATGGAGGTTGTTGAAGTGTTCTCAGGAAAACAACAATGGTGGGATCAACCTGCTGCCTATCTATGCCCACATTCAAAGTGGCGTATGAGATTGGCATGGTGGAATTTATGCATTGTCACCGGGAAGCAAATGGGACAACACACAAGATAGCTTGGAATACTTTTATCCAACATATCAGTTGTAAATGGGTCGATGATCCTCCTAGCTTTATTTTGAACTCTCATCTAGAAAATGTCACTATTTGTTTATTATCAATGAAGTGCAGCATGGTGGCGTTCCCTCAAAGAAAAGCAAGAGATTCTAACATAAGTTATGATGATACCTCAAGATGCTCTTTGTAAAGCAACCTCCTCCAATTCCCACCCCTTTTCTATTATTAAAATGGGGGAATGTGACCTCTAAACTCCTATGTTTAATTTTTGCTGAAAATCCCATTCATTCCAACCAAACAAGTTAGTTAGTATCTAACATACCCCAAATTCCCATTCCCTTCAAAACAAACAACTAGTTGTTTGGCTACTTCAACCGGATACATAAAATTCATATACTTAAATTTGTGCCATAGGTAGTTCATAATATTATATCTTTTTGTGCTCCAGGAATATCATATATGAGTTTGTGATAAAAGATGCATATGAAGACCTTGTTGATATCCAGTCTGATATGATGTTCATCTTTCGAAATGGATGCAATTGCCTCGTTTCATTAGTTAAGAAGAGTTTGACAATAATTAGAAGTTAGCCAAAAGTATGGCATGCAAACATTTAACCTACTCTCACATCATGATCAATCTCAAATCTTCTGCATTTGCCACCCCAAAGCGTGGCCTCCATTTTTACCTTGTGTTGATGATACTAAACATGGCTGAAAGATTAATAAAAATCCTCGCATTCAACACATTCCAAATTTCCCAGTAATTAATAGAATACGACTAATCTTTGACCGTGATTGATCATAGAATACGACTAATCTTTGACCGTGATTGAAGTAGCTCCAATCATCGGTGTTAATGTCAATAAGTCCAAGCAACACTTTATTCTTACTCCAAATACGCCACGCGAACCTACACTTGAATATTAAATGTTCCGCTGACTCTGCTCCCTCATGCATGATTGACATAGACCATCCAATACGGTATAGTTTATCAACTGTCGACACCTAGGCTTGCAAGAGAAGCCATGCAAAAAAATGTAGCTAGGAAACAACCATTTGTTCAAAAAAGGGGCCATCAACAACTTAAATTGCGTGAAGTCGAGCTGAGTGGAATATGATGATGATGTCGAGGACTCCACTGGAAGGTTCCAAACAATTTTATCCTAGTTGTCATCGCTTGAGTGTAGTGTAAAGTGCCCCGAATATAGAAAATAATAATAAATTATGTGTTGCACAGAGAGACCTAATTTTATCTAAATGTTTTCCTCCATTGGTCATTTTTCAAAGCTCTCTACAGCATTAGGTTCTTCCACTTGGAGATTGCGGACATGGATTGAGCAATGTGTTTTGACTTGTGCCCCCCAAGCCAAGGTGCAGGCCAAAAGGTAGTAACTTTAACATTTCCTAGTGGTTGTGGTCACATCATAGAAGCGGTCCATGTTGATGGCCTCAAACCGGTGTCAAACCTATCCATTATCTAGGTCTTTTCACGCAAGCATGGCCAACATAGTAGCCTATCAAGAATTTCTCTAGATAAAGGATGCCAACCCACCTATAGATGGCGGCCAATGGACAAGCTCGAACTTGATTTGACACTTCCCTTTGGACTCCTTCTCGGACCCGACCCATAGAAAAGCACACTGCAATTTAACTAGAGTATTCATGATTTCTTAAGGACAATTGGAGTAAGGGGGTTGTTGGCTTGTGAATTATGGACCGATTGAATCAACGTGATTCTCCCTGCCATACCATACTTGCCAATGAGCTTACATGTGATCTTGTACACACTTTGCAAGCAATGCGCAAATGGGGGAAGACCTAAGTATCGCGAAGGGAATTCAGTGAGTATAACTTGGAAATTAAGAAGAATTTCATTAAGATTAATACATAAGGGGCCATGGAGATTTTTTTTCCACATTGGTAATGAAACTGGCAATCTTACCAATGCTTTGCAAAAAGCTTGACGCGTTATTGATATATTCTTCAATAGTAACCATAAAAACCGCAACACGGTCTGCATAAAGGATGGTGTGAAGACATGCAATCTGACCTGTTAATCTGTGGAAGGCGATTTTTAGCCATCGCCCAATCCAAAATCTACTCCTGCATCTTAACAGTGAGGACAAACAAGAATGTGGACGATGTCTTTCGCTAACGATGGCATCTCCAGTATTGTGTAGGCTTCCCCTGATGTTATTAAGAAGAACATCAAAGGATCGGTCCACAGAACCTCGAAGGGAACCCTCTTTTCTGCAAGGTCCAATAAATATTCTTGTTCGCTAGCCACAGAACATCGAAGGGAACCCTCTTTTCTGCAAGGTCCAATAACTATTCTTGTTGCTTAGATTTGAAAGCCTTTTTTATATCCAACTTGAGAAGGAGAGATGGTCTACTTGTTCTTTGCGTTAACTGGTTGATACCCCACGCATTTCGGCGAGAATCAGCTGCAATATATTTTAATGAAATTAGTTGCATGAAACATGAATATTTGAATCAATAATATAAGAAAAAAAACTGAAAGTACATATTATGTATTGTAGTATTTGGTATACTTAAGAAAATATCTATTGAATGTAATAGCATAATAAGTGAAAAAAATGCCATGCATGTTGTCGTGGATCTTTGATAAGGTGGCATGTGTGGTAAGATGATATGAGTCTATTTGAAGATAAATAGAAGCAGTGTGATTCAACTAATAATGGAAAACTTTTTTCCCATACATGTTGAGGTGGGCCTTTGATGAGGTATCATGTATGCATGTTGAGATCAATAGAATTAGTAGTGATGATCAGCAACTTAGATATATGAGATATATGATTGGATTGGGAGCGAGTACGCATAAAAGCGACGAGAAAGAATTCTTATATGGTTTTCAGTATGCATTGAGTAAGCTTCTGCAGCCTTAAGTTATTTATATAGATGAAAGGTTACTAGAAGAATCAACATGTTGAAGTTGATTATTTTGTATAACACTAAAACCTGAAATAATGGCTAATATATAGAATATCTTACTACCGTTTCATATATATTTGTTATTCGTACATATATAGTCAGATTGTTTTTTTAAGGATATATAGTCCAATTGATGAAACAATGTTGAGATGACTGTTTCCATTGAATATGACTAGTGATGTAAATTTTAGAGGTAAGTAACAAGATATTACTCAACATTGGAAGACTAATTAGTAGGTATATTGGACGCCTTGGTAAGTGATAAGCAGAAAAATGTAGATATATAACTAGTTAAGTAGTACATTTGACGTTCACAACAAATAAAGTGGTAAATTTGACAGTTAGATATTATGACATAAAACACGGGAAAGCTATCATAAGGAAGAATACATTGGTTTGAGAAGAGTTTATTGCATTAGTTTTCCCTATATATGCAGTTGCTAATTATGTTACATTAATTCCTTCCATGTCACAGCCACTACGGAGATATTGAAGAAATAAGTGTAGAGGTGCCTCTCGAAGACAGGCCACCTTTATACGCACACGTTACATTTTACTCGCAGTTGACACTCTTCCGTGTTCTAGATGGGAACATGAGAGTCAAGTTCATGACCTGCAATGGAAAACATATACGGGCTCGGCAGTTTGTCCCAAAGAAGAAGAAATAAACTGAAGTTTGATGATCTACTCCTTGTGTAAACATTCAAGAATATTCTATATATTTCAAGCATTCTGGAGGCATATATACTTGATTGGAATCTGCACTTCTAAGATTATTTTTGTCCCCTCTGCACCTTAATTACCCATTTGTGACCTAGATTTATGGGCATAGTTCTGAACTTCTTATGTATGCCATTGTGAGGACTCAAATTTGTACTTGTTAAGGATTACACATTCGCATTGTTGGTACGTATAATGGTCTTATCAACATTTAAATTCGGTCCTTGAACCCGATTTTCATGTATGGTAGTTATTGTGTGAAGTTAGTTAAATGTTAACCTCTGTTTTTCCCTTTTTATTGGTAAGGAAGATACATCATCATGTGGCTCTAACAGTCAAGTATTTTGGCCTAGCGACGAGAGATTTCAAGCTTTCCTAGCCTATCGGCCAACCTTATTTAGATTTCTACTTTCAATTCTGAATAAAATATTCTCAAAGAAAGCTTGCCGCAAGGAGTATTCCAAGAGCCTAGCTCTATATACACATTTGCTTCCTTTATTTATATCATCTAAAGCGACCTGAAGAAGGCACACGTCAATATGGCAATGGGGCCCCGAAACCCGCGTCCCCGCGGGTTTTACCCTATTAGGGGACAGGATAGGCGTCTTTTTAACCCCGCGGGGCTGCTGCTGGGTAAGATATAAAACCCGACACGTTTCGTGGGTTTCAACCCGTTTGAGCAATACCCGAACCCGAAACCCGTCATCCCCGCCAAAATACGACACTAAGCCTAATTAGACGTCATGTTGAACCATGTATGGCTGAATAATGATCCTGTTTGTTGCAGAAATATGCTTATGCAGATGTTGTTACTGCTCTTTCTAGCTGTTGTTATTGCTCTTTTTGTTATGCCGCTGAAATATGCTCTTTGTAGCTGCTGTTATTGCTCTTTTTGCTCGAGTTAGGCTGATGAAATATGCTCCTTGTAGCTGTTGAACCATGTAACATTGTATTGTACTGAAATTTTCGCAAGTTAAGCTGCTGAAATATGCTCTTTTTCTGCCGAAATGCTATTCTTTAGAACTATTATGTTTGCTTAAATATGCCGATTTCCCCGTGGGTTTAGGAAACCCGATGGGTTTAGGGGACGGGCAAAAAACTAACCCCGCGCACGCTGGCGGGGACGGGGACGGGTTTGTGATTTTCTCGCGGGGATGGGTTTGGACAGACAAAACCCGATGGGTTTCGTCCCCATTGCCATCTCGAGGCACACGTACGTTCAGGTCAAGCGCAAGACCTGCCTCTCGGCAGATCATAGCCTCAACGATGATAATCTATTGTCAATCGATTTGTTTGCCTCGCGATAGGTACACTCGACAAAGGCTATGGCTAGTGTGATAGTCGGCAAACTGCACTAAGTAGACACCTCTCCGAGAAAGTGCTCTTTGCCGATTTCGTTCTGTAAGGTACTTGGCGAAGCCTTTGTCGAGTGTCAAAAAGCAACAATGCTACAGCTACGCGCAATTTACTACGGATTGAGATGCACGGACTGAGCTGCTATCAACTAGTTGGGGGAAGGAGGGCCCCACACCACAAATTCAGGGGGAAGGGATGAATTAGGAAAGAACACGTCAGCCTGTAGTATTCTCTTCGTAATAAACGTCCGTAAGTGTATCATTTTTGGTCAAAAAGCGGGTAGGCAAAACAAAATAGCATAGACTCTGCCAAGCAAGGAGCTCCGCCCCGTTCGGAATATACCAGCAAGAAAAGGGCCTAGAAATGCCCTCAATGTTAAATTCCTAGAGATGCGCTTAATGTATTAAATATAGCAAATGAACCCAGAAAAATACCAAATTAACATGTAATGGTGTATGTTCAGCATAGAAAAAGATTATAGGTTAAACGACAAAGAAATGATCATTTTACCTTCAATCTTGTCATATTCTCTATCGAAACCACGATTTTGTCTCGAAGATATGAAATTTCGCGAAATCTTCTAACATTTTTAGCACGGCCTCCAAGTGTAGCATAATAACACCATGCCAAGTTTCATGTTTCTCACACTTCGTTTGCATTTTCTGAAAATAGAAAACCAATAATATCCATGTTTGAGATGGAGTTGGCTTCCCCGGATGTTTGGAATTCCTCTTGTTTTCTTTGATAAGGCCTAAACATAAGTTCATTAACACAACTAGAATTTTTAACCAATTTTTGGTAATTTGTCACACATTTGCATTTGAATTTGAGTTATATATGGCAAGTGAAATGACTGGAAATGCACGTAATGGCTTAAATATAGAAAACGAGCGCAGAAAATGCCAATTTTGACATGGAACATGTGACGGTATATATTGAGTGTGGAAAAAAAATTCAATGCAACACAATGAAGCAAACGACACCTCACCATCAAACCTGGCCCGTTCCTTCTTAGGGCATCTTCAACCGTTGGCCCCTCAGGAGGGGCTAAAAATCGCCCTCTGGAGGCGCACCGGCGTTAAACCGCGCACTGGGGGCGCGATGGCCCCCAGTCGCGGCCCCCACGTTTTTTTTAAAGGTCAAATTCGGCACAAACACGGCTCAAATTTAACGCAAACATCGGCGAGTTCGTTCAAATTTAAACATATTTTGCAAAAGAAAAAAACTAGCGCCGGCTGCCCCGCCGTCTCCCTCGGCGCTCGCCGTCCGCCCACGCGGTTCTACATGCCGTGGAGGCTGTAGAACCGCGTGTAGTCGCCGTCGTCGTCGTCGTCGTACCCGCCCCCGCCTCAGCCGTCCCTGTTGCATCCCTCCCCCGGTTGGCGCAGCGGGTTGGACGGTCCGGGGGCGTCGTCGTTGTCGTCGCTGTCGAGGACCACAACGCCGTTCTCGTCCTCGCGCCCACGTTTGCCGGCGGCGATCTCCTCCAGGGCCCGGCACTGCCGGACCATCTCCTCGTGCAGGTAGTCGTCGCGCGACCACCGCAGGGCGTCATCGTCGAAGAAGCGGCGCCGGGCTATCTCCTCGTACTCCGCGGGGAGGCCGGGCTCCGCCTTGGGCTCGACGAGGGCGCCGGAGCTGCGGGTACGCGCGCTGACAGGCGTGTCCTGGGCTCCGGCTTGACGGGGCGGAGGCGGAGGCAGGGAGAGCCACCGGACGAGGAGGAAGACGCCCCGGGCTCCATGCGCCTCGGCGTCTAGGAGCTTCCATGGCGGCGTGAGAAGGACGGGGGAGCGGGGTACTCGAGGCACGGCGTGTTGCCGCCCTCGATGTACTCGAGGACGGACTCCAACGTGCGGCCGGGCACGCCCCACCACCGACGCCGGTCGTCGGCGTTGCACCTACCGGAGGGCACGACGCCTTTGGTGGCCTCGAGCTGCTCGGCATGCCGCGGCGGAAGTAGGGCTTCCAGATCGGGAAGTCGGCGACGTACCGGGGCTCCTCCCTCGCCGCACGCAGCAGGGACGAGCGGATACGTGCGATCTCCGCACGCCGCACCGCCCCGGTGGGTGGCGGTGGCACCGGCACGCCGCCGGCGCTGATCCTCCAAGTCCCGGGCACCTGCATGTCCGGCGGGACCGGGTACTCGGCCTCGAAAAGGAGGCGAGCCTCGTCCTCATGAAGATGGCGGCGCCCGAATCCATTCGCCGTCGCCTGGAAAGCGCTCGGCCATTCTTCTCAACTGGGGACGGCGAGAGGAGCAAAGGGGGAGAAATGGGCGCGTCGGCGGTGGAGTATCTGTGCGAGTCTCCGGCGCGCTGGCGGTCGGCTTATATAGGCGGAGGCGCCGCGTGGTAGGCTTGGCCGGCGCGTTACGCGTGCCGTGATGGCGTGGCGGACGAGGGACGAGTCGCACAGCCTTCACTGCGCCGCCCGTGAGGTATCAATGGAGGCTGACCGGCGCGGCAGCGTGCGCAGCTTTGGCATTGATTCGCCGCGGGAAACGAGGCGATGAGGACGACGAAGCGGCGAGAAGAGAGTCGAGTCGCTGACGCGGCGAGCCCGCCGCTCTTCGCGCCAAACACGATTCGCCCGGCGCCCCCGAGCGACCCCCAGCGCGCCGGGTTCGGGTTGGGTCCGCGGGCGTCAATTTCGGCCCGAGCCGGCGAAAATTGGGCTCTTGGGGCGCGACTGGACCAATTTTCTGGCGCCGGCGACCGAAAAATCGCCTCGGGGCCTTCTTGGGGCGCGGCGGGAGATGCTCTTAAGACCACGATTCTTACTAGAACATGGTTTAGTTTCTAAGTAGTCCTCTATTGATCATATAATGACACTGTGTTTATGTTTTCAGAATTCCCTTGAATTTTTTAGAATTACAAAACCCCATAAGTTTCATGTTCGGGGTCGAGTTTAGGCACCCTGATATTTGGAATTCCTCTTTTTTTTCTTAGATATTATATTTACAAATAGACTCATTAATATAAATATGATTTTAGACCACAATTTCCCCAACTTTTGCCTGTTATGCAAAGAAAAAGAAAGAAAAGGACAGTAAAAGAGAAGAAAATATGAAATAATTTACATAATGAAAATATAGAAAAGGAAAAAAAAATAGAATGAAAATACAAAAATAGAAAGTTAAATGAAATAAAGAAAATGAGAAAATTAAAAAAGAATTGTTTTGTCCGGTGTTTCTGTTTGCCAAGTATAACAGTTGGCAAACCAGGAGCTCACCGATCGTATTTTCCTAAGAACTCGGCAAAGGGTTTGCTTGCTGAGTACCCCAAAAAAGACACTACGTGAACTAGCATCCACTCAGCAAACGTGCCGATTCGGGTAGTTTCCCTGCCAGTCATCGTCTGCTCTGCAAATTGCACGGGCTGATCACCTGTTTGATGAATTCGCCATTGCTCCATCAACATTAAGTTTTGCTGTTGCCACTCCTTGGAGGGATCCACTTGCTGGGCGATTTCGTTTTCGCTGGAGAATTACCTACCTTTACATTCTTCATTGGTAGAAACTTGAGTTCACTGATAAGGCCATTAGCATACCCAATAATTATTACACGGCACTGAAAAATTGATTTGAGGATTACCTTACGCCTGGCTGATCAGATCTCCCATAAAATAACGAGTACATTGTGATGGACTCTTTAGAGTTAACGGTATCCTGGAGCTTCATTAGACATTCCCGTGGGTCACCAGCGGCACTTCTTGAGATGTGCTCACTCAATTCTTCATCAGCTAAAGCACCTATACACACACACACCGCGCCATTGTGCAGCTAATCAGGGAGTGTTTCCAGTAGTCTTCTCCATCTTCGCAGATGGTGCAAAACATCTAGGCGATTAGAAGGGTTGATGGTTGTGAGAAGAAGGTAACTAATAATCATATACAGTATTATTTTCTCAGGGATTAGTTCAGGGATCAGGTAAAAACAAGATGAGGCATTAGCTCAGGGATCAGGTAACTACTAATAATATATTATTTGCCAACATAAATTGCATAGCTTTTCACAGAGTACGAAGTACCAACTGCATGTTTCTTTTTTCAGTCCTATATTTATATGTAAGTATATACATAAGAGCCCTTTAAATAGAAATAAATCATAAATATTTTCATATATTTTTATAACTCTCTATATAAGTCTCGTGATACAGTTGGTGATTTTGTACACATTATGAGATTAACAGAAGGAAAACCCTTTGCGCCGGCAGACTGATCGAGCGTTCGACCGGTCCCTCTCGCTGGCTTCCTTCTTTTCACGCGGAGACAGGCTGGCACTAGGTGGGCCTCAAGCTAGACGTTATTTTCATGTTTTTCTTCTTCTTTATTCTCTGCTTCTTCTTCCTCTCGCCTCCTGCTGATTCCATCCCGTCTTGGGTGCTACGAGTTCGCCAGCGTCAACGGTGTGCCCCCTTGCTGCTTGCACAAGCATCTCTTCCCCCTCCGCTGCAAGCATCTCCTTTCCCCCATGAAACCTAAAAGCTACTCCTCCATGGTGCTGCAACCGAAGACCCAAAAACTACAACCGGCGAGGACAAAAGCTTCAACCAGAAGACGACCAAAATCTGCGGTTAGCAATTGCTCAAAACACTAAAAGCTGCATGGGGTGATCGAGAAAGTTACAACCAGCGTCACCAAAAGCTTCAATCGATGGAACCAAATTTTTGGGGTGCTGGCACTACGTAAACACAAAAGCTTCAACTGACGACGATAAAAGCTTCAACCGGCGACGAGAAAAGCTTCAATCGGTGACGAAATAAGTTTCAACAATAGACGACGCAAATTATGGATGACGAAGAAAGCTGCAACTGTTGGTGACAAAAGCTAAATACGGCAATGGAAAAAGCTTCAACCATTCATGTCGCAGCTTTGACCTGCGACAGCGGCGATGCCATTTTTGTTGCATCCATTGTGGTTTTTTGCTACGACCCGCGTTGACATATGCTGCAACCATTCATGACGACGATCCCAACCTATGACGGCGGCGATGACATTTTGCTGCATCCATCGCTATTTTTCGCCATGACCAGCGTTGATGATTGCTCCGACGGGGCCTCGTCATGGGAGGCGGAGCTGCAACCATTTTGGGAGGTGGAGCTATGAGGCTACTGGACAAGTTCTTCCTATGACAGCGACGGACAGATAAGATACATCGACGGCCCCCACGTTTTTTGCGGCGATGACCCTGGGTGTGGGCGCGGCGAGCAGCGGTGCTGCAAGCGGCCGGCGATGGGGTCGTGCGCCGTCGTTTGCTACAAAAGGTTAGCCCCGAGGTGCTACAAGCTTGGGACACGAGGTGATTTTCAGGCGTCTTCTGCCATGCGTGTGGGAAGGAAGCTTCGCTCGGGGGAATCGTTTTCAGATTGGGGCAAGAAGGTAAGGCCTAAACGGTTCAGATGGTGCCAATCCGACTGCTGCTTGGCGACTGGCTGAAACGTTGGGCCAGCGCACCGGCGCCCAGTACTGCCCTTAACAGAAAGATAACACATGCAAAAAAGCAGTTATTTGGCAAGTGTGTCTAGAAGAAGACCTCTCCAGCCTAGCGCCACCACCCCCTCACGCGACACGCCCCCCTCGCATGTCATGGGAGACCTGGATCGGCCGACGGTGGCTCGCTCCTCTTTAGCGCTTCCTACCCTTCGCCGCCACCGGAGTGCGTCCGTCCGGCAAATCCCGTGCGGGGCGGGCGGCGGAGGGGTCTCTCCCTCCTTTCCCTGGTCGTCATTGTGGTGGCGTGGGTCGGTCTTGCGGCGATGAGGGGCACGGCGTCCGGCTAGCTAGATTCCCGGTGGCGAGGACGGCTGGATTCGGCGGCTTCTTGGCTAGGAGGTGTTGGCGCGTCACGGCAGCGCTGGTGGCGGGGTTTCGGTCGTGGTCATCTCGATCTCGATCTAGGGCGTCACGGTTGCCAGGGTCGGCGGCGGCGTGACCGGAAGTCGGTGGCGCGGCTGGATCTAGACCTAGGCATGGGCTTGGTCTCCGGGTCGCGGTCGGCGCAGTGGCGGGTGTGACACGTCGACAGCTGGGCGGATCTGCGGGATTCCATCCTTGTTTTGTTCCTGACAATGGGGGCAACTCCAGGGGAAACCCTAGATCTTGGATTGAGCGATAGCGGTGCTTTTCCATCGTAGTCCCTCTTCAGGGCATTGTTTTGGAGTTTGCTTCGGTTGAAGGGACCAGGGACGTCGGTTACGCACGCCCAGTGGTGCTACCGTCAATGAAAATCACGTTGACTCCTGTCATGGCGGACGATGGTGGCGTCTTTGATGTCATTTCCTTGTCGAGGCATCGTCATTACAGTTTGCGTCATCATGCTCAGGATGCTCTGGGGGAAACCCTAGATCTGGATCTCCCGGATCGGACAATGATGGTGTTCTCACTATCGCTTTCCCTCCCAGAGGCATCGTTTTGAAGCAAGTGATGTTTGGACGTGACAAGAGGAGGAGCGGTGTTACATCTACCGCAAGGTCGAGGGGGGATCGCGGCGGCATGGCGGTGCGGAGTTTCGGCAATGGGCGTGTGTGGATGGACACACACAGGTTGGTGGCATTGTCTGACGCCATGGTGGCATCGATGGCAGGCCTGGCAAGGTTGGTGCGTCAGTACCTCATCTCGAGATGGATCAATGGTTGGTGGTGGCAGCGGCCTATGATAGTGCACAAGACCGGTGTGTGACCCAGTTCCGGCATTGTGGCTAGGTTGGGGCATCCGACTTTATATGTTAGGATTTGGTGTGATGTCTGTTTGGTATTAGGTTCGGACATTTGGCACCCCTTCATCAAGAGGATAGGAGTAGAGACATGTATCACTTTATAAGGTATTTGTGAAGAGTAGGGCATTTTGGAGACCGAGCTCCATGGAGCCCTTTATTTTGAATAATTCAAAATTCATAAATTTCAGTTTCAAAAAATTCTGAAAAAAATACACATGTATGCAAGGATGTAAAGTGTATGTGTGAAAAATTTCAGGATGAAATACCTTGAATTGCAAGCTGTACAAAAAAACCAAAATCATGCACTTTATAGATGAATAGTATATATGCTAAAAGGCTCTAGATTTGTCATTTTTGTGCAGCTCACATTTTAATGTATTTCAGCCTGAAAATTTGCACACATGTACATTGTGTATATAGGTATATGTGTATTTATTTTTATAATTTTTTGAAATTGAAAAATTTGAATTTTAAAATTTTCAAATAAAAGCCTCCATGAAGCTCGGTCTCCGTTTGACATTTTCGATTTATGAATAATTAATAAGAAGGCTGCATGCATCGCCCCGAAGGCCAAGGTATATCCTCCTTTATTAAAAAAATGTGGCTATAATTGGACTCCCATTAAAGAGTGTCCAGAGTTTGCTTTTTTTGTCGCTTCTGCTTATCCTCTACTCATACTTTGGGAGGCATTAATGTCGCAATCAACATCCTCTTTAACCTTATGCATTTACTTAAATGATAAGCAAGCTCACATACCTTCTTCTTCCTCGTATGTCTTTGTTGATTCAAAACTAGCAAGTGTTGGGCCTAGCTAAGCTGTGCTCTACCGAATGAGAGGCTGCATGCACTACCGGAACAGGGCTCTATGCCGACAGCCAGATGTATGCCGACGGCCCCCGTCGGCCTCCTCCAAGTTATTCCGACAGCTTCGTCCAGGCCGTCGGCGTACAAAGGCCGTCGGGCTATTCCCGTCTACGTCGACGGCCCCCGTCGGCAAAGAATAGCCGTCGGCTTAGCTCAGACTACGCCTACAGCTGCCGTCGGCATATATCGGCCGTCGGCATAGATGCGGGCCCGCCGACCACGATCGTGACGGGTGGCTAACGGCGTCCGATTTATGCCGACGGCAGCAGCGGGCGGCCGTTGGCATATATCCGTTTGACACATCATCCATCCGAAGCGCACCGACCAAGACCTATGCCGACGGCTACCGTCGGCATAGATGACACGTCATAGATCCGAGGCACGCCGTCCACCTGCATTGGCCGCAGTCGTCGGTATATTTTTTTCTTAGCCATGTTTTATGTTTTCTGACATATTATTATTTGACTAACTTACATATAGCATGAGCTAATATAAGCATACATACATTATTTCTCGGTTCTATATGGAGGGGTGTGACACCCCTCACGGATGACGCGCCGCCGCCGGCCGGCACATGGAGTGGGGAACATCCGCATCGGATCTATACGAAGGGGACTTTAATTTGCTCCCAGGTGTTTATAAATATCGGATGACCTACCACAACCGGGTGGTGTTGTGGCATGTCCGAAGAGGCGGCACGCGTCTCCGGGACATGGCCCCCCTCACGGACGCCGCCGCCACATGCACCTAGTGGGGGGAAACGGACGCGTCGGGTCTACACGGAGGGGATGTAGCTGTGGGTTTGGCCCGGATGTTGCTCCCACGTGTCCCTCCGTGCTGACATGACACAACCGGGTGGAGAGGTCCACCGTTCAAAGCCCCGTCCATGGGAAGTCAAAGGGCTAGATCTCGTGGTCAACCGGTCTAGGGTTAGGCGGGACGGGGGCCCTGGGGGTAGCAATGCCACCGGAGCGTCGCACCGGCCCGTCATACATGCAGGGTAGTGATGTGGCATGTCAGAAGAGGCGGCACGCGTCT
>LR738709.1:58528500-58554726 GCA_902687465.1 Secale cereale | reverse complement strand
GGTTAGGCGGGACGGGGGCCCTGGGGGTAGCAATGCCACCGGAGCGTCGCACCGGCCACTCATACATGCGGGGTGGTGTTGTGGCATGTTAGAAGAGGCGGCACGCATCTCCGGGACGTAGCCCCCCCACGGACGGCGCCGCCGCCGGCACCTGGTGGTGGGAAACGGACGCGTCGGGTCTACACGGAGGGGATGTAGCTGTAGGTTTGACCCGGATGTTGCTCTCAGGTGTCCCTCTATGCATACATGACACAACCAGGTGGAGAGGTCCACTGTTCAAAGCCTGTCTGTGGGAAGTTAAAGGGCTAGATCTCATGGTCAACCACTCCAGGGTTAGGCGGGATGGGGGCCCCGGGGGTAGCAATGGCACCGGAGCGTCGCACCGGCCCCTCATACATGTAGGGTGGTGTTTTGGACGTATCAACATCCCCAAGCTTAATTCCTGCTCGTCCTCGAGTAGGTAAATGATAACAAGCATAATTTATGTGGTGACATGCTATCAACCATATAAGAACTTTTAAGTAAAGCAATCAAGGCATGTAATCCAATTCAAGTCATAACGAGCAAGAGTCTATATTAGCATTGTAACAAGTAACATAAGAACATAAAGGTGCAAGAGCTCTCGCTGTCCATGACTCGAATGTCTCCAAATGGTGTTTGCGTGCAAGAAAGGGGATAGGGATATATGAGAGAGTAAAACATAGTTTTTGTATTGTTGAGAACTTAATCTACTAAAGTTTCACACTTGGTCTTCTTTGGAATCTTATCCTGACTCATCCCCAGACCGTCAGCAAGGTACAAGTCGAAATGATCCACTCCCTTTCGATATTTTGAGCACTCATGCAATGGATGAGCGTAAGCAAGAAAGTCGACACTTAGGATGGCAAAGAGAGAAAAATGATAGAGGGGGAAGACAAAAAAGAGGGTGTGAAAGGCTCACATCAATGAGGACAATCATCGGCGAGAGAAAGCCAAATGATAGATATGATGCGAGGAGTAGGGATTGCCATGCAACGGATGCACATATGAGCTAAGGTAAGCTCTCCAATGGAACTAGTGGGGGTGCATCCAACTCGCTTGCTCAAGAAGACCTAGAGCTCTTTTGAGGAGGCTCATCATTGGAATATACAAGCCAAGTTCTATAGTGTAAAGGTCCCCACATAGCTGTATGCATAAATGATAATCTCTATGGAGTACAAGGTATAAGATGGAGTACGAGTGTGGATCTCTCAAAAGAAATAGTAGTGTGCCCCCTTCTCTCTTTTTATTTCTTTTTCTCTTTTTTTATTTTTTTTGTGGCCTCAATGGCTCTTTCTATTTATCTCTCATTTGTCCTCTTTGGGATCTTTTGATTTTGTCCTCTTTGGGATCTTTTGATTTGTCCTCTTTGGGATCTTTTTCTCACTTTAGGGGCAACACTCTATGTATTACAATAAGTATAGAAGATCTTTCACACTTTACAAAAGTACTCAACATAAAGAAAATGAAACTATCATGATGTATGCAAACGTATGCCTCTGCCAGTGTAGCAGGATATGCAATGATACTAGCGCGTCATGTAGCAATGATTAGGGCAAGGCCCAACTAGCATGCGGCTCATCGATCAAGCAAAAAGCATGTATGACATGAAGATCAAGTCATGAGATGATGGATGTTGCATGGCAATGTATCTCGGAAAGGCTATGGAAATGCCTTAATAGGTAGGTATGGTGGCTGTTTTGAGGAAGGATATAATGAGGCTTATGATGACAGAGCGTATCGTGCCAAGGATTTGGATGCATTGGCGAAGTATGCACCAACTCTCGAGGTGAGAAAGGGCAATGCACGGTACTGAAGAGGCTAGAAAAATATGGATAGGTGGAAGTGTCAACCTTCGAATACTCACATTAGTCCGAAGAACTCATGCACTTATTATCGGTAACTCTCAATCTAATTAGGAGGTTCACAAAGAGACAAGTACCCCGAGGAGGTGTGTATGGGGGTTTGGTTACCCTTGCGCATCCTCGACCCATGGTACGTGAGTGTACTCTAATATTCGATCCCTCCAAAGATTAGTGATCCATTTAGTAGCTAAAGTTCTCAACTATTTTGTAGGTTTTCGAAAATAAACACGGATTGCCCAAAATACGACATCTATCACTAATAGGCTAAAGCTCTTGTCACCAAAAGTTCAGACATTACTCATGGCAATACCTCAAAACTATTGCAAGTTACTACTAAAATTAAATAGCAACCTCAATTACCTACTTTAAGTTAAGACACACAACTCAGTGCAACAGACAAACTCTCTTAACAAGATAATCATGAAAACTCAAGAGAGTTCAGCAACCAACTAAACAAAAGCTCTTTAAAAAGAAAAGCATGAAAACTAAGAGCTAAACATGACAGTAGCTATGGAAAGACAAAGAACATACACAGCAAAGATAAGCATGAAAATCCTATGTTGTGTTCTAGGTTGAAGTGGAGCGTGTTTCTCTCCCACACAAAGAAAGCTGGGTTCTAACTCGTTATGAACAGCAAGCAAAGCTAAAGAACACTAAAAAGGAAACTAAAAGCAAGACGCTCCAAGCATAGCACATAACGCATGAAGTGATTAAAATATAGTGGAGCGAAAGACGAACTGATAATTGTTGATGGAGAAGGGGATGCACGGAGGCATCCCCAAGCTTAGACGCTTGAGTCTTCTTGAATATTTCTTGGGGGTGCACGGGGGCATCCCCAAGCTTGAGCGTTTGACCCTCCTGAATCTTTTTATCATCTTCCCTCGCACACTTGAAAACTCCCTTCATACATGACTCATCATAATCTGATTAGCGAGGTTAGTGCCCATAATAAAATAATTTTTCCTTGCTGGAGATAAAGATAATCTTGAAGATCTACTGTTTCTCAAGATTGCCAAAAGGTTTTTGCAAAGAAAAAGCAAGCTCAAGGTTTGCAAAACGAAGAAAAGGCAAAACAGGACAAAATCTGTGAAAAACAGACCAGCAGGTAGTAAATAATTTTTTCGGGGCACTTCTGCAACTCAAATCAAAAAACTCAGAACAGACGCCCGAAAGCCAATTGTATAGAGCACGCTGTCGAGAAAATTCAGACCAAAAAGACGATCTGGTGATTTTATACGAATTTTTTTGTCCAAGGATAGAATCTGTTTCTTGGACAGCACGTCACAACTTTTGAACTTTCTTGCAATCAGAGGCTAAACTTGGCACAAAGCTGAAAAGTAAAGATACAATGATGATGCTACTGTAGTAACAAACATCAAGACACAACAAAAGCAAAATGAAATTTTATTCGTTGTGGGCTGCCTCCCAAAAGCGCTTTCTTTTATGCCTTTAAGCTAGGCATAATGCAAAAAGGAATCAAAAATCATCATAATAATCGGAGTTGTAAATTGCTTCAAATGGTTCCTCAACAAGTTCATCCTTGTTCCTTCTAGGAAAGGGGTACGTACCTTTTGCCTTCCCGCGTAGGCGGATTTGTCCCTTACCTATATCGATGAAGCCTTTTACGGCTCGGAGGAAGTCCCTTCCAAGCACTATATTTCCTTGGTTTGGCTTCATGATGAAGAAATCAACCATTGCAATCCCTTTAATGAATGTAACTGGCACGTCTTTTATTCTTCCCTGGATCTCAGAAATATCTCCATTAGCATGTTCATGCTAGGATGATAATCTATCCATGTTAAATTTTAAAGAATCATGAACAATTTTTGGCATAGTAGAAACCATAGATCCAATATCACAATAAGCAAGGAAGTCTTGATTAGAGATGCTAATCCTAACAAAAGGCTCCCAATCATTGTCTATTGCCAAAATATCTCTCTTATTGGGTTTGGGTTTCTCTACCTTCATCAAGTCTAGAGCATCCATTCTTTTCTCAATAGTAGCAAGTCTATCTATGACAGTATCAAAACTATGATCATAAACAAAGTAACTAGATAGACCATGTATAATTTCAAGAGCTCTAGCTTCATCACACTCTAGGAAATCTCCTTCAGCTATAATATCAAGCGAGTGTTTACACCATTTAAAAAGACCATGGTAAAAATTTCTAAGCACAATTTTTATAGGTATCCAAGGCATAATTCTCATATGTGCATCAGAAATTCTATCCCATGCCTTCTTCATATTTTCTCCATCCCTTTGATGGAAATCTAGAACTTCTGATTCCCTCAAAGTACCAAGTCCTAACATGCTTGACTAAACAGAAAGGACTGCTAACAGAAAAGCAAATAATTTTTTTTTGTGATTTTTGGTAAGGGACACTAAAGCAAAAACTGAAAGGTAAACTAACAAGACTAAAAAGCAAAGATAAAAGATAGCGTGCAACTCCCCTATCTTGAAGAGTGGAGTCCTCGGCAACGGCGCCAGAAACTTGCTTGATGGCTTCTCGCCCCTCGTTGGTTACCCCAAGTGGAAGGTTTGAGATGTAGCGTAGTGGCAAATTTCCCTTGGCAAAGATACCAAGGATCGAATCCCGTGAGACTCCGAGGGTCGACAAGAAGGTGTCAATAGCGCCAGAAACTTTCGCTTGACAGGACCTGCACACAGATACAAATAACTTTGCTCCCAACGAGTACAGAGAGGTTGTCAATCCCTCCGGCCTTGTCGTTTACAAATGATCAAACGCAAGAGATAATAGTGATAGGTATGACTGCAACTAGGAAATAAGAACAGGAAGTAAATAATGGGTGTGATCAGTGATGGTAATATGGACCGGGGTCCCATGATGTTCACTAGTGATGTCTCTCTCCCAAAAGATGATAAAACAGCTAAGCGAGGTAAACGAATTACAGCTGGGCAATTGACAGGATTATGTGCGCAAACCAATGCTAACTATGCTGTACAGAAAGGTAGAGGCTCAAAAGCATGGGCGGTACGCCAAGGCAAGTAGACCGAAATCCATCTGCATCTACTACTAATCATCCACCTTGAGATATCTATCCAGAACATCTCGCTGGTATTAAGTTGCGAGTCCCACCCAAAGTGTAAACTCAAAGCAACAGACAACTGCATTAAAAGAACTTTGCGTAAAGTAAACAATCCTTGCACCCGCAAGTACAAGCACCGTTGTTTTCCCCCTTGTGGCAATAGCACATCCCCTAGACTCATGTTTCTGTCACTCAAGCTAGTCATCGAGGGGCATGAACCCACAATCAAGCATAATGTTCCCTCTTGGAGTTACTACCTACTACTTGGCCAAAGCAATAAACAGCAACGGAGAACATGCAAGAATTACTCAAGAACATAAATATAAAAGAGGTGAATCAAATATATTACTCACACACAATCTGAACATAATCTCATAATCCATCGGATCCCAGCAAACTCAGCATAGCAACAGCATAAAGATTACATATGTGCCTCGATCATGTAGGGAAGCTTTCGAGGTCTAATCGATGAAGAACAAAGAAGGGAGGAGAACATCACATAGCTACTGGTCATGGACCCATGGTCCAAGGGAGACTACTCACAACTCATCCGGGAAGCGTCCATGGTGGTGGAGAAGCTCCCGATGGTGATCCTCCCCTCCGGCAGGGTGCCGGGAAGAGTTCTCCTGGTGCTCCCGATCTTGGAAGCGCGGCGGCGGCGGAACAGAGATGAGATCACGAAAAAGGGTTCCGTTCTCGAGGGTTTCGGGACGCGTGCTAAATATATGCCAAAGGGGGTAACCAGAGGCGGAAAGGGGGGCCCAGGCGCCCCCCCGGCGCGGCCGGGAGGGGAGCCGCATGGGCAGGCCGCCTGGGCTGCCCCTGGCTCCCCTCTGGCCCCACTTCTGGCGCGTGGAAGCTTCTGGAGCGCTGATTTTTTATATATTTTTCCCGGAATTTTTCTGGCAATTTAAGTTATGGGAAAACCTGAAATACAAAAACAGCAGAAAACAGAAACTGGCACTGGGGTGCACTGAGTTAATAGGTTAGTCCAAATATGATCAAAATTGTATGGAAGTGCATAAATATCATAGCAATATCACACAAAAGAAGCATGGAGCAAACAGAAATTATAGATACGTTTTGGACGTATCACTCGGTGTCGATAAAAACTAAAATTATGAAAGCTTAGGCTTTTAGGGTGCCTCGGCGTCGAAAAACCCTAAATGATAAAAGCTTAGCTTTTAGGATGCCTCGGTGTCGAAAAACCCTAAATGATGAGACCATGATCTTGTTCCTTGACAATAACCAACTTTTTGACCAAACTTTTTCCTATTTGGAGAGAAACATGGCCCACAACGATGAGGCCGGCGGTTCGGGCGGCAAGGCATTCTGGGAGCTGTCCCAGGAGATGGAGGAACAACCTCACTTCTATGAGGACGCCGCGAAAGACACCAATCCTGACACCACTGATGGTGCCGCCAAGGATGACCCCACTGATGGTGCCGTCGGGGATGACACCACTGATGGTGCCGCCGAGGATGCCACCACTGATGATGGCGGCGCACGCACAGATGGCAGCCAACCGAAGAGGCAACGGAAGTACCGGCGCCCGACCGTGCTCCGCACCGTCAAGGAAGAATTAACTAAAGTGGACTCCGACGGGAATCCAACAGTGCCCAAAGAAATAGTCAAGGGGTACTCGGTTCAGCTCGGGTGCATTCTCCGGAGCACCGTCTCGATCAACACCGAGAACCTAAGGCATAAGGACCGAGCGAATTTTTGCAACCTCCTCTTCACGAAGCTGCACGAACGATACAAGTTCCCCGCTGAATTTGAAAACACGAGCCTCACGGGGAATAAAGTGAACAATGCCGCCCTCACGACGATGAGCACGGCCCTGTCTACTTGGAAAAGCTCGGTGAAGAGAATGATTGACAAAGGTTTTAGTTATGAGAAGATCAAGGAGAAAAATCCTTTGATCACCGAAGATGACTACAAGGAGTTCAAGATCAAGTGCGAGAGCACCGCAACCTCTGAATCAAGTCAGTGGGGGAAAGAAATGCGGCAGTTGAACTTAGGGGAACACACACTCGGTCCCGGCGGTTACAGAGTGGCGGAGCCTATATGGGACAAGGAGGACGCGGAGCGTGCCGAGCAAGGCCTACCGCCCCTCTTCGATAAATACGGTGATAAGCAGACCTGGAACTTTGTCAGGGCCCGGTACAAGGAGGACCTGGTAACAAAGGAGCTCACCACGGATCCGAAGACAAGGGCCCTTGAGCTTGTTCTGGTAAGGAATACACCCCCGCGTAATTAGCTCCATATGGTTGCATTCTAATTAATGAAGCCAAATTTCTAAATGGTTCACATTCCTTCCACAGGTGACTGAAAGCAGTAGCGCGGGGTCGACTCAAAGCACCCCTTGGGACACCACTCAAAATAGGGCGTTGAATGTAATGAAAAAAAGGATAAGCTTAGTAAGCCGTCGTCAACTGGTCATGTGGCCGGCAAAGGCTTGTCCACAAAATGGTCGTCGTACTATAACGCTGGTGGGCGAAAGGAGAAAAAGACCAGCTCGGAAAGCCAGGTGCACGAGGTTCAAGAACTCAAGGCACAAGTGGCGCGGATTCCGGAGATTGTCCAAGAGCAAGTGCAACAAGAACTGGGATCGACGCTCACCGGCATTATGCCTACCTTGATTCAGGGGCTGAGGACGTGGATTGCGGGCGGCCAACAGGGGCCGCCCCCGATTCCCAGCTTCACAGCCAGCAACTCGCAGAATGCGCAGGTAGGGCCATTGGTGTCTCCGGCAGAGGCGGCATTGGTGTCTCCGACGCCGGCACGGGCATTGGAGCTTAATGCACCCGGGTGTACGCCGGCCGACACCTCTGCAGCAAGCGGCCCCTCCGTCAATTGCACGCCCACCGTTGGCGGTGCCTCGACATTAGCCGAGCTCGACGCCATTATCATGGTAAGTAATTAAGCCTCTCAGCCAAGGACTTCATCTCCTTGCCTTTGACTGGGCATCCCTGACGCCCTACATGTTTTCGCAGGGCGCCGCCGACGTTTCGTGCACTCTCCTGCACTTTGTGAACGACGAGTTGGTTGATGTCGCCAAGGGCAGAATCGTTCAACCGGGCAACCCAATGTTCCATGGTAATCCGATGCCACCCACCATGTATAGGGTTCAACTGGTTCGGGTGCTGCCAGGCTGCGACGAGTTGTTACCTCCGATTCGACCCGTCGGGGCCGACAAAGATGATGTGATGACCCTCGGCGCCTGCCTAAGCTGGCCCCTGCTTTGGCCGAAGAGCCAGATTTGTTTGGGGCGGGGGACACCACCCCAAAGACAACACCTCCAGTCTTGCCGGTGCGAAGCCATGGCAAGACCGCCGCAACGCTGCCGGACATCCCTATGGCACAGGATCCGATCATGCATATGGAACAGGATCGGGATGACGACGACAACAACGACGACGGTACATTTGCCAACATCGATAAGTACTTTGCCGATCATGGGTACGATGGCGAATTCATGGGGCCTCCTTCTCAAGAACTCAACCCTACAAAAGACGATCACGATCTAGCTGGTACCACGGAGAAACCAAGTTGCAACAGGCGTCGTCTAGCGTTCAGTTCTCAGGAGACGCCTCCAGCTGCCGACTTCACCGAGCCTCAGATAGCCGAGGTGCGAAATATTATCAGCCCCAACACACTCAAGAAGGCGCCCTGTGAGAAGAACTCGGTCCCATTACAGGAGAAGAAGAAGGCACGAAAAAGAAAGAGTAACAAGGGTGCGAGCCAGCCGGCACCGAGTACGATTCGTGCTCAGGACGGGCCACCTTCACCTAAGGATATAATGAGGAGGGTGCATGTGGCGGGTAGGCCGATGCTACCGACTAATATGCTCAATGCTGCAACTGGTGCTATGAGGAGTCTGCATGACAGTGTTCTTTTGTTGGAGAAGCGGTGTCTCACAGAGAAGGATGTGGCATACCCGGTTTTCGCGGCCAAGGTGCCAGAGGGCAAGGGCTTTGTGGATAACTCCATCAGGGGTACGATCGTCCTGTGGATTGATGACATCTTCGCTATGTTTAACCTTCATCCGCTGCACTACACCTTCGTTCGGCTATTTTCGCTGAGTATGGAGATGTGGATCATTAGAGACAAGACCCCGGACATCGTGATAGTCGACCCCTTCTACATGCGTGCCAAGATCATGGGCAGCGCTGGGGACTGGCAAGTCACGAGTTCTTACCTCGAAGGCGTCATTCTAGCAAACTGAGATAAGGATAACTTCCTCGTGCCTTACTTTGCCGAGTAAGTCGTCCCCTCAACCGCCCCGTAACATATGATTTCTTAGATTTCGATCGTTTTACTTTTAACATTCCATGTTTTGTGCAGTGACACACATTGCACACTCATCCTCCTAAGCCCGAAATATTCCATGGCCACGTATTTCGACTCAGACCGTCAGTCGAAGGCAGACTACACAAATGTCAAGAAAGTTCTTGATGATGTTCTCCCTGGCTACGCCAAATCTGGAGGCACCTTCACCAGGACAGTTCGTAAGTACGGCAAGCACGTGTTCGCCCACAATACGACGTTCTGCTGCGTCAAGCAGCCGCCTGGCGGTCAGAAGGGTGCCTACTACGCCATCCATCACATGCGGGCGATCGTACGAGACCATCATCACCTTCTGCTACCAGATAAACTCAAAGATTGGGCCGCGAGCTTGTCGGCAATCCAGGGCGCGGACATCAGAGAGGAATTCTTTCGCATCCAGTCGGAGTTTGCGGAAATCATCCATCAATATGTCCTTCGTACCTCGGGGCAGTTCTACCTCAGAAATCAACCGTCCAACAGTGAGATAGACACAATGCTACAAATGCAGGCTAACAACGCCCGTGATTTCATGACTCCCACGATAGACGGCGGCATCATCCATGCTCCGGTCCCTTGAGTCGAGTCAAAAGTAGTGATGCTATGTCTAGTTCTGAAACATTGATTGGCTCATGTTGTAATTAAACTTTAATGAACTTGTATGTCTCTTTGGTTTGGACAGTCGTTCAACTTAGATGTAATCGATGCTATTAATGTCTTGCTATTCTCTTCCGATCCTTTTGTTGCATACTTGTATATTGCTTATGTATTGTCTATGAATTGGTACTAACGTTTCGTTTGGCTAGTGCATAGCGATGCCATCGTATGTCGTGTACAAGGGTAAGGTTCCCGGAGTCTACGACGACTGGGAGGAGTGTCAGACACAGGTTCACCATTTCAGCGATAACAGTTACAAAGGGTACACCACTAGGGTGGAGGCGGAATCTAGATACGCGCGCTATCTAGCGGGAGAGAGGAGGGAGCGTTGGAGGAACCGGATGAAGACGAGTTTCATCACGATGATGCTCATCGTGATGACCGCAGCTCTCTTCTATGTGATGGTAGTTTAGATGATCGATATCGACTTGTAATGTGAACACAAACTCGCTACTCGCGGTCTCGAGACTTGTAATATAATGTTCTATCTTTGTTCGGTCTTTTGAATTCGGAGACTAATATGATGAATTGTATTCGGAGACTAATATGATGAATTATATTCGGAGACTAATATGATGAATTGTATTCGGAGACTAACCTTCTATTGTATTCGATGAATCTGGTGTTGCTGTCTGGTGTTGTCTAAATTCTGTCCAATAATATATTTTGTATCCTACGAAAATATCATAAAAGAAAAAAATCCCTAATATTCATACTAGTGGCGCACCACTCAAGATACTAATGGCGCACTGTCCAGATGATACTAATGGCGCATCACCCATCAGTGCACCACTAGTATGCCAAAGCACATGGGTACATATGGCCACCTGGGAGGCATACTAATGGCGCACAGAGGGACGTACTAATGGCGCACTGCCTGGTGCGCCATTAGTGCACCAGATACTAATGGCGCACCAGCGGTGCGCCATTAGTAAAAAATCTAATGGCGTGGTGCTAGTGGCGCACCACTAGTGCGCCATTAGTAGGCAAAAGTGGTGCGCCACTAGCATGCCTTTTCCTAGTAGTGCTGGGTATTTGATACCAGTTCAGTTGCTAAAACTAGTAACTCGAAACGAGAGTTGCAGAATGAACAGAGACTAGTTAAAAGTGAAGTGACGATATGTGTTGGAAGTGGTTCCAAGATTAATATGATCATCATCGCACACTCCCTATAATTTCGGGATTAGTGTAGAACCTAAATAAATGTTATTTGGCATTTGCGTTGAGCATGAATATGATTTGATCATGTTTGTTCCAATACGGTTATTCATTTAAAGTCATAGAATAATTGTTATTATGTTTACATGAATAAAGCCTTCGATGGTCATACACCCAATGAAAATAATTTGTTGGATCTCGATCGTAATGATACACATATTCATAACATTGAAGCCAAAAGATGCAAGGTTAATAATGATAGTGCAACTTATTTGTGGCACTGCCATTTAGGTCATATTGGCGTAAAGCGCATGAAGAAACTCCATAGTGATGGACTTTTGGAATCAGTTGATTATGAATCACTTGGTGCTTGGGAACCAAGCCTCATGGGCAAGATGACTAAAACTCCGTTCTCCGGAAGAATGGAGCGAGCAACATATTTGTTGGAAATCATACATATTGATGTATGTAGACCGATGAGTGTTGAAGCTCGCAGCGGGTATCATTATTTTTTGACCTTCACTGATGATTTGAGCAGAATATGGGTATATCTACTTGATGAAGCACAAGTCTAAAACATTTGAGAAGTTCACAGAATTTCAGAGTGAAGTAGAGAATCAACGTAACAAGAAAATAAAGTTTCTACGATTTGATCGTGGAGGTGAATATTTGAGTTACGAGTTTGGTCTTCATTTAAAACAATGTGGAATAGTTTCACAAACTCACGCCACCCGGAACACCACAGCGTAATGGTGTGTCTGAAAGTTGTAACCGTACTTTATTAGATATGGTGCGGTCTATGATGTCTCTTACCGATTTACAACTATGGTTTTGGGTTATGCATCAGAGACAGTTGCATTCACGTTAAATAGGGCAACATCTAAATCCATTGAGACGATGCCTTATGAACTGTGGTTTGGCAAGAAACCAAAGTTGCCGTTTCTTAAAGTTTGGGGCTGCGATGCTTATGTGAAAAAACTTCAACCTGATAAGCTCGAACCCAAGTCGGGGAAATGTGTCTTCATAGGATACCCAAAGGAGACTGTTGGGTACACCTTCTATCACAGATCCGAAGGCAAGATATTCGTTGCTAAGAATTGATCCTTTCTAGAGAAGTGAGTGGGAGGAAAGTGGAACTTGATGATGTAATTGTACCTTCTCCCGAATTGGAAAGTAGTACATCACATAAACTGGTTCCAGTGATTCCTACACCAATTAGTGAGGAAGCTGATGATGATCATCATGAACCTTCAGATTAAGTTTCTGCTGAACTTCGTAGATCAACCAGAGTACGTTCTGCGCCAGAGTGGTACGACAACCCAGTTCTGGAAGTCATATTACTAGACCATGATGAACCTACGAACTATGAGGAAGCGATGATGAGCCAAGATTCTGCAAAATGGCTTGAGGCCATGAAATCTGAGATGGGATCCATGTATGAGAACAAAGTGTGGACTTTGGTTGACTTGCCCTATGATCGGCAAGCCATAGAAAATAAAAGGATCTTCAAGAGGAAGACCGACGCTGACGGTAATGTTACTGTTTACAAAGCTCGACTTGTTGCGAAAGGTTTTCGACAAGTTAAAGGAGTTGACTACGATGAGACTTTCTCACCCGTAGCGATGCTTAAGTCTGTCCGAATCATGTTAGCAATTGCCGCATTCTATAAAATCTGGCAAATGGATAACAAAACAACAACTTTCTTTAATGGATTTATTAAAGAGGAGTTGTATATGATGCAACTAGAAGGTTTTGTCGATCCTAAAGGTGCTAACAAAGTGTGCAAGCTCCAGCGATCCATCTATGGACTGGTGCAAGCTCCAGCGATCCATCTATGGACTGGTGCAAGCATCTCGGAGTTGGAATATACGCTTTGATGAGGTGATCAAAGCATATGGTTTTATACAGACTTACGGTGAAGCCTATATTTACAAGAAAGTGAGTGCGAGCACTACAACATTTCTGATAAGTATATGTGAATGACATATTGTTGATCAAAAATAATGTAGAATATTCTGGAAAGCATAAAGGAGTGTTTGAAAGGAATTTTTCAAAGAAAGACCTCGGTGAAGCTGCTTACATATTGAGCATCAAGATCTATAGAGATAGATCAAGACGCTTGATAAGACTTTCGATGTGTACATACCTTGATAAGATTTCGAAGTAGTTCAAAATGGATCAATCAAAGAAGGAGTTCTTTCCTGATTTGTAAGGTGTGAAGTTGAGTAAAGACTCAAAGCCTGACCACGGTAGAAAAATATAGAGAGAATGAAAGTCATTAACTATGCCTCAGCCATAGGTTCTATAAAGTATGCCAAGCTGTGTACCAAACCTATTGTGTACCTTGCCATGAGTTTGACAAGGAGGTAAAATAGTGATCCAGGAGTAGATCTCTGTACAGCGGTCAAAAATTATCCTTAGTAACTGGGTGACTAAGGAAATGTTTCTTGATTATGGAGATGATAAAGAGTTCGTCGTAAAGGGTTACGCCGATGCAAGCTTTGACACTAATCCAGATGACTATAAGTATCAATCTGGATACATATTGAAAGTGGGAGCAATTAGCTAGAGTAGCTCCATGCAAAGCATTGTAGACATAGAAATTTGCAAAATACATACGGATCTGAATGTGACAGACCCGTTGACTAAACTTCTCTCACAAGCAAAACATGATCACACCTTATTACTCTTGGGTGTCAATCACATAGCGATTTGAACTAGATTATTGACTCTAGTAAACCCTTTGGGTGTTGGTCACATGGTGATGTGAACTATGGGTGTTATTCACATAACGATGTGAACTATTGGTATTAAATCACATGGCGATGTGAACTAGATTATTGACTCTAGTGCAAGTGGGAGACTGAAGGAAATATGCCCTAGAGGCAATAATAAAGTTATTATTTATTTCCTTATATCATGATAAATGTTTATTATTCATGCTAGAATTGTATTAACCGGAAACTTAGTACATGTGTGAATACAGAGACAAAACAGAGTGTCCCTAGTATGCCTCTACTAGACTAGCTCATTGATCAAAGATGGTTATGTTTCCTAGCCATAGACATGAGTTGTCATTTGATCAACGGGATCACATCATTAGGAGAATGATGTGATGGACAAGACCCATCCGTTAGCTTAGCACTATGATTGTTTAGTTTTACTGCTATTGCTTTCTTCATGACTTATACATGATTCTATGACTATGAGATAATGCAACTCCCGAATATCGGAGGAACACCTTGTGTGCTATCAAATGTCACAACGTAACTGGGTGATTATAAAGATGCTCTATAGGTGTCTCCGAAAGTATTCGTGGTGTTGTAATAGATCAAGAATAGGATTTGTCACTCCGAGTGTCGGAGAGGTATCTCTGGGCCCTCTCGATAATGCACATCATAATAAGCCTTGCAAGCAAATGAATAATGAGTTAGTCACGATATGATGTATTACGGAATGAGTAAAGAGACTTGGCGGTAACGAGATTGAACTAGGTATTGAGATACCGACGATCGAATCTCGGGCAAGTAACATACCGATGACAAAGGGAACAACGTATGTTTTATGCGGTTTGACCGATAAAGATCTTCATAGAATATGTGGGAGCCAATATGAGCATCTAGGTTCCTCTATTGGTTATTGGCCGGAGATGAGTCTTGGTCATGTCTACATAGTTCTCGAACCCGTAGGGTCCGCATGCTTAACGTTTGATGACGATCGGTATTATGAGTTTATGAGTTTTGATGTACCAAAGGCAGTTCGGAGTCCCGGATGAGATCCCGGACATGACAAGGAGTCTCGAAATGTTCGAGATGTAAATATTGATATATTGGATGACTATATTCGGACATCGGAAGGTTCCGAAAAAGTTTCGGATTTAACCGAAGTGCCGGAGGGGGTTACCGGAACCCCACCGAGGGAGGATGGGCCATAGTGGGCCTATGAGGGAAAGAGAGGGGCATCCCATAGGGCTGGCTGCACCCCCCTAGGGTTCCTTGTTGGACTAGGAAAAGGGGGGAGGCACCACCTCTCCTTTCCTTCTCCTCTCCCCACTAGTAGAAAAAGGGTCATACGTGAAGCACATTAGTGCCGCTTTGAATTTGAGCCGGCACTAATGTGTACATTAGTGCCGGTTCCTATGGCTAGCCGGTTCGCTCTCATTAGTACCGGTTCATGGAGAACCTTTAGTACCGGTTCGTGCCACGAACCGGTACTAAAGAGGTGGTGGCCTTTAGTGCCAGTTGGTGGCTCCAACCGGTACTAAAGACCCCCCCCCCTTTAGTACCGGTTGGAGCCACCAACCGGTACTAAAGGGGTGCGCTGCCACCCGCAGTGCATAATATTTAGTCCCACCTCGCTAGTTGAGAGGAGTTCGCACCGGTTTATAAGCCCCATCGTGACTACCGTGTCGAGCTCCTCTCTAAGCAGGCCTTTGTGGGCCTATTGCAAGTCTTCTGCCATGTGGGCCTTTGTAGTATCGTAAAATACCAGCAAACGAAAAAGAATTAAATGGAAAACACAAAATTAAATAAAAAAGAAATCATAAAACCAAAAAACCCCAAACCTTGTAGTACCGGTTGGTTTTACCAACCGGTACTAAAGGGCTCCTGGCCCTCGGAGCTGGCTCATGCCACGTGGTTGCCCTTTAGCACCGGTTCGTGTTGAACCGGTACTAAAGGGGGGGCCTTTAGTGCCCACACTTTAGTGCCGGTTATGGAACCGGCACTAAAGGGTCTTACGAACCGGTGCTATTGCCCGGTTCTGCACTAGTGCCCCCTTCCTTTCCTACTCCTAGTAGGAATAGGAAAGGGGATTCATATTCCTACTAGGAGTAGGAATCCTACTCCTGGTGCGCCTTAGAAGGCCAGCCGCATCTCCCCCTCGCTCCTTTATATACGTGGGCTGGGGGTCACCCAAAGACACAGAAGAAACATTGTTCTAGCCATGTGCGGTGCCCCCCTCCACAGAAACACAACTCGGTCATACCGTTGCAGTGCTTAGTTGAAGCCCTGCGCCGGTAGCTTCATCATCTCCATCACCACGCCGTCGTGCTGACGAAATTCTCCCGTGAAGCTCAACTGGATCAAGAGATCGTGGGACGTCATCAAGCTGAACGTGTGCTGAGCGCAGAGGTGTCGTACGTTCGGTGCTTGATCGGATGGATCGCGAAGAAGTTCGACTACATCAACCGCGTCACTAGACGCTTCCGCTTTCGGTCTACGAGAATACGTAGACACACTCTCCCCTCTCGTTGCTATGCATCTGGTAGATAGATCTTGCGTGATCGTAGGAAATTTTTGAAATACTACGTTCTCCAACACCAAGATGGGATCTCACGGGTACAGAAGGTTACGGCGGTGGAATTAGGGTTTCGTGGTGCTCCCCGATGTTTTCAGAGTACGTAGGTATATATAGGAGGAAGAGGGACGTCGGTGGAGGAACAGGTGGCCCACGAGGGTGGGGGCGCGCCTACCCCCCTGTCGGTGTACAAAAAGAGGGGTACACTTTTTGTACCCCTATAACTGTGCACGGGCAGTCCGAGACGCGGGAACCACCACACCAAGCAAGGCAAGGGAGGTGAGCCAGGGTGAGACCGAAGCTCGATGGAACTGGAGCAACACCAAAGCGAAGACCACAAAGAGCAAAGGGACGAAGCGGGTTCCCCCGGGAAGATCCTTGCCGGGAGCCAGTTTTAGTAGCCCCGGCAAGACCCTTGCCGCGGCAACTCGCCCCATGCCTACGGAGCAAATCACCCTTGAGTCCGCTGCCCCCATAGGGCAAGGATTCGGGAGACATCCCCGTAGTGGCATGCAGATCTTTGTGAAGACATTCAAGATCAGATACGCACTAAGAAGACGACGACCCTTGGCGGGATCCCAGCCAAGGAAGACCACAAGACCTCCGGCAAGCACCTTGCCGGGGATGGCAGCAGGCGCCGCGGCAAGACCCTTGCCGAGGCCCCGGCAAGGCCCTTGCCAAGGACATCCGCAGGGCCACCATCAGGCCCATGCCGACTAAACTTCCACCGCCGTATGCACCTGCCGACCCAACCAGTTGGGCAGGCACCTGCGTGGCGACATGCAGATCTTCGAAGAAGGCCCACCATTGCGCCACCTCAGCTGCCTGCCTACCTACATGGCATCTCAGGCATCACTGGCCAGGGCGCGTGTCGACACAAGAAGGAGCGGCGACGGACTAGACAGATCTCTCCCCCGTCCCCGATAAAGCAAGGACACCTAAGCAAGACGCATTAAATGTGCCTTGTCATGTAATGCGAGGGATAACCTCGCATCACTGTACCCTTTCCACCTCCTGTGTGCCACTGTGGCAACCCCTTTTTCTATAAAAGGAGGCCCGAGGCGACCAGGAGCAGGATTCGGCTTTTTGGAGCTCCTCACGCCCCATAGCTAGTTGAAGAACACAGATATACAATCCACCAAAGCAGGACTAGGGTTTTACGCATCCTCGCGGCCCGAACCTGGATAAACGAACCGTGCGCTATCTGTTTGATTCGCTCTTCTCTCAACCCCGCGCCCCGCTAACCGTAGTAGGGATTCTTGTGATCCCATAGGTGTCGTTCCCACAAACATCTGTGGCGCGCCAGGTAGGGGGCGCAGTTGTGAGAATCGGCTTTAGCAGTTAGTTCGACGCTTCTTCATCATCATGGCACCCAAGAAGAAGATGACGGTGGCGGTTGGCCAGTCGGAAGCCGGACAGCCTGTCCCGACGCGGGCGAGCAGCGGACCGGTCACGGAAAGGACCCGGGGCGCTGCTCGCGAACACCAACGTCGTCCTAGCAGCCGGAGTTTGGGAGGTGGCGATCTTTGTGCGCCTGGTAACGGGCCACACACCGCCAAATCCAAAGACGGAGTCAGGCCCTATGCGGGTGGCGCGGGGCCTTCCAAGATCGCTGCCGCGTCACCCGAAGGCGACGCAAGGGCCTCCAGGACTACCACGCCGGCGCCAACAGCGCGCTTCTCCCAAGCAGCGCGTGACGAACGGCGTCATCACGCCAAAGATCCCAGGCGTCGCCGCGGGAAGAGCCCCGAGCGCCACTCCCGAGACGTAGAAGACCTGCCCGCCCGCCGAAGCGCTGGTGAAAACGGCATGCGACCGCGGGTTCGTGATGGAGCTCCTCCTGGCATGGTCAGGAGTCGAAGCGTGTCGCGGTCCGTGCAGGTTTGCTACCGCTAACCCCAGCAGAAGCCTTGGCGCGCGGGCAGTTGCTCCTCGACTTTCCTCCCATTACGGGGAAACTCAATGAATGGAGAGCCACCATCCGAAGCCTTGTCGCGGTTGCCAACAAGGATGAACCAAGTCCAGCGAAGCCCCTGGGTCGACGCTCCGATGGGGTCCCGCGCACAGGTGGCGGGAGGACCGGCAGCACCGTGGCCACGGTGCATTCGCCTCCTCCTCGCCCGGTACCGCGTGTGTCGACTCGGCGAGACGTCGCGGGCGACGACATCTCCATAGCGTCGTCCGACCCACGGACCCACGGAGACTAGCGTCCTGAAGACGCTCGAACCACCATGGAGCGCCGGCGCGGAGCGCGCCACCAGTCAGACAGGCGAGCAGGGCCTGCTATGAACCGCCCAGCACCGGAGAGCCCTGGAGGTCTACCTTACGAGGTAGGCTGTCCGGCTTTTACTCGTGAGTTGCGGCAGTTCCAGTGGCCCACTCACCGCACCTTCAAGCCTGACGTTGGCGAGAAGTACAACGGCAAGACCCACCCGTCGGAGTTCCTCAGCATCTACACCATCGCGATGCAAGCTGCCGGAACCCGCGATGATAAGGTGCTTGCGAATTACTTTCCATTGGCTCTTAAACCCAACGCCATGTCGTGGTTGATTTACTTGCCGGTAGACTCTATTTCCTCCTGGTCGGATTTGTGCCATGAGTTTGTTGGCGCCTTTACTGGAGGTCACCAAGCCCATGGCCAAGCAAGTGACCTGCACGTCATTCCCCAGAAGGGAGGCGAGAGTCTGTGCAAGTATATACAGAGGTTCAGCCGGATACAGTACAATATCCGTGATGTCCACCCTGCCGCCATCATCAGCGCGTTTCATCAGAACGTGAGTAACCGCAGGATGTGCGAAGAGCTGGCAATGAACAAGGTGAAAGACGTGGCAGAACTCTATGTTCTTGCTGACAAATGTGCCCGGGCTGAAGAGGGAAGGAAATACCCCGGCGAAGATGCCGGCGCGAAAACCGACTCTTCAGATGAGGATGCTGCCGCCCCGGCAAAGAAAGGTCGGCGCCGCAACAGGAAGCGCAAAGGTAAAGCCGTGCTTGCCGTCGAGGGATCTGATGACGCCGGCTCCGCCAAGAAAACCAAGGCGGATGACCCCGGCAAGGAAATTGCCGGGTGTGTCGCCTGCCGGGCCTTGGCGGCTGCCGAGAAGCCAGGAAACTCCGACAAGCAATACTGCAAGATCCATCGCACCAAAGGCCATGATCTCCAGAACTGCCGACAGGTTGAGCTCCTTGCTGAGAAGCAGAGGGCTGAATATGAGAGGCGGGACAAGGAGAAGGGCCAGGACGGTGCTGAGGGGTCCGGCAAGAAGCATGACGGCCAAGCAGGTCGTCGCGGCAAGGATAAACAGTAGGAGAGGCCAGCCCGGGGCCGTGACAGAAAGCCAGAAGACGACGATCACGAAGAGGACAATGAGTTCGGCGACCAAGAGTTTCATAAAGCCACGGAGGCCATGTGCGTCGATGGCGGCGCCTCGCTGCATACTTCTCACTGCCAGCTTAAATAGTGGGCGCGTGAGATTACGGCGGCGGAGCCGTCGTCTGGTGCCCAAAAGCCGCTGAAGTTGTCCAGCACGCCTATCATTTTTGACACTGAGGATCACCCCAACCGCACTACTGCGGTCGGGTGCTTGCCATTGTTGGTTTCACCAACAATACGCAACCTTAAGGTGACAAAGATGCTAGTCGACGGCGGGGCCGGTCTGAACTTAATCTCACCTACCGTGATCGAGAAGCTGCAGATTCCTGACGGAGGCCTCGAGGAAACAGGCACGTTTTAGGGGGTCAACCCGGGAAGAAGTCAACCAAAGGGGAAGGTCACGCTGCCCGTGACTTTTGGAAGTGACCTGAACTACAGGACAGAAAGGATCGTGTTCGATGTCGCCAAGATCCCCTTGCCCAACAACGGGATCCTTGGCCGCCCAGCGCTGGCCAAGTTCATGGCGGCGTCACACTACGCCTACAACACCCTGAAGATGCCAAGACCTGTGACGATCATCACCATACCCTCCGATAAGAAAGACGCATTGATTTGCGCTGACCAACTATACCAACAAGCAGTTGCAGCAGCTGCCGCCACTAGGGCACTTGCTCCTGCCACTGGAGCCCCCGGGGGGGGGGGGAGAATAAGAAGACCGGTGAGACCTCGAACACCCACTCCGGCAAGCGCACCTCTTCGGAGTGTGGTGCTCTCGTCGAGGACGTGCCAGAGAGCTCCACCGGCAGAAACAAGAAGTCAAGGGCCACACCGCCGGGAACCAAGAAGGTTTCTGTCAAGGAGGACGACACAGGAGGGGCTTTCACCATAAGCTCCACCCTTGACGACATATAGGAAGACACACTCGTCACCTTCCTGCGGCCAAATGTCGATGTGTTTGCATGGCAAGCATCCGACATCCCCGGCGTTCCCAGGGAGGTGATTGAGCACCACTTTGTTGTTTGTCCTCATGCGCGGCCCGTCAAGCAGAAGGTCAGGAAGCAAGCTTTGGAACGACAAGAGTTCATCACAGAGGAGATCCGGAAACTGGAAGCGGCAGGTTTGGTAAGAGGAGTGCTCCATCCAGTGTGGTTGGCCAATCCAGTGGTAGTGCGCAAGGAAAATGGGAAGTGGAGGCTGTGTATTGATTACACAGATATCAATAAGGCTTGTCCCAAAGACCCCTTCCCGTTGCCGCGCATCGACCAGATTGTTGACTCCACGGCTGGGTGTGACCTGTTGTCATTTCTCGATGCCTACTCCGGCTACCACCAGATCTTCATGACAAGAGAAGACAAAGAGAAGACAGCATTTATCACCCCATGTGGTACGTATTGTTTCGTACGATTGCCTTTCGGGTTGAAGAGTGCTGGCTCAACGTTTGCAAGGGCAGTCCAGATTGGTTTTGAACCCCAGCTCCATAGAAATATGGAGGCTTATATGGATGATATAGTGGTCAAAACTGAGAACAGGGCAACCCTCATACCGGATCTACAAGAGACGTTTGCAAACCTACACAAGATCAAGCTCAAGCTGAACCCTGAGAAGTGCGTCTTCGGCGTCCCGTCCGGCAAGCTTCTCGGGTTCTTTTTGTCACAGCGTGGGATAGAGGCCAATCCGGACAAGATCAAAGCTATAGAACATATTGAAGCACCTAAACGGGTCAAGGATGTGTGTCGGCTTGCTGGCTGCGTTGCCGCCATGAGAAGATTCATTTCCATGTCTGCCGAGCGCGCCCTTCCCTTTTTCAAGATTTTGAAAAAGGCGTGCCCAATGGAGTGGACGCTAGAAGCCGAAGCAGCATTGCAAGATTTGAAGAGGTATCTTTCCTCCACGCCAGTACTAGTTGCGCCTAGGCCACAAGAACCGTTGCTGCTATACCTAACGGCAAAGAACCAGGTGGTCAGTGCCGCACTAGTGGCACAGAGAGAAATTGATGACGAGGTGATAGCAGCGACAGAGCCTGATGCCGTTGGTGCAGAGACGACACAGCCGGTTGGAGTGCCGCCAAGGAAGAAAATGATGCAGCACCCGGTCTACTTTGTTTGCTCCCTCTTGCAGGGGGCTAGATCAAGGTACTCCGGTGTGCAGAAATTGCTCTTTGGCCTTCTTATGGCCTCGAGGAAGCTGTGTCACTACTACCAGGCACATGAGATCACTGTCGTCACTCGCCTCCCTCTGCAACGGATATTGCACAATCCAGATGCAACGGGAAGAATTGTAGAGTGGGCACTGGAGCTGTCCAGCTTTGGCCTCAAGTTTGAAAGTACCTCGATGATTCAAAGCCGAGTCCTGGCGGAGTTCGTTGCAGAATGGACCGCGACGCCTGATGAAGAAGCCCAGGAAACTTCTCTCCCTGGCAAAGAGGCAAGTTGCGACTGGATCATGTACTTCGATGGAGCTTTCTCCTTACAGGGCACCGGGGCTGGCGTACTGCTTGTCGCGCCCACCAGAGAGCACCTCAAGTACGTGGTCCAGATGCACTTCCCCAGGGAGGTATCAACGAACAATACTGCCGAATATGAGGGGCTGCTGCTTGCTGGTCTTAGGATCGCGGCAGACCTCGGAATCAAGAAACTCATTGTCAGGGGCAATTCGCAGCTTGTCGTCAAACAAGTCAACAAAGATTACCAGAGCCCGTTGATGAAGGCCTACGTCGATGAAAAGCTGGAAGAGCGTTTTGATGGTATACATGCGGAGCACGTTCCCCGAGCAGAGAACGACATCGCCGATTACCTGTCAAAGCGCACTGCCCTCAAGTTACCTGTGGAACCAGGTACCTTTGTGCTTCAGCTTTCTCAGCCATCCATTGATCCATCAACAGAGCAAAACAAGAGGAGGAAATCAAGTCCCGGCAAGTACTTTCCCGCCAAGCTCCCCGGAGCCTCCGGCAAGGACATTGTCGGGGACACTGAGCCCGCCACGGGACGGCTAGCTCCGGCGGAGCGTCAAGCTCTTGCCGTCGAGATAGCCGCTCCTATAGCGGAAGAAATGCCTTTAGTCCTCGCCGTCGAGCCCCAGGCTCCAGCATGGCCACAGCATACCGTCCGATTCCTCCAAATTGGGGAACTTCCTGAGGAGCAGGAAGAAGCGGAAAAGTAGCCCGTCGATCTGCTATGTACCAGTTCGTCGATGACGTCCTGTACAAAAAGAGACCGAATGGCGTGAAATTGAAGTGTATCCCTTGAGAGGAAGGACTGGTGCTGTTGGAAGAGATACATGGAGGCATATGTGGATCCCACATAGGGTCAAGAGCCCTTGCCGGCAAGGTATTTCGGCAAGCTTCTTCTGGCCCACTGCCCTCCAGGATGCGACGACACTGGTCACCAGATGTGAAGCATGTCAGTTCCATTCAAAGAAACTTCATCAGTCGGCTCAAGCCCTTCAAACCATTCCTCTCTCCTGGCCCTTCTCGGTCTGGGGGCTCGACATACTGGGCCCTTTCCCCCGCGCTGTCAGGGGCTTTGAGTACTTATACGTTGCAATCGACAAGTTCACAAAGTGGCCAGAGGTGGAGGCAGTGAGGAAGGTCACAGCTCTGTCAGCCGTCAAATTCTTCAAGGGACTAGTGTGCCGTTTTGGTGTACCCAACAGGGTCATCACCGAAAACGGCACACAGTTCACAAGCCGCACCTTCATGCAATATACCCAAGACCTCGGCAGCAAAGTCTGTTTCGCTTCCGTTGCTCACCCATGAAGCAATGGTCAAGCTGAGAGAGCAAACGCTGAAGTAGTGCCAGGCTTAAGGACAAAGACCTTTGACAGGCTGCGCAAGAGTGGAAGGCGCTGGATTGATGAGTTGCCGACGGTTCTTTGGTCGATCAGAACGATGCCAAATTGAGCCACCGGCCAGACACCCTTTGCCCTAGTATACGGGGCAGAAGCAGCTCTCCCCACTGAACTCATATACGGGTCACCTCGAATGCTCGCTTATGATGAGCTTGAGCAAGAGCAACTGCGGCAAGATGACGCAACGCTCCTTGAGGAAGATCGTCTTCGGGCGGCTGTGAGAGCAGCACGCTACCAGCAAGCCTTGCGCCGCTACCATAGCCGCAAGGTCCGTGCCCGAAGCTTTAAGGAAGGCGACCTTCTTCTTCGACGCGTTCAATCGGCTAAGAATACCAACAAGTTGACGCCGAAGTGGGAAGGCCCTTATCGGGTAATACGAGTCACCAGGCCTGGCGCAGTCTGCCTGGAGACCAAAAATGTCGTTCCGGTGAGCAACTCCTGGAACATTGAGCATCCTCGCAAGTTTTACCCGTGAGGCGCGGCTTGTCGCCCCCCCCCCCCCCGGCAAGCCACCTTTTGTACAAGCCTTGCCGACAAGGCATGTAACCCTTTGTACAAAGCCAGGCGCAGACCCTGAGCATAAATAAATGAAGCGATGGCGCCCTAAGTTATAGCATGCATGCTTGGTCGAGTCGCGTGCTTGGTTAGGGTTGATAGTGCTTAGCGGCGGCTAACCCCTAGCTTAGAGGTCGAGTTTGCATATCTTTGTCTTTCTTTTATCTTCTTTGGTTCACAGGACACACAGATATCCTTGCTGAAACCACTTGGGGAGAAAAAAAAGGAACATACCAGCATCTAGGCCCTGGCAAGCCAGTATTGCCGGGGGCTGCAAGAGCAAAGATTCACCCACGGCAAACTAGGGTTGCCGGGGGCTGCAGCTTCAGATAAGTTTTTCATACCTTATCATGCATACCATTATGGACTGAGGTATGTGAAACCTCGTTTTTTCGTTAAACTACCGTGCTCCCCTAACTCTAGGCCCTAGGGCTCGTTCCTGGGACCAAGTTTGGTCGTAGTCGCGGCAACGAAAGGATGAAACAAGGAGCCTGAACCCGCCTCATCCCTGCCTCCGCCAAAGGTGTGAGAAAGGTAGAGCGAAGTGGGGAGACGGCAAGGCCTGTTGCTGGGCGAGAAAATGTTTATCTTAGAGATATCAGGGATTTATTCCCTGTTGTGGGTTCTACCTGCGAACAAATGACCCGGCAAACATCCCTTTTTCATTAAAAAAACATCCCGCCTAGGTACAGTCCATAGGGAATGAAAAACATGAACAAGGGGATTACAAGTTTTAAATTTGACAGATGCCTGTGATGGCTTCTCGCCCCTCGTTGGTTACCCCAAGTGGAAGGTTTGAGATGCAGTGTAGCGGAAGTTTTCCCTTGGCAAAGATACCAAGGATCGATTTCCCCTGAGACTCCAAGGTTCAACAAGAAGGTGTCAACTGCTAATGGCGCCAGATAGTAGCAATCAACGTGGACCTGCACACAGATACAAATAACTTTGCTCCCAACGAGTACAGAGAGGTTGTCAATCCCTCCGGCCTTGTCGTTTACAAAAGATCAAACGCAAGTGATAATAGTGATAGGTATTGCTGCAAATAGTAAGTAAAAGCGGAAAGTAAATAGCGGATGTGATCAGTGATGGTAATATGGACCGGGGTCCCATGATGTTCACTAGTGATGTCTCTCTCCCAAAAGACGATAAAACAGCTATGTGAGGTAAACGAATTACAGCTGGGCAATTGACAAAATTATGTGCGCAAACCAATGCTAACTATGTTGCAAGAAAGGTAGAGGTTCAAAAGCATGGGCGGTACGCCAAGGCAAGTAAACCGAAATCCATCTGCATCTACTACTAATCATCCACCTTGAGATATCTATCCAGAACATCTTGCTGGTATTAAGTTGCGAGTCCCACCCATAGTGTAAACTCAAAGCAACAGACAACTGCATTAAAAGAACTTTGCGTAAAGTAAACAATCCTTGCACCCGCGGGCACAAGCACCGTTGTTTTCCCCCTTGTGGCAACAGCACATCCCCTAGACTCATGTTTCTGTCACTCAAGCTAGTCATCGAGGGGCATGAACCCACAATCAAGCATAACGTTCCCTCTTGGAGTCACTACCTACTACTTGGCCAAAGCAATAAATAACAATGGAGAACATGCAAGAATTACTTACGAACATAAATATAAAAGAGGTAAATCAAATATATTACTCAAACACAATCTGAATATAATATCACAATCCATCGGATCCCAGCAAACTCAACATAGCAACAGCATAAGGATTACATATGTGCCTCGATCATGTAGGGCAGCTCACGAGGTCTAATTAGTGAAGCACAAGAAGGGGAGGAGAACATCACATAGCTACTGGTCATGGACCCATGGTCCAAGGGAGACTACTCACAACTCATCCGGGAGGCGTCCATGGTGGTGGAGAGGCTCCCGGTGGTGATCCTCCCCTCCGGCAGGGTGCCGGGAAGAGTTCTCCTGGTGCTCCCGATCTTGGAAGCACGGCGGCGGCGAAACAGAGATGAGATTGCGAAAAAGGGTTCCGTCCTCGAGGGTTTCGGGACGCGTGTTAAATATATGCCAAAGGGGGGCATCAGCGGAGGCCTGGGGGCCCAGGCGCCCC
>LR738709.1:58373293-58528333 GCA_902687465.1 Secale cereale | reverse complement strand
GGGGGGCTGCGCCACCAGGGCGCCTGGAGCCCTGTGAAGGGTAACGCAGCAGAAAATAAAAATTTCCGACCTACGCACCAGCCCAGGACCACTATGAAGACTGCATACAAGGTTTGATCTGTTTCGTTACCGACTCGTAGCGCAGCGGAAGTAGAGTCGATGACGATCGTCGGTGCAGATCCCCGCAGCTAGGATTTACAACCTCCCAACCGCGAGGATGTATACCCTCATCCGCTCCTCGGACAGCCCTCCGGGAGACGGTCGAACAGTCCCCCGGACGGTGTCGCGGACAGCCCTTCGGGAGGACCTTCGAAACTTGAACGGTCACTCGGACAGCCCTTCGGGAGGCACTCACGAACAGCCCCTCAGGGCACTAAGATCGAATCTACGACCTCTCTACAGAGTTGCACACATACGGTGTCATCTATCCGGCAGGGCTTCGCCGTCCAGAACTAGTTCCTGCCGGAACCCAGACAGCCTTTCGGCTCTACGAAACTCTTTTCGTGGGAGGGAGAGAAGAAGCCAGATCATTGCATGGCATGTGTATGAGAGAGCAAGGAGTGAGTGTGGAGGGCTGCCCCTCCACCTCTATTTATAGGCCAAGGCAAGGGGTGGGGTGGTGGAGGAAATACCAAAATACCCATGCTACATGTCCCACATGAAGGGTAAAATGGTAATGCAAGTGGGGCCCCCAAGGGGGACACCACCATGGCAGCCCAACACCTTGTCCCCCCATGGGGGGGGGCCCCCCAACAAGCCACCAACATGTCTCCATGAAACATGCATGCTCCCTAGACAAAAAGCCACCAAACATGCAACCCCCGATTCGTGGGATCTTGTCCCCTCGCGCTGAGACAAGATGTTTTCCGCGAAACTTTTTTCTGAAAAATTCCAGAAGGTCCCAGAACATTTCCGGTACCCTCTAAAATTATTCTGGGCATGATCCGAAACATTTTCGGTGCTGTGGTTTTTATCAGCGGAAAGCATTAACAGCGGTTACGGCAGTTTCGGAACATTTCCGGTTTTTCTCTCTGAAAATTCCCAGAAGTTCCCAGACCAATTCTGGCACCCTCTGATAATTTCCATGCGGTGCCGAAACCCTTTTTGACCTAATAATATATTCCGAAACATCTTTTTGGTTTTACCGAAACTCTTTCGATGTTCTCTCTCCGGAACTCTTCCGTTGTCTCCGAAACTTTTTCGGTGATTTCTCTCAGACTCCCTGTCTAGTATTCAGCAGATAGATGACCCTTAAGCGTGTGACCCTATAGGTTCGGTGAAGTATAGACATGACACGGAACCTCTTCCGATCAATGATCAACATCGGAGCCGTGGACACCCATATTGACCCCCTATACCCACACGAATGAATATTCGAGTGAACCTCCAGTTGCTGTGTGCTATTCCTTTTGCTTCGCGATATGTCACAAACACCCGAGGTGAGATTTATTGCATCCCCGTGGGCAAACACTTTGTCCACTATGCAAGTTACCTCGTTACCGGTTTTGTTCTCTTTTCTCGTTTTCGTGTTCCGGCATCCCAGTGATCAAATCACCCTGTGTCTGGCCAGACGATGATGGATACCGTTACACCGAGAGGGCCCGAGTATATCTCTCCATCGACGGAGGAGCAAATCCCAATCTTGAGCTATCTCGTTACTTGCCATACTTTTCCATGAACCCGTAAGCCGCCGTAATAGCCACCCATTTACGGATGACGTTTAACAAACCCCAAAGTTCATGAAGCAAGCATGAAGAAACTCGATACTCTCATGGTCTAAGGAATTATGCAAACATTAACTTCCTGTGTTATTAACCATAAACTTGTGACGAATGTATCTCATAGCATAACATCAATTCGGGTCGATTCAACACAAATGTTCCTATAACATTGTGCCCTCAAAGTTGCTTGCATAGACATGCCCATGATCAGGAAAACAGAACCATCATGCAACACTTGAGCTAGTCTTAGAGGCCAGACTAGGAATACATTTTATCGTTTATTATTCCACACGTGCATATGAGTCTTCCTCCGAGCCTCGTTTTCTTTGCAGACTCGAGAACCATAGCAGTTATAGCATGGAACATAAACCTAATTATGAACAGTGAGATAAATAATAGAATTTATTATTGCCTCTAGGGCATATCTCCTACAGACTCCCACTTGCACTAGAGTCAATAATCTAGTCAATGCTAATGCACTTTACACCTATGACACATTGGTGTAAATATGCTTCGCTTGTGGTATAGCCTGATGTCCAACGGATCTGACGACTTCAGCTCCGTGTGTATCTTTGCATATCGTTCGCGTTTTCACGCCTTCACAAAATTCATATTTTGTGTGGATTTCGCTTTGTATGTATGCGAATCACAGGTCGAACCTGGATTCCTCAGACTGAGTTATGGAGCAACTACCTCAGTAGTGTCCCATTGACAAAAGCAATCTTGGAACCATACTAAGTTCATGAATGAACTATATGATTCAACATCTTCTTTGTCACTTCAAAAGCGGCAACATACTTCGCCTTTGTTATAGAATTCGCCACAGTAACTTGTTTGGAACATTTTCCAACTAACTGTGCCACCACAATGTGTGTTACACAAAACCCTTAATTTAAATCGAAAATCGCACGGGGAAAAGATGAAGATTGTATCGATGTAACATTTTACAACGAACTCTTCATGATCTCCGCTTGCGAGAAACCATGTCATCAGTACTTACTCTAGTACTCAAAAACATCTTTCACTGTTGTCCCATGATCAGTACTTTGATCACTTAGGTATCCATACTCTCAACACCTTTGGAGTATCGGACATATCTGGTTGTTTTTACATACCATGGAATACATGATTAATCCAAACACGAGGTGTGTGGAATCCCCATCATGTCTTTTACTCATCAGTGTTTTGGGACACCGAGTCTTGTAGAAACTCTTTCCATGTGACTTCGGCAAGAATCACTCCTTGGCGTTTTAAATGCTAAACCGTTTTAGCATCTTGTCAATATGTATTCATGGCTTAGCCCCATTAGGTAAATCTATCTCCATAGATCATCATGCCTAATATTGAGGCTATTTAGCCCAAGCACTTCATCAAAAAAACTATTTTCAAATGAAGTCCTAATTCGTGTCAAGAAATTTATTTCCAATTACCAATGTGTCAAGCACACAAGGTTTTTAGAAATATTAATATGCTCCCACTTACTTTCTTGAATTACAAGCATCTTCGTTACCCATTTATGAAGTCAAAACCCCTTTTGACCATTTCATCAAAACACGAAGATTCTAACTCCTTTTTGCTCTCTTCTGTCCATCGCTGGAACTCTGAAGTTTGCACACTTACGAGCATCCTTTGGATCGACAAATTACTTTGGACTGTATCACATACAAGTCCTAGGTTTCATTTCCATCAGATGGAAATCCTTTTGTCATCCATGTTTCATATCTCAAGATTGAAATATTTATTAATTGCTAGTTCAACCCGAACCGACTTTAAGCATCGCTACGGTGAGACAATCTCATCGTAGTCAACTCCTTGAACTTGTTTATTGCAACAAGTCGAGCTTTATGGATAAAACATTTTATCCGTATCAGTTTTAAGTTCCATAAATATTCATCAGACTCTAAGTCTTCCGAAAGGTGTATCAAGGTTTTAATCTTGAATCACTTATATGGAAACTAACTCGGGTTGTATTGGCATTCAGCCAATTCCGGAGTCAGGGCCCATCAACGCTTCCTTGTGTATCGTAGGTATATTGTTGTCTAACAACAATATCTCGTCTGCGCACCTGAGAGGTTTGCACGAGCCTTGCCTACGTGGTTCAGCTGCAAGTTCGACCAAAGTCCATACATTTTATTGTAGAGACTTCCGTATCAGTCGTAGTAGGAAACTCTGGAATTACTTCCAAGGTTCCTTTCCTTTGACCTGATGACGAAGATACTGTTATCTCGTCGAGTTTGCACTATTCTCCCACTCACCTTTTTGAAAGAACTATTCTCTTTAAAAGCATACCGTTTCGTGGCAAAACTATTTGCCTCGGTATAGTGAGGGAGGAATACCCAATTGCTTGGGATAACCTACAAAGTAGCACTTGTCTGATTTGGAATAGGTTTGTAACCTGTTACACAAGCCCCATATTCCAAATGTTAAGAAAAGTTACAACATGGTTGGGCGTACCATACCATGGTGTCATTTCAACAGACCCGATGGAGCTCTTTTCAGTGTAAAAGCCGCAGTCTCTAAAGCATCACTCTTTAAAAGGGATAATGGCAAATTTATTTATGTCATCTTTGATCTCACCATGTCATAAATGGTTTGATTACATCTTCATAGACTTTTCACTTTGCAGTGGTGTTCCGGGAAGTGTAAGTTATGAAACAGCTTTCACAACTCATCAGACATTCGCTAAACTTGTAACTCAAATATTCCTTTCTGCAATCGAATTGTAGAAACATAATTTTCTTGTTACAATAACTTCTACTTCATTTTTGAAAACCTTTCGAATGATTTCAAAAGATCCAGACATACGTCTCATCAAGTAAATATCCATATATCTACTTGAGTCATTTTTGAAGATAGATAAATCCACTACTAACAACATTTATCGGACTACACACATCAAATGTATGATCACCAATAAGTTTGTTACTCGTTCCTTATGGCCTGTGAACGGTATTTCAGTCACTTCACTTTTCGGAGGAAAGTTGCAAGTGTCAGATGATTCAAAATCAAACGACTTCAAAATCCATCATAATGGAATTTTACATGCGGGTTTCTCCAATGTGACCAAATGTAGTGCCACACTTGTGTGGTATTCTTTTAGTCTTGCGACATTTAGCGTCAGTGTTATGGATGTATCATATTACCATCAATATTCATAACATACATCCCATCTTGGATGGAAGCATGGCCCTTCATGTTATTCATAATACTAAACAACAATTGTTGTTCTTATGAACAACTCCTTTGCAACAAACATTGTGCAATGGGCTAGAGTGTATGAAACTCTAAAATGAATTGTGAAAGTAAACACAGAGGTAATATATTATTATCAACATTCATAACATACATCTCATTCATAATGAAAGTATGGCCCTTATGTTGTTCATAACACCGAACATCAGAAGTTCTCTTATGAACAACCTTCTTGCAAGATACCTTATGCAATGGGCTAGAGTGTGTAAAACTCTAAATGAATTATGAAAATTAATACAGACGGTAATACACCGATGGAAGGTATAGTAACATTTACTATGTTCCCTGTGTATACCTAAACCTCATTCCTGGCTAGTCTCTTAGGCCATAGTAGTTCTTACATCGAGTTGCATCAGAATGCAATCGAGCGGGTATCTATGTGATTAACTCACAATACCCAAGAATTAGTGATTAACAGTTTAATCATAATTCCCAAGAACTATATCTTTGACCAGCCATCTATACATCAAAAACTTGTATGACATTCATACATGAGCTGGATATTCCAGTCTTCTTTCTATTTGCCTTTATACTTCTAATAGTTTAACTTTTAGTATTTCTCCTACTCTCAGAAGAAGCACCCAACTTAAGAGTGGCGTTAGCCCCGGACTTCCTAGGCGTGAAAGTCTTACTAACACCCTTCGGACACTTCCTTTCTCTTTAAGTTGTTGTTTTATTCACCTTTCATCATATGACAGGCGTTCTACTGGATCCCTCTCTTATCAGTCTAATGCATAGTAAACTCCTTTACTAATAGTTTGCAAACAAACACTGCTTTGGATATCTCATATCTTTCAGCCTTTGTCTGTCTCTGAAAATGATTTTCAGATTCCATGAATATCACATAACTATCAAACTTTCGAAGTTCGGGTCTCATGGAAGCAAACATATTGCACTTGACCAAAAAACGGAATTCTAGCTTTTGGATCGAAGGACGAGAGTCACATGATCCATAGCATTAGCGGGAGAATACCGAAAGTATGCGATAGGACAAAGTCCTTCTCGGCACTCTTGAGGACAATCCTCACATTACGTTACCAACCGTAAAGTTTTAACCAGATATTTAACAGCTATTCAATTTTAATAGGGAAGGTGGAAACGCGAGCCATTATTCTACAACTATTATGCAAACCACACTTAGACAGTGTTCAAAATTAATTGCACTGAGAATTAAACAAGTTAATTCTACAGTGCGCTCCCACTCAAATCAATATCTCACATAATTGATTGTGAGCGATTCAAGATCCATGTTTTGATTATTCGTCATTGATGTTAGTCACCACTGATGACGAAAATCTCAACCGGTAGGCCAACCTGCCAATCACATCTCTATATGACTCTTGTTCATCTTTCGATGCGCGTGTTCCGAGCTCAGGACGATCCTGCCATGAACGTCAAGAAAACCAAGTGATCTTGCTGCGAGGTCTGACCTCACCCGCCTCACACTTCTCAATTCGTTCGTACCCATGTTAGTCATGGCGCACCCCGAAAAGATAGGTGCCGTGACGGTGCTACACTTGGGAGAACACTAACTACTTGATATTTTTGTGAGAGATCACCCTAATAAAAACGACTACCGCGCAATCAAGAAGGGTGCATCATAAGGGATAAACATCTCAGGCAATTCATAATTAGCATGATATGGTATAGCCCTTTCTGACGGAGAAGTCTTTCATTTCTTCGTCTTCGGCATTCGCGTCGGTATTCACCTTCGCGAAGATTGCCACCACCTTGTCGATGCACCAGATAATATTGCTATCTCTATAGCAGATAAAATAAATGCATTACACAAGGTTGACACGCAGGTCAGTAAAGTGCAATCATATGGCTCCAGCCATCATGCCGAATCATGACACGCAGGTCATGTTAATTAATTTACATCATATAGTCATCTCATACATAATCAAATTATTATGAGCTCTGCTATACCACATCACATGCACATGCAAACCCTCCTGCAAAACCAAGTTAGACGCCTCTAATCGGTTCATACAAAAGTTTATCTTACGTGGCTTCTAAGGTTTCGAAACAAACCGAAGCTACCAACGTCCATCATCAAGTATGATTATCCAAGTCGCTAGATTAACTTTCCAGGGTGTATGAAACACGAGATAATAAAATCTCGAGCCCCATACTAAACTTCGTCATACGCATGACCCCCGTGCAGATCATATCTGCATTGCCCTTTCGTCTGCGAAACATCCATCTTTCTTTGACTAAAGTGGAACCCAAAGAACTGTTAGCACTTCGTTGATCTGTCAATCAGCATACTCAGGAGCAGCATGAAAGGATCGCGGATTGCCAGAACTTTGTCAGATTCCACAATGCTGTCAAGATCAGGACTACGCAAATTTAAGGGAAGCAACAAGAACATCGGGTAACAGATTTCATCTGCTATCCGCACAAATAATTTTCAGTAATAGATCTTATCTACTACCTAATTATATTGTGCAACACCCATACATCTCCATGTATTCTAGATCGCAACCTGCATCTACGCATAGCACGGCTCTTGATGCCACTGAAGGGTAACGCAGCAGAAAATAAAAATTTCCGACCTACGCACCAGCCCAGGACCACTATGAAGACTGCATACAAGGTTTGATCTGTTTCGTTACCGACTCGTAGCGCAGCGGAAGTAGAGTCGATGACGATCGTCGGTGCAGATCCCCGCAGCTAGGATTTACAACCTCCCAACCGCGAGGATGTATACCCTCATCCGCTCCTCGGACAGCCCTCCGGGAGACGGTCGAACAGTCCCCCGGACGGTGTCGCGGACAGCCCTTCGGGAGGACCTTCGAAACTTGAACGGTCACTCGGACAGCCCTTCGGGAGGCACTCACGAACAGCCCCTCAGGGCACTAAGATCGAATCTACGACCTCTCTACAGAGTTGCACACATACGGTGTCATCTATCCGGCAGGGCTTCGCCGTCCAGAACTAGTTCCTGCCGGAACCCAGACAGCCTTTCGGCTCTACGAAACTCTTTTCGTGGGAGGGAGAGAAGAAGCCAGATCATTGCATGGCATGTGTATGAGACAGCAAGGAGTGAGTGTGGAGGGCTGCCCCTCCACCTCTATTTATAGGCCAAGGCAAGGGGTGGGGTGGTGGAGGAAATACCAAAATACCCATGCTACATGTCCCACATGAAGGGTAAAATGGTAATGCAAGTGGGGCCCCCAAGGGGGACACCACCATGGCAGCCCAACACCTTGTCCCCCCATGGGGGGGGCCCCCCAACAAGCCACCAACATGTCTCCATGAAACATGCATGCTCCCTAGACAAAAAGCCACCAAACATGCAACCCCCGATTCGTGGGATCTTGTCCCCTCGCGCTGAGACAAGATGTTTTCCGCGAAACTTTTTTCTGAAAAATTCCAGAAGGTCCCAGAACATTTCCGGTACCCTCTAAAATTATTCTGGGCATGATCCGAAACATTTTCGGTGCTGTGGTTTTTATCAGCGGAAAGCATTAACAGCGGTTACGGCAGTTTCGGAACATTTCCGGTTTTTCTCTCTGAAAATTCCCAGAAGTTCCCAGACCAATTCTGGCACCCTCTGATAATTTCCATGCGGTGCCGAAACCCTTTTTGACCTAATAATATATTCCGAAACATCTTTTTGGTTTTACCGAAACTCTTTCGGTGTTCTCTCTCCGGAACTCTTCCGTTGTCTCCGAAACTTTTTCGGTGATTTCTCTCAGACTCCCTGTCTATTATTCAGCAGATAGATGACCCTTAAGCGTGTGACCCTATAGGTTCGGTGAAGTATAGACATGACACGGAACCTCTTCCGATCAATGATCAACATCGGAGCCGTGGACACCCATATTGACCCCCTATACCCACACGAATGAATATTCGAGTGAACCTCCAGTTGCTGTGTGCTATTCCTTTTGCTTCGCGATATGTCACAAACACCCGAGGTGAGATTTATTGCATCCCCGTGGGCAAACACTTTGTCCACTATGCAAGTTACCTCGTTACCGGTTTTGTTCTCTTTTCTCGTTTTCGTGTTCCGGCATCCCAGTGATCAAATCACCCTGTGTCTGGCCAGACGATGATGGATACCGTTACACCGAGAGGGCCCGAGTATATCTCTCCATCGACGGAGGAGCAAATCCCAATCTTGAGCTATCTCGTTACTTGCCATACTTTTCCATGAACCCGTAAGCCGCCGTAATAGCCACCCATTTACGGATGACGTTTAACAAACCCCAAAGTTCATGAAGCAAGCATGAAGAAACTCGATACTCTCATGGTCTAAGGAATTATGCAAACATTAACTTCCTGTGTTATTAACCATAAACTTGTGACGAATGTATCTCATAGCATAACATCAATTCGGGTCGATTCAACACAAATGTTCCTATAACATTGTGCCCTCAAAGTTGCTGGCATAGACATGCCCATGATCAGGAAAACAGAACCATCATGCAACACTTGAGCTAGTCTTAGAGGCCAGACTAGGAATACATTTTATCGTTTATTATTCCACACGTGCATATGAGTCTTCCTCCGAGCCTCGTTTTCTTTGCAGACTCGAGAACCATAGCAGTTATAGCATGGAACATAAACCTAATTATGAACAGTGAGATAAATAATAGAATTTATTATTGCCTCTAGGGCATATCTCCTACACCCTGGTGGCCCCCCTCCAGCCCTACTTCGGCCGTGTGGAAGCTTCCGGAACGCTGATTTTTTATATAATTTTTCCGGGATTTTTCTGGCAGTTTTCGTGACGGGAAAACCTGAAATGCAAAAACAGCAGAAAACAGAAACTGGCACTGGGGTGCACTGAGTTAATAGGTTAGTCCAAATATGATCAAAAGTGTATGGATGTGTATAAATATCATAGCAATATCACCCAAAAGAGGCATGGAGCAAGCAGAAATTATAGATACGTTTTAGACGTATCAACATCCCCAAGCTTAATTCCTGCTCGTCCTCGAGTAGGTAAATGATAACAAGAATAATTTCTGTGGTGACATGCTATTAACCATATAAGGACTTTTTATAGTCACATGACAAAAGCTTACTGAGACAATGAATCTGTAGTAATTAAGTTGCCTTATGAGAAAATCACAAAGAACTGAAAGTTTTACAACATGATACTGAAACATCAAATAGATTTGTAATGAGCATGGTGTGCAAATATGATAAAATGATATCTCGCTTGCCCCCTTTAGTGAAGCAAAACATAAATGCAGGGGCACCTCCAAGGTTTAAGTGATGACTAGAAACAATGATTTCAGAATAAACGATATCATAATCATGCAAAATACAATGCTAATTTGGGACAATGCACATTACACTCAGAATGACAATCATGCTCTTAATAGTTGGTGCTTTAAAAGAAGGTGGAGACTCTCGAACCGTGGCTTTTGTTGGCAAGGTTGAAAACCCGTGGTCGGAAACAAAGACAAAACATGTACCAGAGCTCTTGGTTTTAAAAACAGAAGTAATATTTATTATTTTAGATTATGCATGTTCCGTCAACGAATGCTAGCAGACAACTCAATCACTTCTTGAGATGGACAAGTTTCGAGGAACGGCTCCCGAATGAGGACGATCACATCCTCTTAATCTCCTTTGTTTATCACTGCCAAAGTTTTCTGATTTCTCATGAACAAAGCGTGAAGGAGGGTTTGTTTGTTATATTAATTTTGAGCCGGGCGCACTCAATGGCAGTTCCTTCTGGTATTATGGGTTTGCACATTAGACATGCAATCCCGGGGTGAAGCTTGTCCAACTTAAAAAGATCATGAATTAACTACTACTTCCTCATGAACTAAAACAGAGGCACAAAATAGGAATGCTTTTTTTTTTGAATAATTTCGAGATGGTACATGAAAGTCTCCGTTAGGAATGGCAGGTAAATACCATGTATAGGAAGGTATGGTGGACTCATATGGCATAACTGGTTTAAAAGAATTTGGATGCACAAGCAGTCAGTCCGCTTAGTACAGGTGGAGGTTAGCAAAAGACTGGGAGCGACCAACTAAAAGAGCAATGACGGTCATAATCATGCAGAGTGACAAAGCAACATTGAATCAGGCATGGAAGTTATATCGCTACTCAGAAACAAAAGATCATCAAGGCTTGACAGACTTTCTTTACAGTCTTAAATATGCGTGAGCATACGCAAAGTCAATCCAAATAAATTCTTGAAGGAAGATATTACTAAACCATACCACATCATAGGCAAACAAATCATGTTGGTACTCCAATAACACATTGGGAACCCCCCAGCTATTTGAGACTAACCATAAGAAAACATGAACTACTAAGCACCATTATGCACGTAGCATTTTTACCATAGACATATCGACCAATGCAACAGAAGCAAACTCTCTTAATAAGATAAGCATGATAACTAAAGAGAGTTCAAGCGACCAACTAAACAAAAGCTCTTTAAAAAGATAAGCATGAAAACTAAGAGCTAAGCATGATAGTAGCTATTGAAAGACAAAGAACACACACAGCAAAGATAGACATGAAAATTCTATGTTATGTTCTAGGTTGAAGTGGAGCGTGTTTCTCTCCCACACAAAGAAAGCTGAGTTCCGACTCGTTATGAAAAGCTAAAGAAAACTAAAAAGGAAACTAAGAGCAAGACGCTCCAAGCATAGCACATAACACATGAAGTGATAAAAATATAGTGGAACGAAAGACGAACTGATAATGTTGATGGAGAAGGGGATGCACGGGGGCATCCCCAAGCTTAGACGCTTGAGTCTTCTTAAATATTTCTTGGGGGTGCATGGGGACATCCCCAAGCTTGAGCGCTTGACACTCCTGAATCTTTTTATCATCTTCCCTCGCACACTTGAAAACTCCCTTCATACATAACTCATCATAATCTGATTAGCGAGGTTAGTACCCATAATAAAATAATTGTTCCTTGCTGGAAATAAGGATATTCTTGAAGGTCTACTGTTTCTCAAGATTGCCAAAAGGTTTTTGCAAAGAAAAAGCAAGCTCAAGGTTTGCAAAATGAAGGAAAGGCAAAACAGGACAGAATCTGTGAAAAACAGAACAACAGGTAGTAAATGATTTTTTGGGGCACTTCTGCAACTCTAATCAAAAAACTCAGAACAGACGCCCGAAAGACAATTGTATAGAGCACGCTGTCGAAAAAATTCAGACCAAAAAGATGATCTGTTGATTTTATACGAATTTTTCTATCCAAGGACAGAATCTGTTTCCTGGACAGCACGTCACAACTTTTGAACTTTCTTGCAATCAGAGGCTACACTTGGCACAAAGTTGAAAAGCAAAGATACAATGATGATGCTACTGTAGTAACAACATCAAGACACAACAAAAGCAAAATAAAATTTTATTCATGTGGGTTGCCTCCCAAAAGCGCTTTCTTTTATGCCTTTAAGCTAGGCATAATGCATAGAGATCAAGTTGTATCAATTGAACCATCATCAAGATCATCAAAAAGCTCTTCAATAGTACAACTAATCTTAAGAGGACTTTCAAATAAAGGCCTCATAGAGATACTTCTAGGGAGAAGACCAAAAGGATAAAAGTCAAGGGAAGATTCATTTATAAATTCGTCAAAGAGAGGTGTTTCTTCCAAAGTCTTTACAGTTTCAACCCCTTTGGCAATAGATGGATTACTTTTAGAGCGGGGAGCCTTTGGAACGTGAACGAACTTAGGCTCCTTCTTTGCCGGAGTTTCTACCTTTCTGGTTTTGATTGAGGAGAAAGTGGTTCCTAGAGTATCAAAGATTTCCTCAATTTTGTCTATCCTAGAAGAGTCCAAGTCATGGGATTTGATGGTCTCCAAAGTTTTGAAAATTTTATGCATGGAGCTATCAAGCCTATTCAAATTCCCTTGGATTTTATGATCCAACTCGTTTATCTTATTAATGTTTGGCATCTCTAGCTCTATCTTTTCAAGTTTTTTCATAATGTGAGCTAAGGTAATGTCCTCTTGAATGTTAACAACAGGGGGGACTTCCAACAAGATTTTCAATAATACTAAGAGACTCCCAAACTGGGGCCTCTAGGAAATTTCCATTGATAGCAGTATCTAGAATAAACCTATTCCAAGAAGTAATTCCAACATAAAACTTTCTAAGCAGGATAGTAGTAGATTGTTTCTTGGTGGCTCTTTTTTGAGAATCATTAATTCTATACCAAGCATCTTTTAGACTTTCCCCACCTCTTTGTTTAAAGGTGAGAACTTCTGCCTCGCCAAAGACAAAAGGACCCGACATAATGACAACTAAAGAATGAGATAACTATTTTTGTGATTTTTGATAAAAGATACTAAAGCAAAAACTGAAAGGTAAACTAACAAGACTAAAAAGCAAAGGTAAAAGATAGCGTGCAACTCCCCTATCTTGAAGAGTGGAGTCCCCGGCAACGGCGCCAGAAAACTTTGCTTGATGGCTTCTCGCCCCTCGTTGGTTACCCCAAGTGGAAGGTTTGAGATGCAGTGTAGCGGAAGTTTTCCCTTGGCAAAGATACCAAGGATCGATTTCCCCTGAGACTCCAAGGTTCAACAAGAAGGTGTCAACTGTTAACGGCGCCAGATATTAGCAATCAACGTGGACCTGCACACAGATACAAATAACTTTGCTCCCAACGAGTACAGAGAGGTTGTCAATCCCTCCGGCTTTGTCGTTTACAAAGGATCAAACGCAAGTGATAATAGTGATAGGTATTGCTGCAAATATTAAGTAAAAGCGGAAAGTAAATAGCGGATGTGATCAGTGATGGTAATATGGACCGGGGTCCCATGATGTTCACTAGTGATGTCTCTCTCCCAAAAGACGATAAAACAACTATGTGAGGTAAACGAATTACAGCTGGGCAATTGACAGAATTATGTGCGCAAACCAATGCTAACTATGTTGCAAGAAAGGTAGAGGTTCAAAAGCATGGGCGGTACGCCAAGGCAAGTAGACCGAAATCCATCTGCATCTACTACTAATCATCCACCTTGAGATATCTATCCAGAACATCTCGCTGGTATTAAGTTGCGAGTCCCAGCCATAGTGTAAACTCAAAGCAACAGACAACTGCATTAAAAGAACTTTTCGTAAAGTAAACAATCCTTGCACCCGCGGGCACAAGCACCGTTGTTTTCCCCCTTGTGGCAACAGCACATCCCCTAGACTCATGTTTCTGTTACTCAAGCTAGTCATCGAGGGGCATGAACCCACAATCAAGCATAATGTTCCCTCTTGGAGTCACTACCTACTACTTGGCCAAAGCAATAAATAACAACGGAGAACATGCAAGAATTACTTACGAACATAAATATAAAAGAGGTAAATCAAATATATTACTCAAACACAATCTGAACATAATCTCACAATCCATCGGATCCCAGCAAACTCAACATAGCAACAGCATAAGGATTACATATGTGCCTCGATCATGTAGGGCAGCTCACGAGGTCTAATTAGTGAAGCACAAGAAGGGGAGGAGAACATCACATAGCTACTGGTCATGGACCCATGGTCCAAGGGAGACTACTCACAACTCATCCGGGAGGCGTCCATGGTGGTGGAGAGGCTCCCGGTGGTGATCCTCCCCTCCGGCAGGGTGCCGGGAAGAGTTCTCCTGGTGCTCCCGATCATGGAAGCGCGGCGGCGGCGGAACAGAGATGAGATCGCGAAAAAGGGTTCCGTCCTCGAGGGTTTCGGGACGCGTGTTAAATATATGCCAAAGGGGGGCATCAGCGGAGGCCTGGGGGGCCCAGGCGCCCCCCCGGCGCGACCAGGAGGGGGGCCGCGCCACCAGGGCCCCTGGAGCCCTGGTGGCCCCCCTCCGGCCCTAATTCGGCCGTGTGGAAGCTTCCGAAATGCTGATTTTTTATATAATTTTTCCGGGATTTTTCTGGCAGTTTTCGTGACGGGAAAACCTGAAATACGAAAACAGCAGAAAACAGAAACTGGCACTGGGGTGCACTGAGTTAATAGGTTAGTCCAAATATGATCAAAAGTGTATGGAAGTGTATAAATATCATAGCAATATCACCCAAAAGAGGCTTGGAGCAAGCAGAAATTATAGATACGTTTTAGACGTATCAGCCTGAAGGCTTACAAACTAAAAAGAGATAAGATGCCCGTAATCCCTTTCTTGTCCCTCTCCTCAGGAGGCAGGTCAAGGAGGCGAAAAGGGCAAAAGGAGCGCCTAGGCGAGCGACGGGTGGCAGAAGACACCGAGAGAACATCTTGGTGGCCACCCAAAGACACCGAGAGGACGTCAGTACGCGTCAAAGGCGTCGGTGCCCGCGTACTCCGACTTGATGGCCTTGCCGCCCGCCCTCTTCCTCTTCCGCAGCCTCCCAATGCCAGCCGCCCAAGGGGACGGCCCCGAGAAGTTCAAGGAGCCGGCGACATGGATGATGGGGTCACCGGTGCCGCATGGAACGGCGCCCGACACCTAGTCGGACCCGTCATCCTGCCGCCTACCACCCTCGTCGTCGCTGTCGATGTCCTCCTTGTCACTCTCGCTCGAGGAGGAATCTTCACTATCAGAAGAGCTCTCCACGCAGCACCTTGTACGAGTCCCAAAGTGCCCAAAGACCTTGACGGAGAGAAGGCCACCCTCCATTAGCTTAAAATGGAGAGTGAGCCCCTCCGTCAAGCTGTGGATATGAGCAAACATCTTCCATCCCCGACGAAGATACATCACATGAGGAGCAGGGAAGTCGACGCGGAACCGCGTGCCACTGATCCCGCAGCCCCTCATGTGCAGCCACAATGACTCCGGCGGATCCAGCTCCATCTCCCGCCCAAATGGAGTCGGCAGACGAAGGCGACGGCGCGGCGGCCGGCGCAACCTGACGAAGAACTCACAAGGGTCATCCCCAACATGGCCCTGCATTGGAGGAGGAGCTGCTGGCGGGGGCGAGGCCGGCGGGCCACCCCGTCCTCCTCTTCCCCGAGCGCCTCGGCCTCGCCCACGGCCTCGCCCCCTCCCCCTTCCCCTCACGGCCGGCTCTGCCACCGCAGGCGCAGGAGAAGGAGGGACGCGTTGTCGAGCGGCGACCCTTGCCGCCACCGTTGAAGGGCCGGGATTTCCTCTCTCCATGATGAATGGAAGAGAGGAGCAGAAGCTGAAGGAGGAAGAAGATGGAAGAATGCAGGACGCCGTCCCTCCCCTCCCGCTCTTTATAAAGGAACGGGGTTGGGGCTCGACCGCCCCGCTCGGCCAATCAAGACACGGAATGCGCAGGGAGCCAGGACCGACCCGCCGCCCCAACCAGCGACGGCCCGGTTTTCCGCCTCCACCGTTTGCCACCCCAAGCGCATGGGAGACACATGGCAGACTTGCAGAACCGAGGGGACAGGTGAGGCGACCTCTCCCCTCCCCGTGATCATGGGGAGTGGACGCCTTGAGGACCGCGCCTCGGCCCCATTCAGTAAATGGGCCGCGCTTCCACGCCCCCCTCCGTTTATGGGGAAGGCGCGAACCGCCCCTGTACTACGACGTGACGCATGCGTGCAAAGACCAACCCCACGCATGTCGCTCACGTCACACGCAGTTCCCCACATCGCGCCACGCGCGGGAGTTGTGGGAAGCGCAGCGCGCGAAAAATCTTACCGCGGTAAAAACCGCCCTGCCTGCCTGCGCACCGTTTTCTAGGCCTGGCCCAACAACGCGTTGCGCTTATGTGTGGCCCAGGCCAGGGGGCTCCTGTCGGTGTACAAAAAGATGGGTACACTTTTTGTACCCCTATAACTTTGCACGGTCAGTCCGAGCCGCGGGCACCACCACACCAAGCAAGGCAAGGGAGGTGAGCCAGGGTGAGACCGAAACTCGATGGAACTGGTGCAACACCAAAGCCAAGACCACAAAGAGCAAAGGGACGAAGCGGGTTCCCCCGGCAAGATCCTTGCCGGGAGCCAGATTTAGTAGCCCCGGCAAGACCCTTGCCGCGGCAACTCGCCCCACGCCTATGGAGCAAATCACCCTTGAGTCCGCTGCCCCCATAAGGCAAGGATTCGGGAGACATCCCCGTAGTGGCATGCAGATCTTTGTGAAGACATTCAAGATCAGATACGCACTAAGAAGACGACGACCCTTGGCGGGATCCCAGCCAAGGAAGACCACAAGACCTCCGGCAAGCACCTTGCCGGAGATATTGATGAACAAGCATCAAGTGAGGAAACTGATAAGGATTATTAGCAAAAAGATACGAATGGTGGCAAGCAAATTATTTGTTTATGCTCTATCCAACACAACAGTGAGCTGTAGGATGGTAACTACAAACTATTCAGCCTTCTCTTTTTACTGCCCATAATGAGTTGTTAGACAACAATGTCTGAATCTTTTTCGTTCCGAGTGGTTCCCGAAGCAGTTCACTCAAGATTACCTCGCAAAGTACATGATTGGTGGACACGCAATGAAGGTTAAAGTATTTCATCCAGACTACAATGAGCATCGAGAAGTCCTAATGAAGACAGTGAAGGATGGACGGGCAGCCATCACAAGGGGTTGGCCTAGAGTCGTGTGCGCCTTACGCATGGAGGAGGGCACAATATGGGCATTCCGCTTCACCTTCTCCAGCAACCAGAGTGTCTTTCGCCTCTCTCTTTAAAGTCTTTAGTACAATTGTGGTTCATCATTCTTTACTTGGTGCTTCTGTAGTTCTTTTGTATATGTACCTGTGCATTGAATTATGGATTCGTGGTTGAACCTATATTTGTAATCAACACGGTTGGATATGAAATAAGTGATTGCCTGCTTTCAAATTCATAACATGTGATTTTTAAATTAGGTATTAATTGGATTAATTATGGATTAAATAGGGATTACACTGCACACCGTTCGTGAAAGAGAAACGTCTACGATATACATGGAGATCAGAAACGTTTCAAGGATCCACTACGTGTGCGATCAATCTCCACTACACACACGACTTTCTATTGAAAACTGTTTGCGTTAGGCCACCTTGCGCAAACGTTTAACACATAAAAAGTGTGTGTTATGGACAGCCTTTGCCACACAGTTTCTTTCTACGCACCGTGTGTGATGCATTCAATAACACAAACAATTAAATTATTAATATTGTGTGCAATGGCAATGCTATCAAAAACGATTTAACCGGAAAAATTATGTGTGATGTACCAGTGAACGGAAACGTTTTCTTTGGAGCGACTGTGTGGGATGTACATACGAATGGAAACGTTTAGCGGAGACTGACTGTGTGGGATGTACTTGCGATTGGAAACAATTTCACCGTATAATTGTACTTTTTTAGCTGTATTGTACGTATTTCCATATTTGAGCGCACGCCGGTCACACACAACCTCATTTTGCCAAACGTGTGTGCCGGGAGGGCATATCCCCGACGGTTTCTGGGTCGTGTGGGAAGGACCCCCCTATCGCCCACACTCACTTGGCGACGATTCTACATGTCGTCGCGGAAAGGGGTTAAAAACCGTTTGTTTAGGACCGACGCGCACCAGTGTATCTTCATCAGCTTTGCATCCAAGTTGAGTCATGTGATTGTAGTACCTAGACATTCTGAGTAAGTGTTCACTGATAGAACTGTTCTCCTGCATCTTGCAGCTATAGAACTTATTGGAGACTTCATATCTCTCAATTCGGGCATTTGCTTGAAATATTAACTTCAACTCTTGGAACATCTCATATGCTCCATGACGTTCAAAACGTCTTTGAAGTCCCAATTCTAAGCCGTAAAGCATGGCACACTGAACTATGGAGTAGTCATCAGAACGAGCTTGCCAGACATTCATAACGTCTGGAGTTCCTCTTGCAGCAGGTCTGTCACCTAGCGGTGCTTCCAGGACATAATTCTTCTGTGCAACAATGAGGATAATCCTCAAGTTATGGACCCAGTCCGTGTAGTTGCTACCATCATTTTTCAAGTTAGCTTTCTCTAGGAATGCATTAAAATTCAAGGGAACTGTAGCACGGGCCATTGATCTACAACAACATAGATATGCAAAAACTATCAGGACTAAGTTCATGATAAATTAAAGTTCAATTAATCATATTAATATAGAACTCCCACTTAGATAGACATCCCTCTAGTCATCTAAATAATCATGTGATCCAAATCAACTAAACCATGTCGGATCATCACGTGAGAGGGAGTAGTTTTCAATGGTGAACATCTTATGTTGATCATATCTACTATATGATTGACGCTCGACCTTTCGGTCTTCCGTGTTCCGAGGCCATGTTTGTACATGCTAGACTCGTCAAGTTTAACCCGAGTATTCTGCATGTGCAAAACTATCTTACACCCGTTGTATTTGAACCTCGAGCTTATCACACCCGATCATCACGTGGTGTCTCAGCACGAAGAACTTTCACAACGGTGCATACTCAAGGAGAACACTGAGACGTTGGACAAGATATGGGCAACTGACATCGTGGTATATCAGTCGAAGCCTTTCGGACGTCAGCGCCTTAGCGGCGCGCGCCGGGTTGGACTAGAATGCTCGCACTTGTAAAGGGGGCTAGGTCTGCTCACCGGCCGTGTTCGCAACATGCAGGAGTGCAAAGGGCGATGACCCATGACCCATGCGCGCATAGGATTTAGATCGGCGTGCTGACCTCTTTGTCGGGCCAGAGGGATCGAGCATGTCGAGTTATGTGGTGCACCCCTGTAGGGAAGTAATCTATTCAAATAGTCGTGTCCACGGTAACAGGACGACCCGGAGTTGTATTCTGACCTCATGACAACTATAACCGGATACTTAATAAAAACACACCCTTTCAAGTGCCATATACAACCTGGTGATCTGTAACATCCCCAGATGTTAACCCTGTCATTTAGCTCATTAAAATGCCATGTCATGTTCATTTGCCTTGCTAATCACAGTGGTTAAATGGTCCAATTCAAATTTCTCCTTTGAATTTAAATTCAGACACAAGTGCAAACTAAAGTTGCACCAAAGTTGCTGCAAAAATGTTCATCACCTTGCAGAAATTCCCTAACAATTATTTGTTAAGGAAAACAACATCACTCTTTGACAAAGATGAGCAGTACCATTTATTTCAGCACCATTTCAGCATTTAACACCCCCAGCATCACACCACAGTAATCAACCTCTGATCAAGCCAAGTCATCCTTATTTGCAAACTAGATCATAATGGTTAATCAAAACAATTCTAACTCTATTCTGAAAATCAACTCAAATTCAAAAGTGAATTATGAAGTTGCTCAAACACTGATGGGAAAATGTTCATTAAATGGCAAATAATCCAGGAACATTTGAAAAACCATCATCAAAATATTTGGAGCTAGAAAATGAGTCAAACAGCATGAAACAGTACCAAAGCAGCAATATTAAATCCATTTAAAATCATTCCAATTTTAAATGGATTCCAAATCTGACCCAAACAACTTTTTGGTGAAAGGCAATATTGCAATGTAATATTTGGGTCAACTATCATATTTTACAAAAATGCTAAAGTGTCCTAACTAATTCAAAACAGAAATGGAATAAAGAAAAAGAAAACAGAAAAGGAAAGGAATAAGAAAAGGCCACTGTGCACGGGCCTAAGTGCACAGTGCCTGAAGCCCAGTCCACCGCGGCCCATCTCCCCCTCCTTCTTCTCTCTCCCTCGCCGTGTCGGCCGCGCCGTGGCTGAGAACGCCCGCGCCGGCCACCGATCGCCACGCCGATGGGGCAGTTGGCTGGGGGGATAAGATCGAGCCGAGCCCACCCCCCCTGGCCACTTCTCCTTCCCATCTTCCCCTTCTTCCCTTCGCTCTCCTTCCTCTTTCCCCACGGCCGCCCGACGCCGTCGCCACGGCCAAGCTCGCCGGCGTGGCCACAGACCTCCCCGAGCTACCTCGACCTGTCCAGCAGCTCCAGGGGCCTCGGCTACTTCGACTGGTGCCCGCAGCCGGAGTCGGGGAGCCCCCGTGGTGGCGCCCACGCCGATCCCCTTCGTCGGACGCCGAATCTGCCTCGCCGGAGATCCGCGTCGTCACCGGCCGTCCACTGCGCTCCCGATCCCCGAAGGGCCTCCGTGTGCCTGCTCTGTAAGCCTCGCCCCCTCTCTCACCGATCGCGCGCCGTTTCCTCGTCACCTGCTAGCCGAACGCGCCGCCGCGGCCAATCCCGTAGTCCGCCGTGCTGTCGAGCTCGCTGCGGGTGCTCCCGACGTCGTTAAGTCCAACCGAGCTCACCGGTGAGCTCAGGGCACTCCCGTAGCGCGGCCAGCCCCTTTCAAACTGCTCGCGCGTGTGCTTTCGAGCCGTTCCGCAAGATGGCCGTAGAGCACCGCCGCCGGCGACGTCGCAGCCCTTTGTTCCGGCCACCTCCGGTCGGGCCGATGGCACCACTCGACGCGCGGCAACTCCAGCTTTCGAACGCAACCAGTATCGCGCCGAACGGCCCTCTCTGGCGAAAACCCGACGCGTTCCGGCGAGAACGCCGCCACGGGAGCTCGTCGGAGCCCATTCCGGCGGCTTCGCTGACCTGGCCAGCGGTGGGGCCCTCCCTGTGAGGCTGCCAGTGGGCCCCGCTGCGAGGTTTGACCTCGTTGACCACGGTCAACGAGGGTTACTGTGCACACTACGTATGACAGGTGGGTCCCACCACTGTTAATTAGTCTAATAGATGTTTTTATAATTAAGACTAATTAGATTAGTTAATTAGACACTGATGAGTGGGCCCAATAGTTTTACTTACTAAATTTAGATTAGTTTAAACTCCGTTTAACCCATTGTCTATGACAGGTGGGTCCCCCATGTCAGTTTTGACCGGTCAGCCGTCCTGTTGACCGCTGACGTCATGCTGACTCTGTACTGACGCAATAATTCGTTTACTGTTAAATTAATAATTCCAGAAAATCAATAAAACTTTAGAAAATCATATCTTTTAAACCATAACTCCGATGAAAATAATTTATATATGAAAAACGATCAGAAAAACGAGACGAATCCGAATATGCCCTCCTCATACCTGCTACATGCCTCTAGCTAGATGAACATGGAACTTTCGGCCTGTTTTCGATAAATGAATAGTGCTCAACTTTAATAAAATAAATCCAAACAAATTCCTAAAATAGCTAAATGACTTAGACTTGTCTTTAGGCAACCCTGCACTGCACTCTAGCTGTCACCTGCCTCTAACACCGTAAACCTGCAACCGTTCCCCCTCCGGTTCATCTGTCCGACACAGATCCGGAACCGGGAATACTTTCCCGGATGGGTTCCCCTTCTTCGTTATCGGTAGCACTGCGATAGTTTGTCACGCTTGGTAATTACTCTTGTTACCGTGTATTTATATTGTTTCCTCTCCCCCTTTCTTCCCGGTAGACCCCGAGACCGCCGACGATGCCCTGGTGATCGACTACTTCACCGCCGTTGTTCCTTTTCATTTGCCAAGCAACCAGGCAAGCAACCCCCCCTTGAGCATTTCCGATATCGCCTATATCTATTCTCTCTTATTCTTGCATTAGAATTGCTGCTACTGCTACTGCTCCTATTACTGTTGCATAGCCTGTTTTTGCTAAACTGTTGATACCTGTCATTATTTATAAACTGCTTAGTATAGGTTGGGTAGCACTGCTGAGACCCCGCACTCTCGTAGTTGCCTCGCATAGTACCCTTGCCTCGATCAACCGATCGAGCCCCCCCTTCCCCTGACCTTCTTCACAGCACCGCACACCTCTCCTAATATGCTCGACTCCGCAGAGTTAACATCGGGTGACGAGGGTGATACCTCCGAACTCACTTTCGATGTTGTCCCTGTAGTATAGCTAGCTCGTTGTGGGTTACCGAGGGTGATTCCTCCTCCCACTTCCGACTTAGCTTTTGTCGTGCATCCGCTATGGTGATTACCGCCGAGGGTGATTCCTCCGGTATCATCTTAACGGGACTTGTCGTTTAGGAGTCCAACGAGGGTGATTCCTCGGATTCCTCATCGGCAAGAAACCACACGGATGCCCTGTTTCACCACACCGTGTTTAAAGACGTATCGATCCCCGAGGCCGGACGTCGCCAGGAACAAAGGCGTGCGGCCAGAGGTATCGTGCGTCTGAAGGCACTTTACTCACCATACCGTGTTTAAAGACGTATCGATCCCCGAGGCCGGACGTCGCCAGGAACAAAGGCGTGCGGCCAGAGGTATCGTGCGTCTGAGGACACTATGAAGTTACTACTACACATGTTGGATGGAGGCGGGTTGACCCAGAGGGGTACCCGCGAGTGCCTTTGAGGCGTGAGCTGTGGAGTCGGGTGACCAGTGAGGGTACCCGCGAGATAACTACGAGGCGTGGCCGGTCTTTTCCAGTCCTTGTCACAAGTCCTCGAGACGGGACGACGGGGCCAACAGTATCGTAGGCTCTGCTTGTTACCGCGCGCTCCCAACACACTAAGCGATTTGGATATTTGATCCGAGGGGCCTCCGGGTCCGATAGCACTAACCACCACGTGGGTGTGAGTGGGTGCTCTGTGTCGTATACATCAGCCGGAGTCGTCACGACGTCAGCGATTGAGCGGGTTGTTCGGATTGGACTTAGGATGCAACTGCGTGCTTGTATAAGGGGTTGCTAGGTCTGCTTCCGAACGGCCACGTAACGTGCAGGAGCGTCCGGGGCGATGGCTCAGACCCCTGGGGGCATAGGTTTAGTCCGTCGTGCTCGATCCTCTCTGGCGGTATCCGGTCGGGTTGCGTCGTATTGTTTGGCCGAGGGCGGGCACGACCTGATGGTGTGTCCGGCCGGAGTTAAGCGAGCGTGGTGGGTAACTTGGTGCACCCCTGCAGGGAAGAAACAATCTATCGATAGCCTGTCCTACGGTAACGGACACTCGGAGTTGTATCCACTTCGGTACAACTAGAACTGGTGACTTGAGATATGTGATATGAGGCTGATGTTGCTGCAAACACTATATATTATTATGATGAAACTATTCTACCCCCCTTCTAATTGCTGCAAGACCCTGAAGATGCTAGTCTTCGTCAGGACTAGGCTTTTTTTTACCTCTCTGCTCTGGCTTTCTGCAGTCTAGTCCACCCACATAAAGCCTCCTTTGAAAATATTGCATTGCTAGTATAGATCTGATGTAAGTCTTGCTGAGTACTTTGGATGAGTACTCACGGTTGCTTTGCTTCCTCTTTTGTCCTACCCACTTGATAAACCAGACGACGGAGCCATGGTGCCCGCAGTCCCTGTGGACGACTACTACTACCAGCCCGAGGCTGGCTACTACTACTACCCGGCCGGCGAGTATTACTGCGAGGAGCCGGCGGACGACGACCAGGAGTAGGATCGGAGGTCCCAGGCAGGAGGCCTGCGCCTTTTCGATCGTAGCTTTTATTTTGCCCCGCCTTTATAAAAGGCCTATCTTCTGCTGTGTTGTATCTGTACCCAGATACCTAACGCTTCCGCTGACTATGTGTGAGACATCATGTTATGTATTCGAGCCCTCGAGGCCCTGGCTTGTAATATATGACTTGTATGTATTTATTTATGTTTTAGAGTTGTGTTGTGATTCCTTCACGTGAGTCCTTAGGCTTGATCGTGTGCATTTGCGTGTATGATTAGTGCACGATTAAGCCGGGGTCGTCACAGATTGGTATCAGAGCCGACTGCCTGTAGGAACCCCCTTTCCAACTCCTTGGCCGAAGTCGAGTCTAGAGGTCCAAAAATGTTTTACTAACTTGGCTGTGTGGCTTATGGCCCCACGTCGCCAATTGGGTGGTATAGCATCTTTTATTCCTCGTCTTTACTCTGGGACTCTGAACCTCTCCTCTATTCGGGTTAAACGATTTTACTAACTCCGAAACTAGGGTCTCGTAACCGCTTCTCCCGGTGAGCCCCCTCACTCCAGAAAATGGCATGTCATCATCAGAAGACTCCGGAGATACTCCTCGAAATTAATCGAGACCCTGTGCCCCTGCTTTGCAGTTCCTGACCGCCAACAAAACCCCGTTGATAACTACCCATCCTTGCCGTTTGTACCTTCTTTCCCAGTTATTGTTGTTATCACCAGATACTCTATAATACTCCCAGTTGTTCAAGTGTTTCGCAACATACTTCCCATTGTTAATCGATCTCCCGAAGGACCTCTGCAGCCTACTGCTGTTGGTTACCTTGCCGGCCTGAATTATGGATAATTCCATATGTCTGGCAATATTCATCGTTACCCTTTGACACCGTCATTTTGGTCTTATGGAGTCAACATGAGTGTGAATGCACGCAATCATTAGTTGGTCCTTCTAAAATTATCTTCTTCGGCTCAGACCTTATTCCGAACATGAGCTGGTTCTCGGTAAATCAATCCTTGATTGATTAACCATCTAAATCTATTCAATCTATCCATCTTTTGATCAACGTCTCTGCCTTTGATTTCCTGATTTTGGATTCATAAACTCTTCGCATTTAAGCTTCGGCTTATCCAGATAATTTCCATAAACTGATGCCTTTGCATTCCTTCTTCTTCTGGTTGAGTACCGATACTCACATCAGATTCTTTACCGACCATCTGGTCCTTTGTTGGATTAATATCCGACATTGTCCTCCATATTCCATAACCTTGTTAGTTCCTCCTTGATACATATTGCCTTCGGTAAAATTGTAACCCTTGCCTTTGTCAACCATGCTCTACTTCCGAGCTTGAGTTCATTACTCCTGCAAGTTTGTGGTATATGTTCCTAAGATGCCCCGATGGGTCGAACATATGCTTTCCCCCAATATGTGTGAACTCAAAAGTTATGCGAGTCATACTCTTCTGGTGCTTCACCAGATAAATCTTCAGCACTACAATTTCTTCGAAAATGAGAAGTGAATGAAAGGTTAAGTATTGGATAAGTGGGAGTCGACCTTGAACCTGGTGTTCATGCCCATGGACCCGATGTAGAACTTATCATGGAAGCTTCTCTTAAAATCAATCGTTTCCTTGGTATAATTTCATTTTGTACCAGGTGAATTGATCTTTTGCAATCGCGGTTCCGACCACGATTGTTCTTCTTTGACCCCATTTCCGGGCAAGCTAAGGCATTTGTCCTTGCTAATCAATATGCCTGATCAACCTCTACCTTGAACTTACCTTCGAGAATTACCCCCTGATATCTCGAGTATATCTCAGGAACTACAATACTTCGTATGAGTTTTTCCTCAACTTCTATTGACCCCCAATTCCAATTTTTCTCGGGTTCTGAGTTGTTTGTCGCTCAAGAACACCGATAAGTCAATCGATTCTGCACTCCGATTCAATAACTCTAAGTAAATTCGTCGCTTACGAGTTTAACAATCCATCATATCGTTCCTTGACTGATCGGCTATATTATCTTCGTGCAAATTTTAACTGTGCTACCTGGTCCTTAAGCCCGGAGCACAATTTTCAACGATGAGCTAAGTTTACGTCGGGCTCCCTCATCTTACCCTTCCACCTCGAATAACAAGCTTGATTTAGAGCTTGTATCATATCCGAGGTTCCGTTGACCCTGAACTTTATTCCATCTGTCTTGATCATCTTACGAATCAATTTCGTCTTCTTTATAACCCCTCAACAATTGTGCCGAGATCACCGCCAATATTTTGACTTCCTCGGAGATGTCCACTAAATTCATGGTGAGAAATACCATCCCTACCCCCCCCCGATGATCTGTGATATCATCGATGACATCATTGGCTTCCTGCCAACACAGACCTGGCTGTGATTGGTTATACCTTACGTTCCGAGATAATCATGGAAACGTTCCATTGTATCTTTTGTGATCTTCAGTTCCAAACCTTGCTTGGAACACCGTGTTAATGCTATCTCGAAGCATGACTGTGGTATCCCAAATAACGACAATAACAATGTAAGCACATGGCCAAATATTTCTTGATCTATTATCCAAACACCATGGTATGGGTAATATCATGATTCTTCCCTCACCCCTTTACCTAAATACTTTTGAGCTTACTGTTCCATCATGTATGCCGTACTCCGCTTTTCCTTGGGAAGGATACACTCGCAAAACTTGTGTGTAAACACATATTTCTTTCCATTGGCGTGATTAATCAATTAATCACATTTTCCTTTCCATTTGTTTGTTTAACCTCTCTTGAGATCATTAAGACATGAGCAGGAATAATTCCCTGCTTATAAAAACATCTCGGTCCACAACTCTGCCAGTGAGACCCTGTTACTGTTGATGATTTTTCGGTAACCACCGATGGACGAGAACTTTGCCTATTGGTCCGCCTCGTTCAAACGAGCAGGAAAATGGTTCTCTTCGTCCCTCGCCCTTGGTACCGACGTTGTCGCCAGCATAGCTGACAGGCTTTTCGCTGATATATCTTATGCTCGTGGCCGTGTAAGTTGTCACCGTTCTCTCTACTTTTGATCGACCCTAGTCGCAGTTCCACAAGATCGGAACCTGACTCTTCTGTGCATCCTTGATTTCCGAAGCATCCTTTGCCCTTGGCTTTGTGTGTTACCACGAGCCACCCTTCGAGAGTTGATCCCTTCCCGAAGCTCTGGACCCTTTTCATACTATGTTCAGGTATCGATCGAATGTCCATTAGATTGAAACTTCTTATGGTACTTTCACACTTTACTCTCGATGATTCTCCTAAGTTTCAACTCGAGAGGTTCTTTCTGCCGCATCCCTTGAATTATCTGCCGGATAATCGACCTTGTAAGAGGTCCGTTCCTCCGAAGTTACTCCTTTTCTTCCCCACTTAAATCTCGGGACGAGATTTCTTGTAGTGGAGGAGATTTGTAACATCCCCAGATGTTAACCCTGTCATTTAGCTCATTAAAATGCCATGTCATGTTCATTTGCCTTGCTAATCACAGTGGTTAAATGGTCCAATTCAAATTTCTCCTTTGAATTTAAATTCAGACACAAGTGCAAACTAAAGTTGCACCAAAGTTGCTGCAAAAATGTTCATCACCTTGCAGAAATTCCCTAACAATTATTTGTTAAGGAAAACAACATCACTCTTTGACAAAGATGAGCAGTACCATTTATTTCAGCACCATTTCAGCATTTAACACCCCCAGCATCACACCACAGTAATCAACCTCTGATCAAGCCAAGTCATCCTTATTTGCAAACTAGATCATAATGGTTAATCAAAACAATTCTAACTCTATTCTGAAAATCAACTCAAATTCAAAAGTGAATTATGAAGTTGCTCAAACACTGATGGGAAAATGTTCATTAAATGGCAAATAATCCAGGAACATTTGAAAAACCATCATCAAAATATTTGGAGCTAGAAAATGAGTCAAACAGCATGAAACAGTACCAAAGCAGCAATATTAAATCCATTTAAAATCATTCCAATTTTAAATGGATTCCAAATCTGACCCAAACAACTTTTTGGTGAAAGGCAATATTGCAATGTAATATTTGGGTCAACTATCATATTTTACAAAAATGCTAAAGTGTCCTAACTAATTCAAAACAGAAATGGAATAAAGAAAAAGAAAACAGAAAAGGAAAGGAATAAGAAAAGGCCACTGTGCACGGGCCTAAGTGCACAGTGCCTGAAGCCCAGTCCACCGCGGCCCATCTCCCCCTCCTTCTTCTCTCTCCCTCGCCGTGTCGGCCGCGCCGTGGCTGAGAACGCCCGCGCCGGCCACCGATCGCCACGCCGATGGGGCAGTTGGCTGGGGGGATAAGATCGAGCCGAGCCCTCCCCCCTGGCCACTTCTCCTTCCCATCTTCCCCTTCTTCCCTTCGCTCTCCTTCCTCTTTCCCCACGGCCGCCCGACGCCGTCGCCACGGCCAAGCTCGCCGGCGTGGCCACAGACCTCCCCGAGCTACCTCGACCTGTCCAGCAGCTCCAGGGGCCTCGGCTACTTCGACTGGTGCCCGCAGCCGGAGTCGGGGAGCCCCCGTGGTGGCGCCCACGCCGATCCCCTTCGTCGGACGCCGAATCTGCCTCGCCGGAGATCCGCGTCGTCACCGGCCGTCCACTGCGCTCCCGATCCCCGAAGGGCCTCCGTGTGCCTGCTCTGTAAGCCTCGCCCCCTCTCTCACCGATCGCGCGCCGTTTCCTCGTCACCTGCTAGCCGAACGCGCCGCCGCGGCCAATCCCGTAGTCCGCCGTGCTGTCGAGCTCGCTGCGGGTGCTCCCGACGTCGTTAAGTCCAACCGAGCTCACCGGTGAGCTCAGGGCACTCCCGTAGCGCGGCCAGCCCCTTTCAAACTGCTCGCGCGTGTGCTTTCGAGCCGTTCCGCAAGATGGCCGTAGAGCACCGCCGCCGGCGACGTCGCAGCCCTTTGTTCCGGCCACCTCCGGTCGGGCCGATGGCACCACTCGACGCGCGGCAACTCCAGCTTTCGAACGCAACCAGTATCGCGCCGAACGGCCCTCTGTGGCGAAAACCCGACGCGTTCCGGCGAGAACGCCGCCACGGGAGCTCGTCGGAGCCCATTCCGGCGGCTCCGCTGACCTGGCCAGCGGTGGGGCCCTCCCTGTGAGGCTGCCAGTGGGCCCCGCTGCGAGGTTTGACCTCGTTGACCACGGTCAACGAGGGTTACTGTGCACACTACGTATGACAGGTGGGTCCCACCACTGTTAATTAGTCTAATAGATGTTTTTATAATTAAGACTAATTAGATTAGTTAATTAGACACTGATGAGTGGGCCCAATAGTTTTACTTACTAAATTTAGATTAGTTTAAACTCCGTTTAACCCATTGTCTATGACAGGTGGGTCCCCCATGTCAGTTTTGACCGGTCAGCCGTCCTGTTGACCGCTGACGTCATGCTGACTCTGTACTGACGCAATAATTCGTTTACTGTTAAATTAATAATTCCAGAAAATCAATAAAACTTTAGAAAATCATATCTTTTAAACCATAACTCCGATGAAAATAATTTATATATGAAAAACGATCAGAAAAACGAGACGAATCCGAATATGCCCTCCTCATACCTGCTACATGCCTCTAGCTAGATGAACATGGAACTTTCGGCCTGTTTTCGATAAATGAATAGTGCTCAACTTTAATAAAATAAATCCAAACAAATTCCTAAAATAGCTAAATGACTTAGACTTGTCTTTAGGCAACCCTGCACTGCACCCTAGCTGTCACCTGCCTCTAACACCGTAAACCTGCAACCGTTCCCCCTCCGGTTCATCTGTCCGACACAGATCCGGAACCGGGAATACTTTCCCGGATGGGTTCCCCTTCTTCGTTATCGGTAGCACTGCGATAGTTTGTCACGCTTGGTAATTACTCTTGTTACCGTGTATTTATATTGTTTCCTCTCCCCCTTTCTTCCCGGTAGACCCCGAGACCGCCGACGATGCCCTGGTGATCGACTACTTCACCGCCGTTGTTCCTTTTCATTTGCCAAGCAACCAGGCAAGCAACCCCCCCTTGAGCATTTCCGATATCGCCTATATCTATTCTCTCTTATTCTTGCATTAGAATTGCTGCTACTGCTACTGCTCCTATTACTGTTGCATAGCCTGTTTTTGCTAAACTGTTGATACCTGTCATTATTTATAAACTGCTTAGTATAGGTTGGGTAGCACTGCTGAGACCCCGCACTCTCGTAGTTGCCTCGCATAGTACCCTTGCCTCGATCAACCGATCGAGCCCCCCCTTCCCCTGACCTTCTTCACAGCACCGCACACCTCTCCTAATATGCTCGACTCCGCAGAGTTAACATCGGGTGACGAGGGTGATACCTCCGAACTCACTTTCGATGTTGTCCCTGTAGTATAGCTAGCTCGTTGTGGGTTACCGAGGGTGATTCCTCCTCCCACTTCCGACTTAGCTTTTGTCGTGCATCCGCTATGGTGATTACCACCGAGGGTGATTCCTCCGGTATCATCTTAACGGGACTTGTCGTTTAGGAGTCCAACGAGGGTGATTCCTCGGATTCCTCATCGGCAAGAAACCACACGGATGCCCTGTTTCACCACACCGTGTTTAAAGACGTATCGATCCCCGAGGCCGGACGTCGCCAGGAACAAAGGCGTGCGGCCAGAGGTATCGTGCGTCTGAAGGCACTTTACTCACCATACCGTGTTTAAAGACGTATCGATCCCCGAGGCCGGACGTCGCCAGGAACAAAGGCGTGCGGCCAGAGGTATCGTGCGTCTGAGGACACTATGAAGTTACTACTACACATGTTGGATGGAGGCGGGTTGACCCAGAGGGGTACCCGCGAGTGCCTTTGAGGCGTGAGCTGTGGAGTCGGGTGACCAGTGAGGGTACCCGCGAGATAACTACGAGGCGTGGCCGGTCTTTTCTAGTCCTTGTCACAAGTCCTCGAGACGGGACGACGGGGCCAACAGTATCGTAGGCTCTGCTCGTTACCGCGCGCTCCCAACACACTAAGCGATTTGGATATTTGATCCGAGGGGCCTCCGGGTCCGATAGCACTAACCACCACGTGGGTGTGAGTGGGTGCTCTGCGTCGTATACATCAGCCGGAGTCGTCACGACGTCAGCGATTGAGCGGGTTGTTCGGATTGGACTTAGGATGCAACTGCGTGCTTGTATAAGGGGTTGCTAGGTCTGCTTCCGAACGGCCACGTAACGTGCAGGAGCGTCCGGGGCGATGGCTCAGACCCCTGGGGGCATAGGTTTAGTCCGGCGTGCTCGATCCTCTCTGGCGGTATCCGGTCGGGTTGCGTCGTATTGTTTGGCCGAGGGCGGGCACGACCTGATGGTGTGTCCGGCCGGAGTTAAGCGAGCGTGGTGGGTAACTTGGTGCACCCCTGCAGGGAAGAAACAATCTATCGATAGCCTGTCCTACGGTAACGGACACTCGGAGTTGTATCCACTTCGGTACAACTAGAACTGGTGACTTGAGATATGTGATATGAGGCTGATGTTGCTGCAAACACTATATATTATTATGATGAAACTATTCTACCCCCCTTCTAATTGCTGCAAGACCCTGAAGATGCTAGTCTTCGTCAGGACTAGGCTTTTTTTTACCTCTCTGCTCTGGCTTTCTGCAGTCTAGTCCACCCACATAAAGCCTCCTTTGAAAATATTGCATTGCTAGTATAGATCTGATGTAAGTCTTGCTGAGTACTTTGGATGAGTACTCACGGTTGCTTTGCTTCCTCTTTTGTCCTACCCACTTGATAAACCAGACGACGGAGCCATGGTGCCCGCAGTCCCTGTGGACGACTACTACTACCAGCCCGAGGCTGGCTACTACTACTACCCGGCCGGCGAGTATTACTGCGAGGAGCCGGCGGACGACGACCAGGAGTAGGATCGGAGGTCCCAGGCAGGAGGCCTGCGCCTTTTCGATCGTAGCTTTTATTTTGCCCCGCCTTTATAAAAGGCCTATCTTCTGCTGTGTTGTATCTGTACCCAGATACCTAACGCTTCCGCTGACTATGTGTGAGACATCATGTTATGTATTCGAGCCCTCGAGGCCCTGGCTTGTAATATATGACTTGTATGTATTTATTTATGTTTTAGAGTTGTGTTGTGATTCCTTCACGTGAGTCCTTAGGCTTGATCGTGTGCATTTGCGTGTATGATTAGTGCACGATTAAGCCGGGGTCGTCACATGATCGCTTTTCCTCAGGTTGACAAGGAGAGGATCGTTGGGTAGGTTTATGTTATACTATGTTACTTGTTACTATTCCAGCTACTATCTTCTACATGCTTCAAGATGGAGGTGCCTGAAGCGTAGTCTTCGGGCCTAGCTATCCCCCTCTTGTTTTGGCATTCTGCAGTCAGTCCACAGATACTACCCATTTCATTGATACTAATGCATATGTAGTGTAGATCCTTGCTTGCGAGTACTTTGGATGAGTACTCACGGTTGCCTTGCTCCCCCTTTTCCCCTTTTGCCCTTCTTCTCGGATGTCGCAACCAGATAATGGAGTCCAGGAGCTGGAGGATCCCGAGGATGTTTCTACGTGGAGTTCGGCTTCGAGGAGTAGTTAGGAGGTCCCAGGCATGAGGCATTGCCTTTTCGGTCGTTGCTATATTTCTGCTAGCCATCTTAAGGCAAACTTGCTTAACTTATGTCTGTATTCAGATATTTTTGCTTCCGCTGACTCTGTTGCTTTCGAGCTTCTGTATTCGAGCCCTCGAGACCCCTAGCTTGTAATATAAAGTTTGTATTATTTTAATTTGTGCCTAGAGTTGTGTTCTGATATCTTCCAGTGAGTCCTTGATCTTGGTCGTACACATTTGCATGCATGATTAGTGTACGGTCAAATCGGGGGCGTCACAGCATCGTCCCTTGATACCACTTATCATAAGAGTCCTTCATCGAATGTCCTAGAAGGAAGCTACCTACCGTCCATATTATCTTAGAGGTTATTGGTATGGACACCGATATTCTTCAATTGCCATCTTTAGCATGTTTTTCCTAGGTTATTTGTTTCGCAGACTATATGTAGATAAGTTTAATTTGTTGTCCACTCCACAAATTTTCATTTTCATTTAACTTCTAACTTCTAAGGCACCAAGACTGGACATTCCTATGGTGACTCTACCATTTAGGGTCAAATAAAGTTGTATGTGTTTGTTTTGCATTGCTCACCTAAATATCTGAAGCCAAATGATACATGCATTCATGTTTCTCTTCTAAGGCACCAAGACTGAACATTCCTATGATAACTCTACCATTTATGGTCAATAAAGTTGTACGTATTTATTTTGGATTGGTCACCTAAATATCTGAAGCCAAATGTTTTTTATCGTTGGCTATATATTAGATAATCTGAATAGTCTCTAATCTTGCAAATTATGTTTTTCTTGTTTAAGTTTGTCTTTATTCTGAGATAATCTCAAGAAATTTATGTTGTTTCCAGTATCAAAGAACAACATAAACTATTATTCCAAGTCCATCATATTTTTTCTCAAATTTTATAAGCTATTCATTGGCATGCATGTAAAATGATAATTAAGGTATGGCACGGTATGTCATGTTATTTGACTACTGGGATTTTGTACGTATCTGAACAACTCTCAGTTTCTCAATTTCTATGCAGGAACAATATTTATCCAGAAGTAACCTAATTTTTTGTATTTGTTTTCGCAAATATACATCGTAATTTCTATGATAAGTGGTATTATGATCTTGGTTCAGGGCCAACAATACCACCTATAGTGCTGAAATAGGTTAATTATGCAAGCACGATTCCATCATTTGTTATTTACCAGTTCCTTTTGCTTCATAGTAGGCTATTTTTGTTGGATGTGGTATAATTATATGCCGACAGATATTGACAAGTGTATAATGTTGTACATATTTATAATTGCTCCAATGTCTTAATAGTATGAAGAAAGTAGCACTTCAGGTCCTCATCAAGCAAGTTTTTTTTTCATTTAAGCATGGTGTCCATGCATGCTATTGGTACCTTTGCTGACAAAGGCAGCTTAGTGATTATTGTGTCTGTTAAATTTAATTTTCACCTCCATGTAATGTATCATAGTACTATGCACAAAGATACTTCAACACTAAAGCTCACACCTAACTTACTCGGGTGTCGGTCAGGATTCTTTCAACTTTCATGTAGTATTGCTGAAATATTATGTAATACTCAAATTTGGTTCTATTTTGAATGGGCATAACTGTGTCGGTAGATGTTGACAGTTACTAAATTTTGTGATAATCTTCGGTTATACTGTTATATATAGCACTTTCCTTGTTATATGGTTCACATTCTGTGAGCCAATTCACAATAACCATTCTAGATTTGGGCCTTACATTTTTAAATTATTTTGTAACATTTTGGTTGATTTTTTATGCTGCTCCTTCAACTACATTGATTGATTGGTGTAGAACTAAATGAGTGTTGCCATTCACGGGAAGTCCAGAGATTTAAAACAGTATATGAATGTTGCTCGCTTGATCCTTCACAAATAAGTTCCTTGACGTGTGTCATCTGTCTTGCATATAACATCTGGTCTTTCTATTTTTCATTGATTTTTCTTCTCCCGGCGCAACGCACGGACATGTTTACTAGTCTATCTAAATCATACAAGTAATATTTTTCTTTCTTTTAGAAAGAAGATAAGAACAAGAGTCTCACCACGGCGGTGTCGGCGACGAGATCGACACGGGCGATCGACGGTGATGAGGACGGGGACGGGACAGGACGGACCAGCAAACCTAGACAAATCTTGAGGAAAATGGATCTTGGACAATGAGCTTGGAGAGGAGAAAGTTTAAGTGTGGTTCGGGCATTTCATCGAACACCTCATGTGCGTAGGAGATGAGCTAGAGCAGCACACACCTCTCCTCTCCAAGCCAAAAAACAGAGCAGTGGCTCTGTTCGTGGGCAGGGGCAAGGGTATATATAGGCTTTTATTTAGTCCCGGTTTGTAGCTTAAACTGGGATTAAAGGGCAACCTTTGATCCCGGTTCCATCCACCATTGGGACCAAAGGTGCTGGGCCAGGAGCGGATAGGAGCGAGGCCCATTGGTCCCGGTTAATGTCTGGAACCGGGACCAAAGGGGTCACACGAACCGGGACCAAAGTCTCCCGAGGTCCGGCCGGTGCCCTGGCCTCACGAACCGGGACCGATGCACCTTTTGATCCTGGTTCGTGAGTGAACCGGGATTAAAGCCGTCTTCCTGGCTTCAACGAAAGCCCTCTTTTCTACTAGTGCTCCGTCCACATTGATCTTAATCATCCCTGCTGCAGGTGGCGGCCCAACTTGGTATAGCCAAACATTTGCAACGGGAGTAGGTCTCATCGGTCTAGGGGCATTCATGATGCTCTCCAATTCAGCAATGAAGGGATAAATGAACATATGTGTGGCAAGAGGACTTTGGAAAATTGACTCATGGATGGCAAACATGTCATGTGATAAAGTAGCCATCATCCCAAATAGCCAATGTTTTGTGCTTGGGTCCGTCGTAGCAATTTAGTGCTCAGCTAGGTCATCATCAAGCAAAGCCCGGACACACCTCAACGTCGTGCACTCGAGTAGGGAATGACGCCACGAGTCTGTCGCTCCACACAACTGGCATCTATCAGATGGTGACATATGTTGATGATGTCATACGTCTTCAATCGGAATAGAATGTTTTGTGAGTCTCCACAAATAATTGCGGAGCAAACCTGGGCGTCCACCTCCTAGAGCTACTTCCATATGTTCTCCTCGGCTCTAGAGTTGGAGGAGCTCGCACGCCCATCGAGCCAAGGCTCCCGCCGGTGCGGTCTGTGGGTGAGCATGCGGTCTACCAACCACACTGTGAACAAACCGTTCTTCTTGAAATTTCATGCCCAGAAATTCTAATTATTTCTTGTACAAAGCGGTATGCTCAAGATTGCATCCTCATCGGCGGGGAGAAAAGTTTGATGTAATACATCCCTGTTCCACGAGGCCTCAACATGATTTATGAGCTCACTAACCAAGGTGGGGCGTACCTTTTATTTATTAATTACATTCCTTTTTTTTCCTTTTTCGTTTGTTTCTTCCTTGATTCTTTTTGTTTTCTCTATTTCATTTTTGATTTTTTTTTTCATCTAGTTTTTAGTTTTTTGTTCCTTTTCCATTTTGTTCAATATATGTCTAATTTATTCATACATATTCTACATTTTTTGTATATAGCAGCTATATTTGTTATGCACATTTAACCTTTCTAGTTTACATGACTAACATTTAACAAAAAATATGTATCCATTTATATTATTTTCATACAGAGTGTAGAGTTTGAGCATATATACAGAACATATTTATTCATGTTTAAAAAATCAATGTTAACATATATATATATATATATATATATATATATATATATATATATATATATAGGGATTGACTATTCGTCACCCTGGGTGAGGAATATTGTTATTCTTCACCCACCTTTATTTTAACATCTACGCACCGTAATTTTACGTTTCGTAATTTTTGTCTTATTGTAGACATAAAAAGAGAACGTAAGAAGACCTATAATCGTCGTAAAAAATATTTTATGTTACGTAAAATTACAAATGTAAAAATATAGTGTAAAATGTACATAAAATACAATTTTTGACCTATATTTTGTTTGTTATGCCAAATTTTGTGCAGTAAATCAATATGAATGTAACTATTTGTATTTCAAATATAATTTATTTATCAAATGATCGTAAGATTACCTCGGGTGAAGAATAAATTATTCTGCACCCTGGGTGATGAATAGTAACACTATTTATCAAATGCGATCCGGATGTTTGACGTCTATTTTTCATACATATTATACATTTTTTTGTACATACGTAACATTTTGAAAAAAGATTAACATTTTTCAAATACCTGAATAATATTTTTTTTCTCAAATAGGCATGAGTGAGCGTATCATATATTAAAGGAGGAGAGGGGAAGAAGCCCCGGCCACACTTATTTACAGAGCGTTTATATAACGCACTCCACCCCACATCATGCTAACGGACTACTCGCCCTCGGCCCGCACATCTATCCTACAAATGCGATCCGGATGTCTACTTTTTTCATACACATTTTTAATTTTTGTATACACCTGATTTTTTATACAAGTTAAATATTTTAATGATTTTTATTTCAAAACACATGTTATTGACTATTTTTGGAAAATGTGTTAAACATTTTTTGTATATGCATTGAATTTTTTTGAAAATGATATAAAACATTTTTAAATGACATAAATATATATTTTTACATTGTATAAACATTGTTTTTCACAAACACATTTCTGAAAGTTGTTAACATTCTTTCTGAATGCTATCAACTTTTTAAAACTACACTGCAGCATCTGGTGGGCCAGCGAAAAAATGGTTGTTCGTTTGGTTGTTCATCATGCATATAAATGTTCATCCTGCGTTCTTTCAGTACACATCGCTTTGGTTGTTCGTCTGTTTCCTTTTTTGTATATTTTTGAAGTAATGTAAATACATATATTACAGAATTAATTTACTTAAAATGTTAAGAGTATTCATCGTGCATATAAATGTCCATGCAGTATAAAACTGTTTTTTCACAACTTTTAAAACATGTTGATATCATTAAAAAAATACAATGTTAAGACAATATGAAGAATATGCGTGTGAATATCAAAAAGGTTCACCACATTTTCAAAATACAGTCCTGTAAGTATCATAAGAATTCATACCATTCATAACAATATCTGTGGTATATGTAGAAATGTTCACACATTTCAAAAATATTTACATGAGATTTAAAAAATATTAATATAATATGAAACAAATTTTAGCATAATATAAAAATGTTTCATACTATTCAAAATAATGTTCAAAGTGTATTTGAAAAGTTTAGCATTTATTCAAAAATAGGTCTAAGATGTATTCGCAAAAAGTTCAATGTATATACAAAATTTTATGCGTATATAAGAAAAAAATACAACATGTATTGAAAAAGGTAGACATGTACTTGGAAAAAGAAGAAAAGGGAAAAAATGAAAAAGGAAACCAGCCGGAAGGTTCTAAATCTGGCCTGAATTTTTCCATTGAACCTCCCTAAAACTGTTTTGATGGGCCGACCCACTAAGGTGAGGACGCACCCATCGCTAGAGGCGACAAATATACTCCTCTCGCTGCGGGTAAGATATAGCCATGGCACCACTAGGGACGGTGCCGACTGCCGGGGGCTGGTGGGCCGGGGTGTTAGGAGTGCCATCAGGAGAGAGGCGTAATTACCCACATGTCCCAACTTTGGTCGACCCAACATAAGGAGTACGTTGGTCAAAGGAGACGGCAACGAGGGGCTGACCTAACGTCAGCTCACGGAGACGGAAAGCATGGACATGTGGCTAATTTCTTCGTAAACTTTAGCAGACATCAATAATTCATGAATTTTTAGTTGCGGTCATTGAATATTTGAACTAGGGAGAGGTACCAACCCAATTTTCCCATTGGAAAATGATGTCACGGTTGGGCTAAAAGGAACCATTTAAACCAATTTGTTCTTTACCTCCCTAGAAATCATGCGACATTTTATGACAAGCTGATGTGCAAATATTAGGACATCGTGCTCAGTTTTACTGTTTTTGACAACCTTTTCTTCTAAAATACTTGAAAAATGCCAACTAAATATTTTTACGTAACTAACGGGGATTTCAATACACATTATTACAAATATGAAATCAAGGTGTATTCACGAAATGAAAAATAGCTCAAATTGCCACCGAAATTTGGTTTAATAGATATTTGCACAAGATGATATGGGAGATAGCTCACTCGGTGAACAATTAGTATTTTTCTTATTTTCATTCTTCCCATATTTTTATCACAAGCTACTAAAGCAATATTAGGACTCCTTGCAAATTTAATATTATTTAGATATTGTTTAAATTCCCCCTCTAAATGGCTAGAAAAATTCTAAAATATTTTTTTACATAAAAATTGAGATTTTAATTAACTTTCCTTATTACAAATCTTGAGTCAAGATGTAGTCAAATTTTTAAGTGGAAAAGAGCCAATTGGTTTATGTGGATATTTGCATGGGTTGCTATGGGAGATAGTCCACTTGGTGAATAATTATTATAGGATTTTTAACAGAAGCTATTGAATCAATATTGCAATTCGCTGCCAAATTTTCATATTTTTCACAATATTGAGATATTTTTTCATTTTTATTTCCTCTTAAATAGCTAGAGAAGATTCTAAACAAAAAAAAGGTGATTTTAATTCTTATTCATTATTGCAAATGTTCAACGAAGAGGTAGAGAGTTTTGAAGTGAAAAATAGCTCAACTGGTCATTGAAATTAGTTTATGTGGTATAAAGTTGAAGATGTGTTGTGAATGTTATGACACACTATTTGATAGTGTCCATTTTGTGGACATCATTGTATTTAAATTTTGTGCTTGTTCCCAAAAGTATATGACCAACTCATGTACCAATATTAGTACTTCACACCAAGTTTTAGTAAAAGCAATTTCAATTTGTGTGTGGGCTAAACACACACAAAATCCATGTTGACTTTCCCCGAAATAATTGAATATTTTATCCATTCCCTGGACATGATCTACAATTGTATATGTGTACTTATATATTTATTATTTCTGCGATTTTAACTCTTCATTTCGTATATGTGTAGTTCACAATTGAGTTTATTTCATCCACAAAAAAAGAATTGAGTTTATACCAATAATGGGCAAAAATTATTGAAATAGAAGTCAATGACATGTGGGGAATTCTTTCTTTGCTCCTACACACAAACTCTAGCACTGAACATTTTCGGATTCTCTCACTCAAGTTATATGACTTTGGGCTCGCAGACATTTGGGAGTCGCAACTTGCTTGCCCACATGTCAACCACCAAAGAAATCTTTGTCCCCAATAGTAAACCCACCCCAAAATGACTTTGGGCTCGCAGACACGACCCTGACTGCCTTGGGAACACCCCTGCGGGGTGGTACTTCGGCATAGAAGAGCCCAACGCGCCCCCGCCGCCTCTTCGTGAATGGAGTCTCCTCCTACTAGTGTGCTCCAAGATGCGATGTTGAGCCCCACATCGGTTGTCCAACCCAAATTAGAAACCAACTAGTCATTGTAGAGTTCAACATCATCATCATCAAGTTCAGAAGAAAAAAATGTGATCGCTTGTGTGGCCGTCTTTGGAATCCAAGGACAATGACATTGAAATCACGGTCACAACAAAGTCAAACATCATCTGAGAATCATATCCACGGACCATACTTGCGTGGTTATCCTTAGAATCCAGCGAAAACGATCCTTGGCATCCCTGGTCCAATCCGTATAACAAGCCTCATAAAAGGTGGAATTCACCTCCATTTACAGCCATAACCACATCAGAAGTATGATCCTCACCGAGTGAGCCCATTTCTTCTTCTACAACTCTGCTTGTCCCATTGCCAGAGGAGGCAGGGATAGGAGGCAGCGGCGGATCGGTGGCGGAAAAACATTGTAATGGACTGGATGGCAGCGGCATACCCGCGACGTACCAGATAGAATGGAATGGACAAGACGATGTTTTTCTGGCATTGATCCCGTTTTTATATGACACCACTTAATTGGTGTGGCCCAAAGCTGAAGTTGGTCAAACGAGTCTCCTCTCTGTTGGTGTTGCCTTCCCCGAACTTCAATTCTTTTCCATGAGTTATAAACAAACGAATAAGAAAGATCAATCACAAACTAAAAGTAAAATAAGTGAAAACTCAACAACAACACCATGAAATTTAGACAACAAGCATCCTAGTTATTACAGGTTGAGACTAGATTCAATTGATTCTACTCTTATTTGACACCCCCAATGATCCAATATTCACCTATAAAAGGGTTTCGCAGACGGGGTGAGAGGCAACATGAACTTTAGAAACTAGAATTCATGAAAATCCATGGCACTGGTTACTCATTGGCACACAAATTCTCCTCGATGAGGAAATTTCAACTTGTCATTGTGTCATCGCCCACTTGATAATCGCATAGGTAACCTTGGTGGCGCGGAAGCATGCACCACTCCTCTGATGTTTCCTCCACATAATTCCGTGCCACAAATCTACTCCTTGCATGATCCTCTTTGAAGCCCAGCAAACACTCTACTCACGCATCTCTGGCACAAAACGCAACACAGGCCTCACAAAAGGTGGCACTCATATCTTGATGCATCCATGTCCACATCGGCAACATGAGCCTCACGCGAGCCTATAAATCCCTCTCCCGCTCGACTGGTTCAATTGCCGGAGAAGTCATGGACAATAGGTTACAGACTGACAACGGACGCACATCACAATGGATTGGACGGTTGTGGCGTACCATATGCAATGAAGTGGGATAGTTATTCTTTCAATGAATCAGATTGTTTTCCTTTGACACACCCTATTCTAAAGGGTCAAATGAGTCTCCTCTATGTTGCTGATGACATGAAAAAGTGGTAGATCACAAAGGGTCAAATGAGTCTTCTCCCCATTACCGATGAGATGGCAAAGAGGTGGTTGCCACAAAGAAGGAAACAGGTCAAAGGAGACGACAACGAGGGCTCGTCTAATGGCAAGTCATGGAGATGGAGCAAAATGGATAGTGACAAATTTCTTCGCAAGTGTTCATGACACATTCACAATTCACAAGAATCTTGTGGCAACCAACGAATATCGGCTCTGGATAGTGCCACTGACTGTGCAATTGCAATACTTATGGTAAAATCACAAATGTCATCATGACATATAGGCAGTACACCAATGTATCTATAGTCTGCTGTCCAACCGATAATTCAAAACGGTGCCTAGGCTCAACTACACTCGGTGAACAATATTTTTTTAAAGTAAATAATTCAAAATAATCTGATTTTTTTAGGCATCCAAGATGCTCATGTACGCCAAGTGCATGCAGAATATAGATTGTTTGTACATCTGAGGAGCTTGTGCAAAAAAAGGCTATGATTAGCGTTCTTTTAAAGTTTCTCGGACACCCGAAATTTGGTTTTTTTACACGAGCTCCTCAAATGTCCAAACACCATGAATATTGCACGCATCTTGCGCACATGAGCATCTTGGATGCCTAAAAATTACAGATTTTCTTCATCGTTTTTTAAATAAATTTACTGTTTATGCGCGTGCGCAAAATGAGCCTAGGTGCAGAATAGCCGCTCACGATATCTAGCATGCATCGATAGCTATACTCCACCCTCCAACAGTGACACCTCTGCATCTTCATGCCATCTCATGTGTTGCAATTTATTTTGCTGTAAGAAAGCTTATAAGAAACCAGAATAAAGTGCTATGTTTGTCAAGTCATGTATATTCAAAATTTTATTCATAGTCATGTTGTAGTGGGAAAACATGATATTATAGTCATGCTGAACTAATTTTATATCTATTACAATGCGCGCGTCGAGGTAAAGCTCAGTTTGATACACAATAGAGACAAGTACGGCGTGCGCAGGTTAACAAACAAAAGTATTATGCTTTTTAATGCATTGCAACACATGGCCGTTTGGTTATTGTCTAAATTGATGCTTATGTTGTTAAGTATAGACCTTTTAGCCAAAGATGATTGGTGGTTAAAAAAACAAGTTAGTATTAAACCTTGTCGTTTTTTGTCCGAGTAACCGATGAACTTTTATGTTTAAACTTGGGAATGCTATAACTCCTGAACGTTCGGATTTTAAGCATTTCATCCCGAATGTTTTTACATGGCAACTTTAGTTCATAGGGAATGTCAACTTTAGTTGATAGGGGATGGCAACTTTGTCCTTTTTAGTTTTTTGTCAGAAAATTGCAATGTTTCCCTAATCTCACACAAACTAAGAGCATCTCCAGCCGTTGGCCCCCCAGGGGGCGTCTAAAAACGCCGCCTGGGGGTGAGCCGGCGCAAAGAATAGACCGGGGGGCGAGTCAGTCCCTAGCCGTCGGCCCCCCAGGGCCGCCCCAGGCGCGCATTAAAAATTAAAAAAAAAAACTTCGGTGAAGATATGGTAAAAATGGCACATTTCGGCGAATTTCGCGCATTTCGCGCATTTTCATTACATAATAAACCTAATCTAAAGGAAAGGGCCGAAGTCGTCGCCGCCGCCGTCGTCGTCGGCCTTCTCCTCCTTGACGCGGGCGCCCCTGCTGGACCCCTACCTGGCATCGCCATGGCGGACCGGCGGCGGCGCGTCGTCGTCGTCACTGTTGCATAAGACGACGACGTCGTCTTCCTCGCGGCCGCGTCGACGTTCCTTGTAGCGGCGCAGGGCGGCGCGCTGGCGCTCCTTCTCCTTCTCCCGGCGCGCCTTCTCCATTGCAATGGAGTCCTAGCGCGCCCACTCCAGGGCCGTGTCGTCGTCGTCGAGCTCGGCCTTCACCGGCGCCAGGCCCGGCTCCGTCTTCACCGGCGCCAGGCCCGACTCCGTCTTCACCGGCGCCAGGCCCAGCTCCGTCTTTGGCTTGACGAAGCGCGGCGGAGCCGACGAGGAGGAGGCGCGCCGGCCGCCCTCGTTGATGACGATGCCGACGCTGCGGGTGCGCCGGCCGATTGGTGTCTCCGCCGCGGGCTAGGCCTTGACGCCGAGAAGAGCCGGAGAACCCGAGGAGTGGGAAGACGAGCGGGAGGAGGAAGACGAGGAGGAGGCAAACCTCCTTGGCGCCCATGCGCGCCGGTGTTGCTGCGACGGGGCGGCCCGCGTTGCAGGATAGGTCAACGGCGGGTTGTTCCCGCCGTCGAGGTGCGCCGGCACGCCATCCAGCGTGCGGCCGGGGACGCCCCAACATAGGTGGCGTCCCTCGCTGTTCTTGACGCTGCCGACCACCGGTGCGCCGTTGGTGGATGCCAGACGCTGCTGCTGGCGGCTCTGAAAGTACACCGCCCAGGCCGCGTGGTTGCCGGCGGCGTACTGTATTAGCCATAATCTTGATCTAGAAATTAGCTGCATGCATTTAGTTCACGTAGTGCGGATTGTGGACTCGTCCGGCGTGCGTCGTGCCGGTGGGTCGGTGGCTGCATGCGTGCTGTAGTTAGTGCAGAGTAATAAAAGGATCAAGCCGTTGTGTGGCTTGACCAGCGAGTTTGCATGCTAGCTAGGCAGTTGGTGCATGGGGTTAGTGACCGATCTGGCCGGCGGGGCTGTGCGTGAGTCTGCCTATTAAAATGGCCACGGTGATGCTGTGTAGAGCCTAGTGTAGCCAGTCGTGATGTAGCCTGTGTGCTTAATATAAAGGAGGCGTTTGGGCGCCGGGGCGTTGGTCGCCGGGAAAAAAGGTATGCTCCTTCTTCCACCTCCGTCCGGCGCGAGAGAGAGAGAGCGACAACAACATACTGGGGGAGGGAACACTCGTCGTCGGTTAAGGAGGCGCGCGCCACCTCGACCTCCTCGGCGCAGTACCGGGGCTTCGCCACGGCGTCGGGTAACGGGGGAACGGGCACTCCCCCGTCGCTGAGACGCCACCCCGTCGGCCCGGCGCGCATGTCCGGCGGCGCCGGGATGTTCGCCTGGAACAGGAGCCAGGACTCCTATTCGCGGAGCGATCGGCGGCCGAAGCCGTTCGCCGCTGCCTTGTCACCGGGGAAGCGCTCGGCCATGGTGACGCGGCGGTGGAGAGAGGGAGAGAGAGGGGCTGCCGGGAGAGGTGGACGGGGACGGAGAGAGAGGGGCTGGGCGGCGGCGAGGGGCGAGTGTGGTCACAACGACTGAGAGACCACCGGCTTTTATAGCCGCTCCGCGCCCCGTGTGTACGCGTGCGAGGGAGGGGAGGCGTCGGCGCGCCGTCCCGAGACGTGCCGCCCGTGAGGAATCAATGGCAAGGCTGACCGACGGCAGCCTTGCCATTGATTCCCCGCGGGAACCGAGGCAGTTGGGGGAAGACGAGACGGCATGTCACTGACGCGGCTGGCCCGCGGCTTTTTCGCGCCAAAACGGTTCGCCCCGGCGCCCCCGGGCGCCCCCAGCGCACCGGGTTCGGCCTGGGTCCGTCGGCGCTGTTTTCGGACCAGGCCGGCGAAAATCGGTCTCCCGGGGGCGCGACTGGGCCGTTTTTTCGGCGCCGGCGCACAAAAAACGCCTAGTGAGGCCTTCCTGGGGGCGCGGCTGGAGATGCCCTAAAGTTGCCATCTAAAACGTTCGGGTTGTCATGCTTAAATCCTGAACGATCGGGAGTTGTCATTACCGTAAACTTATCATTGTCGCTTATTTTTGCTAAACATAAGAGCTATCATTTATGTGATGGAATCTTGTTAGGATTGCTAGCAGGTATCCGCGGTAGGTGAAATCCGTGTCCTCGAGCATCTTGTATCGGCATGGACTGACCGACCCAGCCAGCGTTGTGAGGAACAGGAAGATGTCTTTACCAAGATGATTAGGATCAGACATCTCCTTCATTGTTTCAGGCGATGGCATCTTGGGCAGGGACCAATCATGGTTGCCCACCAATGGTATTTGCAGATATTGCTGCTGCAGCAGCTGTTGGTGCATGTTCTGTTTAGGCCTGTTTGGCAATAGTTCAAGTTAACCAAATGTTATATCAACAAAATGTTGTTGCATGGCAAAATTCACTCATGTTTCTTCTTTCAAAAAGAAAAAAAATCCAACTATCTCCACTACCCAGCTACAAACTGAAGCTGCCAATGGATCATGGACAAGGAATTCCATATGTAACGCAACATTGTAGCTTGTAATAGTGAACATTTTCTTGCGGTCAATGTCCGATGCTCGTAATAGGGTGGACGTATACTACATGTGCCGCTTGAGCTTGTCATATTGCCATAACTTGTTATAAACCTCAAGTTCAGTTTATTATTTTTGCAATAATATAAGACATTTGTGTACTCACGTGAATTTTTCATGTTGCTTACTAATCCCTCCATTCACTATTATAAGATATTTTGGATATTTCAATATAAACTACATACATACTAAAATGAGCGAACAAACACAGTAAAAACAACTTATAATAGTGAATGAAGGAAGTACTTTTTTTATCTTAGAACTCGTGAGTGGCTCCCGTCCTTCCACCGAGATTTGAGGCAAGTATTTATCTGCGAGAAGGATTCTTTATAGTAATTGCAAGACGGGCTGGTTTAAAGTTTGTTGTAAATTGTGGAATGGTTTGAAGTATTAGCATATAACACTAATTTCTTGATTCAGTTGAAACTAATTTTCCATTTTTTAGATTAACATGAATATGTTCCAAGTTCTACCTATGCATAAGCACATTTTTCATGCCAGTCATGCACGTTCAATACGTATTCCAGGCAATGCTCTTATGAGAATATCATGCACGTGTTGAATATGCATAAATAATTTTTATTCCTTGGGTTCACACACGTGTTTCGATTTTTGAGGAACTTATAAATTTTATTGTATTAAATATATAACAACTCATATGTGAACTGAGAACTGCATGTGACAATTATATAAATTTAAGGAGAGATTAAAAATTTATATCTAGGCGATTAGATGGGATTGATGGTTGTGAAGTAGGAATCATGGAACGACCAATTCTAAATATGAGGCATTAGTTCAACGACCTAATGAGGCTACATCTTATCCTTTCCCTCTCGCGAAAGCGGTGGCTAGGGCGAAGAACTCATCCCCTCCAGGGCCCGCAAGCGAGCCTGTGGATTCTCCTCCTCTCTGCCTGTCGCTCCGGTGGCCGGTGGCCGGGAGGGGAATCTCGGTGCCTCGGCTCCAACTGTAGTTTAGGTTAGGTGTTTTCAGTCCTCTCATTGGCAGCGCTTAGGTGGATTGCGACGCTTCATCTTTGAACTTGTCTTCCGGGCTTTGATCTTCCTCAAGTTTGTCCACCGGGTGGAGTTGATGGAACTCTCATGTAGATTCTGGTCGTCTCCTTGGAACAACAAGGTTAGGATTACTTGTGGTCGTGCTTGATGCGAGAGATCTGGTGTGAGGCACTTCAGATTGATCCAAGGTTCAACCATGACAATTTTGTCTAGGACGCCGGTCCTTAGGGACATATGCATAAAGACTTCCTGTCCGTTATCGACAAGTTCAAGTCAGCTTCGGTAGTGGAGCAGTGCATCGGCGACTCGTTCTAGCAGCACAGTGGTTATTCGGTGGTCTAAGGACATCGATGTAAGTTTTATTATGTTTGAGTTTCTTTGTACTCCCTCCGTCCCAAAATTCTTGTCTTCGAATTGTCTAAATACGGATGTATCTAGTCACGTTTTAGTGTTAGCTACTTTCCTATATAGACAAATCTAAGACAAGAATTTTGGGACGGAGGGAGTATTTTGGTAAAATTTAACGGTTGTTCTGGCTCCTTTCCAGAAATACAACTAATGAAAATATATTATTTGCCAACATAAAGTGGATAGATTTTTTGTAAGGTACGCTTTAAATAGCATTTAATAATAAATATTTGCTCTACAATTTTTTTTAACTCTATACGTCCAGGTACGCTTGGTTTTGTACAGTAATATGATATTACCATAAAGGTGGCCCATGGCGCATGCAAACATTTCAACAGTTATTTGGCAAGTATGCCTACAATGGGACTGTCATTAATGAGTATAGGCTGTCCACAGTTTACTCTGTTTGTCGTGTCTGCCTATCCTCCACTCATACCTTTTGGGAGGTATTAAACTCTTAGCATCTTTGTTTGAACCTTTATTCATTTGCTTACATGATAAGCATACCCAACATACCTTCTTCTTCCTGCTTTCTTCTTCCTCGTATGAATCTGTTGGTTCAAAACTAGCTACTCTTCTATCCTCCCCTCAAAAAGAAGAAGAAGCAACTCATCCTTCTGTATGCCTTCCACACCTTCCATGGCACCCGATCTAGTGAATGCTTCAAATTCTTACTATATGCTTCTTCGAGAGTTGTTCTTCCGTTTGGTTTTTGGTCTTCAAGTTGAGTCTTCCCTTTCGATGGAGATAATTGCCTTTTGGTTATGGCTCCAAGGGAATGGCCAAGTTGATTTCCTTCGGCGCATATACTCTTTTGGTGACAACCATTTTTGTGCCCTTGTTTCTTCTGCAAAACGTTTTCTGGAAGTTCTCCATTTTGGATTTGATGATTTAGCGAACAGATCTATACCAAGAAGTGACTTTAAGAAGGAAGCTGTTGAAGGAATTTCTTTCTACCTCAATGGTATCTGTTACGAGGCCTTGGAAGATCTTCGGGAAAGAATAGAGATGGATTTTATCCATAATCACAGGACATATCTGCGCCATGATGCCTATGGACAGTCCATGACTGATCGGGTTCCTGTAGGCTCGGTAAGACTAGCTAGGGTTATTATTTAGTTACCGGTATTCTTGAAAAAAAATAGTTACCGAGGTCAGATCTGTTACTAGTTGAAGGTTTTACCCTTTTGTGATTTACCTTATCATCCATGCAGATGACTGATCTATACCTACAAATAATGAAAGTTGGCCTTGGTCCCTGTACGCTAATGCTACCCGTCGAAGTACTTTCTCGACGAGGTTCCTGGCTGATGCTATTGGCCACAACAACACGCGTAGACAGACCAAAGCTGGCTTGGTAACTTAATCAATTGGTACGCCAGGCAGCTTGATTGATTCTAGCCGGACAAGCTAGCACATGAAGCTAGCCTTGCTAGTTGCTACACGCACGTATACACCTGGGTGTGGATCGATTGTTCTCGCTGGGACAGACGCACACGACGAGCATGTCACTCATGTAGTTTATTGCTTTGATCTAGTGTTACAGGGGTAGGTTATAGGTAGTATATATAATGCAGCCATAGCTAGCTATATATACCCTCCTAATCCTATATCGTGATTGATTCGTGTCCTAGCCGGAGTACAGCAGCGTGTGGTTATTTCCAACAAACATCAGCAGTATTAGTTTTTGATTGTTGGTTTTAAGATAGTTAACTACTCATGCGGAGTGGTAAGATCTGTTAGTAGTTTGTGAAGTATTTGCTGCCTTTTCTGATTTACCAAGTCATCTATGCAGGACCTCCTTCTTAGCAAGATCAACGCTTTGTATGTCAACACTCCAAATCATGATGGAGAAGACACAAGTTCTAGAAATATCCATGTTCAAACAAGTCATATAAATGAAGAAGTACACGATTATCAGTCAGCTTCCAGTTTGGTGACATCATTGGATAGTTTGAGCTTAAGAGAGAAGCATAATGATGCAGTAAGAATGCCATAAATTCTATGCATCGTGATTATATGTCACTAATAATTATTTGCATGCTCATTCTTGTATTTTCTGATGAGACCTTGATAGCTTTCATCCAATACTTTGCAGATCATCCGACAACCATCTGATGTTCCTAAAAGCTCGGTGAGAGTAGTTCAAATCTGCAATAATGAAATATCTGTTAATAGTTTGTGAAGTATTTTCTACCTTTTCTGATTTACCAAGTCATCTACCCAGAAGCACCTTCTTACCAAGATCAAGGCTTTGTATGCTAACACTCCAAAGCATCCTGGAGAAGGCACAAGTTCTAGAAATATCCATGTTCAAACAAGTCAAATGCATCATGGAGAAGGCTCGAGTTCAAGAAATATCCATGCTCAAACAAGTCATATGCTCCGCCATGATTATCAATCAACCTCCCGTTTGGCAGCATTGCTGGATAAGTTGAGCTTAAGAGGGAACGATAACGATGCAGTAAGAAAGCCATCGTCACTGATCATTCTTTGCACGTTCATTTGTTTATTTCCAATAATACTGTATAGCTTTCATCCAAATACTTAGTGCAGTTCCTAGCTTGAAGAGAAAATAATAATATGTTTCTTTGCAGATCATGCAACAACTATCTGATGTTCCACCTAATGAGAGAACTTTGTTCGTCACATTTTCCAATGGTTACCCACTGACCAAAGATGAACTGTTTGATTTTTTTATGAGGTATGCCTTTCATTTCATTTTATTACATACGTAAGAGAGACAGGCTACGTGCAAGTTGACTAATTTTTCTATTTGGGTCAGTCGACTGATCTAAAAATTCTCTCAATCGATTTACTCCATATCTTTCATCACCCAGCTGCTTACCAGTACACGTACTGCTTACTTCATCACCAAGCTGTAGCTGCTTACTTCATCACTAGTCGAATTTTCTATCTATTTGCATGTGTGTTCCTACGTACTAGTAGAGATGCTTTCATCATCGAGCTGTAGCAAAGTGTGCGGGTTGGGCATTGATATTCATTGCATAGGAAGGCTACTTCTTTCAGGCGTAGGTCAGCGAGAGCTCGGTCATTTTTATGTATACTTGAATCACACACTGGATCGGATACAATCCTATGTAGCTGGGCTACTTCAAGCGAGACGAAAAAATTAACCGAAACTAAAAAAGCTTACATATGACAGAACAATAGCCAAACCAATTAACATATAAATTCCATTTAGGTTCGTAACACAAAATTATGCACAAATAGAAAACTGTTAACACAATAGATTTTGAGCCGAGGCCACACCAAAGCACATTACAAACCCATTAACCAGATAACCAGAAGAAGAAAAGGGCCAGTCATATGAAATTCTAATACTTGTGGTACATCCGATGTTGCACCATCGAATGAACAAATGAAAGTTCATCAAAATCAAAATTGACTTGCGCAAAATTTTGTCTTAGTCGATTTTTTGAGTGGAGCAGTTGACTCTATGCAACCATAAAACAAAAGCCCACTAGATACCTCGGCTTGGTTTTAAACATGAGTTTAGTTTCCTTCCCGCAAGTGGAGCTTCAGAACTCTAGTTCTTTCTTAGGAACTGCAGCTGGCTCTTGTCGTAGGAGGCCTGTTCATTTTGCTATTTCGATGCTTTTATTAACATCATTTGCTGCTTGTATCACGTGCCGTTTGGTTTCATTAATATAATGGGGTTGCGGAGCTCCTCCCTGTATGTCTAAAAAATCTGTCCCGATACTTGGTAAGACATCTGAAAAAAATGAAGTATTTTCTATGAAAAAACGAATTAGTGCCATTTGTATTACCCATTAAAAAGAAAGAAAATGAAAAGTAAACAAAAAAAATTTAAAAATTGTATTTTTTTATAAGATGCAAGAATAAATATATAATAGTGGAACATTTGCTAAAAATAATTTTTCTAAGAAGGAATGAATTAGTGGCATCCACATTACCCTAAAAGAATGTAATAAAAACTAAAACAATGATGACAAAATTTGCGCACAATTTACACACAAATTGTGCTTTGTTACAATATGCAAGAATAAATAAAAATATAATAGTGGAATTTGTGGCATTTGTATTACCCTTAAAGAAGCAATAAAAACTATTACAAAATCAAAATGATGAAGTTTTGTAAGGAAGATTGAATTAGTGGTATTACAATTAATAAAAAAAACAAATAATGAAAAAAAATGTACTCCATCCATCCACGTATATAGAGCCTAATACATTTTTTGAGATGACCTTCGACCACGGGTTAGCATAATAGTGTACGACATGCATGTTACAGAAAGCCTACCATCAAATTCGTTTCTGAAAGGGGTTTCTAATTATATAATTTTTATATTGTACATCTCATATACTAATAATTTTATCATTGATCAGAGACTAACATGAATAATGTATTAGACCCTATATAGGTGGATGGAGGGAGTACACAATTACAAAAAAATGCACTTATTTATAATATACAAGAATAAGCATATTATAGCAGATTTTTTAACCCCTAAGAATGAATGATTTATGGCACAAGTATTTTCCTTAAGAAAACAAAAAAAAACTCAAAATAATGAAGTTTTCCAAAAAAGAATGAATTAGTGGCATTCATATTACCGTTTAAGAGGAAAGAAAATGAACAATAATAAACAAAACATGACAAAATGTGCACACAATTTACACAAAAAATACGCTTTTTATAACTTGCAAGAATAAACATATAATTTTATAATTTTTGCATAATATAGAAGTAATAAGGAATGAATTAGTGGCATTGCTAGTATAATAAAGTAGAAACAAATTGAATTATACCTAAGACAAAATCAATATAATGAAGTATTCTACAAAAGAATGAATCAGTGGCATTAGTATTATAATTTAAGAATAGAGAAAAGAAAATATAAAATAAAAACAAAATTAGAATTGTGAGGTTTTCTAAGAAGAATGAATTAGTGCCATTGGTAATACCGTTTTAGAAGAAAGAAAATAAAAAAACTAAAACACACAATGACGAAATTTGCATAGAATATACACAAAATTTGTGTTTATTAAATATGCAAGAATAAGCCTATAATAGTGCAATTTTATCACAAAATGTTTCCTTACAAGGAATAAATAAGTGACCTTGATATTACCTTTAAAGAAGAAAAACAATGAAATGATAACCTAATCAAAGTAATAAAGTTTAATTAGAAACCATGAATAGGTGACATTTGTATTATTCTTTAAGAAAATATATAATAGTCTTTAAGAAAAAGAACTTGCACACAAATTTGGACTAAAATTGAACTTATTATTGCATACAGGCGACAATCATATAATACTGTAATTTTAGCACTATTGCATATTATTTATGTGCATACATTTACACTCACCCAACATCCCAAAATACCTACAAAAGGGAGAAAAGACCAACTAATGAAGAAAAACAAAAGACAATATAAGAAATGTATAAAACAAAAAAGCAAAAAAGAAACAATGGGAGAGAAGGGAGGGCTGGGCGGCATAGGTAATGGGCTTCAGCCCATTAGCAAACCGACTTACCCAAACATGTGGCCAGCCAAAAAAAACAATACACACCCCAAACCAGTTCACATGACACAGGAAAATCATGAATCTTAAAGCAAAAAATCAATGGTTGAAAAAATTGACTAACCCAAAAGTAAATTTCAGGCGACTTACATATAGCTAAAGTGTATGTAATAACACAATTATGTGCGTGGAGAATGGGATGGTCATAAACAGTGCAATATGAGAGTCGTGGGAAATTAGTGAACCAAGTTTCAAATGAAAGCACATATTCATCTATTCACCCTAAGAATCTAATGTGATCCGTATATTTTTTTACACAGTAGGCTCGATGAACCGCCTTTAAATTAATTAGCTCCGAACGGTTATAGTAGAGATACAAAGTGCCAATGAAACAACTTATAGGGCGGGAAACAAGAACTAACTAACAAAAGTAAAGCAGAAACGTGGGCCTTGGATTTGACGGACCACTCACCAGGGTGATGGGGAAGCATGAACTTGGTGTGAGAGTAGGCAAGCAATGGTGGAAACACTCTCGTCTATTTCAAAGAAGGGTAGATCACACCGCACACAAATTCGTATGCATCGCCGAAGAGAACCCTAAGCTCTTGCTCTAGCTCGATGGGTGTAGTACCGTTGACGAGTAGAGAAGCTCATGTAAAGCAACCCACCAAGGAGAAGAAAGACAAATGGTCATGTCGCAGATCACAACTACCACAGACTGCCTCAAAAAGACATATCAATATGTAGATTAGGGCCAAAGGTTCCAAGGCTGAAGCCTTCCAATTAGGTAATGACATCATAGCGCTTCTCGAATTTATAATCCAGGTCATGGCTTTTCACTCAGAACTCGAGAAAGATGAGTGTGCACCCTCGATGATATGTCCAGGGAGGAAAGCGGGATCCAGGAACGTCGTCATTGGCGGCATGGACCACCATTAGGAAAAGCTATTACATGGGCACCACGATACCCTACACCATCAAACAAAGAAAAGGGCATGGGGGTCAAGAAGATGCCACCCACAATTGGAAGGCTGCGGGGACGGGTGTAACAGACGGGCCATGTACCACACGACCGATCACTAGTAGACCACTCTGATGCCTAGCAGCAAAGAAAGAAAACTAACCCTTCATTTTCACAATGCTTAGTCAGGACATGGCCGTGATCACTATCCGGGGCTCCCGTCGGCTTCCAAATCCCCCACACCACAACGGTGGAACCTTCTCATTTGAGAGTCCCAACTCCAACTAGTATCTCTCCAAGTGCGAACCACCAGAAAGCAACAAAAACCTCTCATATCTAGACAATCGTCCTTGTCGAAGAACCAAAATAAAACTCACATGATTTTGTGTATTCACACAGACATACTCTCCCTCCCTCCCTCTCTCTCTCTCTCACACACACACACGCGCGCGCGCGTAGTTGGCAGCATAGTGGAGGAAGAGGGTGCACCATCCAAACTCCTAGAGCTGCCATGTCATTTCATCGTTGGAGCTCCCCCACCCCCATCCTCCACTACGAGAGGCATCAGGTCCAGATCCACAAGGTGTCACCTGCCTAGGAGGGTCCGAAAGCATCGTTGGCTCCTGGTCATCAGGACCGGGACCCCCTAGTAAGCCAATGTCGAACGTGGTTGCACCACACATTACTAAATGAGTTGCACATAGAGTGGTTCGCTATTGTCATCCTCAAGGTTCATGAGCTTGCTAGTTGCCACCTGGCCTTGATTTGTGAGCAAGAGGGAAAAGTGTTTGAGGGCTCTGGTTGGTCGCCTACAATATCGGTCTAGATGGAGCGACACGGGGGCTATGAGGCATTTCCCAACAAGGTATTGCGAGTCATAATAAATAGTTGAAAATGGAAAAGGTAGAGCTTTAATATAATTTGGTATTAAGGTAACAACATTAAGTTGTGACCAAACTCCATTCTCCACATAGTCCACAAATACTTATCTTTTTTGTCCTAGTGTGTTTGGCAACTTTTGCAAAGGGGAATGGGAGTTAAGATGTGGGGGTTATGTGAAAGACTAATGATAAGTCACATTATTCCTAAGACCTTTGTTTTGGTATCTACAGGAAATTATGTGTGGGAATTTGAGAGAGTTTGCGGGAATTAAATGAGAGGTTAAGTAAGCGATGATTGCAATGGTCTGCCTCTTTACGAGTTGAATCCTATATTATTGAGCTTGCGGAAGTATTCTCGGGGAGGCAACAATGTTGGGATCAACCTGCGGCCTATCTGTGCCTACATTCAAAGTTGGCCTACGATATTGGCATGGTGGACTTTATGCATTGTCACCAGGAAGCAAATGGAGCTAGGAATACTTTTGTCCAACATATCAGTTGTAAATGGGCCGATGATCCTCCTAGCTTTATTTTGAACTCTCATCTGGACAATATAATTATTGGTTGGGTATGAATGAAGTGCACCATGGTGGCATTCCCTCAAAGAGAAGTAAGAGATGATAACATAATGATGCCTCAAGATGCTCTTGGTAAAGCAACCCCCTACTAATTCCCACCCCTTTTTTGTTATTAAAATGGCTGAGATGAACTCTAAACTCGTATGTGTAATCTCAGCTAAAAATGCCATTCGTTCCAACCAAACAAGTTAATTCGCATCAAACATACCCCAAATTTACAATCCCTTTGAACCAAACAAGTAGGTGTAGTCAAAATTTAGATACTTTAACCGGATAGGTAAAAGTCATATACTTAAATTTGTGCCAAAGGTAGTTCATAATATTGTAACTTGTTATGCTCCAGGAATATCGTATAGGAGTTTGTGGTAAAAGATGCATATGAAGTTCTTGTTGATATCCATAATGACATGATTTCCGTCTTTCCAAATGGATGCAAGTGCCTCATTTCATTGGTTTAGAAGAGTTTTACAATAATTAGAAGTTAGCCAATGTATGGCACATAAACATCTAACCTACTCTCGCAGCATGATCAATCACAAATTCTGCACTTTCCATCCCAAGCTATTGCCTCCGTTTTTACCTTGTGTGGGATAATAGTAGACATGGTTGAAAGATTCATCAAAATCATCGCATCTCATTCCAAATTACCCATGAATTAATAGTAAGGAGGGAAGTGACCTCCTCACTGTTTTTATATTGATGTTGATCATGGACTACAACTAATCATTGACCGTGTAGCTCGAATCATCGGTGTTAACATAAATAAGCCCAAGAAACACTTTATTCCCATTCCAAATATGCCTCGGGAAGCTACACTTGAATAACAAATGTTCCACTTACTCTGGCTCACTTCTGCATGATTGACATAAACCGTCGTCTATGTTGTAGTTTATCAACTGTCCACACCTAGTCTTCTAAGATAAGCCATGCAAAAAAAATGTAGCTAGATAGCAGCCAATTGTTCAAAAAAGTGGGCTTCAACAACTTAAAGTTCGTGGAGTCGAAAAGGTTCCAAACAATTTCATCCTGGTTGTCATTGCTTGAGTGTTGTGCAAACTGACCCAAATCTATATTAATGTTTTTGATCCATTGGTCATTCTTCAAAGCTCTCTCAAGCATTAGGTTCTTGTACTTGGAAATTGCGGAAGTGGACTGAGCAATGTGTTTTGACTTGTGGCCCCCAAGCCAAGGTGCATGCCAAATTGTAGCAATTTTACCATGTCCAATAGTGGTTGTGGTCACATCATAGAAGAGGACTATGTTGATGGCATCAAATGGGTGTCAAACCCTACCCATTATCTAGGTCTTTTCATGCAAGCCATGGCCAACAAGGTAGCCTCTCTAGAATTTCTCTAAATGAAGGATGCCAACCCACCCATAGATGGTGGCTAACAGACAAGCTCCCACTTGATTTTACACTTCCGGACCCATAAAAAAGCACACATCAACTTAACTAGAGTATTCATGTTTTCTTAAGGACAAGGGGAGTAAGGGGGTAGTTGGCTTGTGAATTAAGAACACTGATCTTGCATGTGATCTTGTACACACTTCACAAGCAATGTGCTGACGGAGGAAGACCTAAGTATTGCAGCATGAATACAGTGCGAAGAACATGGAAATTAAGAAGAATCTCATTAAGATCAATGCATAGGGGGCACATAGATTTTGTTTCCACACTGGTAACGAGACCGATAACCTTACCAATGCTTTGCGAAAGGCTTGGCATGTTACTGATATATTCTTTAATAGCTTCCACTAAAACCGCAATGCGGTCAGCATAAAGGGAGGTGTGAAGACATGCAAAGGACCTCTTAATCCGTGGAATGCGACCGCTAGCCATCACCAAATCCAACATGTACTGCAGCAGCTTAATAGTGAGGACAAACAAGAATGGGGACAATGGCTTCCCCCTAATGATGACATCTCCAATATTGCGTAGGCTTCCCCGAATGTTGTTAAGAGGAACATCAAAGGATGACATGCGCAACAGATCGGTCGACTAGCCTCAGAACCTCGAAGGGAACCCTCTTTTCTACAAAAGTCCCAATTAATATTCTTGTTGCATAGAGTCGAAAACCTTTTCAATGTCCAACTTGAGAAGGGGAGACGGCGTGTTTTTTCTATGCATTAACTAGATGATACCCCACACATTTCTGCGAGAATCAGCTGCAATGTATTTTAATGAAATTGGTTGCATGAAACATGAATGTTTGGATTAATAATATATTAAAAAACTGAAAATACATATTATATATTGTATTCGGTATAGCTATCAAATTTCTATTGAATGTAATAGCACAATGACCGAAAAAATCACATGCATGTTGTCGTGGATCTTTGATAAGGTGGCATGTTTACATGAAATGTGTATATTAAATAGAGTAATGGGGATCAACTAATAATGGGAAACTGTTTTCCATACATGTTGAGGTGGGCCTTTGATGAGGTGTCATGTATGCATGTTGAGATCAATAAGTAGTGATGATCAACTACTTAGATATATAGGATATATGATTGGATTGGGAGTGTGTAGAAAGAAATGCTGTAGTTTTTTTAAAGTATGCATTGAGTAAGCTTCTGCAGCCCTAATTTATTTATATAGATGAAAGGCTACTAGAAGAATCAACATGTTGAAGTTGATTATTTTCAATATCACTGAACCCTGGAAATGGCTAACATATATTGTTGTAATTATACCAATTTACTAATGTAAAGTGGGAACATGTTACATATATGTATTTGTTACTCGTACATATATACCCAGATTGTTTTAAAAAAGGATATATAGTCCGATTGGTGAAACAATGTTGAGATGACTGTTTCGATTGAATATGACCAGGTAACTTTTAGAGGTAATTAACAAGATATTACTCAACATTGCAAGACAAATTAGTAGCGTTGTCTCACGCCTTGGTAACTGATAAGCAAAAAGATGTCGATATATAACCAGTTAAGTGGTAAATTTAACTTTCACAAAAAAGAAAGTGGCAAATTTGACAGTTCGATATTATGACATAAAACACATGAAAGCTATCATAAGGAAGAAGAAAATTGTTTGAGGAGAATTTATTGCATTAGTTTTCCCTATGTATGGAGTTGCTAATAATATTGCATTATTTCCTTCTATGTCACAGCCACTTTGGAGATATTGAAGAAATAAGTATAGAGGTGCCATTCGAAGACAGACCACCTTTATATGCACACGTTACATTTTACTCGCAGTTGACACTCTTCCGTGTTCTAGATGGGAACATGAGTGTCAAGTTCATGACCTCGAGCGGAAAACATATACGGGCTCGACAGTTTGTCCCGAAGAAGAAGAAATAAACTGAAGTGTGATGACCTACTTCTTGCATAAAACATTCAAGAATATTCTATATATGCCAAGCATTCTGGAGGCATACTCGAATAGAATCTGCACTTCTAATATTATTTTTGTCCCTTTTGCACCTTAATTACCCATTTGTGACCTAGATTTATGGGCATTGTTCTGAACTTCCAATGTATGCCATTGTGAGGACTCAAATTTATACTTGTTAAGGATTACAAATGCATTGTTGGTACGTATAATGGATCAACATTTAAATTCGGTCCTTGAAACCTATTTTCATGTATGGCAGTTATTGTGTGAAGTCAGTTAAATGTTAACCTCTGGTTTTTCCTTTTTACTGGAAAGGATGATACATCATCAGGTGGCTCCAAGAGCCAAGTATTTTGGCCTAACGACATAGAGGTTGCATGTTTTGCTAGCCTATCTGCCTCCTTATTTAAATTTCTACTCTCAAATTTATCAAAGAAAGCTCGCCGTGAAGAGTATTCCAAGAGGCTAGCTCTATATACACATGTTCTTCCTTTATTTATATTATCTTCCACCGATAGACAATCTGAAGCGACCTGAAGAAGGCGCACACACGTTCAGGTCAAGTGCAAGACCTAGTGCCTCTTGGCAGGCCATCGACACAACTATTATGGTCTATTGTCAATCGAGTTGTTTGCCTAATGATAGGTACACTCGACAAAGGCTATGCCGAATGTTACAATCGGCAAACCGCACTCAATAGACACCCCTCCGACAAAGTGCTCTTCGCCGAGTTCTTTTTGTAGCGTACTTGGCAAAGCCTTTGTGGAGTGTCAAAGAACAGGTACTCGGCGAACACCGAAAGTTACCCCAAAATATCATCCCAAATTTTATTTTTATTTTTTGCCGGCGAAACACCGCCGCTCTGTTTTGCATTAAAATTGTCGTGCATTTTTGCGACACTAATACAATCATCTACAATTTTTTTTAGAATTTTTCGAAAACATTTAATATAAAGTTTGGCGTTACTGTTCATCCGGGAGCAAATGCTCCCGGGAGCCAAAACGCCAGCCCCGGTCAAACGAGAGAGAAATGATCATTTTACCTTCAAACTTGACATATTCTCCATCGAAACCACAATTCTTTCTCGAAGATAAGAAATTTGGCGAAACCTTCTAACATTTTTAACCTGCTAACGTAATAACATCATGCCAAGTTTCATGTTTGTCACACTTAGTTTCCATATTTTGAAATAAAAAAAAAACTAATAATATCCATGTTTGAGATCGAGTTGGCTTCTTCCGTTGTTTGGAATTGCTCTTGTTTTTTTCATAAATCGTAAACATAAGTTCATTAACACAAAATAGAACTTCTAACCAATTTTGATAACTTTTTCACACATTTGCAGTCTGAATTTGAGTTATATCTGTCAAATAAATGACATGGAACATGTGATGGCATATACTGAGTGTAGAAAATTCTCAAGGTCACACAATGAAGCAACTAACGCTTCACCATAACCTAACCCATTCCTTCTCAAACCCACGATTCTTACTACAACATGGTTCAGTTTCTAAGTAGTGTACATCATAAATTTATGGAACCTTCTCAAATTTTTACCACAACCACTAAGGATCATATAATGACACAATGTTATGTTTTCATAATTCGCTTGCAATTTTTAATTAAAAAAAGCCAATATGTTCGATGTTCGTGATCGAGTCTTGGCACCCAGATATTTGAAATTCCTCTTTTTCTTGGATATACTAATATTTAAACATAGAATCATTAATACAAATATGATTTTTGAACACAATTTCCCCAACATTTTCATGTTTTTTTAGATAAGAGACCTACGGCCCGGCATTAAATTTAGCGGCACCCATACAGACAAGGACATAAAGCCCTAACAGCCGACGATACACGCAGCACAACACTAGAAACACAGGAAAAAAATCCGGCATAACCTTTTCATGTTCTGCAAAGGAAAAAAAGAAAAAGATAGTAAAAGAGAAGTAATTAAGAAATATTTTACAGAATGAAAATATAGAAAAGGAAACAAGTAATAGAAAGAAAATACAAAAAAAGTTAAATAAAATAAATAAAATGTGAATATTAAAAAAAGAATTGTTTTGCCGGGTGTTTTTCGTTTGCCAAGTGTAAGACTAGGCAAACCACTCGACAAAGGGTTTGCTTGCCGAGTGCGCCAGAAAAGACACTCGGTGAACAAGGATCCACTCAGCAAACAGGCCGATTCCTCTAGGTTGTATATGCTCATCATCTGATCTGCAAATTGCACTAGCTGATCTCCTGTTTGATGAATTCGCCATCGCTCCATCAACATTAAGTTTGCAGATGCCACTCCTTGGAGGGATCCACCTGGGCGGTTTCATTTTCACTGGAGAATTACCCACCTTTAAATTCTTTTTTGGTAGAAACTTGAGCTCAGTGATAAAGCCATTAGCAAACCCCATAATTATTACACGGCTCTGGAAAATTGATTCGAGGATTGCTTTACGCCTGGCCTATCATAAAATAATGAGTATGTTGGGGCTAAATCCTAGCTCTTGGCTCGCCGTGCTCTCTCTCTGCTCGAGTGGACGAAGAAGGACAGAGGACAGTGGACACAGTAGTTTCCGGCGCACGAACGGCAATTTTTCTGTGAGCACAAACTCCCGCCACGCCGTTACAACAGACACGGGAGAGATCTTATACCCGGGCCACGCGAGGGCATGCGCCCCACGTCTCAACCCACTCGCACGCTCAATCCAGTCCTGCTCTGGCCGCCATCACGACAGCACGCACGCCCAGGTCGTGGCGAGCCCGCAATACATTGACGCGCCCATCTCTCCACATTCACCAACAGCCTAGCCCTAGTCCAACGCATCAAGTGCACGGAAGCACACGCACCAACGCGCTACACACGCACACACACCACGGCCAGGGCGTAGCCATGGACCGGCACCCAACACGATCACCGGACGCATACACGGGCACTGATCGTGCCCACCGTGGCTTATTTGCTAACAATCACCTCCTAAGCCACAGATACAGGAGGGTCGGCCCGACGTTGTCAACATCTGTGAGGAGAGCCTTCTCCCCCTCTTTGCGCTTCGGCTTTTTGCAGCCCGCCGAAAAAGCCCGCCCACACCGCAATTGTAGCAGCGACCGCCGCTGCCATCATGGTCTAACCTGCCGTCTTGCTGGCGCCGCCTTGCCGCCCACTGAGCCGCCTTGAGCATCAGTTGCTCGTCCGCCCGCTCACCACCGGCCTACGCGTGCCGTCGCGACCTCTCCTCGAACTCTTTCAGCCACTCCAGCGTCTGCTCAAACGGCATTTGATCCGTGTCGTAGAACTGCTCCATTCCGACGACGATGGAGTACTGGCGATCAGGGACCAAGTCCAGCAACTTCTTCACCATCTCCGGATCGTCCAGCGTCGATCATAGCCCCGCATAGCGCGCCGCTATGCCACCGATCTTCCCAGCGAATGCGTCCAACGACTCTTCATCCGCCATGCGCATTCGCTCGAACTCGCCGCGGAGAGTGGCTAGCCGCGCTGCCCTGACCCGATCTGCACCGAGGAACCGCGCCTTCAGGCTAGTCCACACCTCCACCGCCGCCTTCTTCGACGAAACCTGCAAAAGGATGTTCTCGGTGAACGCTCCCAACAGGTACGCCCTCGGCGTCTTGTTCTTCTTCGCGTCGACCGCCGCTACGTCCGCCGGAGCCACTGCCTCCCATAGGCCTTGCAAGTCAAGGTTCGCCTCCACCCTGATGGCCCACACGGTGTAATTTTCACCGATGAGCATTGGGCACTGCAGGGACAACGAGCTCACCGCTCCGCCTGCGTACAACACGAGTGACATCGCCGGCAAGTACCTCGCAACCGTAGCTCTGATGCCAAATGTTGGGGCTAAACCCTAGCTCTAGCTCAGCTCGCCGTGCTCTCTCTCTGCTCGAATGGACGAAGGAAGAAGAAGGACACAGAACAGTGGACACAGTGGTTTCTGGCGCACGAACAACCACCGCATGAATGGTAATTTTTTCTATGAGCACAAACTCTGGCCACGCCATTACAACATACACGGAAGAGCTCTTATACCCGAGGCCACGCTAGGGCACGCACCCCGCGTCCCAACCCACTCATGCACTCAATCCGGCCCCGCTCTAGCAGCGCCCATGACGCGCACACACACGTATGGGTCGCAGCCCACAAAAAGTTTGACGCGCCCAGCTTTCCATGTTCGCCAACAGCCTTGCCCTAGTCCAACGCATCGAGTGCACGTACACACACGCACCCTCGCGCTACGCACGCACACATGCCACGGCCCGGGCGCGGCAACAGACCGACACCTGACACAATCACCTCACGCATATGCACGTGCACTGATTACGCCCATCGTGGCTTATTTGCTAACAGAGTACATTTGTGATGAACTCTTCACTAGTTAACGGTATCCTAGAGCTCCATTAGCCATTCCCTTGGGTCACCAGTGGTGCTGAGTAAATAGGCAATTTTCCGATTAATTTAATCCACGAATTAACTACTAGCATGGCATTGACACAAATAATAGCATACTGATATTCAATCATGCAAACACATACTACGCTAATTGTAGACAGATCTACGTATAACGCTAGCATGCCTAAAACAGAAAATAGTAGGAGCGGGATAAACGAGTTATACCCTCCAGTAGGCCATGCAGAGGCCGCGGCAGCGGTGACTGCAGCAGCGTCCTCGGCTGCCTTCTTATCGGCTTCGATCTTCTCGGCGGCGGCACGTTCGGCGTCGGTGGCCATGGTGATGACGAGGGCGACGCGGACGTAGAGGAAGTAGATGAACGGCGAGCAGTCGCGTAGTCGCTTCCCGAAAACCTATTCGCCCCTCTCCCGTACATGATCCAGAGAGGCGAGGCTTCGGAGACCTGCTCTCCCGTCGACCGTGTACGCGGCGGACGGGATGGAGTCACCGGCGGCAGCAGCAGCAAAGGGACGACGGCGGGCGTGGAGGCAGATGCGTTCTGTATTTCGGCGGCTAGGGTTGGCAGCGCCCCACATATATATGTGCGGCCGCGCGTGGAGAAACGTGGGCCGAACCCACGTCCAAGTCGGTAGCCCACGATCCGACGTCTCAGATCGTGGCCCTACCTGTCAAAGACTCTCCGTTCCTGACTGGCAAAAAGAAGCGCATAGGAGTGAGCTCGGCTCGGCTCAATCCCGCGGCGCGGCGCGTCGTGACGAGGCGTGGCGTGGCGAGGCGAGCAGAGGAGGAGGAGTGCGCGAGGACCTCATCTCTTCTCAAGCTCCAATAGCATGAGGGAGAGAATCCCTTATAAACCACTCCAACTCTCCTTCCACTTCCATGATGGGACTAAACTTCCCACCACTTTGTCATGCCACCTACATGGGCCCTTAGAGATCAAATCTGAAATTGTCATATGGGCTCTAGGCCCATCTCAGATTTCAACAATCCCCCACCAGATCTCGAGGGCCCATTGTGTCCTCTGTTCCTATTACTGTTTCGATATACCAGTGTTTCAGCGAAGACCTGTTAAGGTTGAGCTTCACCTAGAGCAAGTAGCTACACTCCTTCACAACTGAACAATGGACTATGCCTTGAATTGTCAGTTTGGCGTAAAGAAGTTTCACCACATGTCTTACTGATACTAGGCTGCCGAAGGCTGACCCCTCGGGTGGAGCATATAAGTCACACTCCTGGCCTGTTCATGAGCTTACTAGAGATCACCCCAATCTCATAGACTGTGACCAGCAGTCGGGCTCATATAGGTGTGTTCCTCCAAAGATCGCTCTGTAGGATAGCATCTTGCTTATACATATAAGCCTTGGAAAACATTAAGACAGTAGTCATCCTCCCATACAATATTGAGAGTATTGCATCTCTAGCGGAGTGGGTTAGTATAGTTACTCTCCTCAGTTCACCACTGGCTTGTTTTCCCAGGTCCTACTTCACGGGATCTCCGATCACATAGGTTTGGTTACCACCATGGCAACTCATGTGGGTCTCATGCCCATCTCCCTCGATGCATTATCTATCACAACACGTGATAGCCCTTTTGTAAAGGGATCTGCCAGATTCTTAGCCGTATGGACATATTCCAACGCTATCACTCCGGAGTTTCTCAATTTTCTGACAGCTTTTAATCTCATTCTTATGTGTTTGTTGGACTTCATGTTGTCCTTTGAACTCTTCACCTTGGTGATGACGGTCTGATTGTCACAGTTCATAAGGATAGCCGGAACCGGTTTATCAACCAATGGCAAGTCCATCAAGAGATCTCGAAGCCATCCCGCTTCGACACCAGATGTGTCTAATGCTGTTAATTCTGCTTCCATTGTCGATCTTGTTAAGATCGTTTGCTTGCAAGACTTCCAGGAAACAACGCCACCTCCAAGAGTAAACATATACCCAGTTGTGGCCTTCATCTCATCAGCATCAGAGATCCAATTCGCATCACTATACCCTTCAAGTACCGACAGGTATCCGGTATAGTGAAGTCCATAGTTCATAGTACCCTTCAGATAACGCATAACTCTTTCAACAGCATGCCAATGTACATCACCCGGTTTTGATACAAACCGACTCAGTTTGCTCACAGCAAAAGCGATGTCAGGCCTCGTAGCGCTAGCTAGGTACATCAGTGAACCAATGATTTGAGAGTATCTCAATTGATCTATAGCCGTGCCTTTGGATTTTCGAATCAACACGCTAGGATCATATGGTGTTTGAGATGGTGTGCAGTCCGAGTATCCAAAACGACTCAACACCTTCTCAACATAATGGGATTGCAAAAGTGTAATCTCACCCTCATTATCTCTCAGTAGCTTGATGTTCAAGATAACATCAGCCACACCAAGGTCTTTCATCTCAAAATTCTGAGATAGAAACGACTTGACCTCCTCAATTACTTTGAGGTTGGTTCCGAATATCAGTATGTCATCAACATACAAGCACAGTATAACTCCTTCGCCCCCACCATGGCGATAGTATACACATTTGTCAGCTTCATTAACAACGATGCCAACAGATGTCAGTGTTGTATTAAACTTATCATGCCATTGCTTAGGTTCTTGTTTCAGGCCATATAAAGATTTTATCAACCTACACACTTTTCCTTCCTGACCATCTATCACAAAGCCATCTGGCAGTTGCATGTAGATTTCCTCGTTTAGCTCTCCATTCAGGAAAGCTGTCTTAACATCCATCTGGTGGACGAGAAGACCATGCGAGGCCGCCAACAAGAGTAATACTCGAATGGTGGTCAGTCTGGCCACAGGTGAATAAGTATCAAAGAAATCTTCCTCTTCCTTTTGGTCATAGCCCTTGGCCACAAGCCTAGCCTTGTACTTTTCAATCGTACCATCGGGCCTAAGCTTCTTTTTGAACACCCACTTACATCCCAATGGTTTGCAACCATAGGGACGCTCAGTAATCTCCCATGTCCCGTTAGCCATGATGGAATCCATCTCGCTGCGGACCGCTTCCTTCCAGTAGTCAGATTCTGGAGAGGCATACGCTTCTGAAATAGAAGTGGGAGCATCATCCACGAGGTACACGAAGAAATCATCACCAAAGGTCTTTGCAGTCCTTTGTCTCTTTCCCCTACCAAGGGTTTCCTCGTCATCCTCCTTAGGATTTTCATCATGTGTTCGTTCATAGTATTCCATAGGAATGGCAGGCTCAGGAGTCTCCTCAGATTCCTGTCTAGAAGTGCTTTGCATATCTCTCATAGGAAATATATCCTCGAAGAATGTAGCATCCTTAGACTCCATAATTGTACCAACCTTTTGGTCAGGTACCTCAGATTTCACTACTAGAAATCTATAGCCAACACTATTTTTAGCGTATCCCAAATTAACGCAGTCCACGGTCTTCGGTCCAAGCTTGCGCTTTTTGGGGATCGGCACATTGACTTTCGCCAAACAGCCCCAAGTACGTAAGTACGAGAGTGTCGTCCTTCTCTTCGCCCATTTCTCATAGGGAGTGATCTCATTGTCCTTTGTCGGAACTTTATTCAGGACATGACATGCCGTCAATATAGCCTCCCCCAACCATGCCTTGGATAAACCCGACGTATCTAACATGTCGTTAACCAAATCAGTTAGAGTACGATTTTTCCGCTCGGCAACCCCGTTTGACTGGGGTGAATAGGGAGGCGTCCTCTCATGAATAATGCCGTGTTCCGCACAAAAGGAGTCAAACTCACTCGAGAAGTACTCTCCACCACGATCTGACCGAACTCGTTTAATTTGTTTTTCAAGTTGTTTCTCAACTTCTTCCTTATAGATTTTAAAGTAGTGTAGAGCCTCATCTTTAGTATTTAACAGATAAACATAGCAATATCTAGTGGAATCATCTATCAATGTCATGAAGTATTTCTTTCCACCTTTAGTCAACACACCATTCATCTCACAAAGATCAGAATGTATGAGTTCTAATGGTGCCAAGTGTCTCTCCTCCGCGGCCTTGTGAGGCTTGCGAGGTTGCTTAGCTTGCACACATGAAAGGCACTTAGAACCTTTGGCTAAAGTGAAACTCGGGATTAAATCCAACTTAGCTAGCCGCGTCATAACACCGAAACTAATGTGACAAAGACGTGAATGCCAAACTTCTGATTCATTAACATTCGAATGAATATAGTTCATGACTTTATTACAAAAATCTGCGAGGGAAAGGCGGAACATTCCTCCGCTCTCATAACCTTTTCCAACAAAGAGTCCATATTTCGTAACAACTAATTTATTAGACTCGAAAACCAACTTAAACCCTTCTCTACATAGAAGGGAGCCACTAACGAGGTTCTTCTTGATGGCGGGGACATGCTGCACGTTCTTCAGCTGCACGATCCTTCCTGAAGTAAACTTCAGATCGACCGTGCCAACACCATGAACAGAAGCACTCGCGCCATTCCCCATCAATACTGACCCGTGTCCTGTGACCTGGTAAGAAGTGAACAATGAAATGTCAGCACACACATGAACTCCTGCACCTGTGTCCACCCACCAATCGTTGGGCTGAAACACTGAAAAAACAATAAATAAATTACCGTACCTAGATGCACCATTGTCATTGTTGCCCACAATCATGTTGACAGACTTGGAGTCCTGTCCTGGCTTCTTGTACTTGTTTGGGCACTTGTTGGCCCAATGTTCAGCCGAACCACAAGTAAAGCAGCCCTCATCCTTCTTGTTCTTCATGAAGGTCTTCTTTCCCTTCTTCTTAAAGTCGGCATTGTGTTGGACATTGTTCTTTCCCTTGGGCTTGTGGGAATTGGAGTTCCTCTGGTTCACCATGTTGGCGACAGAAGTCCCCTCAACCGCTTTCCCGTTCGAGTCCTTTGCTCTTGAGTTCTGCTCAACACTCAGATGGCCAATGACATCCTCCACTGAGAATTCACGCCTCTGATGTTTCAGAGTAGTGGCAAAGTTCCTCCAGGAATTAGGGAGCTTAGCGATTATGCAGCCCGCGACAAACTTGCCCGGTAACTCGCACTTCAGAAGCTCAAGCTCCTTAACAATGCATATTATCTCATGAGCCTCTTCCAGCACAGGACGGTTTTCGACCATCTTGTAATCGTGGAACTGCTCTATAATATACATCTCACTCCCAGCATCGATGGCCCCGAATTTAGATTCGAGCGCCTCCCACAAGTCCTTGGCGACACGCACATGTAAATATGCGTCGACCAGTTTATCTCCGATCACGCTAAGAAGTGCTCCGAGAAATACGACGGTGGCCTCCCTGAACGCCTTCTCCTGTTCAGGAGCAATCGTTCTCGTGGGCACACCGGCGACCCAGAACACGTTCATAGCCGTGAGCCATAAAGTGGTCTTAGTCTGCCAACACTTAAAATATGTACCAGTAAACTTATCCGGTTTCAGTGCAGCGGCAAAGCCACTTGTCGAAAAATTCCTACACATAATAGGTTTTTGGATTGCTGAGTAAATAGGCAATTTTCTGATTAATTTAATCCACGAATTAACTACTAGCATGGCATTGACACAAATAATAGCATACTGATATTCAATCATGCAAACACATACTACGCTAATTGTAGACAGATCTACGTATAACGCTAGCATGCCCAAAACAGAAAACAGTAGGAGCGGGATAAACGAGTTATACCCTCCAGTAGGCCATGCAGAGGCCGCGGCAGCGGTGACTGTAGCAGCGTCCTCGGCTGCCTTCTTGTCGGATTCGATCTTCTCGGCGGCGGCACATTCGGCGTCGGTGGCCATGGTGATGACGAGGGCGACGCGGACGTAGAGGAAGTAGATGAACGGCGAGCAGTCGCGTAGTCGCTTCCCAAAAACCTATTCGCCCCTCTCCCGTACAGGATCCAGAGAGGCGAGGCTTCGGAGACCTGCTCTCCCGTCGACCGTGTATGCGGCGGACGGGATGGAGTCACCGGCGGCAGCAGCGGCAAAGGGACGACGGCGGGCGTGGAGGCAGATGCGTTCTGTATTTCGGCGGCTAGGGTTGGCAGCGCCCCACATATATATGTGCGGCCGCGCGTGGAGAAACGTGGCCCTACCTGTCAAAGACTCTCCGTTCCTGACCGGCAAAAAGAAGCGCATAGGAGTGAGCTCGGCTCGGCTCAATCCCGCGGCGCGGCGCGACGCGTCGTGACGAGGCCTGGCGTGGCGTGGCGAGGCGAGCGGAGGAGGAGGAGTGCGCGAGGACCTCATCTCTTCTCAAGCTCCAATAGCATGAGGGAGAGAATCCCTTATAAACCACTGCAACTCTCCTTCCACTTTCATGGTGGGACTAAACTTCCCACCACTTTGTCATGCCACCTACATGGGCCCTTAGAGATCAAATCTGAAATTGTCATATGGGCTCTAGGCCCATCTCAGATTTCAACAAGTGGCACATCTCGGGATGTGCCCATTCAAGTCTTCATCAGCTAATTAAAGCACCCACTAGTAGAAAACAGGGCATTGGTCCAGCCCATTAGCCCCGGTTCAATCTAGAACCGGGACCAATGGGGGTACTGGACCCGGTTCGTTAGCCCAGGGGGCCGGCCGGGCCACGTGGGCCATTGGTCCCGGTTCGTCTGGACCTATTGGTCCCGGTTGGCTCTAAAAACCGGGACCAATGGCTCTTGCTCCTGGCCCACCACTATTAGTCCCGGTTTGTTTTATGAACCGGGACCAAAGGCTCACCTTTAGCCCCGGTTTGTAGCACTAACCGGGACCAGTGAGTTGCCTATATAAACCCCCTCACTCAAGAGCAGAGCTCACTGCTCTGTTTTTTTTCTGGCCGAGGGGGAGAGGGGTTAGTGGTGCTCTAGCTCACCTCCTATGCACACAACATGTTCGGTGGAATGCCCGAGTCACACTAGTTAAGCTTTTCTCCTCTCGAAGCTCTATTTTCTCCGAGATTTGTCTAGGTTTAGCGGTCCGTCACGTCCCGTCCCCGTCTTCGCCGCCGTCGATCGCCCCCGCCGATCTCGTCACCGGCACCACCGTGGTGAGCCTCTTGTTATGTCCATGCTTTTCTTACTTTTATTATTGCTTTAGATAGATATTTGTCTAATTTTCTTACGTTTATTATTGCTTGTTATTATATAGTGCGATGGTTTTGATATCCGCCCACGTTGGCCCTCGTCCGGTCTACGATTCGGATGTGGTATATTATCTTTAATTTATAACTATTTGTTTTAGTGCTTATGATAGTTATGCCGACCAACCTAACATGCATAGATGTTTTATTATGTCTAGGAGGTAGTTGAACCGGAAATTCCAACCGACCCTCTTGTGGAGAGGTTAAATTTAGTTGAAGAGGAAAACATTTCGTTAAAGAAAAAATTGGAAAAAATGGAGGAGGAGAAGATGGAATTGGAGTTGCATGTTGCGGAAGTTATCGATGATCACAAGATCAAGATGGAACCTATTGTCGAGAGGTTAAATTTAGTTGAAGAAGAAAACAAATTCTTGAAGGAAAAAATAAAAAAAATTGTGGACGAGAAGATGATATTGGAGTTGCATGTTGCGGATGTCGTCGATGATCACAAGATCAAGATGGATGCAATGCGGTTGAAGATTAAAAAGATTAGAAAATATGCCATTAATACCGAGGCTTGGTATCATTATGCCGTTGGATCAATTGTTACCTTGGATGCGATTATGATAGCATTTGTTTTCGCGTTGAAATGTTTTACATAGTTTCGATGTGTATGGAGAGCTATATATGTTGTTAGATGAGAACTATATATATGTATGTACTTTGGTTTTAATGTGATGATGAACTTTTATCCATTTGGTCACTTAATTATCTATTTATGATGTTCTGTAATGGTTTTTGACACACTTAATTATATATAAATGCACGCAGATGAACCGCCAATGGATGTACGGTGACAGACACACCTCCGAGTACATTAAGGGCGTGCGTGAGTTTCTAAATGTGGCAGAGGCAAACAAGCAGAATGGTTTTATGTGTTGTCCATGCACTCAATGTGTGAATACGATGTCTTACTCTAACCGAAAAATCCTTCACTCCCACCTGCTTTACAAGGGTTTCATGCCACACTATAATGTTTGGACGAGGCACGGTGAAATAGGGGTTATGATGGAAGACGGCGAAGAAGAAGAGTACGATGACAACTATGTGCCCCCTGAATACGGTGATGCTGCAATGGGGGGAGCTGGTGAAGATCAAGAGGAACCAGACGATGTGCCCAATGATGCTGCAACGGGTGAAGCTGCTGAAGATCCAGAGGAACCAAATGATGATCTTCGCCGGGTCATTGTCGATGCAAGGACACAATGCGAAAGTCAAAAGGAGAAGCTGAAGTTCGATCGCATGTTAGAGGATCACAAAAAAGGGTTGTACCCCAATTGCGAAGATGGCAACACAAAGCTCGGTACCGTACTGGAATTGCTGCAGTGGAAGGCAGAGAATGTTGTGGCTGACAAAGGATTTGAGAAGCTACTGAAAATATTGAAGAAGAAGCTTCCGAAGGATAACGAATTGCCCGACAGTACATACGCAGCAAAGAAGGTCGTATGCCCTCTAGGATTGGAGGTGCAGAAGATACATGCATGCCCTAATGACTGCATCCTCTACCGCGGTGCATACAACGATCTGAACGCATGCCCGGTATGTGGTGCGTTGCGGTATAAGATCAGACGAGATGACCCTGGTGATGTTGATGGCGAGCCCGCCAGGAAGAGGGTTCCTGCGAAGGTGATGTGGTATGCTCCTATAATACCACGGTTGAAACGTTTGTTTAGAAACAGAGAGCATGCCAAGTTGATGCGATGGCACAGTGAGGACCGTAAGAAAGACGAGAAGTTGAGAGCACCCGCTGACGGGTCGCAATGGAGAAAAATCGAGAGAAAATACTGGGAGGAGTTTGCAAAGGACGCAAGGAACGTATGGTTTGCTCTAAGCGCGGATGGCATTAATCCTTTCGGGGAGCAGAGCAGCAATCACAGCACCTGGCCCGTGACTCTATGTATGTATAACCTTCCTCCTTGGATGTGCATGAAGCGGAAGTTCATTATGATGCCAGTTCTCATCCAAGGCCCTAAGCAACCCGGCAACGACATTGATGTGTACCTAAGGCCATTAGTTGAAGAACTTTTACAGCTGTGGAATGGAAACGGTGTACGTGCGTGGGATGAGCACAAACAGGAGGAATTTGACCTAAAGGCGTTGCTGTTCGTGACCATCAACGATTGGCCCGCTCTCAGTAACCTTTCAGGACAGACCAACAAAGGATACCACGCATGCACGCACTGTTTAGATGACACTGAAAGTATATACCTGGACAAGTGCAGGAAGAATGTGTACCTGGGCCATCGTCGATTTCTTCCGACCAACCATCAATGTCGAAAGAAAGGCAAGCATTTCAAAGGCGAGGCAGATCACCGGAAGAAGCCCACCATGCGTACCGGTGATCACGTACTTGCTATGGTCAATGATTTACACGTAATCTTCGGAAAGGGCCCCGGCGCACTAGCTGTTCCGAATGACGATGAGGGACACGCACCCATGTGGAAGAAGAAATCTATATTTTGGGACCTACCCTACTGGAAAGACCTAGAGGTCCGCTCTTCAATCGACGTGATGCACGTGACGAAGAACCTTTGCGTGAACCTGCTAGGCTTCTTGGGCGTGTATGGAAAGACAAAAGATACAGCTGAGGCACGGGAGGACCTGCAACGTTTGCACGAAAAAGACGGCATCCCTCCGAAGCAGTATGAAGGTCCTGCCAGCTATGCTCTTACGAAAGAAGAGAAAGAAATCTTCTTTGAATGCCTTCTCAGTATGAAGGTCCCGACTGGCTTCTCGTCGAATATAAAGGGAATAATAAATATGGCAGAGCAAAAGTTCCAGAACCTAAAGTCTCATGACTGCCATGTGATTATGACGCAACTGCTTCCGGTTGCATTGAGGGGGCTTCTACCGGAAAACGTCCGATTAGCCATTGTGAAACTATGTGCATTCCTCAATGCAATCTCTCAGAAGGTGATCGATCCAGAAATCGTACCAAGGCTAAGGAGTGATGTGGCGCAATGTCTTGTCAGTTTCGAGCTTGTGTTCCCACCATCCTTCTTCAATATCATGACACACGTCCTAGTTCATCTAGTCGACGAGATTGTCATTCTGGGGCCCGTATTTCTACACAATATGTTCCCCTTTGAGAGGTTCATGGGAGTCCTCAAGAAATATGTCCGTAACCGTGCAAGGCCAGAAGGAAGCATCTCCATGGGCCATCAAACAGAGGATGTCATCGGGTTTTGTGTTGACTTCATTCCTGGCCTTAATAAGATAGGTCTCCCAAAATCACGGTACGAGGGGAGACTGACTGGAAAAGGCACGCTTGGATGGGACTCAATAATATGCAGGGACGGATATTCTTGGTCTCAAGCACACTACACAGTTCTACAGAACTCTACATTGGTGACCCCGTATGTCGATGAACACAAGAACAGTCTGCGCTCCAAACACCCGGAGCAGTGCGACGACTGGATTACACGTGAACACATCAGGACTTTCAGCAGTTGGTTGGAAACACGTCTCAGAGGTGACAACACTGTTTGTGATGAGTTGTACTTGTTGTCCAGGGGACCATCTTCGACTGTATTGATTTACAAAGGATACGAGATAAATGGGAATACATTTTACACGATTGTCCAAGATCAAAAGAGCACCAACCAAAACAGCGGTGTCCGCTTTGATGCAACAACCGAGAGGGGAAAGGACACATATTATGGTTACATAGTGGACATATGGGAACTTGACTACGGACATGATTTTAAGGTCCCTTTGTTTAAGTGTAAATGGGTCAATCTGCCAGGAGGCGGGGTACAGGTAGACCCACAGTACGGAATGACAACAGTGGATCTGAAAAATCTTGGATACACTAACGAACCGTTCGTCCTAGCCAATGATGTGGCACAGGTTATCTATGTGAAGGACATGTCTACCAGACCGAGAAAAAGAAAAGATAAGGAAGCGAATACATCATACGATGAGCCAAAGCGCCACATAGTTCTTTCAGGAAAAAGGGACATCCTGGGAGTGGAGGGCAAGACAGACATGTCTGAAGATTATGAAAAGTTTCATGAAATTCCTCCCTTCAAAGTCAAGGCTGACCCAAGCATCCTGATAAACGATGAAGATTATCCATGGTTACGGCGCAATAAGCAAATGACACAAGCGAAGAAAAAGTGAAGAGTTATTTCCGCAACTATTATGATGATACCATGCCAACTTTGTAACAAACGAGTATGATACCATTGTACGTTTGTACTATTCAAATTTCAATACTACTTGCACTAACAAAACAAAACAAAACAAAACAAACTTGAAAAATAAATAGCAACAATAAGTATTTTGTTGTAAGTATAAACAAAATAAAATAAATAAAGCAACAAAGAAAATGAATAAAGAAAGTAAAATAAATAAAGCAACTCTAAATACAGCAAAAAACAACTTAGAAATAAACAAAGAAAATAAAATAAATAAAGCAACTCTAAATACAGCAAAAAACAACTTAGAAATAAATAGCAACAATAAGTATTTTGTTGTAATTAAGTATAAACAAAATAAAATAAATAAAGCAACAAAGAAAATAAATAAAAGAAGTAAAATAAATAAAGCAACTCTAAATACAGCAAAAAACAACTTAGAAATAAACAAAGAAAATAAAATAAATAAAGCAACTCTAAATACAGCAAAAAACAACTTAGAAATAAATAAAGCAAAAAAGGAAAAAAAAATTTGGGCGCTGCCCAGTGAGCCTGCAAGGCCTATAGCACAGGATCCACCTGTAATATAAGGCCCAACAAGCTCACAGGGCAGCACGCAGAGTTAGGCCCAGAAGCCTGCATTTGAGAGGAGCTCGAGAGGGTGGGAGCAGCAGCCCTTATAAACCACTCTCGAGCTCCCTCAGCTAGCGAGGTGGGACTAAACATCCCACCGCACCCGCGCCAGCTCAGGGCCTTTGGTCCCGGTTGCTGCCACCAACCGGGACTAATGCCCCCCTTTAGTCCCGGTTGCTGCCACCAACCGGGACTAAAGGTCCCTCCTTCCTGCTGAAAAGAAACAAAATATAATAAATAAAGCAACAAAGAAAACAAATAATTTCAAATTTAAACTATTCAAATTTGAATACTACTTGCACTAACAGAAAGTTCGTAATTGGTTTTACAAAAGAAAATAAATAATGCAGAAAACAAAACAAAAAAACTTGAAAAAAAAATAGCAACAATAAATATATTTTTGTAAGTAGAAACAAAATCAAATAAATAAAGAAAAAAAGAAAACAAATAAATAAAAATAGCAACAGTAAGTATTTTGTTGAAAGTAGAAACAAAACTAAAAAATAAAGCTACAAAGAAAAAAAGAAAAAATATGCCACTTGCTGGGCCCACACGGCCTGAATACGACTAGAAACCCAACCATGGGCCAGGATTCAGGCCCGTAGAAAGCCCAACAAGTCCACAGGCAAAGCAGTGTCAGTTTAGGCCCTTAGGCCTGCAGTTTAGAGGAGTTCGAGAGGAGAGAGGCAGCGGGGCTTATAAACTGGTGCTGCTCTCCCTCAACTAGCGAGGTGGGACTAAACTTCCCACCGCACCGCGGCAAGGCCTTTAGTCCCGGTTGCTGCCACCAACCGGGACTAAAGGGTTGCATTAGTCCCGGTTGCTGCCACCAACCGGGACTAAAGGCCCCACCTTCCCGCCCTTTGGGCTGCTGAAAAGGGACCTTTAGTCCCGGTTGGTGGCAGCAACCGGGACTAAAGGGTGGCATTAGTCCCGGTTTCAGCCACCAACCGGGACTAATGCCCCTCCTATATAACAAGGACTTGCGAAAATTTGGGCAGTTTTCATCTCTTCCCCGCCCCGACGCCTCCCTCTGCCCCTTCCCCGCCCCCGTCGCCGTCGCCGTCGCCCCGCGCCGTCGCCCCGTCGCCGCCTCGTCGCCGCGCCCCGCGCCGTCGCCCCGCCCCGCGCCGTCGCCGCGCCCCCCGGCCGGCCCGTCGCCCCGCGCCGCCGCGCGCCCCGCCCCGCAGCCGTCGCGCCGCCGCGCCCCGACGCCGCCTCGTCGCCGCGCCGCCCCGCCGCCGTCGCGCCGCCCCGCCCCGCCGCCGTCGCGCCGCCCAGCCCTGCCGATGTGAGGGCCGGCTCCCTTTATTTATATGTTTAATATATATTGTTGTATATATATATATATATAGTACTGTGTATATATATATGTATATATGTGTATATTTTTTTTCTTAGGAATTTTCTTAGGAAATTGCAGTATATATAGTTGCTGTATATAGTTGCTGTATTTATATGTATGTGTATATCTTTTTTTTTCTTAGGAATTTGCTAAATATATATGTTAAATATATATTTATGTGTATATAAATATATTTTTTCTTAGGAAGTTGCTGTATATATGTGATGTGTGTATATGTGATGTATATATATGTGTATGTGGCTATATAGTTTTTTGTTTATATATGCTAAACATATATAGAAAGTTTTATATATATATGCAAAAGTTACAAATTTAGAAAAAGAAGGATAGGAAAGAAGAAAATAAGAAAGAGGAAAGAAAGAAGAAGAGGAGAGGAAGAAGAGGAGAAATAAATAAGAAGAAGAAAAAAAAGAAAAAGAAGGATAGGAAAGAAGAAAATAAGAAAGAGGAAAGAAAGAAGAAGAAGGAGAGGAAGAAAGAGGAGAAATAAATAAGAAGAAGAAAAAAAGAAAAAAAGAGGAGAAGAAGAAAGGAATAGAGGAGAAGAAGAGAATTTTCTCTTCTTCTCCTCTATTCCTTTCTTCTTCTCCTTTTTTTTTCTTTTTTTTTCTTCGATCTTCTCCTCTAGCGGTTCTTTTTTTCTTCTTCTTCCTCTTTTTTTATCGGATATGTATACACCCTCTCCCCGATAACTTCGACATTAGGGGGGGCCGGGGTCGAGGGTCGTCGAGGGACCGAGGCCGAAGGTCGAGGGATCGATCAATATTATCCACCATGCATATATATCAGCAACTTCATTTCTGATATCAACTAATTGTTTCCTTTGTCTGGCAGGGCTTGGAAAACATTCAGCAAAAAAGCTCCGGGACTGCCGAAGAAGCTACAATTTAGATACCCGAAAGTAAGTACTATATAGTAGCATGTTCCGCGCGCACATCTCCTATATCTTGATTCAAGCGCTAGCTAGTTTCATCAATACCAATTTGGCATTCTTGCTTATCAGTTTGATTGAGCTCTATTTCTTGTAAAGTGGTTGTGGCAGGAACCCGGGAATGATTATTGTGGATACTACATTTGCGAGTCCATCCGCCACACGACCTGTGAGCGGGGCTACACTGATGAACAATTTAAAGTGCGTAAGCAATCAATAATATTCACAAATTTATAGCATCATTTCATGTATTGACCCCCTACTTCAAATTAGATGTTTCGGATGCGGGATGAACTCCTAACACCAGATCGTCTGCGAGCAATTCAAGAGGAATTGGCGGCATTCTTCCTTGAACACGTGATCGCTGAAGACGAAGAATACTATGTGGACCCTGCATCCATGTGTTAGGAGATTATTTTTGTAAGAGATAATTATTGTATATATGTGCCCGGTAGTGTCGGATCGATAGATATACGAGAACTTGTTGTTCGACCAATCTCTCGGAGAAGGAGAGGTGGTCGATATTATTACTTCTCTCTGTATGCATATATATATATATGTTGATTATATATACGAGATCTTCTGTTCCTTCGTTTGCTTAGTATAGCTAGCAGCTAGCTAGCTAGCTAGCGTGACTCTAGTCCATATATATACGTATGTGTAGTATGTAGCGTCGACCAAAAGCACGGACATAAGAGAGAAGTACTTCTCTCTATTAATTAGCTAGCTAACACAATATATCAAACACCTAAATTAACCCCCAAAACCTAAAACCCCCCCTCCCCTTTCAAAAAAAAAAAACAAAAACCACAGCTACAGAAATGCTGACACGTGCATGCCTTTTGGTCCCGGTTGGTACCACCAACCGGGACTAAAGCCCCTCCTGCCTGGACTCGGTGCACAGGCCACGTGGACACCCTTTTGCCCCGGTTCTGGATTGAACCGGGACTAAAGGGTCAGAGCATTAGTACCGACCCTGTTGCCCCGGTTCCAGAACCGGGGCTAAAAGGCCAAATGAACCGGGGCTAAATCCCCTTTATCTACTAGTGGAAGAGTGCACGCCAACCTCTAAATCATCCGAAACTCAATTCTGCAAGCCGTTTTCGGCCTCCGAAATTATTCCGAAACAGACAAAGTTTGTGACAGAAGGATACGAATTTTCGTTGCGGTCGTTTTGGCAGGTCATGGAGCCCAAACGAAGTTCGTATGGCCAGGGTACGGTCGTTCTACGGAAACACATCAAATGGATTTCAGCAACGAGGGATATAGTGAATCCGGCTTCCAGGGTAACTTGCTCGCGCCCACGAGCCATTTTGCGCCACTCGAAATGGCCTATTATTTTCGAACAGTACGAATGTAATGTAGAAGAGCTGGTATGCACAGTTTTTTCCAAGAACAACACATGTGCATGGACAAAAATGTGGGTGGTAGCGCTATGGGTGATAAACCATGCAAAACGGCAAGTTTTTGGGTGTTCGGTGCACCGAAGAGGCTTCTCCTTCCATCCAGACTAGCATGTAGGGCTTGCTGGTGCAGAAATAGAGTCATGTAACATTGTTCTGCAAGTCATTGTCGCAGTATCTGTCCGTGGGTGAGATCACGGTAGGGTGGTAGACGCTAGAAGAGTGCACGCCAACCACTAAATCATCCGAAACTCAATTCTGCAAGCCGTTTTCGGCCTCCGAAATTATTCCGAAACAGACGAAGTGTGTGACAGAAGGATACGAATTTTCGCTACGGCCGTTTTGGCAGGTCATGGAGCCCAAACGGAGTTCGTATGGCCAGGGTACGGTCATTCTACGGATACACCTCAAATGGATTTCAGCAACGAGGGATATAGTGAATCCGGCTTCCAGGGTAACTTGCTCGCGCCCACGAGCCATTTTGCGCCACTCGAAATGGCCTATTATTTTCGAACAGTACGAATGTAATGTAGAAGAGCTGGTATGCACAGTTTTTTCCAAGAACATCACATGTGCATGGACAAAAATGTGGGTGGTAGCGGTATGGGTGATAAACCATGCAAAACGGCAAGTTTTTGGGTGTTCGGTGCACCGAAGAGGCTTCTCCTTCCATCCAGACTAGCATGTAGGGCTTGCTGGTGCAGAAATAGAGTCATGTAACATTGTTCTGCACGTCATTGTCGCAGTATCTGTCCGTGGGTGAGCTCACGGTAGGGTGGTAGACGCTAGAAGAGTGCACGCCAACCACTAAATCTTCCAAAACTCAATTCTGCAAGCCATTTTCGGCCTCCGAAATTATTCCGAAACAGACGATGTTTGTTACAGAAGGATACGAATTTTCACTGCGGTCGTTTTGGCAGGTCATGGAGCCCAAACGGAGTTCGTATGGCCAGGGTACGGTCGTTCTACGGATACACCTCAAATGGATTTCAGCAACGAGGGATATCGTGAATCCGGCTTCCAGGGTAGCTTGCTCGCGCCCACGAGCCATTTTGCGCCACTCGAAATGGCCTATTATTTTCGAACAGTACGAATGTAATGTAGAAGAGCTGGTATGCACAGTTTTGTCCAAGAACAACACATGTGCATGGACAAAAATGTGGGTGGTAGCGGTATGGGTGATAAACCATGCAAAATGACAAGTTTTTGGGTGTTCGGTGCACCGAAGAGGCTTCTCCTTCCATCCAGACTAGCATGTAGGGCTTGCTGGTGCAGAAATAGAGTCAAGTAACATTGTTCTGCACGTCATTGTTGCAGTATCTGTCCGTGGGTGAGCTCACGGTAGGGTGGTAGACGCTAGAAGAGTGCACGCCAACCACTAAATCTTCCGAAACTAAATTCTGCAAGCCGTTTTCGGCCTCCGAAATTATTCCGAAACAGACAAAGTTTGTGACAGAAGGATACGAATTTTCGCTGCGGTCATTTTGGCAGGTCATGGAGCCCAAACGGAGTTCGTATGGCCAGGGTACGGTCGTTCTACGGATACACCTCAAATGGATTTCAGTAACGAGGGATATCGTGAATCCGGCTTCCAGGGTAACTTGCTCGCGCCCACGAGCCATTTTGCGCCACTCGAAATGGCCTATTATTTCCGAATAGTACGAATGTAATGTAGAAGAGCTGGTATGCACATTTTTGTCCAAGAACAACACATGTGCATGGACAAAAATGTGGGTGGTAGCGGTATGGGTGATAAACCATGCAAAACGGCAAGTTTTTGGGTGTTCGGTGCACCGAAGAGGCTTCTCCTTCCATCCAGACTAGCACGTAGGGCTTGCTGGTGCAGAAATAGAGTCATGTAACATTGTTCTGCACGTCATTGTCGCAGTATCTGTCCGTGGGTGAGCTCACGGTAGGGTGGTAGACGCTAGAAGAGTGCACGCCAACCACTAAATCATCCGAAACTCAATTCTGCAAGCCGTTTTCGGCCTCCGAAATTATTCCGAAACAGACGAAGTGTGTGACAGAAGGATAAGAATTTTCGCTGCGGTCGTTTTGGCAGGTCATGGAGCCCAAACGGAGTTCGTATGGCCAGGGTACGGTCGTTCTACGGATACACCTCAAATGGATTTCAGCAACGAGGGATATCGTGAATCCGGCTTCCAGGGTAACTTGCTCGCGCCCACGAGCCATTTTGCGCCACTCGAAATGGCCTATTATTTTCGAACAGTACGAATGTAATGTAGAAGAGCTGGTATGCACAGTTTTGTCCAAGAACAACACATGTGCATGGACAAAAATGTGGGTGGTAGCGGTATGGGTGATAAACCATGCAAAACGGCAAGTTTTTGGGTGTTCGGTGCACCGAAGAGGCTTCTCCTTCCATCCACACTAGCATGTAGGGCTTGTTGGTGCAGAAATAGAGTCATGTAACATTGTTCTGCACGTCATTGTCGCAGTATCTGTCCGTGGGTGAGCTCACGGTAGGGTGGTAGACGCTAGAAGAGTGCACGCCAACCACTAAATCATCCGAAACTCAATTCTGCAAGCCGTTTTCGGCCTCCGAAATTATTCCGAAACAGACGAAGTGCGTGACAGAAGGATACGAATTTTCGCTGCGGTCGTTTTGGCAGGTCATGGAGCCCAAACGGAGTTCGTATGGCCAGGGTACGGTCGTTCTACGGGTACACCTCAAATGGATTTCAGCAACGAGGGATATCGTGAATCCGGCTTCCAGGGTAACTTGCTCGCGCCCACGAGCCATTTTGCGCCACTCGAAATGGCCTATTATTTTCGAACAGTACGAATGTAATGTAGAAGAGCTGGTATGCACAGTTTTGTCCAAGAACAACACATGTGCATGGAAAAAAATGTGGGTGGTAGCGGTATGGGTGATAAACCATGCAAAACGGCAAGTTTTTGGGTGTTCGGTGCACCGAAGAGGCTTCTCCTTCCATCCACACTAGCATGTAGGGCTTGTTGGTGCAGAAATAGAGTCATGTAACATTGTTCTGCATGTCATTGTCGCAGTATCTGTCCGTGGGTGAGCTCACGGTAGGGTGGTAGACGCTAGAAGAGTGCACGCCAACCACTAAATCATCCGAAACTCAATTCTGCAAGCCGTTTTCGGCCGCCGAAATTATTCCGAAACAGACGAAGTGTGTGACAGAAGGATACGAATTTTCACTGCGGTCGTTTTGGCAGGTCATGGAGCCCAAACGGAGTTCGTATGGCCAGGGTACGGTCGTTCTACGGGTACACCTCAAATGGATTTCAGCAATGAGGGATATCGTGAATCCGGCTTCCAGGGTAACTTGCTCGCGCCCACGAGCCATTTTGCGCCACTCGAAATGGCCTATTATTTTCGAACAGTACGAATGTAATGTAGAAGAGCTAGTATGCACAGTTTTGTCCAAGAACAACACATGCGCATGGACAAAAATGTGGGTCGTAGCGGTATGGGTGATAAACCATGCAAAACGGCATGTTTTTGGGTGTTCGGTGCAGCGAAGAGGCTTCTCCTTCCATCCAGACTAGCATGTAGGGCTTGCTGGTGCAGAAATAGAGTCATGTAACATTGTTCTGCACGTCATTGTCGCAGTATCTGTCCGTGGGTGAGCTCACGGTAGGGTGGTAGACGCTAGAAGAGTGCACGCCAACCACTAAATCATCCGAAACTCAATTCTGCAAGCCGTTTTCGGCCTCCGAAATTATTCCGAAACAGACGAAGTATGTGACAGAAGGATACGAATTTTCGCTGCGGTCATTTTGGCAGGTCATGGAGCCCAAACGGAGTTCGTATGGCCAGGGTACGGTCGTTCTACGGGTACACCTCAAATGGATTTCAGCAATGAGGGATATCGTGAATCCGGCTTCCAGGGTAACTTGCTCGCGCCCACGAGCCATTTTGCGCCACTCGAAATGGCCTATTATTTTCGAACAGTACGAATGTAATGTAGAAGAGCTGGTATGCATAGTTTTGTCCAAGAACAACACATGCGCATGGACAAAAATGTGGGTCGTAGCGGTATGGGTGATAAACCATGCAAAACGGCAAGTTTTTGGGTGTTCGGTGCACCGAAGAGGCTTCTCCTTCCATCCACACTAGCATGTAGGGCTTGTTGGTGCAGAAATAGAGTCATGTAACATTGTTCTGCACGTCATTGTCGCAGTATTTGTCCGTGGGTGAGCTCACGGTAGGGTGGTAGACGCTAGAAGAGTGCACGCCAACCACTAAATCATCCGAAACTCAATTCTGCAAGCCGTTTTCGGCCTCCGAAATTATTCCGAAACAGACGAAGTGTGTGACAGAAGGATACAAATTTTCGCTGCGGTCATTTTGGCAGGTCATGGAGCCCAAACGGAGTTCGTATGGCCAGGGTACGGTCGTTCTACGGGTACACCTCAAATGGATTTCAGCAATGAGGGATATCGTGAATCCGGCTTCCAGGGTAACTTGCTCGCGCCCACGAGCCATTTTGCGCCACTCGAAATGGCCTATTATTTTCGAACAGTACGAATGTAATGTAGAAGAGCTGGTATGCACAGTTTTGTCCAAGAACAACACATGCGCATGGACAAAAATGTGGGTCGTAGCGGTATGGGTGATAAACCATGCAAAACGGCATGTTTTTGGGTGTTCGGTGCACCGAAGAGGCTTCTCCTTCCATCCAGACTAGCATGTAGGGCTTGCTGGTGCAGAAATAGAGTCATGTAACATTGTTCTGCACGTCATTGTCGCAGTATCTGTCCGTGGGTGAGCTCACGGTAGGGTGGTAGACGCTAGAAGAGTGCACGCCAACCACTAAATCATCCGAAACTCAATTCTGCAAGCCGTTTTCGGCCTCCGAAATTATTCCGAAACAGACAAAGTTTGTGACAGAAGGATACGAATTTTCGCTGCGGTCGTTTTGGCAGGTCATGGAGCCCAAACGGAGTTCGTATGGCCAGGGTACGGTCGTTCTACGGATACACCTCAAATGGATTTCAGCAACGAGGGATATCGTGAATCCGGCTTCCAGGGTAACTTGCTCGCACCCACGAGCCATTTTGCGCCACTCGAAATGGCCTATTATTTTTGAACAGTACGAATGTAATGTAGAAGAGCTGGTATGCACAGTTTTGTCCAAGAACAACACATGTGCATAAACAAAAATGTGGGTGGTAGCGGTATGGGTGATAAACCATGCAAAACGGCAAGTTTTTGTGTGTTCGGTGCACCGAAGAGGCTTCTCCTTCCATCCAGACTAGAATGTAGGGCTTGCTGGTGCAGAAATAGAGTCATGTAACATTGTTCTGCACGTCATTGTCGCAGTATCTGTCCGTGGGTGAGCTCACGCTAGGGTGGTAGACGCTAGAAGAGTGCACGCCAACCACTAAATCATCCGAAACTCAATTCTGCAAGCCGTTTTCGGCCTCTGAAATTATTCCGAAACAGACGAAGTTTGTGACAGAAGGATACGAGTTTTCGCTGCGGTCGTTTTGGCAGGTCATGGAGCCTAAACGGAGTTCGTATGGCCAGGGTACGGTCGTTCTACGGATACACCTCAAATGGATTTCAGCAACGAGGGATATCTTGAATCCGGCTTCAAGGGTAACTTGCTCGCGCCCACGAGCCATTTTGCGCCACTCGAAATGGCCTATTATTTTCGAACAGTACGAATGTAATGTAGAAGAGCTGGTATGCACACTTTTGTCCAAGAACAACACATGTGCATGGACAAAAATGTGGGTGGTAGCGGTATGGGTGATAAACCATGCAAAACGGCAAGTTTTGGGTGTTCGGTGCACCAAAGAGGCTTCTCCTTACGTCCAGACTAGCATGTAGGGCTTGCTGGTGCAGAAATAGAGTCATGTAACATTGTTCTGCACGTCATTGTCGCAGTATCTTTCCGTGGGTGAGCCCACGGTAGGGTGGTAGACGCTAGAAGAGTGCACGCCAACCACTAAATCATCTGAAACTCAATTCTGCAAGCCATTTTCGGCCTCTGAAATTATTCCGAAACAAAAGAAGTTTGTGATAGAAGGATACGAATTTTCGCTGCGGTCGTTTTGGCAGGTCATGGAGCCCAAACGGAGTTCGTATGGCCAGGGTACGGTCGTTCTACGGATACACCTCAAATGGATTTCAGCAACGAGGGATATCGTGAATCCGGCTTCCAGGGTAACTTGCTTGCGCCCACGAGCCATTTTGCGCCACTCGAAATGGCCTATTATTTTCGAACAGTACGAATGTAATGTAGAAGAGCTGGTATGCACAGTTTTGTCCAAGAACAACACATGTGCATGGACAAAAATGTGGGTGGTAGTGGTATGGGTGATAAACCATGCAAAACTGCAAGTTTTTGGGTGTTCGGTGCACCGAAGAGGCTTCTCCTTCCATCCAGACTAGCATGTAGGGCTTGCTGGTGCAGAAATAGAGTCATGTAACATTGTTCTACACGTCATTGTCGCAGTATCTGTCCATGGGTGAGCTCACGGTAGGGTGGTAGACGCTAGAAGAGTGCACGCCAACCACTAAATCATCCGAAACTCAATTCTGCAAGCCGTTTTCGGCCTCCGAAATTATTCCGAAACAGACAAAGTTTGTGACAGAAGGATACGAATTTTCGCTGCGGTCGTTTTGGCAGGTCATGGAGCCCAAACGGAGTTCGTATGGCAAGGGTACGGTCGTTCTACGGATACACCTCAAATGGATTTCAGCAACGAGGGATATCGTGAATCCGGCTTCCAGGGTAACTTGCTCGCGCCCACGAGCCATTTTGCGCCACTCGAAATGGCCTATTATTTTTGAACAGTACGAATGTAATGTAGAAGAGCTGGTATGCACAGTTTTGTCCAAGAACAACACATGTGCATAAACAAAAATGTGGGTGGTAGCGGTATGGGTGATAAACCATGCAAAACGGCAAGTTTTTGTGTGTTCGGTGCACCGAAGAGGCTTCTCCTTCCATCCAGACTAGAATGTAGGGCTTGCTGGTGCAGAAATAGAGTCATGTAACATTGTTCTGCACGTCATTGTCACAGTATCTGTCCGTGGGTGAGCTCACGGTTGGGTGGTAGACGCTAGAAGAGTGCACGCCAACCACTAAATCATCCGAAACTCAATTCTGCAAGCCATTTTCGGCCTCTGAAATTATTCCGAAACAGACGAAGTGTGTGACAGAAGGATACGAGTTTTCGCTGCGGTCGTTTTGGCAGGTCATGGAGCCTAAACGGAGTTCGTATGGCCAGGGTACGGTCGTTCTACGGATACACCTCAAATGGATTTCAGCAACGAGGGATATCGTGAATCCGGCTTCCAGGGTAACTTGCTCGCGCCCACGAGCCATTTTGCGCCACTCGAAATGGCCTATTATTTTCGAACAGTACGAATGTAATGTAGAAGAGCTGGTATGCACACTTTTGTCCAAGAACAACACATGTGCATGGACAAAAATGTGGGTGGTAGCGGTATGGGTGATAAACCATGCAAAACGGCAAGTTTTTGGGTGTTCGGTGCACCGAAGAGGCTTCTCCTTACATCCAGACTAGCATGTAGGGCTTGCTGGTGCAGAAATAGAGTCATGTAACATTGTTCTGCACGTCATTGTCGCAGTATCTTTCCGTGGGTGAGCTCACGGTAGGGTGGTAGACGCTAGAAGAGTGCACGCCAACCACTAAATCATCTGAAACTCAATTCTGCAAGCCATTTTCGGCCTCCGAAATTATTCCGAAACAGAAGAAGTTTGTGATAGAAGGATACGAATTTTCGCTGCGGTCGTTTTGGCAGGTCATGGAGCCCAAACGGAGTTCGTATGGCCAGGGTACGGTCGTTCTACGGATACACCTCAAATGGATTTCAGCAATGAGGGACATCGTGAATCCGGCTTCCAGGGTAACTTGCTCGCGCCCACGAGCCATTTTGCGCCACTCGAAATGGCCTATTATTTTCGAACAGTACGAATGTAATGTAGAAGAGCTGGTATGCACAGTTTTGTCCAAGAACAACACATGTGCATGGACAAAAATGTCGGTGGTAGCGGTATGGGTGATAAACCATGCAAAACGGCAAGTTTTTGGGTGTTCGGTGCACCGAAGAGGCTTCTCCTTCCATCCAGACTAGCATGTAGGGCTTGCTGGTGCAGAAATAGAGTCATGTAACATTGTTCTGCACGTCATTGTCGCAGTATCTGTCCGTGGGTGAGCTCACGGTAGGGTGGTAGACGCTAGAAGAGTGCACGCCAACCACTAAATCATCCGAAACTCAATTCTGCAAGCCGTTTTCGGCCTCCGAAATTATTCCGAAACAGACGAAGTTTGTGACAGAAGGATACGAATTTTCGCTGCGGTCGTTTTGGCAGGTCATGGAGCCCAAACGGAGTTCGTATGGCCAGGGTACGGTCGTGTTGGAAATATGCCCTAGAGGCAATAATAAATTGGTTATTATTATATTTCCTTGTTCACGATAATTGTTTATTATCCATGCTAGAATTGTATTGATAGGAAACTCAGATACATGTGTGGATACATAGACAAACACCATGTCCCTAGTAAGCCTCTAGATGACTAGTTCGTTGATCAATAGATGGTTACGGTTTCCTGACCATGGACATTGGATGTCGTTGATAACGGGATCACATCATTAGGAGAATGATGTGATGGACAAGACCCAATCCTAAGCCTAGCACAGATCGTGTAGTTCGTATGCTAAAGCTTTTCTATATGTCAAGTATCTTTTCCTTAGACCATGAGATTGTGCAACTCCCGGATACCGTAGGAATGCTTTGGGTGTACCAAACGTCACAACGTAACTGGGTGGCTATAAAGGTGCGCTACAGGTATCTCCGAAAGTGTCTGTTGGGTTGGCACGAATCGAGACTGGGTTTTTGTCACTCCGTATGACGGAGAGGTATCTCTGGGCCCACTCGGTAGGACATCATCATAATGTGCACAATATGTGATCAAGGAGTTGATCACGGGATGATGTGTTACGGAACGAGTAAAGAGACTTGCCGGTAACGAGATTGAGCAAGGTATCGGTATACCGACGATCGAATCTCGGGCAAGTGCTATACCGATAGACAAAGGGAATCGTATACGGGATTGATTGAATCCTTGACATCGTGGTTCATCCGATGAGATCATCGTGGAACATGTGGGAGCCAACATGGGTATCCAGATCCCGCTGTTGGTTATTGGCCGGAGAGTTGTCTCGGTCATGACTACATGGTTCCCGAGCCCGTAGGGTCTACACACTTAAGGTTCGATGACGCTAGGGTTATAGGGAAAGTATGTACGCGGTTACCGAATATTGTTCGGAGTCCCGGATGAGATCCCGGACGTCACGAGGAGTTCCGGAATGGTCCGGAGGTAAAGATTCATATATGGGAAGTCCCGTTTTGGTCACCGGAAAAGTTTCGGGCGATATCGGTAATGTACCGGGACCACCGGGAGGGTCCCGGGGGTCCACCAGGTGGGGCCACCAGCCCCAGAAGGCTGCGTGGGCTAAGTGTGGGAGGGGACCAGCCCCAAGGGGGCTGGTGCGCCCCCCCACCAAGTACCTAGGCGCATGGAGAGTGGAGGGGGGCAAACCCTAGGTCCAGATGGGCCTTAAGGCCCACCCTAGGGCGCCCCCTCTCTCTCCCCCCCTTGGCCGCACCCTAGATGGGTTTTCTAGGGCTGGCCGCACCCCTAGGGGTGGGAAACCCTAAAGGGGGCGCAGCCCTCCCTTCCCCCTATATATATGTGAGGTTTTGGGGCTGCTAGACACACGAGAACGTCTCCCTCTTGGCGCAGCCCTACCCCTCTCCCTCCTCGTCTCTTGCAGCGCTTGGCGAAGCCCTGCTGGAGTCCCGCGCTCCTCCACCACCACCACGCCGTCGTGCTGCTGTTGGATGGAGTCTTCCCCAACCTCTCCCTCTCTCCTTGCTGGATCAAGGCGTGGGAGACGTCACCGGGCTGCACGTGTGAAGAACGCGGAGGCACCGTCCGTTCGGTGCTAGGATCTTCGGCGATCTGAATCGCGGCGAGTACGACTCCATCAACCGCGTTCTTGAACGCTTCCGCTTAGCGATCTACAAGGGTATGTGGATCCAACTCTCCTCTCGTAGATGCATCTCCTAGATTGATCTTGGTGAACGTAGGAAAATTTTTGTTTCCCATGCGACGTTCCCCAACAGGTTGCCTAGCTAGTGTCAAAGTATTGAAAAATTCCATGACTTCATCATTTGCCAGAAGTAACCGGGGCATGTTGGTACGAAGTTATGCAAAGATGTTTTGGAACGGAGTTCCTGATAGGATAATCCGTCTTTTGTTACGGATTATCTTATCTGGGACTTCGTTCCAAAACAACTTTGGAGAGCTTCGTACCATCATGCTACTGTTACTTTCGCCTAATGATGAAGTATTGGTTTTGTTGAATCATTTGACACTAGACAAAAGGTGACATGAGGGGGACTAGGGTTGTGGATCGCCGAGAAGTCGGGGGTCGAGGGGTCGAGAGAGGTTGCCTAGCTAGTGTCAAAGTATTGAAGAATTCCATGACTTCATCATTTGCCAGAAGTAACCGGGGCATTTTGGTACAAAGTTATGCAAAGATATTCTGGAACGGAGTTCCTGATAGAATAATCCGTCTTTTGTTACGAATTATCCTATCGGGGACTCCATTCCAAAATAACTTTGGAGAGCTTCGTACCATCATGCTACTGTTACTTTCGCCTAATGATGAAGTATTGGTTTTGTTGAATCCTTTGACACTCGACAAAATGTGACATGAGGGGGTCTAGGGTTGTGGATCGCCGAGAAGTCGGGGGTCGAGGGGTCGAGAGAGGTTGCCTAGCTAGTGTCAAAGTATTGAATAATTCCACGACTTCATCATTTGCCAGAAGTAACCGGGGCATTTTGGTACGAAGTTATGCAAAGATATTCTGGAACGGAGTTCCTGATAGAATAATCCGTCTTTTGTTACGAATTATCCTATCGGGGACTCCGTTCCAAAATAACTTTGGAGAGCTTCGTACCATCATGCTACTGTTACTTTCGCCTAATGATGAAGTATTGGTTTTGTTGAATCCTTTGACACTCGACAAAATGTGACATGAGGGGGTCTAGGGTTTGTGGATCGCCGAGCAGTCGGGGGTCGAGGGGTCGAGAGAGGTTGCCTAGCTAGTGTCAAAGTATTGAAAAATTCCATGACTTCATCATTTGCCAGAAGTAACCGGGGCATGTTGGTACGAAGTTATGCAAAGATGTTCTGGAACGGAGTTCCTGATAGGATAATCCGTCTTTTGTTACGGATTATCTTATCTGGGACTCCGTTCCAAAACAACTTTGGAGAGCTTCGTACCATCATTCTACTGTTACTTTTGCCTAATGATGAAGTATTGGTTTTGTTGAATCCTTTGACACTAGCTAGACAAAATGTGACATGAGGGGGTCTAGGGTTTGTGGATCGCCGAGCAGTCGAGGGTTGAAGCTAGTTCTACGTTTGCCATTAATATATCCATCTGTCATGTTTGAATAATAATTGGCATGTTGTAAATATTTGTAGAAACAATGGACGACAACACCCGAGACCTAGCACAAGAAGCGATGTTGATGGACATAATCGCAGACGGACAAATTGCCGTCAGGACGTATCTCAACGACACCGATGAGCAGGTCGAACAAGAGCTGCGGCTGGAAGATCTAGGCTATGATATTGATGAATTCGGTGACCCAATGCACATGGAAGAAGTAGACCGTGAGGACGGCTCCGGTGACCCAATGCCGGTGCAAGAAGGAGACCGTGATGCTGGCTCCGGTGACCGAACCGAGTCCGGCCAGGAGGTATATATGTTAGTTAAGCATGTGCTGACTAGTTAATTGATTCATTCATTAACTCTCGTCTTTGTTCCTTTTCTAGCCCTCCGGATCGAGCAAATCTTCGGCAAAGAGACGAGGAGCGAAGAAAAAGTTGAGGCCGGATGAAAAGTTTGAGATCTTAGAAATCTCGCGCTCCGGCGAGCCGACTGCACCCATCCGCACAAAGAACGCATTTGTTAATCAGTGCGGGGTTCTGGTTAGGGACAAGATCCCGATCAGCATCCATCAATGGTTAAAGCCGGCTGCAAACGACGCTCAGGTGACTTATGTCACAGATATGCAGAAAGAAGATCTTTGGAATGAGCTGAAGACAAACTTCGTCCTACCGCGAGATGATGTTGATCCGGCGAAGCCATGCCCAGTTAAAGAGGACTTAATCAAGTCTTATGCACTTTCGAAGATGGCAGACCAATTCAGGGCATGGAAGAAAAAACTGAATACGTTTGTCAGAGAGAAAACGACTCCAGAATTCGTGGGCATATATGAGAAGATCAAAGATGACTGGCCCGCATTTGTGGCCCATAAGAAGTCGGAAAAGAGTCAGAAGATGTCGGAGACAAACCGGATAAATGCTGCAAAGAAGATGCATCACCATCGCACGGGGTCGGGCGGCTACCTCGTAGCCCGGCCTAAGTGGGCCAGGGCTGAGAATGATCTGCTTCAGAAAGGGATCGAACCAGAGACAATGCACTGGCCAGAACGTTGCCGGACTTGGTTCTTCGGGGCTGGAGGATCCTTGGACCCTGTAACAGGGTGGTGCATTTGGACGGACAAGCAATTGGAAACACCACTCAGGAAGATGCGGCAGTATATCAAAGCAGCGCATGCAGGGACGTTCATCCCCGACAGAGAGAACGACGAGCTGACAATGGCCCTCGGGAATCCTGAGCACCCTGGACGGACACGAGGCACGCCAGGCTCCCTTCCGTGGCGTGCTGGGTTTCCGAACGCAGGAGGCTACAAATGCCACGACAGGAGGAAGAAAATGGAGATGACCGAAATCCAGGCGCTGCGGGCCAGAGTACAAGCGATAGAGGAACGGGAAGCAGATCGGGAAAGAATTGCCGAAGCTTCCCCCGAAGCTACCCCGCCATCTCAGCGGAGAAGCAGCGTGGCTTCCACCGAGCTGCTTCAGCCAGAGCTTGCCTTGACGGCTACTGCCAGGAATCCTGTGGATGCTATCACGGAGGCACAAAATTGCCACCTTATGGCACAGTGGATGAATCTGAAGGTCAAGGCGGCTGCTGGCTCTGTTTATCCTTCTGGACCAGACGACACTTTTCACTGCCGGCCGATTCCAGAAGGATATGCTAGGGTGATGGTCGACGAAATAACGGAGGGATTTGAGGAGCTCCAGCTTGACCACCCTACCGGTGAAGGGGAGACTCGGCTGGGTTCTTCACTGAAGACTCCATGCCTATGGCGGAAGGACCTAATAAACATTCTGAACTGGACGCCTCCGCCTCCTCCTCCTCCTCCGACGAGTCAGGGCACTCCGCCTCCTCCACCGCCTCCTCCTCCGGCGAGTGACCATCAGGGCACTCCGGCTCCTTCTCCGGCGAGTGACCATCAGGGCACTCCGGCTCCTTCTCCGGCGCGTGGCGGCACACCGCCTCCTTCGCCGCCGGCGCGTGTCGGCACTCCGCCTCCTTCGCCGCCGGCGCGCCCGAGCAGACAGCCAGCTCCTCCTTCGCCTAATCAGCAAGGGCGGAAGAGACCTGCCGCCGCTCCGGCTGCTCCTGCTCCGGCGCCTAAGCAAGTAAAAAAGACAGCCGCTTCGTCTGGTCCGGCGACGTCTACCAGTACAGCCAGAGGCGGGAGGCGATGCAGATTCGGTCCTTCTCTCACACCTCTAGAGAAGTTACCGTACGAGAGGTCCGACGAGGAAAACACGAAGATCGCTGAAGGCGAAGTGAAGGACTTTTTTGAAGGGTTGAAAGCACAGAGACATCCACCTCCGGAGGAGAAGATAGATGCGGTGAAAGCAAAGCGCACTCTTGCTGCCCTGAAGCAACCAGCGAAAAGTAAGCCGAAGGGCAACTATGACCGCATGATTCAAAAGACATTTCAAGATGCCAAGCGGTCGGGAAGTACAAAAAGTGATCAGAGGTTAGCAGAAGGACGAGCTGGGAAACAAATTGCCCAGCTCGGCGAACAAGCGAACCAATCGTGCCCCCCGCTCAAGGTGTCTAGCGACATGGTCGCTAATGATCCGAGGATGGTGCCCGGTTATACCAATCTTGCAGATTACGCGTCCGACGATGTATACTATGATTTCTTGGAAGTGCAGATACAAAGATACGAGTACGGGAAGCCTCTCGTCAAAAATGAAAGATCTCTATCAACGAATATGCGAAGATTGCATGATTGGTACTTGAAAATCTGCAGAGAGTCTGGGGGGAGGAATAACTTGTATTTGAGAGTTAAACCGGAGCATGACCTCGTTGGAATTGACCTGTTGCCTGTTCCATTTGAGGAGTTCTATCAATTTTTCAATCAATTGGCCCTCGATAAAACAACGGTCACCTGCTACTGTCTGTAAGTAGTACTACTTCTGTCATTAAGTTTCTCTATATAGCTGATCTTCATTGCATGTATTTATAATTATCCTCACTATATTATGCAGATTGAAGATCGTCGAATTGAAGAAAAGACAAGTAGGTGATATTGGGTTTATTAACACATACCTCATAGATGCAACCAAGGTTAAATTGCGTCCCGGCGATACCGAGACCAACTTGCTACGATCGTTGGTGGTAAATGAAAACAAAGATATAATACTCTTTCCTTATAACTTCAAGTGAGTGTTAATGTCTTGTGCATATTTGGTTTCCCTTATATATCAGTCAAGGTTATAGTGATGTAATTGCTGATCTCATGCATTCGTGCGCAGCTACCACTATATTCTCTTAGAGATTAAGCTTGAGAAGGGAGTAGTAACTGTCTTCGACTCTAAACGTAAAGATCCCGAGGAGTATGCGGACATGACTCAAATGCTAGCCAGGTAAGTTAAATCGATCAATATTATCCACCATGCATATATATCAGCAACTTCATTTCTGATATCAACTAATTGTTTCCTTTGTCTGGCAGGGCTTGGAAAACATTCATCAAAAAATCTCCGGGACTGCCGAAGAAGCTACAATTTAGATACCCGAAAGTAAGTACTATATAGTAGCATGTTCCGCGAGCGCATCTCCTATATCTTGATTCAAGCGCTAGCTAGTTTCATCAATACCAATTTGGCATTCTTGCTTATCAGTTTGATTGAGCTCTATTTCTTGTAAAGTGGTTGTGGCAGGAACCCGGGAATGATTATTGTGGATACTACATTTGCGAGTCCATCCGCCACACGACTTGTGAGCGGGGCTACAATGATGAACAATTTAAAGTGCGTAAGCAATCAATAATATTCACAAATTTATAGCATCATTTCATGTATTGACCCCCTACTTCAAATTAGATGTTTCGGATGCGGGATGAACTCCTAACACCAGATCGTCTGCGAGCAATTCAAGAGGAATTGGCGGCATTCTTCCTTGAACACGTGATCGCTGAAGACGGAGAATACTATGTGGACCCTGCATCCATGTGTTAGGAGATTATTTTTGTAAGAGATAATTATTGTATATATGTGCCCGGTAGTGTCGGATAGATATACGAGAACTTGTTGTTCGACCAATCTCTCGGAGAAGGAGAGGTGGTCGATATTATTACTTCTCTCTGTATGCATATATATATATGTTGATTATATATACGAGATCTTCTGTTCCTTCGTTTGCTTAGTAGCTAGCAGCTAGCTAGCTAGCTAGCGTGACTACTCTAGTTCATATATATACGTATGTGTAGTATGTAGCGTCGACCAAAAGCACGGACATAAGAGAGAACACTTCTCTCTATTAATTAGCTAGCTAACACAATATATCAAGCACCTAAATTAACCCCCAAAACCTAAACCCCCCCTCCCCTTTCAAAAAAAAAAACAAAAACCACAGCCACAGAAATGCTGACGCGTGGGAGCCTTTTGGTCCCGGTTGGTACCACCAACCGGGACTAAAGCCCCTCCTGCCTGGACTCCGTGCACAGGCCACGTGGACACCCTTTTGCCCCGGTTCTGGATTGAACCGGGACTAAAGGGTCAGAGCATTAGTACCGACCCTGTTGCACCGGTTCCAGAACCGGGGCTAAAGGCCCAAATGAACCGGGTCTGATCCCCCTTTATCTACTAGTGACCTATACAAACACACCGCGCCATCGTGCAGCTACCCAGGGAGTGTTTCCGGTCTTCTCCGTCTAGGCGATTAGATGGTATTGATGGTTGTGATAAGAGACCAGCTTTTCTACTCTCGGGGTGTAGGTACACCCGAGTTTGGAAAAATTTAGAAAAAGGTGATCAAACAAAGTCAAAAAAATCTGAATTTTGGGGATATGAAACTTCATCAAATGTTCAAGCTTTCTGCAAAAATTCACAGAAAAATAACATCAGAGGAGCTCTCGGCAAAAAAAACAAAATCAATGCTCTATATTTGTGCACCGTTTGAGCACTGTTTGAGCATTGATTTTTTTTTTTTGTGAGCGCTCCTCGGATGTTCTTTTTAGCTGAAATTGTGCAGAAAGTTCAGATTTTTTAGACCTTGTTTTATCGCATTTTTCAAAGTTTTTCAAACTCGGGTGTACCTACACCCGAGAGTAGCCACAACTTTTCCTTGTGATAAGAAGGAATTATGGAACAACAGAGTCTAAAGATGAGGCATTAGCTAAGGAATCATTAAACTAATGCTCATATTATTTGCCAACATAAAGGGAGTAGCTTTTCACAGAGTACCAACTGCATGTGTCGTTTTTCAGTCCTATGTATATGTAAGTATATCGGAAATTCACTTTTGCTCATAGGTGACGCCACTCTCTAAGTATATGGAGTACATAGGAGCGCTTTAAATAGCATTAAATAATGAATATTTTCATATATACTTTTTATATCTCTCTATTTAAGTCTCATGATACAGTTGGTGATTTTGTACAGTATGTGTGAGATTACCAGAAAGGGGACGCATGCAAAAATATAAAATCAGCAGTTATTTGGCAACTGTGGCTACAATGGTCCTGCATTAATGAGTATAGACTGTCAAGGCTACTTTTTTGTCGCCTCTGCTTATCCTGTACTCATACTTTGGGAGGCATTAAAGTCTCAATCAATATCCGCTTGAACCTTCTGCATTTGCTTAAATGATAAGCAAGCCCACATACCTTATTCTTCCTACCTTCTTCTTCCTCGTGTGTCTTTGTTGATTCAAACCTAGCAATTCTTCTATCCTCTATATGCCTACACCTTCCATGGCACCAGATCCACTGAATGCTTCAAATTCTTACTATATGCTACTTCGAGAGTTGTTCTTTCGTTTGGTCCTTGGTCTTCAAGTTGAGTCTTCCCTTTCCATGGAGATAATTGCCTTTTGGTTGTGGCTCCAACAAGGGAATGGCCAAGTTGATTATCTACAGCACATATACTCTCTTGGTGACAACCATTTTCGCGCGATTGTTTCTTCTGCAAAACGTTTTCTGGAAGTTCTCCATTTCAGGTTCGCTGGTTCAGAGGCCAGATCTATACCAAAAAGTGACTTTCAGAGCCAAGCTGTTGAAGGAATTTCTCTCTACCTCAATACTATCTGTTATGAGGCCTTAGAAGATCTTCGAGAAAGAATAGAGATGAATTTTGTCCGTAATCAGATGACATACCTACGCCAAGAAGCGTATGGACAGTCCATAACTGATCGGGTTCCTCCTCCAAGATCGGTAAGAACCGGGGTTAATATTTCATTATCCATGACCATATCTGTTAGTTGTAGAAGGTTTTACCCTTTTGTGATTTGCTTTATCGTCTATGCAGATGACAGATCTATACCAAGATAGGTATGGAGAATCCTTGAATGGACAGATTCCTAAAAGCTCGGTGAGAGTAGTTGAACTCTATAAAAATGAAATATCTGTTAATAGTTTGTGAAGTATTTTCTCCTTCTGATTCACCAAGTCATCTATGCAGAAGCATCTTCTTGCCAAGATCAAGGCTTTGTATACTAAAACTCCAAAGCATCATGGAGAAGGCACAAGTTCTAGAAATATCCATGTTCAAACAAGTCAAATGCGTCATGGAGAAGGCTCAAGTTCAAGGAACATCCATGCTCAAACAAGTCATATGCTCCGCCATGATCTAAAGGACGAAGTATATGATTATCAGTCAACCTCCCGTTTGGTAACATTGTTGGATAAGTTGAGCTTAAGAGAGAACCATAATGATGGAGTAAGAAAATCATCGTCACTGATCATTCTTTGCATGTTCATTCGTTTATATTCCAATAAGAATTGATAGCTTTCAACCAAATATCTAGTGCAGTTCATAGCTTGAAGAGAAAATAATAATATATTCCTCCGCAGATCACGCAACATGTATCTGATGTTCCACCTGATGAGAGAACTTTGTTCGTGACATTTTCTAATGGCTATCCACTGACCAAGGATGAACTACACGATTTTTTTATGAGGTATGCCTATCATTTCAGGTTTTTTTTGCGAGAATGTTTGGTTTTATTACATATGTAATTTCACCATTATGTGTTAGGGGAGTTGTATGGTTATTGATTACTGGTAATAAGCCATGTAATATCGGAGTCAGCGGGAAATTAGTGAACCGAATTTCTAATGTTTGCATAATTTGATGTGATGCATAATTTTTTTATAGATAGTAGGCCTGTTAAGCCTGACTTTAAATTATTAATTTTCTAAACGGCTATAATAGAGATACAAAGTGCCAAGGAAACAACTTATAGGGCAGCAAACAAGAGGAAGCTAACAAATGTAAAACAGAAAATGCGGAGCTTGGAATCTTGCATCACCAAAGTGAAGGTGAAAGAGGAACTTGTGGAAAGCTGTATTGCAGCTATCATGACCGTCTATTTGACGTCGTGATTGTTGTAGCTATGAGCACCGCGAGCCCACTTCTGACCGCTCTAGTGTCATTAGCAAACCTTAACCAAGCCCCTCTTTGGCATCTTCTGTCACTATTCACACGCGAAGAGCTGCCCCACACAACACAAGCAGATGCGCCACGCAAGATTCCTGCTTCATGGCGTGTGTGCAATATAGAGAGAGGTTGTGAGAGAGCAGCCATGGGGAGGAGAGAGCGAGAAGGAGGAGGAGGAGAATGAGAAGAAGAAGAAGACCTGCCTCCACACTCTAGGATCTCCTCCGCATGGGTTGTCCTCCTCCCCTTCTTCCCCGGTTCCTTCCACCCCCTCGCTCTCTGCTCTCCGGTGCGGTCTTCCACCAATCATTTCTGGGTGCTAGATCTAGATGTCGATGATGTTTCAGTGTTTCAGTGTGATCTAGGATCTCCTAACTGTGACGACGCTGCGTGACCTGGGGGCGCTGGGGGTCGAATCCGCAAGTTTGCACTTGGTGGCCGGTTGGTGCCTCGTAGCTCTTCGTCTCGGGGGGTCGAGGTTGGACAACTGTGCCGCCAGGATCTATCCGCGCTCGTAAGTTACTTCATCTTACTCCTTCACCTGGTTTGCTTGGCTTTAGCCTAGTTTCACCCGTGTCCTCCGTCTTGTTGTAACCTGGTGTATATATCACCTCGTTGGCAATGTAGATGCTGGGTAGGGGGCCAACAGCGCCATCGGCGCCCGTGTCTGCTTCTTCTGCATTATACAATTAGTCTCCTGACACCACACCGGTGTCCGTGTTGTTGTTGCCGATTCGATCGAGTGGAGCAAGAGAGAGGAACGAGAGGGAAAAACGAGATAGAGGTTTTGTTCGCCGGGCGGACTCTCCCAGCTTTTCCGTTCTATTCCTCTTAGTTATTCCGTTTACAAAGCAATCTAGCTAACTAACCCAGCCAGCCCACTGCGATCCGGAATTGGCGTGCCATCCCACGACGTCCATCTCGCTAGCTTGCCACGCTGATCGGGGAGTACAAAACGGAAACAACAAAGCCAGGGCGATGGTGCATACGACCCAGCCCCTTCCTACTTCTACGTGCATGCTGCATGTGTACATCACATCACCAGCCATGCAAGGTTTATTATAAAACATAAAAGCTACCACGTCGCTGGAGGTTATTAGGCCAACATTTCTCGCCCTTAAACTCCAGTTTTCTTGCCAATTTCTCCGACCCCAGCCTTTGCCGCATCTCCACATGGTGCACACGACCCAGAGCCTTCGTCAGCATATCGGCGAGCTGATCTGAGGTTCCGATGTGATCTAGCTCCATATGCCCCTCTTCCACACACTCTCGGATGAAATGATACCACACATCTATGTGTTTGGATCCGTCATGGTGAATAGGGTTCTTCGCGAGTACAATCGCTGATTTATTGCCCACCATGAGCTTGAACTTGACTGGTTCTTCTCCCATCATCTCAGCAAGCAAGCGGCTTAGCCAAAGCCCTTGACATGTAGCTGCCGCGGCTGCTACGTATTCAGCTTCGCAAGAACTGATTGCGACCACCTTTTGCTTCTGTGAAGTCCATGAGATGGGATTCCCACTCAAGAAGAACACCAGATCTGAAGTGCTTTTCCTGTCCCCAACATCACCGGCGTGATCAGTGTCACTGTATCCCAGCAGTCCTTTTGTTCCTCCTCGTGCATAGCAGCAGCCATAGCTCAGCGTACCTTGCACATGCCGCAGAATCTGTTTGACTGCTTTCCAGTGGGTCATGGTTGGTTTCTCCATGAATCTGCTCACCATTCCCACTGCGTAAGTAATGTCGGGCCTTGTGTGTGTCAAGTACCTCAAGCTTCCAATGATGTTGCGGTAGAGAGAAGGATCACATGACTTGGCTTCGTCTTCCTTTCTCAGCTTGAGTCTGCACTACATTGGGGTGTGACAAACATTGCAACCAGCCATCTCGGCTGCCTCAAGTATCTTCTCTGCATAGCTGCGTTGACACAGTGTGATTGTGCTCTCTAACTGAACTACTTTGATCCCCAAGTAGTAACTTAGGAGACCGAGGTCGCTCATCTTGAATAGCCGCTGCATTTGATCCTTGAACTCACATATGTGAGCTTTGTCAGTGCCGGTGATGATCAAGTCATCAACGTACACCCCACCAGCAAGTATGAATGTGCATCTCCACGCCGATAAACAGCATGCTCCAGCGGACTCCTGCTGAACCCAATTGAGCAGAGGGTTTCCTCCAGCTTGGCGTACCTGGCTCTTGGTGCCTCGTGCAGCCTGTACAGCTTCAGTACTTCGCCTTCTCTACCATCGACAACATATGCCGGCGGCTGCGCGACATAGACTTCCTCCGCCAGTTCACCGTTAAGGAAGGCGGACTTTACGTCCATATGATGAACCTCCCACCTGGAGTGCACGGCGAGAGCAAGGAAGAGCCGCACGGTCTCCATTCGCGCTACAGGCGCAAAAACTTCTTCAAAATCCACGCCCTCGCGTTGTCCGTAACCCTTGGCTATCAACCTGGCCTTGTGCTTGATGATTTTTCTGTTGGGGTCGCGCTTCACCTTGTACACCCATTTGAGGCCGATCGGCTTGTACCCGTGGGGAAGGGTGGAGAGTTGCCAGGTTGAGTTCTCCACGATTGCGTCCATCTCTGCATCCATAGCTTCCTTCCACGCCGCACTGTCCACGGCCTCACTGATGTTGGCCGGCTCCTCTACACTGAGGAGACAGTGCTCCATAGCCTCGCGAATAGCCTCCCCATCTGTCTCATCGAGGATGCAGGAGACGCGCTGGTAGCGTATGTTGCCGGTGTCCACATCTCAGCGGTTGTCATCTTGGCTCAGTGAGTGGCCCAACGGATCTGGCGAGCCGTATCTGGAGTGTGTGTACCTTCAATTGGCGTCATTGGCGAGCCCTGCGATGATGATGATCTCATGCCCGCGGACATCCCCCCCCTCCCCGAGGCCGGTGTGCCGTGCATGCTCTGCACCAGCGTGCCGACGCCTGGAGTCGCCACCCTCGAGGCTGGTGTAGTGGGAGTGGCCCCCCTTTTGGTGATGCCGGCGGTGTAGCAGCGCCTGCGTCCAGCTCGTGGATGCCGTGTGTCGTGGTGTATACCACGGTGAAAGTGGCGGACATGGGCATCGCTCTAGCTAGGCGCGTCTGGCGCGCCCCAGGCCCACGGCCGCCTTTCCTCGAATACGATGTCGCCTGTCACCTGCACCTTCTTGGTCACGGGGTTGTACGCACGGTAGGCCTTTGAGCACTCCTCGTGCCCTACAAAGATCATAGGAGTCGGGCGGTCAGACAGCTTAGTGATGCCCGACCCTGTCTTCTTCACATGCACCGTGCACCCAAACGTGCGCAGATGTTGCATGTTAGGCTTACGGCCGTGACACTGCTCATATGGGGTGACACCCTCCAGGCTTCTCATTGGCGCGTGGTTCAGCAAGTACACTGCTGTCTTCACGGCTTCAGCCCAAAAGAACGCCGGCACACCCATGCTCTTGAGCATGCATCTCGTCATCTCCACGACCGTATGATTGCACCGTTCCACAACACCATTTTGCTGAGGTGAGTAGGGTGTTGTGGTGTGGTGCTTGACCCCCTGTTTCTCACAGTAGGCCTCGAACTCGATGGAGTTGAACTCCCCTCCGCGGTCTGAACGGAAGGCCCGAAGCTTGCACCTGCCTTCCGCCTCGGCTATGACCTAGACTTTCTTGAAGCGCTCATATGCCTCGTCCTTGGACCTAAGCAGCTCGATCCACATGTAGCAGCTGTAGTCGTCAACAAACAACAGGAAGTATTTGTTGCCGCCTGGTGTCATTGGAGTGATAGGCCTGCATAGATCAGTGTGCATGAGCTCCAGAGCGTGCTGTACGCAGTATGTCGTGGTTTGCGGGAACGGGGCGCGATGTTGCTTCCCGAGGGCGCACCCGTCGCAGTACTGCTCGACTCGGTCGATGACTGGCATCCCCCGCACAAGTTGCTTGGTAGACATGGTCCGGAGTGCGCGGAAGTGCAGGTGTCCCATGTGCGCGTGCCATCGCCATGACGCATCATCCCCTTGCGCCATGAGGCACGCAGGAGTGTCGATGGTGAGCACCCCAGTGTAGAACCGGCTGCCCGACCGCATGATGCGCGCCAGCATGCGCCTTGAGGGATCCCTGATGGCCATGACCCCGTCTTCTATGGTAGTGATGCAGCCGGCTTCATCGAGCTATCCCACCGAGATGATGTTGCTGGGCAAGGTGGGGATGAATTAGACACCGGTGAGTGCGCGCTGGTTCCCGCTGTTGCAGCGGAAGACGACGGATCTGCGCCCGTTGATGGACACCATCGAGTCATAACCAAACTTCACCGTCCCGTGGACGGATTCGTCCAGGGACGTGAACGCCCGCCGATCACTGGTCATATGACTGCTAGCTCCAGTGTTAAAGAACCAAAGACCATCAGGAGACGACACAGGGACTACTTTTTCCTCGTTCAGGTATACCTCTTGAGGCGTGACGACATGAGAGTTTTTTACGTTGGTGACCATGGCCATCAGGAGGCCCTGTTCAATCTCGTCGCCGCCTTGCGCCAGATTGGCATGCTCTTGCTGCCCTTTCCTTTCCCGCTCGCTAAGCCATGTGCGACACTCCTTTTTCCAGTGCCCTGGGATTCCCCAGTGGTGGCACTTTCCTTTATTCTTCTTCCCGCCCGAGCCGCCGGATCCGCTTGCGCCCTGGTTCCTTGGCGCAGACTTGCCGCAGCCCGCACCCTTGAACTTAGCGGGCGATTTGTTCTTGCCGCCGCATGCACTGGATGACGAGCCACCGCCGCCGCCGTGCTTCTCTCTGGCCAGCCACTCTTCATGCGTGAGAATAAGGCGCCCTGTCGACTGCGTGGAATCGTCGAGATCATAGTGGTCCTCGCATGCCGAGAAGCGCCCGACGAGCTCCTCGATGAACATGGTTTTCAGATCGATCAGGGATTCGATCGCCATGGCCATCGGGCGGTATCCGCGGCACCACATAGAGAAACTTCTGGACGACCTTCTGCTCGGTGACGGGGTCGCCGTACAGCTCCAGATCGGCGATGAGGGCGGAGAGGCGCAGCCCGAAGTCCTTGACGGACTCCCCGTCTTTGAAACGGAGATCCTCAAAATCTCGCCGACGCACCTGCGCCTTGGCCTCGCGGGCGCGCTCGCTGCCCATCCGCATGGTCTTGATGGTCTCCCACGCCATCTTCGCCGTGTCCTTCGCGTCCAGCACGCGCAGCATCTCCGGCGGGACGCCAGTGGGGATGATCTGCAACGTGCGCCGGTCGTCGTTCTCGTCGGCGGCGTCGTCGGTCACCGCAGACCAGACGCGGGCGACCTACAACATAACTTGCATCACCAGCGCCCACTCCTGGTAGTTTGTGCGCGTGAGCACTATGTACGAGCCGGACTCCTCTCGCACGACGCAGGACTCGCCGCTGCCGCCGCCGGTGAGGCGCGCGAGCGGCGCCTTGGATGAGGGCGTCTGCGTCGGCGTCTTAGTGCCGCCCTTGTTCTTCCCGTCCAACTCGTCACCGGACATGACTACGACGGATCAAACACCACCGCCGCGCCAACGATCAAACACCCGGGCTCTGATGCCAATTGTCGTTGCTGATTCGATTGAGTGGAGCGAGAAAGAGGAACAGGAGGAAAAAACAGAAACGTTTTGTTCGCCGGGCGGACTCTCCCAGCCTTTCCGTTCTATTCATCTTAGTTATTCCGTTTACAAAGCAATCTAGCTAACTAACCCGGCCAGCACGCTGCGATCCGAAATTGGCGTGCCATGCCATGACGTCCATCTCGCTAGCTTGCCACGCTGATCGGGGAGTACAAAACAGAAACAACAAAGACAGGGTGATCGTGCATACGACCCAGCCCCTTCCTACTTCTACGTGCATGCTGCATGTGTACATCACATCACCAGCCATGCAAGGTTTATTATAAAACAGAAAAGCTACCACGTCGCTGGAGCTTATTAGGCCAACACGTGTATGTGGTGATTAGTCCTTATTTTGCTAATGGTCATGGTCTGCGGTGAGGGGATTATATTTTTCCTCTCATGTTTAACTTTTTTCCTGCTATGTTATCCTTTATTCTAGACATGGGTTCTTCAGCTAGTCATATCTCTTCGGTTATCTCTGATCTAATTCCACATGGTATTACTCATCTTCAGTATGCGGATGATACACTGGTTATGGTTCAAAATTCGGTTAGGTGTATTGCCAACCTAAAATTCTTAATCCTTTGCTTTGAATACCTCTCGGGGTTTGAAAATAAATATTTACAAGAGTGAGGTGCTTGTGATGGGTGGCTTTAGGAAGGAATCCATTCAGGTCTCTAATCTTATAAACTACGAACTTGGCTCCTTCCCTTTTAAATATTTGGGGATCCCTATCTCATCTTCTAAGGTGTGTACAAAAGACTTTGCCCCCATGGATCTTTAAGGTGGGCAATAGGGTTATGTCGTGTTGTGGTACATATAATACGGTTGCTGGAAAAGTTCTCCTCACTTCCTCTTGTCTTTCCTCTCTCCCAATGTTCCTTATGGGGTTTTATAGGCTACCTAAGGGTACCCACACTATGCTTGATAAGCATCGTAGCAGATTCTAGTAGAATTCGGCTGTCATTAAAAAGAAGTATAAGTTAGTCAAGTGGAAGATCATTTGCCAGCCTAAAAGCCACGGTGGCCTGGGCATTATTAACATGTCGATTATGGATTGTTGCTTAATTGTCAAATGGTGGTGGTGCATTCTTCTGGCTTCCCATGGGACTTTGTGGTTTGATATTCTTAAAGCAAAAAAATTCCCTCCACTAGTCATCTGCTGGCTTTGCCTAATAATGGATCCCAATTTTGGTGGCTTTAATTAAGGTCAAAGATGTTTTTTGATCTCATGTGAAGTTTATTGTTAATGATGGGAAATCTAGTCCCTTTTGGCTTTAGTAACCTTCATAATTCTGATTGGGATTTAGCCTTTCACTGATCGCTATCTCCTGTAGAGTTGGAACAATGGCATCAACTTGATGCCACTTACCTCACACTCTCGAAGATTCTGGAGTCGGTGTCTAGCCTCACTCCCCATTTGGAATTTTTTCGGTTGAATCGCATTACCATAGGCTTATTGCTAGGTCATGTTGTTATAAGTTCAAGGGTCTCCGGTGGGCTAGTGTTCCACCGAAAATTAAGATCTTTATTTGGAAAGCCATCTGTGGGAAGCTTCCCGCGGCAGTTCAAATTAGGAAGCGTAATGCTCGATCTGCTTCTACTTGCTCTTTGTGCTCCAAGCCAGAAAATTCTGACAATATGATGTTTTCATGTGACATTGCCGTTCTCTTCTGGAGTTGTAATCGATCGTGGATGATTGTTAGCTGGGCTCCAACCGGTTTTTTCTCAATTACTGCTGCGTTTTAGTGCGTTATCTGCCCAATTGAGACGAATATTCTAGTTTGGGTTTGCTGCTGTCAGTTGGGCTCTTTGGACTACTCGCAATAAGTTTACCATCGAGCATGTGTTCCTGTCAAAACCAGCTGACGTTATTTCAAATCCCTTACTCTAATGCAGTAGTGGAGGCCTCTGGTTAAGAGCGAAGCCATGGACCTACTCAGCTCCCGCTTCAGGGCTACATCGAACTCTCTATCTCCAAGGGTGCAGGCTCTAGCTTAGTGGACGCCTGGTCGTCATTTTCTATTTTTCTTTTGGTACCTGCTTGTTGGCATGTGTGTCATTTATGTACTATTCCTATGGGATTTGTTGGTTGTTGGTTGTTGTGCAACTTCTGAGACTTTTTCAATCGTTGTAATCGGTGTTGTGAACCTCCTTTGGATTTATCTATAAAGTCGAGCAATGGCATGTTGTCTAAAAAAGAGACAGAGGAGAGAGGAGGGTCTGAGAGAGAGAACATAGGATAGATAGAGGAGAAGACTAGAGAGAGAAAGGGAATGAAGAAGAGACATCATGAAGTTTCTTAAGAGAGAGAGAGAGAGGGAGGGAGAATGTAGGGAGACAACATGTGGGACAAAGTACTACTACTAATCACATTAGGGCCGCAGGCTATGGTTGAGATCTCGAGGGGAGGGAATCCAGTATGAACGACATAGAAGGTACTATGGAGCTCAACCTTGAAAAAAGCATTCATAGGAACTTGGTGTGTGTGTTTATGTGTTTGTGTGTGTGTGTGTGTAGGAAAGCAATGCAGGCCCTTGTTTATTTTAAAGAAGGCTAAATCACACTGCATACTCATTCGTCCCCATCGCCAAAGAGGACCCCCTGCACTCTGGCCTTGGCGGAATGGGTGTCATACCATCGGCATGTAGAGAAGCTCGCCTAAAGCATACCACAATAAATGGTGACAAAATCAGAAGCAGGAGAAAAACAAAGGGTTATTTTGCAAACACCAAAGCGAAGTCCACACTATCACCACAACCACCATTGACTGCCTCACAACCATGCACCGACCCGTATATTAGGAGCAGAGGTCGATGCCTCCAACAATATAACGAGTCTGTAGCGCCACTCCAACAATCCAGGTTAATGATTTTCACCCAAAAATCAAGGAATATGATTGTGTAACCTCGATGAGGCCTCCAGGGAAGATATTGATGTCCAAGAACATCGTCGTTATTGGCACATACCACTATCACGCAAAAGCTATTTCCAAGGCACCGCGACACCCATCCATCTAAAGGCCTATCGCCACACCCCCGAAAAGGATAGATGTGAACTGCTGGTCAAGATGACACCCAAATCTAGGCATCATAGACGGCCCGCAAACCACGACCAATTGTCAGGAAGACCACTTTGTTGCCTTAGCAGCCAACTCCGGCTTTCAAACCCCACGTATTCACAACAAAAGAAGAAAGAAATCATATCTTCGCAACCATGAGACCCAATGCAGACTAGTAGATCTCCAAGCGCGAACCACCAGTTGGCAACAAAACCCCTCTTAGATCTAGACTACCATCCTGGTCCAAAGAACCAAAATACAACTTCGACATTGGGTTCATACTCACACACACTACTAGCTAGCAGCAGAGAGGAGGGAGATGTGCTCCATCCGAACTTCCAAAATGAACTACCACATCATCGTATGCTAGAGCTCCACCTGATAGAGGCGTCAACTTAAGATCCACAAAGCACCACCAACATAGGAGGGTGCCAAACACAGCGCCGACTCTTGGTCGACCGGAACCAGGATGTTCTTGTCGCCCAGCCGCCAAACATAGGTGCGCCACTCGCTACTGTAACGAGGTGCACATGGAGATCGTCTCGATGACGCCATCCTCGAGCTTCATGAGCTCTCTGGATGCCGCTCTGCGAGGATCCGAGAGTTGTAGTGAAAAGTGTTTGGTGGGCTGGAATGGTCACCTACCATGTAGCCCCGGATGGAGCGATGCGGGGACATTGAACAGTTTCGGCATAAGGTATGTGATGCATAATTAATAGTTAAATTTGGAAAAGTAGAGCTTTCATAGAATTGGCTACGAAAAGGTAAAAGCATTAAGTTGTGACTAAACTCCACCGCAATAATAAGTTGTCACTAAACTCCACTCCACATGTGGTCCATAATGGCATGTTTTTTGTCGTAGTGTGTTTGGCAACTTTGGCGAAGCGGATGGGAGTTTAGAAGAGGGGGTTAGGGTAATAGAAAATCTTATGTCATTTTATTTCCTAGTGCTGTGTTTGGTATCTGGTATCTACAGGGAACTATGTGTGGGAATTTTAGAGAGTTTGTGCGAATTGGTGAGAGATTAAGTAAGATACGGTGTCACTAGTTTGACTCTTGAAAACGAAAACACTTCACACAGGACACTTTGCTGGACGACACTTAGACGATGGCTAATCTAATAGGCCGGTGATGTTTAGCCTTGTGCTTGAATGGTGGATATGGTGTGTCGTCTGTATTTCGTGTGGTACATGTCGTGCATGTAGAAGTGCAACTCGAAAATGATATCTGGTGCAACTCTTTACACGCCGAATCTGATAGTACGGTGGAGGGAATATACCCACCTCATGTTTCTATTGATCTTGATCAAATAATACCACCAATCTTTGGATGAGTTGGAGTAACCTCATGCGCTGGTGTTAACATTAATAAGCCCAAACAACACTTTTATCGCATTGTAAATCCGCCAGATGAACCTACACTTTCTGGGCCCCTTTTTGCAAAGTTGAGATAAGCCATCCTCTACATTATAATATATTAGCTGTCCGCACCCTTTCTTGCAAGATAAGCCAAGAATATTTTTTGCTCTTATACGGCAATCAGTTTTTCCAAAATCTGGCTTAATTAACTAAATCATGTGGAGTCAAGCCGAGTGGAATATTCCAATCATGTTGACTACTCTACCGAAGCTCTAAGATTCCAAACAGCTTAATTCATGTTGTTATCGCTTGAGTGTCTTGCAAATTGGCCCAAAGAAGAAAAAAATAACCAATGATGTGTTCTACAAAGAGCCCAAAATTTATCTTAATATTGTTGATCCATCAATCATACTAAAAATATCTCTCTCCATGGTTAGGTTCCTATACAAGAATTTTTTAAATGGATAGCGCAATGTCTTTTCGTTTGCGGACCCCAAGCGAAGTTGCATGCCAAAAGGGTGCAATTTTACCATGTCCAATAGTGGTTTTGGTAACATCATAGAAGAGGTCCGTATCAATGGCGTCGTAAGGGAGTCTCAACCCTATGCCCTATCCGGGTCTTCCCATGGAAGCCATGACCAACATCATAGCTTGTGAATTAATGACCGATAAACAATGTGTTTCTCACTGCCATGCCATGCAAGTTAATTAATACGCTTGCACATGATCTTGTACACACTTCGCAAATGATGCAGTGACAGAGGAAGATCTAGGTGTGGCAGTGGGAATTGAGTGTAGACATCCCAAAAATCAAAGAAGGATGCCATTTAGATCGATGGACGAACAAGAGTATTAGGCACTAAGAGCTTTTGCAGCACATTGGTAACATGACCGATAACCTCAAGCTTGCAAAATGCTCAACACGTTGCTGTTATCTTCTTTGATAGGCACCAGAAAAACCGTCGTGATGTCCTCATAAAGGGACGTGTGAAGACATACACTCCAACCTCTGAATCTGTGAAGGCGATTAATAGACGTCACAAAATCTGAAATCTACTAGTTACAGTGGTCAATTTGATAGTAGATATTGTAGGGGAACGCAGCAGAAAACGAAAATTTTCCGACCTACGCACCAGCCCAGGACCACTATGAAGACTGCATACAAGGTTTGATCTGTTTCGTTACCGACTCGTAGCGCAGCGGAAGTAGAGTCGATGACGATCGTCGGTGCAGATCCCCGCAGCTAGGATTTACAACCTCCCAACCGCGAGGATGTATACCCTCATCCGCCCTTCGGACAGCCCTCCGGGAGGCAGTCGGACAGTCCCCCGGACGATGTCGCGGACAGCCCTCCGGGAGGACCTTCGAAACTCGAACGGTCACCCGGACAGCCCTTCGGGAGGACTCACAGAACTCGGACCGTCACTTGGACAGCCCTTCGGGAGGCACTCACGAACAGCCCCTCAGGGCACTAAGATCGAAACTACGACCTCTCTACAGAGTTGCACACATACGGTGTCATCTATCCGGCAGGGCTTCGCCGTCCAGAACTAGTTCCTGCCGGAACCCAGACAGCCTTTCGGCTCTACGAAACTCTTTTCGTGGGAGGGAGAGAAGAAGCCAGATCATTGCATGGCATGTGTATGAGAGAGCAAGGAGTGTGTGTGGAGGGCTGCCCCTCCATCTCTATTTATAGGCCAAGGCAAGGGGTGGGGTGGTGGAGGAAATACCAAAATTACCCATGCTACATGTCCCACATGGAAGGGTAAAAAGGTAACACAAGGGGGGCACCAAGGGGACACTCCCATGGCAGCTCAACACCTTGTCCCCCCATGGGGGGGGGGCCCCCCAACAAGCCACCAACATGTCTCCATGAAACATGCATGCTCCCTAGACAAAAAGCCACCAAACATGCAACCCCCGATTCGAGGGATCTTGTCCCCTCGCGCTGAGACAAGATGTTTTCCGCGAAACTTTTTTCTGAAAAATTCCAGAAGGTCCCAGAACATTTCCGGTACCCTCTAAAATTATTCTGGGCATGATCCGAAACATTTTCGGTGCTGTGGTTTTTATCAGCGGAAAGCATTAACAGCGGTTACGGCAGTTTCGGAACATTTCCGGTTTTTCTCTCTGAAAATTCCCAGAAGTTCCCAGACCAATTCTGGCACCCTCTGATAATTTCCATGCGGTGCCGAAACCCTTTTTGACCTAATAATATATTCCGAAACATATTTTCGGTTTTACCGAAACTCTTTCGGTGTTCTCTCTCCGGAACTCTTCCGTTGTCTCCGAAACTTTTTCGGTGATTTTCTCTCAGACTCCCTGTCTAGTATTCAGCAGATAGATGACCCTTAAGCGTGTGACCCTATAGGTTCGGTGAAGTATAGACATGACCGGAACACCTTCCGATCAATGATCAGCATCGGAGCCGTGGACACCCATATTGACCCCCTATACCCACACGAATGAATATTCGAGTGAACCTCCAGTTGCCGTGAGCTATTCCTTTTGCTTCGCGATATGTCACAAACACCCGAGGTGAGATTTATTTCATCCCCGTGGGCAAACACTTTGTCCACTATGCAAGTTACCTCGTTACCGGTTTTGTTCTCTTTTCTCGTTTTCGTGTTCCGGCATCCCAGTGATCAAATCACCCTGTGTCTGGCCAGACGATGATGGATACCGTTACACCGAGAGGGCCCGAGTATATCTCTCCATCGACGGAGGAGCAAATCCCAATCTTGAGCTATCTCGTTACTTGCCATACTTTTCCATGAACCCGTAAGCCGCCGTAATAGCCACCCATTTACGGATGACGTTTAACAAACCCCAAAGTTCATGAAGCAAGCATGAAGAAACTCGATACTCTCATGGTCTAAGGAATTTTGCAAACATTAACTTCCTGTGTTATTAACCATTAACTTGTGACGAAAGTATCTCATAGCATAACATCAATTCGGGTCGATTCAACACAAATGTTCCTATAACATTGTGCCCTCAAAGTTGCTGGCATACACATGCCCATGATTGGGAAAACATAATCATCATGCAACACTTGAGCTAGTCTTAGAGGCACGACTAGGAATACTTTTTATCGTTTATTATTCCACACGTGCACATGGGTTTTCCCCAGAGCCTTTATGGATATACGGGCTCGGGAACCATAGCAGTTATAGCATGGAACATAAACCTAATAATGAACAGTGAGATAATTTATAACATTTGTTATTGCCTCTAGGGCATATCTCCTACAGATATGATTGACATAAAAGATAGGAAATGATATAATAAGGAACACAAAATGAATTTCAGAAGAAAATTCCGTAGATTAAATTCGTTGCATTAGTTTTGCCTATATATGCAGTTTCTAATTTTGTTTCATTAACTTCTTCCATGTCACAGGCACTATGGAGATATTGAAGAAATAAGTGTAGAGGAGCCAATCGAAAGTAGGCCACCACTATACGCACACGTTACATTTTTCTCACAGATGACACTCTTCCGTGTTCTAGATGGGAATCTGAGAGTCAAGTTCATGACCAACGGATCAGACGACTTCAGCTCCGTGTGTATCTTTGCATATCCTCGCGTTTTCACGCCTTCACAAAATTCATATTTTGTGTGGACTTAGCTTTGTATGTATGCGAATCACAGGTCGAACCTGGATTCCTCAGACTGAGTTATGGAGCAACTACCTGCAGTAGTGTCCCATTGACAAAAGCCATCTTGGAACCATACTAAGTTCATGAATGAACTATATGATTCAACATCTTCTTTGTCGCTTCAAAAGCGGCAACATACTTCGCCTCTGTTATAGAATTCGCCGCAGTGACTTGTTTGGAACATTTTCCAACTAACTGTGCCACCACATTGTGTGATACACAAAACCGTTAATTTAAATCGAAAATCGCACGGAGAAAAGATGAAGACTGTATCGATGTAACATTTTACAACGAACTCTTCATGATCTCCGCTTGCGGGAAAACATGTCATCAGTACTTACTCTAGTACTCAATGACATCTTTCACTGTTGTCCCATGATCAGTACTTCGATCACTTTGGTATCTATACTCGCAACACCTTTGGAGTATTGGACATATGTGGTTGTTTTTACATACCATGGAATACATGATTAATCCAAACACAAGAGTGTGTGGAATCTCCATCATGTATTTTGCTCATCAGTGTTATGCGACACCGAGTCTTGCAAAAAACTCTTTCCATGTGACTTCGGCAAGAATCACTCCTTGGCGTTTTATATGCTAAACGGTTTTAGCATCTTGTCAATATGTATTCATTGCTTAGCCCCATTAGGTAAATCTATCTCCATAGATCATCATGCCTAATATCAAGGCTATTTAGCCTAAGCACTTCATCGAAAAATTATTTTCAAATGAAGTCCTAATTCGTGTCAAGAAATTTATTTCCAATTACCAATGTGTCAAGCACACAAGGTTTTTAGAAATATTATTGCGCTCCCACTTACTTTCTTGAATTACAAGCATCTTCGTTACCCATTGATGAAGTCAAAACCCCTTTTGACCATTTCATCAAAACACGAAGATTCCAACTCCATTTTGCTCTCTTCTGTCCATCGCTGGAACTCTGAAGTTTGCATACCTACTAGCATCCTCTGGATCGACAACCTACTTTGGACTGTATCACATACAAGTCCTAGGTTTCATTTCCATTAGATGGAAATTTTATTGTCATCCATGTTTCATATCTCAAGATTGAAATATGCATTAATTGCTAGTTCAACCCGAACCGACTTTAAGCATCGCTACGACGAAACAACCTCATCGTAGTCAACTCCTTGAACTTGTTATTGCAACAAGTCGAGCTTTATGGATAAACATTTTATCCGTATCAGTTTTAAGTTCCATAAATATTCGTTAGACTCTAAGTCTTCCGAAGGGTGTATCAAGGTTTTATTCTTGAATCACTTATATGGAAACTAACTCGGGTTGTATTGGCATTCAGCCAATTCCGGAGTCAGGGCCCATCAACGCTTCCTTGTGTATCATAGGTATACTGTTGTCCAACAACAATATCTCGTCTGCGCACCTGAGAGGTTTGCACGAGCCTTGCCTACGTGGTTCAGCTGCAAGTTCGACCGAAGTCCATACATTTTACTGTAGAGACTTTCGTATCAGTCGCAGTAGGAAACTCCGGAATTACTTCCAAGGTTTCTTTCCTTTGACCTGATGACGAAGATACTGTTATCTCGTCGAGTTTGCACTGTCCTCCCACTCACCCTTTTTGAAAGAACCATTCTCTTTAAAAGCATACCATTTCGTGGCAAAACTATTTGCCTCGGTATAGTGAGGGAGGAATACCCAATTGCTTGGGATAACCTACAAAGTAGCACTTGTCTGATTTGGAATAGGTTTGTAACCTTTTCACAAGCCCCATATTCCAAATGTTAAGAAAAGATATAACATGGTTGGGCGTACCATACCATGGTGTCATTTCAACAGACCCGATGGAGCTCTTTTCAGTGTAAAAGCCGCAGTCTCTAAAGCATCACTCTTTAAAAGGGATAATGGCAAATTTATTTATGTCATCTTTGATCTCACCATGTCATAAATGGTTTAATTACATCTTCACAGACTTTTCACTTTGCAGTGGTGTTCCGGGAAGTGTAAGTTATGAAACAGCTTTCACAACTCATCAGACATTCGCTAAACTTGTAACTCAAATATTCCTTTCTGCAATCGAATTGTAGAAACATAATTTTCTTGTTACAATAACTTCTACTTCATTTTTGAAAACCTTTCGAATGATTTCAAAAGATCCAGACTTACGTCTCATCAAGTAAATATCCATATATCTACTTGAGTCATTTCTGAAGATAGATAAATCCACTACTAACAACATTTATCGGACTACACACATCAAATGTATGATCACCAATAAGTTTGTTACTCGTTCCTTATGGCCTGTGAACGGTATTCAGTCACTTCACTTTTCGGAGGAAAGTTGCAAGTGTCAGACGATTCAAAATCAAATGACTTCAAAATCCATCATAATGGAATTTTCCATGCGGGTTTCTCCAATGTGACCAAATGCAGTGCCACACTTGTGTGGTATTCTTTTAGTCTTGCGACATTTAGCGTCAGTGTTATGGATGTATCATATCACCATCAATATTCATAACATACATCCCATCTTGGATGGAAGCATGACCCTTCATGTTATTCATAATTCTGAACAACAATTGTTCTTTTCTGAATAACCCTCTTGCATTAAACATTGTGCAATGGGCTAGAGTGTATGAAACTCTAAAATGAATTATGAAGGTAAACCTAGAGGTAATGTATTATTATCAATATTCATAACATACATCTCATTCATAATGAAAATATGGCCCTTATGTTATTCATAACACCGAACATCAAAGTTCTCTTATGAACAACCTTCTTGCAAGATACCTTATGCAACGGGCTAGAGTTTGTAAAACTCTAAATGAATTATGAAAATAAATACAGACGGTAATACACCGATGGAAGGTATAGTAACATTTACTATGTTCCCTGTGTATACCTAAACCTCATTTCTGGCTAGTCTTTCAGGCCATAGTAGTTCTTACATCGAGTTGCATCAGAATGCAATCGAGCGGGTATCTTTGTGATTAACTCACAATACCCAAGAATTAGTGATCAACAAATTAATTATAATTCCCAAGGACTATATCTTTGACCAGCCTTCTATACATCAAAAACTTGTATGACATTCATACATGAGCTGGATATTCCAGTCTTCTTTCTTTTTACCATTATACTTCTAACAGTTTGACTTTTAGTATTTCTCCTACTCTCAGAAGAAGCACCCAACTTAAGAGTGGCGTTAGCCCCGGACTTCCTAGGCGTGAAAGTCTTACTAACACCCTTCGGACACTTCCTTTCTCTTTAAGTTGTTGTTTTATTCACCTTTCATCATATGTCAGGCGTTCTACTGGATCCCTCTCTTATCAGTCTAATGCATAGTAAACTCCTTTACTAATAGTTTGCAAACAAACACTGCTTTGGATATCTCATATCTTTCAGCCTTTGTCTGTCTCTGAAAATGATTTTCAGATTCCATGAATATCACATAACTATCCAAACTTTTGAAGTTCGGGTCTCATGGAAGCAAACATATTGCACTTGACTAAAAAATGGAATTCTATCTTTTGGATCGAAGGACGAGAGTCACATGATCCATAGCATTAGCGGGAGAATACCGAAAGTATGCGATATGACAAAGTCCTTCTCGGCACTCTTGAGGACAATCCTCACATTACGTTACCAACCGTAAAGATTTAACCAGATATTTAACAGCTATTCAATTTTAATAGGGAAGGTGGAAACGCGAGCCATTATTCTATAACTATTATGCAAACCACACTTAGACAGTGTTCAAAATTAATTGCACTGAGAATTAAACAAGTTAATTCAACAGTGCGCTCCCACTCAAATCAATATCTCTCATAATTGATTGTGAGTGATTCAAGATCCGTATTTCAATTCAACGCCATTGATGGTAGCATCACTGATGACGAAAATCTCAATCGGTAGGCAAACTTGCCAATCACATCTCTATGTGACTCTTGTTCATCTTTCGATGCATGTGTTCCGAGCTCATGACTTTCATGCCTGAACGTCAAGACAACCAAGTGATCTCGCTGCGAGGTCTCAACTCACCCGCCTCACACATCCCTAATCGTTCGTACCCATGTCAGCATGGCGCACCCCGAAAAGTTAGGTGCCGTGACGGTGCTACACTTGGGAGAACACTAACTACTTGATATTTTTATGAGAGATCACCCTAATAAAAGCGACTACCGCGCAATCAAGAAGGGTGCATCAAAGGGATAAACATCTCAGGCAATTCATAATTAGCATGATATGGTATAGCCCTTTCTGACGGAGAAGTCTTTCATTTCTTCGTCTTCGGCATTCGCGTCGGTATTCACCTTCGCGAAGATTGCCACCACCTTGTCGATGCACCAGATAATATTGCTATCTCTATAGCAGATAAAATAAATGCATTACACAAGGTTGACACGCAGGTCATTAAAGTGCAATCATATGGCTCCAGCCATCATGCCGAATCATGACACGCAGGTCATGTTAATTAATTTACATCATATAGTCATCTCATACATAATCAAATTATTATGAGCTCTGCTATACCACATCACATGCACATGCAAACCCTCCTGCAAAACCAAGTTAGACGCCTCTAATCGGTTCATACAAAAGTTTATCTTACGTGGCTTCTAAGGTTTCGAAACAAACCGAAGCTACCAACGTCCATCATCAAGCATGATAATTCAAGTCGCTAGATTAACTTTTGCGGGGTGTATGAAACATGAGATAATAAAATCTCGAGCCCCATACTGAACTTCGTCATACGCATGACCCCCGTGCAGATCATATCTGCATTGCCCTTTCGTCTGCGAAACATCCATCTTTCTTTGACTAAAGTGGAACCCAAAGAACTGTTAGCACTTCGTTGATCTGTCAATCAGCATACTCAGGAGTAGCATGAAAGGATCGCGGATTGCCAGAACTTTGTCAGATTCCACAATGCTGTCAAGATCAGGACTACGCAAATTTAAGGGAAGCAACAAGAACATCAGGTAACAGATTTCATCTGCTACCCGCACAAATAATTTTCAGTAATAGATCTTATCTACTACCTAATTATATTGTGCAACACCCATACATCTCCATGTATTCTAGATCGCAACCTGCATCTACGCATAGCACGGCTCTTGATGCCACTGTAGGGGAACGCAGCAGAAAACGAAAATTTTCCGACCTACGCACCAGCCCAGGACCACTATGAAGACTGCATACAAGGTTTGATCTGTTTCGTTACCGACTCGTAGCGCAGCGGAAGTAGAGTCGATGACGATCGTCGGTGCAGATCCCCGCAGCTAGGATTTACAACCTCCCAACCGCGAGGATGTATACCCTCATCCGCCCTTCGGACAGCCCTCCGGGAGGCAGTCGGACAGTCCCCCGGACGATGTCGCGGACAGCCCTCCGGGAGGACCTTCGAAACTCGAACGGTCACCCGGACAGCCCTTCGGGAGGACTCACAGAACTCGGACCGTCACTTGGACAGCCCTTCGGGAGGCACTCACGAACAGCCCCTCAGGGCACTAAGATCGAAACTACGACCTCTCTACAGAGTTGCACACATACGGTGTCATCTATCCGGCAGGGCTTCGCCGTCCAGAACTAGTTCCTGCCGGAACCCAGACAGCCTTTCGGCTCTACGAAACTCTTTTCGTGGGAGGGAGAGAAGAAGCCAGATCATTGCATGGCATGTGTATGAGAGAGCAAGGAGTGTGTGTGGAGGGCTGCCCCTCCATCTCTATTTATAGGCCAAGGCAAGGGGTGGGGTGGTGGAGGAAATACCAAAATTACCCATGCTACATGTCCCACATGGAAGGGTAAAAAGGTAACACAAGGGGGGCACCAAGGGGACACTCCCATGGCAGCTCAACACCTTGTCCCCCCATGGGGGGGGGCCCCCCCAACAAGCCACCAACATGTCTCCATGAAACATGCATGCTCCCTAGACAAAAAGCCACCAAACATGCAACCCCCGATTCGAGGGATCTTGTCCCCTCGCGCTGAGACAAGATGTTTTCCGCGAAACTTTTTTCTGAAAAATTCCAGAAGGTCCCAGAACATTTCCGGTACCCTCTAAAATTATTCTGGGCATGATCCGAAACATTTTCGGTGCTGTGGTTTTTATCAGCGGAAAGCATTAACAGCGGTTACGGCAGTTTCGGAACATTTCCGGTTTTTCTCTCTGAAAATTCCCAGAAGTTCCCAGACCAATTCTGGCACCCTCTGATAATTTCCATGCGGTGCCGAAACCCTTTTTGACCTAATAATATATTCCGAAACATATTTTCGGTTTTACCGAAACTCTTTCGGTGTTCTCTCTCCGGAACTCTTCCGTTGTCTCCGAAACTTTTTCGGTGATTTTCTCTCAGACTCCCTGTCTAGTATTCAGCAGATAGATGACCCTTAAGCGTGTGACCCTATAGGTTCGGTGAAGTATAGACATGACCGGAACACCTTCCGATCAATGATCAGCATCGGAGCCGTGGACACCCATATTGACCCCCTATACCCACACGAATGAATATTCGAGTGAACCTCCAGTTGCCGTGAGCTATTCCTTTTGCTTCGCGATATGTCACAAACACCCGAGGTGAGATTTATTTCATCCCCGTGGGCAAACACTTTGTCCACTATGCAAGTTACCTCGTTACCGGTTTTGTTCTCTTTTCTCGTTTTCGTGTTCCGGCATCCCAGTGATCAAATCACCCTGTGTCTGGCCAGACGATGATGGATACCGTTACACCGAGAGGGCCCGAGTATATCTCTCCATCGACGGAGGAGCAAATCCCAATCTTGAGCTATCTCGTTACTTGCCATACTTTTCCATGAACCCGTAAGCCGCCGTAATAGCCACCCATTTACGGATGACGTTTAACAAACCCCAAAGTTCATGAAGCAAGCATGAAGAAACTCGATACTCTCATGGTCTAAGGAATTTTGCAAACATTAACTTCCTGTGTTATTAACCATTAACTTGTGACGAAAGTATCTCATAGCATAACATCAATTCGGGTCGATTCAACACAAATGTTCCTATAACATTGTGCCCTCAAAGTTGCTGGCATACACATGCCCATGATTGGGAAAACATAATCATCATGCAACACTTGAGCTAGTCTTAGAGGCACGACTAGGAATACTTTTTATCGTTTATTATTCCACACGTGCACATGGGTTTTCCCCAGAGCCTTTATGGATATACGGGCTCGGGAACCATAGCAGTTATAGCATGGAACATAAACCTAATAATGAACAGTGAGATAATTTATAACATTTGTTATTGCCTCTAGGGCATATCTCCTACAGATATGATTGACATAAAAGATAGGAAATGATATAATAAGGAACACAAAATGAATTTCAGAAGAAAATTCCGTAGATTAAATTCGTTGCATTAGTTTTGCCTATATATGCAGTTTCTAATTTTGTTTCATTAACTTCTTCCATGTCACAGGCACTATGGAGATATTGAAGAAATAAGTGTAGAGGAGCCAATCGAAAGTAGGCCACCACTATACGCACACGTTACATTTTTCTCACAGATGACACTCTTCCGTGTTCTAGATGGGAATCTGAGAGTCAAGTTCATGACCAGGGGAAAACATCTATGGGCTCGACAGTTTGTGCCAAAGAAGAAGAAGAACACTGATGTCTGATGACCTAAGCCTGATTTCATATACATTCAAGAAAATTTTATGCCAAGCATTCTGGAAGCATACTCGAATGGAGTCTGCACTTGTAAGATTATTCTTGTGCATATATAATTCTTGTGCCTTCTGCACCTTATTACACATCTGTATCCCAGAATTATGGACAATGTTGTGAACTTCAGACGCATGACACCATGAGGACTCAAATTTGTACTTGTTAAGTATTAGAAATCCATATTGTTGGTGCGTACAATGGTGTTAAATCTTGAAATTCCTTCCTAGAACTGGAATGCTAATTATTATTTTGCGGGAATCCTGGAATGCTATTGTAGTATATAGAAAATAATAATTAGCACTATAGTTCCATAGTGAAAAAGAATGGAAAATATACCCATAATTTGTGGTGTTAAATTTCTAATTTTGATCAGACATCTAATTGGTAACTAAAAGCATGTACTCCCTCCGAAGGAGTGCACTTTATTGCACCGTAAGCAAACTGCACAACAATGTTTATCTCTTCTCAACTGAAGCTAGTAAAAAGGAACTAATTGCTCAATTTATTGAATTGTAAGGAAACTGCACAATTTTTTATTACAAATATTAAATCAAGGTGTATTCAGGAAATGGAAAATAGCTAAAATGGCCACCGAAATTGGGTTAAATAGATAGTTGCACGAGACGTTATGGGAGATAGCCCACTCCGTGAACAAATGGTATTTTTCTTATTTGGATTCTTCCCGTAATTTTATCACAAGCTACTTAAGCAATATTAGGACTCCTTGCAAATTTTAATATATTTGAAAATATTTAGATATTGTCCCCCCCCCCCCCTCAATATAGCTAAAAAAATGTTAAGATTTTAATTCACTTTCCTTACCTCAAATCTTCAATCAAGATGTAGTAAAAATTTCAAGTGGAAAAGAGCCAATTGGTTTATATGGATATTTCCACGGGATGCAATGAGAGATAGTCCATTTGGTGAACAATTAATGGTCATCTTACTTGCATTATTCTAGGATTTTTATCATAAGCTATAGAACCAATATTACGAGTCGTTGCCAAATTTTCATATTTTTGACAATATTAAGATGTTGTTTCATTTTATTTCCTCTAAAATAGCTAGAAAAGAATATAAATAAATATTATTACATAAAATTGGTGATTTAAATTCACGTTCATTATTACGTTACAAATGTTAAACTAAGAGGTAGAGAGTTTTAAAGTGAGAAAGAGCTCAGCTGGTCATTGAAATTGGTTTATGTGGTATAAAGTTGGAGATGTGTTGTGAATGTTATGTAACAATATTTGAGAGAGTCCATTTTGCGGGCAACCTTGTATTTAAATTTTCTGTATTGTTACCAAATGTATATGACCGACTCATGCACCAACATTAGTACTTCACACCATGTTTTAGTAAAAGCAACTACAATTATTTTTTTTGCTAATCACACACAAAAACTCACTTTGACTTTCCCCAAAATAACTGAATATTCTATCTGTTCCATGCGCATGATGTACAATTGTATATGTGTACTCGTATATATTGTTTCTGTGATTTTAACTCTTCATTTCTTATATGTATAGTTCAAAATTGAGTTTATTTCACCCGCAAAAAGAATTGAGTTTATTTCAATAAGTGGGCAAAAAATAATATTAAAATAGAATTCAATGGCATGTGGGGAATCCTTACTTTGGTCCTAAACAAAAGCTCCACCACTCAACATTTTCAGATCCGATCACTCAAGGGACACGACCTTGGCCTGGCAGACATTTGGGACTCACAACTTGTTTGCCCACATGTCAACCACCAAAGATGATCTATCTCAAGTCACTAGAAAATCTTTGTCCTCAACAGTATACCCACCCCAAAAACTCTCTTCTGCCCCAACGCTCTGGCACCATTCCTGCATGATTGGTCGGAGCGACCCCGATAACCTCACGAACACCCGTGCAGGGTGGTACTTGGGCATGGAAGAGCCCAACGTGCCCCTCCAGCCTCTTCGTCAATGGAGTCTCCTCCTATTGGCGTGCTCCAAGACGCAATGCCGAGCCTCGCATTGGTGGTCCAACCCAAATTAGAAACCAACTAGTCATTGTAGACGTCAACATCACTATCATCAAGTTTAGACTTTAGACAAAAATATGATTGCTTATGTGTCTGTCTTTGGAATTCAAGGACGATGCCGCTCACGGTCACTACAACATTCAACATCATCCGAGAATCATATCCATGCACTAGACTTGTGTGGTTCTCCTTAGAGTCCAACGAAAACGATCCTCGGGTATCCACGGTGTGAGCCGTATCACAAGCCTTGTAAAAGGTTGCATTCACCTCCATCCACAGCCATAACCACATAGGAAATATGATCCTCACTTCGTGAGCCCGTTCCGTCGTCTACTACTTTGCTAGTCCCATCGCCAGGGGAGGCCAGGGCTAGGTGGCGGCGGCGGACCGGTGTCAGACAAACATTGCAATTGACTAGATGGCAGTGGCAGACCCGCGACGTACCAGATAGAATGGAATGGACAAGAGGGTGGGGTTGTTTCCATTGATCCCATTTTTGCATGACACCCCTTAATTGGTGAGGCCCAAAGAGGCTTAATTGGATCAATCAAGTCTCCTCTCCATTGTTGATGACATCGACAATTTGTTGCCTTCCCTGAACATCTATATTTTTTCTAAATTTAAAACAAACTAATAAGACATACCAATCAGAAAGTAAAAGTAAAATAATAGAAAAATCAATATCACTACCAGGAAATTTAGACAAGCACCCTAGTTATTACAGGTTGAGACTAGATTCAATGGATTCTACCCTTCTTTGACCCCCCACCCCCAATGATCCAATCTTCACAGATAAAGGTTGGAGCAGACGGGGTGAGAGGCAAGATGATCTTTAGAAACTAGAATTGGCTAAAATCCACGGCACTCAGGAAAATCTTCTGGCAACCAACGATTATGACAAATTTCTTCACAAGTGTCCGTGGCACTCAGGAAAATCTTCTGGCAACCAACGATTATTGGTTCTGGATAGTGCCACCGACCGAATTTTTCCTAAACATAAACATGTGTGTGCGTGCGTGCGTGTGTGTGAATTTACTGTTCATGCCCGAGTTTTTTTTTCATGAATTTACTGTTCATGCCCGAGTGCAGATGAGCCTGGATGCAGAATAGCCGCTCTCGCTATCTATCATGCATCTATAGCTACACTCCACCCTACAACTGAGACACCTCTGCATCTTCATGCCATCTCATGTGTTGCAATTTATTTCGCTGTAAGAAAGCTTATAAGAAACCAAAAGAACAGGCTATGTTTGTCAAGTTATGTATATTTTCCGCTACAATATCATATTTCTTTATTCCAAAATTTTATTCATAGTCCTGGTGTAGTGGAAAAATATGGTATTATAGTCACCCTGAACTGTTTTTATGTCTACTACAATGCGCGCGTTGAGGTAAAGCTCAGTTTGATACACGGTAGAGACAAGTATTGCGTGTGGAGGTTAACACGCAAAAGTAATATGCTTTTTAATCCATTGCAACAAATGGCCGTTTGGTTATTGTCTAAATTGTTGCTTATGTTGTTATGTATAGAACTTTTAGCCAAAGATGATTGGTGGTTAAAAAATCCAATTAGTATTAAACATTGTCGATTTTTTGCTGGATAAACCGATGAACTTTTCTTTTTAAACTTACCGTTGTCGCTCCGCTGAACTTAACAGCTCTTATTTATGTCAGCAACCAGATGATGGATTTCGATGTGATCGCTAGCAGGTATCCGTGGCAGGTGAGATCCTCGTCCTCGAGCATCTTATATCCGCGTGGACTGGCCGTCCCTGCCAGTGCTGTGAGGAAGATGTCTTTAGCAAGACGATTAAGAGCAGCCATCGCCTTAATGGTTTCAGGCGACCGCAACTTGGGCAGGGGGGCCAAGCATGGTTGCCCGCAGATGATATTAGTAGATGTTGCTGCTGCAACAGCTGTTGGTGAATGTTCTGTTTAGCCCTGTTTGACAATAGTTCAAGTTAACCAAATGGTATATCAATAAAAAAGTTGTTGTATGGCAAAATTCACTCATGTTTCTTCCTTCAAAAAGAGAGGAAAAAATCTAACCGTCTCCGGTAGCCAGCTACAAACTGAACCAGCAAATGGACCTTGAACAAGGACTTACATATGTAACACAGCACCATAGCTTCCAATAGTGAACATTTTCTTCCAGTCAATGTCCGATATGCTCATAATAGGGTGGATGGATACTTCATGTATTGCCTAAGCTTGTCATATTGACATGACTTGTTATAAAACTCAAGTTTAGTTTATCATTTTTTCCGATAATAATATAAGATATTTGTGTACTCACGTGAATGTTTCACGTACAAACTTACTACTCCCTCCGTTCACTATTATAATATGGACTACATATAGACTAAAATGACTGAATAAACAAACTAAAATGTGTCTACATATATTGATTTAGAAAAAAACTAGAATATCTAATAATATTGAACGAAGGAAGTAACCTTTATCTTAGAACTTATGAGTTGGTTCCCCCTCCGTCCGTCGATATTTGAGGAAAAGTATTTAATTGCACAAAGGATTCTTATTGTAAATTGCACGACTGGCTGGTTTAAAGTTTTTTTTTTAATTGCCAACTGGTTTAAAGTTCTGTATTAAATTGTGGGCTGGTTTAAAGTATTATTATATAAGGATAATTTCTTGATTCATTTTTTTTAGAAAAGGAGGATGACCCCTGGCCTCTGCATCTCGGAGATGCATGCGGCCATTTTATTGATTATTCTCGAGGACCTTACATAGTATAACAACAATATGCCTGAATCCGCCATGTTGGCAACATCTGTCGCTACTCTTATCCATATGATGAAGGGATGCAAGCTGGGCCACATATCAAAACCTCTCACCTAAGCCTAACATCTAAAGCCAGATGCTCCGACCGAGGTACCTACCGGGTCCGGGGCACAAACCGATCCGACGCACTCACATGTGTCGTCGCCACCATCTTCCACTGGTCCATCTTCAGAGCAGATTGAGGTGTCAACCTTGGCAGGTCCTCCGCCATCGACGCCACCACGACGCTAAGCGATGACCTCCACCTACGCGAGTCCAACTCGAAGCAACGGACGTAGATCCATGCTAGGATAGGGCTGCACCACCGCCGTTGCCCACCACCCACAAGCGCCACCCAATCCCAATGTTCTCAAAGCGGCGCTTTCAAGAAGGGAACGACGCCGTGAGCGCCACCGCCGCCCAACAAAATTAGGGATTTCGCCCGGGAGACCTAGGGGAAGGGGAAGTGAGGAGATCAGTCCATACCGACGCCTCCAAGGAGGGGAACGGCTCCCTTAGGTGTCGCCGTCGGCGCGGCCGACCATGACTGGCCATGGATTTCGCCCGAAGTAGATCCCCGCCACCACCAGCGCCTCCTGTACATAACCGGCGACCAAGGGAAGCACATCCCGACCAGGGTGGCCTGCACGCCGAACAGGGTAGGAGGGGAGGCGCTAGATCGCGCGCACCGGCCACCGCAGAAGCCGCCGCTAGCCGCCAACAACCACCGGGATCCCGCCCCCCGCGCGGCAGGACGCCAGATCCACCGCCCGTGCGGCTGCTTGCCGGAGCCTGTCGTGCCTCGCCAAAGGAGCCGCCGCTTCAGATCTGGGACTCCCCATGCAGAGGCAGGGCAGCCGGGGCCCCGCCGCCACCATCCTTGGTGCCCCGGGCTTGTCCGGCGGCTGCCTCAGGCAGCGACGAGGAAGGGAGGGGGAGGTGAGCCCGACGGCGCAGCTAGGGTTCGCCCCCCCCCCCCCCCCCCCTTGTCGCCCGAGCGGGCGGCGTCATGTCTTCATTCAGTTGAAACTAATTTTCCATTTTCTAGATGAACATGAACATGTTCCAAGTTCTGCCTATGCACAACCACATTTTTCATGTTAGTTGTCCACGCACTCAGTACACATTGCAGGCCATGCTCTTATGAGAATGTCATGCACGTGTTGAGTATGCATAAGAGTATACTTTTTATCCCCTTGATTCAGTTGAGTATACTTTTTATCCCCTGGGTTCACACATGTGTTTCGATTTTCTAGGAACTTCTAAAATTATATTGTAGTAAATATATAACAACAAATATGTGAACTGAGAACTACAGATGACAACTGTAGAAATTCAAGGAGAAAATTCAACATTTATATCTAGGCGACAAAATGGGATCAATGGTTGTGAAGAAGGAATTCTGGAACAACCAATTCTAAATATGAGCCATTAGTTCAACGAACAAATGAGGCTATGTCTTTTCCTTCCCCTCTCATGAAAGCAGCGGCTAGGGCGAAGAACTGATCCCCTCCAGGCTCCGCAAGCGAGCATATGGATTCGCTTCCTCTCCACCTGCTGCTCCGATGGCCGGTGACAGAGAGGGGAATCTCGGTGCCACAGCTCCGACTATAGTTTAGGTTAGTTTTTTTTAGTAAAATAATAGTGGCAGCGCTTGGGTGGAGGACGAAGCTTAATCATTAAACTGGTCTTCCGGGCTACGATCTTCCTCGAGTTTGTCCTTGGAACGGCGAGGTTAGGATTACTTGTTGTCGTGTTTGATAGTGAGATCTGGTGTGAGGCACTTCACATTGATTCAAGGTTCCACCATGACGATTGTGACTCCAGTACACCAGTCCTTAGGGGCATATGCATGAAGACTTCCTGTCCGTCATCGACAAGTTCATGTCAGCTTCGGTAGGGGAGCGGCGTGTTGGTCACTCATTCTAGCAGCACAGTCGTCGTTCGGTTTTCCAAGGTCGTTGATGTAACTTTTATTATGATCGAGTTTCTTTGCACTTTTGGTGAAATTTAAGGGTAATTTTGGCTCCTTTCCGAAAAACAACTCATGAAAATATATTTGTTGCCAACATAAAGTGGGTAGATTTTTCGTAAGGTACGCTTTAAATAGCATTTAAGAATAAATATTTTCTATGCATTTTTTAAAATCTATACATGTTTCCAGACACGCTTGGTTTTGTACAGTAATATGATATTGCCATTGTTAGAATTGTGTCGAATATTGTGTACAAGGTAGGTTACAGTTGGACTCTGAGTTGTACTGTGTTTAGATAGGATATGGAGTCGTGTCCTATTAGGACACTTGTATCCTAGGCCTCTCTTATATAGCGAGGGTAGACACACGATGTAACCTATGCCAACATAATAGCACATGCGCGCAAGGGGGACCCGGCGGCGTGTGCCAGCGCCCGGGTTGCCGGGGTGCGGTATTGTGACGGTGTCACGGGGAGGAGCGCCTGTAGTCAAGCCCCGGGGATGTAGCCATATCGGTGAACCTCGTTAACAAATCTCGGTGTCGTGCTCGTGTGATTGCTTGGTCCTCGGATGATCAACGGTATGCCTCGGATTTATTCTAACAAGTGGTATCACGAGCAAGGTTGCGAGGAGGCTGCAGATTGTTGATCTAGAGGTAGAGGAAGGATTGAGTCTGGGATGCAGCCGGCTATGGCGTGGTTCTCAGCGAAATTGGAAAAATGCAAGATCACAGACAGACGCGTGTGCACGTGGCGGCAGGTGAAAGCATCGGCGGCGGCGTGAGACGTGCGGCGATCGATCGGGCTAATCGATCGGGCGAGCGTACATACGCGAAATTTCCGGCGAGGTCGGATCGAGCAGGTGTCGTGTCGTGGTATTCCAGGTCATACTCGGTCTCGTCGAGATCGATACGGTGATCAAAGGAACGTGGAGACACGGCGGCCGGTCCGAGGCGCGTACGGGGTGAGGAGCAGCTCATGGGCTGGCGCGTGTGCACACTAAAGCCCATGCGGTGACAGACGTGTTCGCTGGAAGCCATGGAGTTGCATTGCATGATTGTCGTCAATCGTGTGTATGGCTGCTGGTTGCTTGAAGCTGAGTCACGGAAAGAGCATACGAAGTAGCGAAGGCACTTGATGAGATTGGTTTGGAAAAAAGGAAGCAACCGGAACCACGTGTGTGTACAAGAGCAACAACAAACAGTGACATGAAAAAAGGAAGTTTTTTCTGGGTCGGTTTGCTGAGATGGCTTGGAAGTCGTGGAGAGGATGCGGAGGCACGCGGATAAGCATGTCATACAGTCGGACAAGTTCTTCTGGGTTGGACTAGATAGTCTGACAGATGGACGTGAGCCGATTGGAACAGAAAACGGTGGTGGGATCAGCGACAGCGACATATGAGCGTGATGCTGATGGTGACCGACTTCTGGGCGTGGAAACACGTGGAGCAAGCCCCGAGGGCTTGTGTGGCTTCGACAAGACTATGGCGCGGGATTGATTCAAGGTGATGTATACACGGAGCTTGAAGTCAATGGCGCGCGAGGGTGGACTGATCATCTACCATGGAGTCATGTTGAAGGTGGAGCTGGATTGAGGGGCTACGGCGTAAGTCGACAGAGAGTCGAAGCCTATTCAGCGGTAAAAAGCGAGGGACACGTAGTTCGGACTAGAGCCCAGTGGTCTGATGGAAGCGTGAAACTCGTCATCGGTCGGTGATGATCGGTGGTACTCTGCAGTGGGGGTTGAGTGGTGTGGGTCCGTGACCCTTGAGACTCGACCGGGACAGCGGAGGCTCGGTGCGGTAATAGCGACGAGGCGTGCGGTATGCACGGGACATGGAGACGGGCCAGGGCTCTGGTGGTCATACATGTGGTGAGACAACTGCGAATTTGACTCGGGATGACTACAAGCAATAGAGAAATTCCTTCAAGTTTCAGACATGCGGTCAAGAAAGGAGTGGTGATGTTGAGTTCAGGTAACTCTTATGTGTGACACCCAATATGTGAGTTGTTCACTTTCACGCAGGTCAGTGATCGGTGTGTGATGGCGTTGGACGGATACTCTGGAAGTTGGGAGCGCAAACTAGAGTAAAGTGGAACTTAATTTTGCTCGAGTGTTGACTGTGGTAAAGAAAAGACGTGACTACAAGTTGCAGGTGGAGTCATATGGAGTCTCTGGAGTAGCAGCGGTGCTCATGGGATAAGTTCAAGTCCAATGTACATGGAAGTTTGACGCATTGATGAATTCAAGGTGGTGGAGAATATTCGCCAAGGTGAAGTTTGTTAGAATTGTGTCGAATATTGTGTACAAGGTAGGTTACAGTTGGACTCTGAGTTGTACTGTGTTTAGATAGGATATGGAGTCGTGTCCTATTAGGACACTTGTATCCTAGGCCTCTCTTATATAGCGAGGGTAGACACACGATGTAACCTATGCCAGCATAATAGCACAGGCACGCAAGGGGGAGCCGGCGGCGTGTGCCGGCGCCCGGGTGGCCGGGGTGCGGTATTGTGACGGTGTCACGGGGAGGAGCGCCCGTAATCAAGCCCCGGGGATGTAGCCATATCGGTGAACCTCGTTAACAAATCTCGGTGTCGTGCTCGTGTGATTGCTTGGTCCTCGGATGATCAACGGTATGCCTCGGATTTATTCTAACAGCCATAAAGGTGGCGCATGTCGCATTCAAATATTTCAGCTATTTGGCAAGTATGCCTACAATGTGACCGTCATTAATGAGTATAGGCTGTCCACAGTTTGCTCTATCTGTCGCATGTGCCTATCCTCCACTCATACTTTTCAGGAGGTATTAAACTCTTACCATCCTTGTTTGAACCTTTATTCATTTGGTTAAATGATAAATATACCCGCAGATCTTCTTTTTCTTCCTGCTTTCTTCTTCCTCGTATGAATCTGTTGATCCAAAACTAGCTAGGTACTCTTCTATCCTCCCCTCCAAAAAGAAGAAGCAACTCATCCTCCTGTATGTCTTCCACATCTTCCATGGCACCCGGTCTACTGAATGATTCAGCTTCTTACTATATGCTTCTTCGAGAGTTGTTCTTTCATTTGGTCTTTGGCCTTCAAGTTGAGTCTTCCCTTTCCATGGAGATCATTGCCTTTTGGTTGTGGCTCCAAGGAAATGACCAACTTGATTACCTTCAGCGCATCTACTCTTTTGGTGACAACCATTTTTGCGCGATTGTTGCTTCTGCAAAACGTTTTTTGGAAGTTCTCCATTTCGGATCTGATGATTTAGCGAACAGATCTATACCAAGAAGTGGCTTTAAGAAGGAAGCTGTTGAAGGAATTTCTTTCTACCTCAATGGTATCTGTTACAAGGCCTTAGAAGATCTTCGAGAAAGAATAGAGATGGATTTTATCCATAATCAGAGGACATATCCGCGTCATGATGCCTATGGACCGTCCATGACTGATCTGGGTTCCTGTAGGCTCGGTAAGACTAGCTAGGATTATTAATTATTTAGTTACCGAGAATCAGATCTGTCAGTAGTTGAAGGTTTTAACCTTTTGTGATTCACCTTACTACCATCTATGCAGATGAGTGCTCTATACCGTACCTACAAATAATGAAAGATTATTGGCTTTAGTCCCTGTACTCCGATGCTAACTGTCGAAGTACTTTCCCGACGAGGTACCTGACCGGTGCTATTGGCCACAGCATGCAACACGCGTAGACAGACGAAAGCTGGCTTGGTAACTTGATCAATTAGTACGCCAGACAAGCTAGCACACGAAGCTTGCTTTGCTAGTTGCTACACGCACGTACACACCTGGGTGTAGATCGATTGATCTGGCTGGGACACACGCACATGACACGGAGAAGCCGAGTTATTGCAACAGGAGCGTATCACTCTTGTAGTTTATTGCTTTGATCTGGAGTTACAGGGGTAGGTAGGTTACATAGGTATATATAGTGCAGCCGTAGCTAGCTATTATCTCCTAATCCTATACGGTGATTGATTCATGTCCTAGCCGGACTACAACAGAGTGGTTAATTCTAAGAAAGATCAGATATTATTTTTTGAATTGTTGGTTCCTAAGATTGTTAATTAACCCCTCATGCGGAGCGGTAAGATCTGTTAGTAGTTCGTGAAGTATTTTCTGCCTTTTCTGATTTACCATGTCATCTATGCAGGAGCTCCTTCTTAGCAAGATCAAAGCTTTGTATGTTAACACTCTAAATCATGATGGAGAAGGACCAAGTTCTAGAAATATCCATGTTCAAGCAAGTCATATAAATGACGAAGTACACGATTATCACTTTATCAGTGAACCTCCCGTTCGGTGACATCATTGGATAGCTTGAGCTTAAGAGAGAAGCATAATGATACAGTAAGAATGCCATAAATTCTATGCATCGTGATTATATGTTACTAATAATGATTTGCATGTTCATTCATTTATCTTCTGATGAGACTAGATAGCTTTCATCCAATACTTAGTGCAGTACCTATATATTTCTTTGCAGATCATGCAAGAACCATCTGATTTTCCTAAAAGCTCAGTGAGAGTAGTTCAAATCTGTAATAATGAAATAGTATCTGTTAATAGTTTGTGAAGTATTTTCTCCTTTTTCTGATTCACCAAGTCATGTATGCAGAAGCACCTTCTTACCAAAATCAAGGATTTGTATGCTAACACTCCAAAGCATCCTGGAGAAGGAACAAGTTCTAGAAATATCCATGTTCAAATAAGTCAAATACATCATGGAGAAGGCTCAAGTTCAAGAAACATCCATGCTCAAATAAGTCATGTGCTCTGCCATGATTATCAGTCAACCTCCCGTTTGGCGGCATTGTTGGATAAGTTGAGCTTAACAGAGAACCATAATGATGCTGCAAGAAAGTCATGATCACTGATCATTCCTTGCATGTTCATTCATTTATTTTCCAATAAGACTTGATAGCTTTGATCCAAATTCTTAGTCCAGTTCCTAGCTTGAAGAGAAAATAAATAATATATTTCTTTGCAGATCATGCAACAACTATCTGATGTTCCACTGTTGGCAATAAGCCATGCCTGTGGCCATGGTGTCCGGTGCGTGCGCGTGCTCCGGGTCCGGCTCGTAAGGCACCGGCTGTTAGCTAGATTTGTGGTCTGTTAGTGCATGGCAATGCATGGCTGAGTTAGTTAGCTAGTGGAGCCCTTCTAGGAGTGGATGAGTGCGTGCTGTTAGTGGCCGTGTGCTGACCGGGTTGTGCGTGTGTGTGGAGGACCGGATGTGTGTGCCTCATGTATAAATCCCCGCCTCTGTACTGGTCGGCTGAGCGAGCTGAAAAAAAGGGCGTTTGAGCGCCGGGGCGTTGGTCGCCAGAAAAAAAGTGCTTCATCTACCTCCGGTTCGGCGTGAGAGAGAGCTAGTCTAGGGCGGCAACAACAATTGGTATCAGAGCTGGTTCATCTTGGGCGTCGTTCTCCTTGCCGGAGGCGTGCCGACGGTGGCGGAGTTCGCCGACGGCTGCGTGATGCTCCAGGCCGTGTGTCGGTCCATGGAGGTGCGTGGCGCGGCGAGTAGGCCACGGTGGCTGTGGCGGCACGGTGAGGAGGCCGCGGAGGACCTGCGTGGTGGCGTCTTCAACGACACACAGCGGTATGGCGGCATGGAGGTGATGCGCTGCAGTTGAGGCCGCAGCGGTGCAGGGCAATAAGCCATGGCGGCGAGCCGGGCGTGCGTGTTATGGGTGCCCACTAGACGCGTCGGGCGCGTTGGGACCACGGTCGCGCGTACGAGCGTGCGGTTGACGTTGGGAGGAGGCTATGTCGCCGTTGTGCACGAGTCCGTGCTCGAGTTCGGCTACATCCTTCCGGCGTTTGTCGCTGTCGGCTGCCATGGCGGACGCGGAGGCTGCGCGCGGTGAGCGTCTGGCGCGGTTGGGCTCGTCGGGCGCGTCGCGAGCACGCGGGACGTGTGGGACGCACTGGTGCGATCGGGCTCGTCGGGCGCGTCGGGTGCGCGTGGGACGTGCGGGGCGCAGAGGGACGCCAGGCGTGTGTCGCCGGGGGAGAAGGATCTCGGCGTATGTCGCCGGGATCGTGACAGAGCACGGTGCGATCGGCGTCAGTGCGCCAGGTCGAGTCCGTGGTGGTGCGACCGGCGTCGTTGCGCCAGATCGGGACCGCGGGCTGGGTCACGGTCGTGGCGACACCGACGACGGGAGCTACAACAATTTCGACGACGACGAGGTCATGGCTTAGGGGGTGAGTGTTGACAGTAAGCCATGCCTGTGGCCATGGTGTCCGGTGCGTGCGCGTGCTCCGGGTCCGGCTCGTAAGGCACCGGCTGTTAGCTAGATTTGTGGTCTGTTAGTGCATGGCAATGCATGGCTGAGTCAGTTAGCTAGTGGAGCCCTTCTAGGAGTGGATGAGTGCGTGCTGTTAGTGGCGGTGTGGTGACCAGGTTGTGCGTGTGTATGGAGGACCGGATGTCTGTGCCTCATGTATAAATCCCCGCCTCTGTACTGGTCGGCTGAGCGCAGCGGAAGCGTGGTGGGCCCATAACCTTTGTTAGGATAATCCTGACTTGGAGTTAATCTCGAGTTAGTTGGTTAGCCGGGTTGTGTGGATCAAGTAGCTGCGTTGCTTGGCCGGTGCTTTGCATGAGACGTGGATGCGTGTGCATGGCATGGTCAGTTAGTGCGTGCTGCATGCATGGAGTTAGTGGCCGGGTGTGTCGGCTGGGTAGTGTGTGTGCACCTGGCTATAAAAGCCCCCGTGTGTATTGCTTGTAGTTGCGCCGGTCAGTTGCCGCGCCACGGTGCCGGAATGTGCCGAGCTGAGGGGAAGGGGCCTAAGGAAGATGTAGTCTCCGTCGAAACCATGGTATGCGCCCGGTCGATGTGAGAGTTCTTCCGGGGTTGTGCTGCGTGTGTGCGTGTCTACCTTCATGTATGTGTGTTTGAGTAGTTGAGTTGAATAGAAGCCAACATACAGTCCGTTCGGCGGCCGGGGCATTCGTCGCCGGAAAATTCTATTCATCTTCTTCTACCTTCGTCCGACGTTCGTTGCCGGAGGGCGGTTCGTCGTATGTCGCCGGTGGGTTTGTCCCAACAATTGGTATCATGAGCTGGTTCATCTTGGGCGTCGTTCTCCTTGCCGGAGGCGTGCCGACGGTGGCGGAGTTCGACGGCGGCTGCGTGATGCTCCGGGCCGTGTGTCGTTCCATGGAGGTGCGCGGCGCGGTGAGTAGGCCACGGTGGCTGCGGCGGCACGGTGAGGAGGCCGCGGAGGACCTGCGTGGTGGCGGCTTCAACGACACACAGCGGTATGGCGGCATGGAGGTGCTGCGCTGTGGTTGAGGCCGCAGCGGTGTAGGGCAATAAGCCATGGCGGCGAGCCGGGCGTGATCGGTGCGTGTTATGGGTGCCCACTGGACGCGTCGGGCGCGTCGGGACCACGGTCGCGCGTACGAGCGTGCGGTTGACGTTGGGAGGAGGCTATGTCGCCGTTGTGCTCGAGTCGGTGCTCGAGTTCGGCTACATCCTTCCGGCGTTTGTCGCTGTCGGCTGCCATGGCGGACGCGGAGGCAGCGCGCGGTGAGCGTCTGGTGCGGTTGGGCTCGTGGGGCGCGTCGGGAGCGCGCATGACGTGTGGGACGCACTGGTGCGATCGTGCTCGTCGGACGCGTCGGGTGCGCGTGGGACGTGCGGGGCGCAGAGGGACGCCAGGCGTGTGTCGCCGGCGGAGAAGGAGCTCGGCGTATGTCGTCGGGATCGTGACGGAGCACGGTGCGATCGGCGTCAGTGCGCCAGGTCGAGTTCGTGATGGGGCGACCGGCGTCGTTGCGCCAGATCGGGACTGCGGGCTGGGTCACGGTCGTGGCGACACCGACGACGGGAGCTACAACAACTTCGACGACGACGAGGACATGGCTTAGGAGGTGAGTGTTGGCAATAAGCCATGCCCGTGGCCATGGTGTCCGGTGCGTGCGCGTGCTCCGGATCCGGCTCGTAAGGCACCGGCTGTTAGCTAGATTTGGTCTGTTAGTGCATGGCAATGCATGGCTGAATTAGTTAGCTAGTGGAGCCCTTCTAGGAGTGGATGAGTGCGTGCTGTTAGTGGCCGTGTGATGACCGGGTTGTGCGTGCGTGTGGAGGACCGGATGTGTGTGCCTCATATATAAATCCCCGTCTCTGTACTGGTCGGCTGAGCGAGCTGAAAAAAAAAGGGCGTTTGAGCGCCGGGGCATTGAAGCGCCGGGGCGTTGGTCGCCAGAAAAAAAGTGCTTCATCTACCTCTAGTTCGACGTGAGAGAGAGCTAGTCTAGGGCGGCAACAACATCCACCTGATGAGAGAACTTTGTTCGTGACATTTTCCAATGGTTACCCACTGACCAAAGATGAAATATTTTTTTTATGAGGTATGCCTTTCATTTCAGTTTATTACATACGTGCTAGGGACAGACTACATGCAAGTTGACTAATTATTCTACTATTTGGGTCAGTCCACTGATCTACAAAAATTGTCAGTCGATTTGCTCCGCATCTTTCATCACCCAGCTGCTTACTAGTACACGTACCAGTAGCTGCTTAATTACTTCATCACCCAGCTGTAGCTGCTTACTTTATCACTAGTCGATTTTTCTATTTGCATGTGTGTTCCTACGTACTAGTAGAGATTTTTTCATCACCCAGCTGTAGCAAAGTGTGCGGCCTCGACATTGATATTCATGCATAGGGCCACTACTTCTTTCGGGCGTAGGTCAGCGAGATCTCGCTCTTTTTTATGTATACTTGAATCATACACTGGATACAATCCTATGTAGCTGGGCTGCTTCAAGCCAAACGAAAAAATTGACCAAAACTAAAAATATTTCATGTGACAGAAGAACAACAAAACCGGTTAACGTATAAATTTAATTTAAGTTTGTAACACAAAACTATGCACAAATAGAAAACCAATAACACGATAGTTCTTGACCCGAGGCAACACCATCGCAATACAAACCCATTAACTAGATAACTGACAGAAGAAAAGGGCCAGTCGTATGAAATCCAAATACTTGCGGTACATCCGATTTTTCACCATCCAACGGACAAATGAAAGTGTATCAAAATCAAAATTGACTTGTGCTAAATTTTGTCTGTGTCAATTTTTTGAGAGGAGCAGTCGGCCCTATGCAACCATAAGTTTAGTTTCCTGTCCCCAAGTGGAGCTTCAAAACTCTAGTTCTTCCTTAGTAACGGCAGTTGGTCTCGTCGTAGGAGGCCTGGTCATTTTGCTATGTTGATGCTTTGTATAAACATTGTTTTCTGCTTGTATCAAGTGCCGTTTGGTTTCGTTAATATAATGAGGTTGGGGAGCTCCTCCCTGTTTGTCTAAAAAAATGTCCCGATACTTGGAAAGACACAAGACAAAAAATGAAGTATTTTTTAAGAAAAAAAGAATTAATGCCATTTCTTTAAGCCTTTAAAAACAAAGAAATGAAAAGTAAAGTATTTTTTGTTTTATAATATGCAAGAATAAACATAATACAGTGGAACTTTTGCTAAAAATAAGTTTTCTAAGAAGGAATGAATTAGTGGCATCCATATTACCCTAAAAGAATAAAATAAAAACTAAAACAAATGACTACGAAATTTATGCACAATTTACACAGATATTGTGCTTTGTTGCAATATGCAAGAATAAATAAACATATAATAGTGAAATTAGTGCCATTGGTATTACCCTGAAAGAAGAAATAAAGTGATATAAAAACTAAAATAAAATCAAAATGACGTAGTTTTGTAAGGAAGAATGAATTATTGGCATTACTATTAACATTTAATGAGAAAGAAAATAAAAATATAAAACAAATAATAAAAAAATATTCCCTCCATCCACATATATAGGTCCTAATACATTTATCATGGTTACCTTTGACCATGGGTTAGCACAATAATATATGACATTAACGTTCCACAAAGCATACCATCAAATTTGTATCTGAACGGAGTTTCTAATGATATAATTTTTCTATCGTAAATCTCATATACTAATAATTTTATCATTGGACAAAGACTACCTCGAAAAATATATTAGGCCCTATATATGTGGATGGAGGGAGTACACAATTTACATAAAAATGCACTTCTTTATAATATGCAAGAATAAGCATATTATAGCAGAATTTGTTTTAAATCATTTAGAGGGAATGATTTAGTGGCACTAGTATTTCCCTTAAAGAAGAAATAAAATGAAATAAAAAAATCAAAACAATGAAGTTTTCTAAAAAATAATGAATTAGTGGCAGCCATATTACCGTTAAGGAGGAAAGAAAAAGAACAATAATATAAAAACATGACACTGGTATTATTATTCGTTAAGAAAATAGATAATGGTTTTTAAATAGAAAACTTGCACACACTATGCACTAAAATTGAACTTTTCATTGCATGCAAACAACAATCATGTAATAGTGTGATTTTAACACTTTTTTTGATAAGGGGCATTTCATTGAATTGAATTATCGAGTTGATACAATCGCATCAAAAGAAGGCCCGGCCTCTACATAGCTAGATGCACACAGCCAACAAGTCCAAAGGTCCTAAAACTAAAAATCAAATTACAGCTAAGTTTAAAGCAACCTATGTCATTGCAGGCTCTATCCGGAGATCACATCGCCAACCATGGGGGTAGAAAACTTCCCGGACCATACGCTCCAGCCGTGAAGACACCATCATAAAAAATTCCCTGTCCTCTAGCCTCTGCAGGATAGACCAAGTACGGAGCCATCGTGTACATATATGAATAACCTGCATAGGAGAAGAAACACATTTATTATTAAAAACCACATCATTCCTGGTAAGCCACAATGCCCAGCATATGGTAGCCGCCCCCACAAGAATGCGTGCAGAAAATTGTTTATCGATCCCCCGCAACCAGTTGCCGAACATGTTACGTGCACTGCGTGGGGGGTATAAATTTGAAGCTACTTGAACTATGGCTCAGACCGTCCGAGCAAACTTACACTCAAAGAATAAGTGTTTGATAGACTCGTTATGTTGACAAAAGACACATTGATTGCTACCTTGCCAGTGCATCGTGCCAAATTATCTCTAGTTAAGATGACCCTTCTATTTAGGAACCAGAGGAATATCTTCACCTTTAAAGGAATGTTGAGCTTCCACAATTTCCTGTTATCAACCGGAACCTCACTATGCACCATTGCATCATACATTGACTTGACTGTAAACTTGCCCTTCTGATGCAACTTCCATCGAAAGATATCCGGTTCACCTAACAGCTGAATAACCTCCAGGCGTATGATTAATTTATTCCATGCTGCCAGACGAGGTCCTAATAGGTCCATACGAAAAGAAATATCAGGGTTTTCTTATCCCAAAACTTGTTTGATCATGACAAATTTTTGTCTTACGATCATGTACAAGCTAGGGTATTGCACCATGAGAGGGGTGGTCCGTAGCCAGGTGTCTTCCCAAAATCGAACCTGAGAACCGTCCCTAACCGAGAATGTTCCAAATTGGAAAAAAAAAATCCTTGGCCTTCATTACCCCACTCCAGAAATATGAATCACCAAGTTTCCAATGGACCCGAGAAATAGCTTTGGACCCCACGTACTTGTTACGAATGATTTCATGCCATACTCCATTCTCAGCGAGTAGTTTGTACACCCATTTGCCGAGAAGAGCAATGTTTTTAATCTCAAGATCTTGAATTCCCAGTATCCCCCTTTACTTTTAGGTTGACATAGTAATTCCATCTAGCTAGTCAGATATTTATTGGATTCGTTATCACACTACCAAAAAAATCTAGATATAAAGTAATCGATACGCTGAAGAACACCTTATGGGAGGTAAAAGAATGACAACATGTATAAAACCATGTTGCTGAGGACAAAGTTGATCAAGATTAATCGCCCCCCATAAGACAAGAGTTTCGCCTTCTAGATGGCTAATCGTTTCTCAAGTCTCTCTTCCACATGCTTCCACTCAGCGATAGTTAAACGTCGATAGTGTATAGGGATCCCCAGGTACCGAATCAGGAATTGTCCAAGCTGGCAGCTAAAAATCTCAGTATAATCGGTTACCGATTCTATGGCATCACCAAAGAAAAATAGTTCACTCTTATGAAAATTAATTTTGAGGCCAGAAAGTTTCTAAAAAGCACATAAAAGCAACTTGAGATTTCTTCGTTTCTCAAGATCATGATCCAAAAACAAAATAGTATCATCCGTGTATTGACAGACCATCTTCTACCAAATGAGGAATGACACCGCTGACTTGACCGGCCAACTTAGCCCGCTCAACAAGGATAGCTAACATGGCGGCCACTATGTTAAATAAAATAGGGGATGCAGGGTCACCTTGGCGAAGCCCCTTCCTAGTCTAAAAATAATTGCCAACATCATCATTAACCTTGATGGACACACTACCTCCAGACACGAAACTCTCTACCCATCAACACCATTTTTGCGAAAACCCCTTCATGCGTAAGGTTTGCAACATAAATGGCCATTTAACTTTATCATATGATTTTTCAAATTCTATTTTAAAGATGACACCATTCAACTTTTTATGATGAAGCTTGTGAACAGTTTCATGCAACACAACAACTCCATCTAGCATGTTGCGTCCTTGCATAAAAGTTGTTTGGGTGGGTTTGACCACATGATCAGCCACCCCATTCAATCGATTAGTTACAACATTCGTAAAGATTTTAAAACTTACGTTTAGGAGGCAAATCGGTCAATATTGTTGAATACGACTAGCCTCCTTAGTCTTGGGAAGTAGGATAATTTCCCCAAAGTTTAAGCGAGAAATATCAAGGTCCTCAGTATGCAGTTCATTAAACAACTGAAACGAGTCCGCCTTAATCACATCCCAAAAACATTGATAAAACTCTGTCGGAAAACCATCAGGACCCGGTGCCTTGTTGTGTTCCATCTGAAACACCGCATTTCAAATTTCCTCCTCGGACAACTGGGAGGTTAGGAATTCATTTTCCGCTTCCGAAACTTGAGGGATGTCATGATTAATAGACTCGTCCATCTCAAAGTTTGTTGCAACTGAAGGTCCAAAAAGCACTTTGTAATACTTAGTAATAATTTTATTGAGTGGTGCTTCCCCCTCGATACGGCTTTCCTCCTGGTCTAGAGCGAATATACGTTTCTTTCTATGTCTGCCATTGGCCAGCATTTGAAAGTATTTCATATTATGATCTCCTAGAATGAGCGAGTCTGCCTTGCAGCGTTGGTACCATTTAATCTCTTCCTCGCGTAATAGGCGGGCAATCTGCTCGTTTAGATGACTTTTTTGCTCAATCTCCGAAACAGAAAGGGGCCTCACCTTCGCAATTTTATCAATGGAATCAATTAAGATAGATAGATTTTAGCGCTATTGCATTGTATATATGTTTATACATTTACACTCACCCAAGATCCCAAAATACATACAAAAGGAAAAAACCAACTAACAAGGAAAAAGAAAAAGAAACATATAAAAATAGGAAAAAAGGGAGGGCAGGGCTTCAACCCGTTAGCATATCGATTGACCCAAATATGTGTTTTAAAAAACAAGACACAGCCTAAACCAGTTCAAGACAGCCTACAGGAAAAACATGAATCCCAAAGCAAAAATAAATGGTCAAAAATATTGATTGACCCAAAAAGTAAATTTAAGGCGTCTTACATATTGCTAATGTGTACGTAATAACACAATTATGTGCTTGGAGAATGGCATGGTAATAAACAGTGCAGTATTAGAGTCGTTGGAAATTAGTGAACCAAATTCCCAATGTAAGCACATACTCATCTATTCAGCCTGAGAATCTGATGTGATGCATATCTTTTTTAAGACATTAGGATCGATGAGCCACCTTTAAATCAATAAAGCTCCAAACAGTTGTAGTAGAGATACAAAGTGCCGAGGAAACAACTTATAGGGCGGGAAACAAAAATTAACTAACAAAAGTAAAGCAGAAAGGTGGACCTTGGATTCGATGGAACACTCGCCAGAGTAAAGGTGAAGCAGGAACTTGGTGTGATAGTAGGCAAGCAATGGAGTAAACACGTTCTTCTATTCAAAGAACGCTAGATCACGTCGCCCAGTCATTCGTATGCATTTCTGAAGAGAACCCCGCGCTCTTACTCTAGCTTGATGGGTGCCGTACCATTGATGATTAGAGAAGCTCACGTAAAGCGTACCGTTAGGAATGATTAGAAGCCTGCCAAGGCGAAAAAAGAAAAATATCCGTGTCACAGATCACAACTACTGCAGAATGCCTCACAATGACATATCGAATCGCAGATTAGGGCAAAAGGTTCCAAGGCCAAAGCCTTCTAATTAGGTAATGACATCATAGCGCTTCCCAAGTTGATAATTCGGGTCAAGGCCTTTCACTCTGAACTTGAGAAAGATGAGTGTGCACCCTCGATTATGTGTCTAGGAAGGAAAGCAACATCCAAGAATGTTGCCATTGGCGCCATGGACCACCATCACGCAAATCTATTACATGGGTACCACGATACCCTACACCGTGAAACGGAGAAAAATGCATTGGAGTTGAAGAAGATGCCAACCAGGTCTGGAAGGGAGCAGGGGCGGTCGTAACAGACGGGCCGTGAACCACGACCGATCACCAGTAGATCACTTTGATGCCGAGCAACCAAGAAAGAAAGCAAGCCATCCATGTCAATGCGTAGTCAGGACACCGACGTCGTGATCACCATCCAGGGCTCGCCTCTGCTATCAAACCCCCCATGCCTCCATGAAGGAACAATGAATATGGTATCACCTTCTCATCTGAGAGCCCCAACACCGACTAGTATATCTCCAAGTGCGGACCACCAGAAAGCGACAAAACACCGCTCAGATCTAGAATATCGTCCTGTCCAAGAACCAAAATACAACTAACACGATTTTGTGTATTCTCTCTCTCTCTCTCTCACACACACACACACACACACACACACACACACACACACACAAATGTGCACGTGCGTAGATAGGTGGCAGCGCAAAGGAGGACGAAGGTGCCCCCACCAAACTCCTAGAGATGCCTTGCCATTGTATCGTTGAAGCTCCCCCACCCCACCCCCACCACGAGAGGCATCAGGTCCAGACCCACAAAGTGTCATCAGCCTAGGAGGGGGCGAAATGCATCGTTGGCTCTTGTCCGTCAAGGTCTGAGACCCCCTAGTAAGCCAACCTCAAACATGGTTGCGCCACCCGTTATTAAATGAGTTGCACATAGAGTGGCTCGCTATTGTCATTCTCGAGCTTCACGAGCTGGCTAGCTGCCACTTGGCTAGTATTTGTCAGCGCGAGGGAAGTGTTTGATGGCTCTGGTTGGTTGCCTACAATATCGGTCGTGGTGGAGCGACACGGGGCAGTGAGACATTTCGCAACAAGGTGTCGTGAGGCATAAATAGTTGAAGATGGAGAAGGTAGAGCTTTCATATAATTTGTTATTAAAGGTAACAACATTATGTTGTGACCAAAGTCCATTCTCCACGTAGACCACAAATACTTGTCTTTTTTATCCTAGTGCGTTTGGCAACTTTTGCAACGGGGAATGTGAGTTAAGATGCGGGGGTTATGTGAAAGACTAATGATGAGTCACATTATTCCTGAGACTTTGTTTTGGTATCTACAGGGAATTATGTATGGGAATTTGAGAAATTTTATGGGAATGAATTGAGAGGTTAAGTAAGAGATGATTACAATGGTGTTGCTCTTTACGAGTCGAATCCTATAGTATGGAGGTTGTTGAAGTGTTCTCAGGAAAACAACAATGGTGGGATCAACCTGCTGCCTATCTATGCCCACATTCAAAGTGGCGTATGAGATTGGCATGGTGGAATTTATGCATTGTCACCGGGAAGCAAATGGGACAACACACAAGATAGCTTGGAATACTTTGATCCAACATATCAGTTGTAAATGGGTCGATGATCCTCCTAGCTTTATTTTGAACTCTCATCTAGAAAATGTCACTATTTGTTTTTTATCAATGAAGTGCAGCATGGTGGCGTTCCCTCAAAGAAAAGCAAGAGATTCTAACATAAGTTATGATGACACCTCAAGATGCTCTTTGTAAAGCAACCTCCTCCAATTCCCACCCCTTTTCTATTATTAAAATGGGGGAATGTGACCTCTAAACTCCTATGTTTAATCTTTGCTGAAAATCCCATTCATTCCAACCAAACAAGTTAGTTAGTATCTAACATACCCCAAATTCCCATTCCCTTCAAAACAAACAACTAGTTGTTTGGCTACTTCAACCGGATACATAAAATTCATATACTTAAATTTGTGCCATAGGTAGTTCATAATATTATATCTTTTTGTGCTCCAGGAATATCATATATGATATTGTGATAAAAGATGCATATGAAGACCTTGTTGATATCCAGTCTGATATGATGTTCATCTTTCGAAATGGATGCAATTGCCTCGTTTCATTAGTTAAGAAGAGTTTGACAATAATTAGAAGTTAGCCAAAAGTATGGCATGCAAACATTTAACCTACTCTCACATCATGATCAATCTCAAATCTTCTGCATTTGCCACCCCAAAGCGTGGCCTCCATTTTTACCTTGTGTTGATGATACTAAACATGGCTGAAAGATTAATAAAAATCCTCGCATTCAACACATTCCAAATTTCCCAGTAATTAATAGAATACGACTAATCTTTGACCGTGATTGATCATAGAATACGACTAATCTTTGACCGTGATTGAAGTAGCTCCAATCATCGGTGTTAATGTCAATAAGTCCAAGCAACACTTTATTCTTACTCCAAATACGCCACGCGAACCTACACTTGAATATTAAATGTTCCGCTGACTCTGCTCCCTCATGCATGATTGACATAGACCATCCAATACGGTATAGTTTATCAACTGTCGACACCTAGGCTTGCAAGAGAAGCCATGCAAAAAAATGTAGCTAGGAAACAACCATTTGTTCAAAAAAGGGGCCATCAACAACTTAAATTGCGTGAAGTCGAGCTGAGTGGAATATGATGATGATGTCGAGGACTCCACTGGAAGGTTCCAAACAATTTTATCCTAGTTGTCATCGCTTGAGTGTAGTGTAAAGTGCCCCGAATATAGAAAATAATAATAAATTATGTGTTGCATAGAGAGACCTAATTTTATCTAAATGTTTTCCTCCATTGGTCATTTTTCAAAGCTCTCTACAGCATTAGGTTCTTCCACTTGGAGATTGCGGACATGGATTGAGCAATGTGTTTTGACTTGTGCCCCCCAAGCCAAGGTGCAGGCCAAAAGGTAGTAACTTTAACATTTCCTAGTGGTTGTGGTCACATCATAGAAGCGGTCCATGTTGATGGCCTCAAACCGGTGTCAAACCTATCCATTATCTAGGTCTTTTCACGCAAGCATGGCCAACATAGTAGCCTATCAAGAATTTTTCTAGATAAAGGATGCCAACCCACCTATAGATGGCGGCCAATGGACAAGCTCGAACTTGATTTGACACTTCCCTTTGGACTCCTTCTCGGACCCGACCCATAGAAAAGCACACTGCAATTTAACTAGAGTATTCATGATTTCTTAAGGACAATTGGAGTAAGGGGGTTGTTGGCTTGTGAATTATGGACCGATTGAATCAACGCGATTCTCCCTGCCATACCATACTTGCCAATGAGCTTACATGTGATCTTGTACACACTTTGCAAGCAATGCGCAAATGGGGGAAGACCTAAGTATCGCGAAGGGAATTCAGTGAGTATAACTTGGAAATTAAGAAGAATTTCATTAAGATTAATACATAAGGGGCCATGGAGATTTTTTTTTCCACATTGGTAATGAAACTGGCAATCTTACCAATGCTTTGCAAAAAGCTTGACGCGTTATTGATATATTCTTCAATAGTGACCATAAAAACCGCAACACGGTCTGCATAAAGGATGGTGTGAAGACATGCAATCTGACCTGTTAATATGTGGAATGCGATTTTTAGCCATCGCCCAATCCAAAATCTACTCCTGCATCTTAACAGTGAGGACAAACAAGAATATGGACGATGTCTTTCGCTAACGATGGCATCTCCAGTATTGTGTAGGCTTCCCCTGATGTTATTAAGAAGAACATCAAAGGATCGGTCCACAGAACCTCGAAGGGAACCCTCTTTTCTGCAAGGTCCAATAAATATTCTTGTTCACTAGCCACAGAACATCGAAGGGAACCCTCTTTTCTGCAAGGTCCAATAACTATTCTTGTTGCTTAGATTTGAAAGCCTTTTTTATATCCAACTTGAGAAGGAGAGATGGTCTACTTGTTCTTTGCGTTAACTGGATGATACCCCACGCATTTTGGCGAGAATCAGCTGCAATATATTTTAATGAAATTAGTTGCATGAAACATGAATATTTGAATCAATAATATAAGAAAAAAAACTGAAAGTACATATTATGTATTGTAGTATTTGGTATACTTAAGAAAATATCTATTGAATGTAATAGCATAATAAGTGGAAAAAATGCCATGCATGTTGTCGTGGATCTTTGATAAGGTGGCATGTGTGGTAAGACGATATGAGTCTATTTGAAGATAAATAGAAGCAGTGTGATTCAACTAATAATGGAAAACTTTTTTCCCATACATGTTGAGGTGGGCCTTTGATGAGGTATCATGTATGCATGTTGAGATCAATAGAATTAGTAGTGATGATCAGCAACTTAGATATATGAGATATATGATTGGATTGGGAGCGAGTACGCATAAAAGCGACGAGAAAGAATTCTTATATGGTTTTCAGTATGCATTGAGTAAGCTTCTGCAGCCTTAAGTTATTTATATAGATGAAAGGTTACTAGAAGAATCAACATGTTGAAGTTGATTATTTTGTATAACACTAAAACCTGAAAATGGCTAACATATAGAATATCTTACTACCGTTTCATATATATTTGTTATTCGTACATATATAGTCAGATTTTTTTAAGGATATATAGTCCAATTGATGAAACAATGTTGAGATGACTGTTTCCATTGAATATGACTAGTGATGTAAATTTTAGAGGTAAGTAACAAGATATTACTCAACATTGGAAGACTAATTAGTAGGTATATTGGACGCCTTGGTAAGTGATAAGCAGAAAAATGTAGATATATAACTAGTTAAGTAGTACATTTGACGTTCACAACAAATAAAGTGGTAAATTTGACAGTTAGATATTATGACATAAAACACGGGAAAGCTATCATAAGGAAGAATACATTGGTTTGAGAAGAGTTTATTGCATTAGTTTTCCCTATATATGCAGTTGCTAATTATGTTACATTAATTCCTTCCATGTCACAGCCACTACGGAGATATTGAAGAAATAAGTGTAGAGGTGCCTCTCGAAGACAGGCCACCTTTATACGCACAAGTTACATTTTACTCGCAGTTGACACTCTTCCGTGTTCTAGAGGGGAACATGAGAGTCAAGTTCATGACCTGCAATGGAAAACATATACGGGCTCGGCAGTTTGTCCCAAAGAAGAAGAAATAAACTGAAGTTTGATGATCTACTCCTTGTGTAAACATTCAAGAATATTCTATATATTTCAAGCATTCTGGAGGCATATATACTTGATTGGAATCTGCACTTCTAAGATTATTTTTGTCCCCTCTGCACCTTAATTACCCATTTGTGACCTAGATTTATGGGCATAGTTCTGAACTTCTTATGTATGCCATTGTGAGGACTCAAATTTGTACTTGTTAAGGATTACACATTCACATTGTTGGTACGTATAATGGTCTTATCAACATTTAAATTCGGTCCTTGAACCCGATTTTCATGTATGGTAGTTATTGTGTGAAGTTAGTTAAATGTTAACCTCTGTTTTTCCCTTTTTATTGGTAAGGAAGATACATCATCATGTGGCTCTAACAGTCAAGTATTTTGGCCTAGCGACGAGAGATTTCAAGCTTTCCTAGCCTATCGGCCAACCTTATTTAGATTTCTACTTTCAATTCTGAATAAAATATTCTCAAAGAAAGCTTGCCGCAAGGAGTATTCCAAGAGCCTAGCTCTATATACACATTTGCTTCCTTTATTTATATCATCTAAAGCGACCTGAAGAAGGCACACGTCAATATGGCAATGGGGCCCCGAAACCCGCATCCCCGCGGATTTTACCCTATTAGGGGACAGGGATGGGCGTCTTTTTAACCCCGCGGGGCTGCTGCTGGGTAAGATATAAAACCCGACACGTTTCGTGGGTTTCAACCCGTTTGAGCAATACCCGAACGCGAAACCCGTCATCCCCGCCAAAATACCACACTAAGCCTAATTAGACGTCATGTTGAACCATGTATGGCTGAATAATGATCCTGTTTGTTGCAGAAATATGCTTATGCAGATGTTGTTACTGCTCTTTCTAGCTGTTGTTATTGCTATTTTTGTTATGCCGCTGAAATATGCTCCTTGTAGCTGCTGTTATTGCTCTTTTTGCTCGAGTTAGGCTGATGAAATATGCTCCTTGTAGCTGTTGAACCATGTAACATTGTATTGTACTGAAATTTTCGCAAGTTAAGCTGCTGAAATATGCTCTTTTTCTGCCGAAATACTATTCTTTACAACTATTATGTTTGCTTAAATATGCCGATTTCCTCGTGGGTTTAGGAAACCCGATGGGTTTAGGGGACGGGCAAAAAACTAACCCCGCGCACGCTGACAGGGACGGGGACGGGTTTGTGATTTTCTCGCGGGGATGGGTTTGGACAGACAAAACCCGATGGGTTTCGTCCCCGTTGCCATCTTGAGGCACACGTACGTTCAGGTCAAGCGCAAGACCTGGCTCTCGGCAGATCATAGCCTCAACGATGATAATCTATTGTCAATTGATTTGTTTGCCTCGCGATAGGTACACTCGACAAAGGCTATGGCTAGTGTGATAGTCGGCAAACTGCACTAAGTAGACACCTCTCCGAGAAAGTGCTCTTTGCCGATTTCGTTCTGTAAGGTACTTGGCGAAGCCTTTGTCGAGTGTCAAAAAGCGGGTAGGCAAAACAAAATAGCATAGACTCTGCCAAGCAAGGAGCTCCGCCCCGTTCGGAATATACCAGCAAGAAAAGGGCCTAGAAATGCCCTCAATGTTAAATTCCTAAAGATGCGCTTAATGTATTAAATATAGCAAATGAACCCAGAAAAATACCAAATTAACATGTAATGGTGTATGTTCAGCATAGAAAAAGATTATAGGTTAAACGACAAAGAAATGATCATTTTACCTTCAATCTTGTCATATTCTCTATCGAAACCACGATTTTGTCTCGAAGATATGAAATTTCACGAAATCTTCTAACATTTTTAGCACGGCCTCCAAGTGTAGCATAATAACACCATGCCAAGTTTCATGTTTCTCACACTTCGTTTGCATTTTCTGAAAATAGAAAACCAATAATATCCATGTTTGAGATGGAGTTGGCTTCCCCGGATGTTTGGAATTCCTCTTGTTTTCTTTGATAAGGCCTAAACATAAGTTCATTAACACAACTAGAATTTTTAACCAATTTTTGGTAATTTGTCACACATTTGCATTTGAATTTGAGTTATATATGGCAAGTGAAATGACTGGAAATGCACGTAATGGCTTAAATATAGAAAACGAGAGCAGAAAATGCCAATTTTGACAAGGAACATGTGACGGTATATATTGAGTGTGGAAAAAAAATTCAATGCAACACAATGAAGCAAACGACACCTCACCATCAAACTTGGCCCGTTCCTTCTTAGGGCATCTTCAACCGTTGGCCCCTCAGGAGGGGCTAAAAATCGCCCTCTGGGGGCGCACCGGCGTTAAACCGCGCACTGGGGGCGCGATGGCCCCCAGTCGCGGCCCCCACGTTTTTTTTGAAAAGGTCAAATTCGGCACAAACACGGCTCAAATTTAACGCAAACATCGGCGAGTTCGTTCAAATTTAAACATATTTTGCAAAAAAAAAAACTAGCGCCGGCTGCCCCGCCGTCTCCCTCGCCGCCCGCCGTCCGCCCACGCGGTTCTACATGTCGGGGAGGCTGTAGAACCGCGTGTAGTCGCCGTCGTCGTCGTCGTCGTCGTCGTCGTACCCGCCCCCGCCTCAGCCGTCCCTGTTGCATCCCTCCCCCGGTTGGCGCAGCGGGTTGGACGGTCCGGGGGCGTCGTCGTTGTCGTCGCTGTCGAGGACCACAACGCCGTTCTCGTCCTCGCGCCCACGTTTGCCGGCGGCGATCTCCTCCAGGGCCCGGCACTGCCGGACCATCTCCTCGTGCAGGTAGTCGTCGCGCGACCACCGCAGGGTGTCGTCGTCGGAGAAGCTGCGCCGGGCTATCTCCTCGTACTCCGCGGGGAGGCCGGGCTCCGCCTTGGGCTCGACGAGGGCGCCGGAGCTGCGGGTACGCGCGCTGACAGGCGTGTCCTGGGCTCCGGCTTGACGGGGCGGAGGCGGAGGCAGGGAGAGCCACCGGACGAGGAGGAGGACGCCCCGGGCTCCATGCGCCTCGGCGTCTAGGAGCTTCCATGGCGGCGTGAGAATGACGGGGGAGCGGGGTACTCGAGGCGCGGCGTGTTGCCGCCCTCGATGTAATCGAGGACGGACTCCAACGTGCGGCCGGGCACGCCCCACCACCGGCGCCGGTCGTCGGCGTTGCACCTACCGGAGGGCACGACGCCTTTGGTGGCCTCGAGCTGCTCGGCATGCCGCGGCGGAAGTAGGGCTCCCAGATCGGGAAGTCGGCGACGTACCGGGGCTCCTCCCTCGCCGCACGCAGCAGGGACGAGCGGATACGTGCGATCTCCGCACGCCGCACCGCCCCGGTGGGTGGCGGTGGCACCGGCACGCCGCCGGCGCTGATCCTCCAAGTCCCGGGCACCTGCATGTCCGGCGGGACCGGGTACTCGGCCTCGAAAAGGAGGCGAGCCTCGTCCTCATGAAGATGGCGGCGCCCGAATCCATTCGCCGCCGCGCCGTCGCCTGGAAAGCGCTCGGCCATTCTTCTCAACTGGGGACGGCGAGAGGAGCAAAGGGGGAGAAATGGGCGCGTCGGCGGTGGAGTATCTGTGCGAGTCTCCGGCGCGCTGGCGGTCGGCTTATATAGGCGGAGGCGCCGCGTGGTAGGCTTGGCCAGCGCGTTACGCGTGGCGTGATGGCGTGGCGGACGAGGGACGAGTCACACAGCCTTCACTGCGCCGCCCGTGAGGCATCAATGGAGGCTGACCGGCGCGGCAGCGTGCGCAGCTTTGGCATTAATTCGCCGCGGGAAACGAGGCGATGAGGACGACGAAGCGGCGAGAAGAGAGTCGAGTCGCTGACGCGGCGAGCCCGCCGCTCTTCGTGCCAAACACGATTCGCCCGGCGCCCTCGAGCGACCCCCAGCGCGCCGGGTTCGGGTTGGGTCCGCGGGCGTCAATTTCGGCCCGAGCCGGCGAAAATTGGGCTCTTGGGGCGCGACTGGACCGATTTTTTGGCGCCGGCGACCGAAAAATCGCCTCGGGGCCTTCTTGTGGCGCGGCGGGAGATGCTCTTAAGACCACGATTCTTACTAGAACATGGTTTAGTTTCTAAGTAGTCCTCTATTGATCATATAATGACACTGTGTTTATGTTTTCAGAATTCCCTTGAATTTTTTAGAATTACAAAACCCCATAAGTTTCATGTTCGGGGTCGAGTTTAGGCACCCTGATGTTTGGAATTCCTCTTTTTTTTCTTAGATATTATATTTACAAATAGACTCATTAATATAAATATGATTTTAGACCACAATTTCCCCAACTTTTGCCTGTTATGCAAAGAAAAAGAAAGAAAAGGACAGTAAAAGAGAAGAAAATATGAAATAATTTACATAATGAAAATATAGAAAAGGAAAAAAATAATAGAATGAAAATACAAAATAGAAAGTTAAATGAAATAAAGAAAATGAGAAAATTAAAAAAGAATTGTTTTGTCCGGTGTTTCTGTTTGCCAAGTATAACAGTTGGCAAACCAGGAGCTCACCGATCGTATTTTCCTAAGAACTCGGCAAAGGGTTTGCTTGCTGAGTACCCCAAAAAAGACACTACGTGAACTAGCATCCACTCAGCAAACGTGCCGATTCGGGTAGTTTCCCTGCCAGTCATCGTCTGCTCTGCAAATTGCACGGGCTGATCACCTGTTTGATGAATTCGCCATTGCTCCATCAACATTAAGTTTTGCTGTTGCCACTCCTTGGAGGGATCCACTTGCTGGGCGATTTCGTTTTCGCTGGAGAATTACCTACCTTTACATTCTTCTTTGGTAGAAACTTGAGTTCACTGATAAGGCCATTAGCATACCCAATAATTATTACACGGCACTGAAAAATTGATTTGAGGATTACCTTACGCCTGGCTGATCAGATCTCCCATAAAATAACGAGTACATTGTGATGGACTCTTTAGAGTTAACGGTATCCTGGAGCTTCATTAGACATTCCCGTGGGTCACCAGCGGCACTTCTTGAGATGTGCTCACTCAATTCTTCATCAGCTAAAGCACCTATACACACACACACCGCGCCATTGTGCAGCTAATCAGGGAGTGTTTCCAGTAGTCTTCTCCATCTTCGCAGATGGTGCAAAACATCTAGGCGATTAGAAGGGTTGATGGTTGTGAGAAGAAGGTAACTAATAATCATATACAGTATTATTTTCTCAGGGATTAGTTCAGGGATCAGGTAAAAACAAGATGAGGCATTAGCTCAGGGATCAGGTAACTACTAATAATATATTATTTGCCAACATAAATTGCATAGCTTTTCACAGAGTACGAAGTACCAACTGCATGTTTCTTTTTTCAGTCCTATATTTATATGTAAGTATATACATAAGAGCCCTTTAAATAGAAATAAATCATAAATATTTTCATATATTTTTATAACTCTCTATATAAGTCTCGTGATACAGTTGGTGATTTTGTACACATTATGAGATTAACAGAAGGAAAACCCTTTGCGCCGGCAGACTGATCGAGCGTTCGACCGGTCCCTCTCGCTGGCTTCCTTCTTTTCACGCGGAGACAGGCTGGCACTAGGTGGGCCTCAAGCTAGACGTTATTTTCATGTTTTTCTTCTTCTTTATTCTCTGCTTCTTCTTCCTCTCGCCTCCTGCTGATTCCATCCCGTCTTGGGTGCTACGAGTTCGCCAGCGTCAACGGTGTGCCCCCTTGCTGCTTGCACAAGCATCTCTTCCCCCTCCGCTGCAAGCATCTCCTCTCCCCCATGAAACCTAAAAGTTACTCCTCCATGGTGCTGCAACCGAAGACCCAAAAGCTACAACCGGCGAGGACAAAAGCTTCAACCAGAAGACGACCAAAATCTGCGGTTAGCAATTGCTCAAAACACTAAAAGCTGCATGGGGTGATCGAGAAAGTTACAAACAGCGTCACCAAAAGCTTCAATCGATGGAACCAAATTTTTGGGGTGCTGGCACTACGTAAACACAAAAGCTTCAACTGACGACGATAAAAGCTTCAACCGGCGACGAGAATAGCTTCAAACGGTGACGAAATAAGTTTCAACAATAGACGACGCAAATTATGGATGACGAAGAATGCTGCAACTGTTGGTGACAAAAGCTAAATACGGCAATGGAAAAAGCTTCAACCATTCATGTCGCAGCTTTGACCTGCGACAGCGGCGATGCCATTTTTGTTGCATCCATTGTGGTTTTTTGCTACGACCCGCGTTGACATATGCTGCAACCATTCATGACGACGATCCCAACCCATGACGGCGGCGATGACATTTTGCTGCATCCATCGCTATTTTTCGCCATGACCAGCGTTGATGATTGCTCTGACGGGGCCTCATCATGGGAGGCGGAGCTGCAACCATTTTGGGAGGTGGAGCTATGAGGCTACTGGACAAGTTCTTCCTATGACAGCGACGGACAGATAAGATACATCGACGGCCCCCACGTTTTTTGCGGCGATGACCCTGGGTGTGGGCGCGGCGAGCAGCGGCCGGTGCTACAAGCGGCCGGTGATGGGGTCGTGCGCCGTCGTTTGCTACAAAAGGTTAGCCCTGAGGTGCTACAAGCTTGGGACACGAGGAGATTTTCAGGCGTCTTCTGCCATGCGTGTGGGAAGGAAGCTTCGTCGGGGGAATCGTTTTCAGATTGGGGCAAGAAGGTAAGGCCTAAACGGTTCAGATGGTGCCAATCCGACTGCTGCTTGGCGACTGGCTGAAACGTTGGGCCAACGCACCGGCGCCCTGTACTGCCCTTAACAGAAAGATAACACATGCAAAAAAGCAGTTATTTGGCAAGTGTGTCTAGAAGAAGACGTCTCCAGCCTAGCGCCACCACCCCCTCACGCGACACGCCCCCCTCGCATGTCATGGGAGACCTGGATCGGCCGACGGTGGCTCGCTCCTCTTCAGCGCTTCCTACCCTTCGCCGCCACCGGAGTGCGTCCGTCCGGCAAATCCCGTGCGGGGCGGGCGGCGGAGGGGTCTCTCCCTCCTTTCCCTGGTCGTCATTGTGGTGGCGTGGGTCGGTCTTGCGGCGATGAGTGGCACGGCGTCCGGCTAGCTAGATTCCCGGTGGCGAGGACGGCTGAATTCGGCGGCTTCTTGGCTAGGAGGTGTTGGCGCGTCGCGGCAGCGCTGGTGGCGGGGTTTCGGTCGTGGTCATCTCGATCTCGATCTAGGGTGTCACGGTTGCCAGGGTCGGCGGCGGCGTGACCGGAAGTCGGTGGCGCGGCTGGATCTAGACCTAGGCATGGGCTTGGTCTCCGGGTCGCGGTCGGCGCAGTGGCGGGTGTGACACGTCGAGAGCTGGGCGGATCTGCGGGATTCCATCCTTGTTTTGTTCCTGACAATGGTGGCAACTCCAGGGGAAACCCTAGATCTTGGATTGAGCGATAGCGGTGCTTTTCCATCGTAGTCCCTCTTCAGGGCATTGTTTTGGAGTTTGCTTCGGTTGAAGGGACCAGGGACGTCGGTTGCGCACGCCCAGTGGTGCTACCGTCAATGAAAATCACGTTGACTCCTGTCATGGCGGACGATGGTGGCGTCTTTGATGTCATTTCCTTGTCGAGGCATCGTCATTACAGTTTGCGTCATCATGCTCAGGATGCTCTGGGGGAAACCCTAGATCTGGGTCTCCCGAATCGGACAATGATGGTGTTCTCACTATCGCTTTCCCTCCCAGAGGCATCGTTTTGAAGCAAGTGATGTTTGGACGTGACAAGAGGAGGAGCGGTGTTACATCTACCGCAAGGTCGACGGGGGATCGCGGCGGCATGGCGGTGCGGAGTTTCGGCAATGGGCGTGTGTGGATGGACACACACAGGTTGGTGGCATTGTCTGACGCCATGGTGGCATCGATGGCAGGCCTGGCAAGGTTGGTGCGTCAGTACCTCATCTCGAGATGGATCAATGGTTGGTGGTGGCAGCGGCCTATGATAGTGCACAAGACCGGTGTGTGACCCAGTTCCGGCATTGTGGCTAGGTTGGGGCATCCGGCTTTATATGTTAGGATTTGGTGTGATGTCTGTTTGGTATTAGGTTCGGACATTTGGCACCCCTTCATCAAGAGGATAGGAGTAGAGACATGTATCACTTTATAAGGTATATGTGAAGAGTAGGGCATTTTGGAGACCGAGCTCCATGGAGCCCTTTATTTTGAATAATTCAAAATTCATAAATTTCAATTTCAAAAAATTCTGAAAAAAATACACATGTATGCAAGGATGTAAAGTGTATGTGTGAAAATTTTCAGGATGAAATACCTTGAATTGCAAGCTGTACAAAAAAACCAAAATCATGCACTTTATAGATGAACAGTACATATGCTAAAAGGCTCTAGATTTGTCATTTTTGTGCAGCTCACATTTTAATGTATTTCAGCCTGAAAATTTGCACACATCTACATTGTGTATATAGGTATATGTGTATTTATTTTTATAATTTTTTGAAATTGAAACATTTGAATTTTAAAATTTTCAAATAAAAACCTCCATGAAGCTCGGTCTCCGTTTGACATTTTCGATTTGTGAATAATTAATAAGAAGGCTGCATGCATCGCCCCGAAGGCCAAGGTATATCCTCCTTTATTAAAAAATGTGGCTATAATTGGACTCCCATTAAAGAGTGTCCAGAGTTTGCTTTTTTTGTCGCTTCTGCTTATCCTCTACTCATACTTTGGGAGGCATTAATGTCGCAATCAACATCCGCTTTAACCTTATGCATTTACTTAAATGATAAGCAAGCTCACATACCTTCTTCTTCCTCGTATGTCTTTGTTGATTCAAAACTAGCAAGTTTGGGCCTAGCTAAGCTGTGCTCTACCGAATGAGAGGCTGCATGCACTACCGGAACAGGGCTCTATGCCGACAGCCAGATGTATGCCGACGGCCCCCGTCGGCCTCCTCCAAGTTATGCCGACAGCTTCGTCCAGGCCGTCGGCGTACAAAGGCCGTCGGGCTATTCCCGTCTACGTCGACGGCCCCCGTCGGCAAAGAATAGCCGTCGGCTTAGCTCAGACTACGCCTACAGCTGCCGTCGGCATATATGGGCCGTCGGCATAGATGCGGGCCCGCCGACCACGCTCGTGACGGGTGGCTAACGGCGTCGGATTTATGCCGACGACAGCAGCGGGCGGCCGTCGGCATATTTCCGTTTGACACATCATCGATCCGAAGCGCACCGACCAAGACCTATGCCGACGGCTACCGTCGGCATAGATGACACGTCATAGATCCGAGGCACGCCGTCCACCTGCATTGGCCGCAGTCGTCGGTATATTTTTTTCTTAGCCATGTTTTATGTTTTCTTAGATATTATTATTTGACTAACTTACATATAGCATCAGCTAATATAAGCATACATACATTATTTTTCGGTTCTATATGGAGGGGTGTGACACCCCTCACGGATGACGCGCCGCCGCCGGCCGGCACATGGAGTGGGGAACATCCGCATCGGATCTATACGAAGGGGACTTTAATTTGCTCCCAGGTGTTTATAAATATCGGATGACCTACCACAACCGGGTGGTGTTGTGGCATGTCCGAAGAGGCGGCACGCGTCACCGGGACATGGCCCCCCTCACGGACGTCGCCGCCACCTGCACCTGGTGGGGGGAAACGGACGCGTCGGGTCTACACGAAGGGGATGTAGCTGTGGGTTTGGCCCGGATGTTGCTCCCACGTGTCCCTCCGTGCTGACATGACACAACCGGGTGGAGAGGTCCACCGTTCAAAGCCCCGTCCATGGGAAGTCAAAGGGCTAGATCTCGTGGTCAACCGGTCTAGGGTTAGGCGGGACGGGGGCCCTGGGGGTAGCAATGCCACCGGAGCGTCGCACCGGCCCATCATACATGCAGGGTTGTGATGTGGCATGTCAGAAGAGGCGGCACGCGTCTCCGGGACGT
>LR738709.1:58317582-58361680 GCA_902687465.1 Secale cereale | reverse complement strand
CTACCCCGGTGATCCTTAATTTTTTTTCTTTTTTTCATTTGTTAGATGAATGGCACTATTAGATGCATGAATGGATATTAGATCCATATGCTAGATAGATGGATAATTTCTTTTTGTTTTGTGTAGTTTTATTAGGTTTTTAGATACATAGTAGATCGTTTTTATTAAGTTTGTCAATGAATGTTAGTCAAGTTAACAAAGGTTGTAGTTTTTCAAATATAGATGAATAGATGTTGGTTAAGTTTGTGATAGAGGGATGGATATTGGTCAAGTTAGTGTTAGGTCATGTTGATTCATAAGAAGCAATTCGAGACACTTAGTTTTTAAAATAGATAACGAAGTTTTTTTTTTTTGCAATTTGACACGTTGTTTCATGTTGATGCATAATGTTGTGCCAGTTCTTAATGTGAGGTGATGACCTAAATTATTTTCACTCGGTGGAATTAACATGATTTGTGGTGTTCCATCTACTTGGAGTGATCGTCGACGTTGGAGGTGCTGGTCCACGACCATCTCTCTCCTTTGATCGACTACATCGTCTACATCGGAGGGTGAGCAACAATTCCATGACCTCATCAACTTTTTTTCCATGTCACTAGATTAAATTTTCACATCAAGTCGCGTAACCTAGGTCTCTTGTCCGAAAGGGTCGCATCGATAAATATGCATTCAATTGCATATTTATCACCGCAGCTATTTTGGGTTGTCCAGTGCTTTCCACGGACAGCCCGAGGATGTGTAGATTGGGTACGCTGTTCATGCTCTACCCCGTTCCGAGACAGGATTTCGGCGGCGCCTCCCTGTTGTTCTCCGGATGAACATTCTCTCAGTATTTTGCCGAGACGTGTTGATGGCTTCTCGCCCCTCGTTGGTTACCCCAAGTGGAAGGTTTGAGATGCAGTGTAGCGGAAGTTTTCCCTTGGCAAAGATACCAAGGATCGATTTCCCCTGAGACTCCTAGTTTCAACAAGAAGGTGTCAACTGCTAACGGCGCCAAATATTAGCAATCAACGTGGACCTGCACACAGATACAAATAACTTTGCTCCCAACGAGTACAGAGAGGTTGTCAATCCCTCCGGCCTTGTCGTTTACAAAGGATCAAACGCAAGTGATAATAGTGATAGGTAAAACTGTAACTAGTATGTAAAAGCAGAAAGTAAATAGCGGATGTGATCAGTGATGGTAATGTGGACCGGGGTCCCATGATGTTCACTAGTGATGTGTCTCTCCCAAAAGACGATAAAACAGCCATGTGAGGTAAACGAATTACAGCTGGGCAATTGACAGAATTATGTGCGCAAACCAATGCTAACTATGTTGCAAGAAAGGTAGAGGTTCAAAGCATGGGCGGTACGCCAAGGTAAGTAGACCGAAATCCATCTGCATCTACTACTAATCATCCACCTTGAGATATCTATCCAGAACATCTCGCTGGTATTAAGTTGCGAGTCCCACCCATAGTGTAAACTCAAAGCAATAGACAACTGCATTAAAAGAACTTTGCGTAAAGTAAACAATCCTTGCACCCGCGGGCATAAGCACCGTTGTTTTCCCCCTTGTGGCAACAGCACATCCCCTAGACTCATGTTTCTGTCACTCAAGCTAGTCATCGAGGGGCATGATCCCACAATCAAGCATAACGTTCCCTCTTGGAGTCACTACCTACTACTTGGCCAAAGCAATAAATAACAACAGAGAACATGCAAGAATTACTTACGAACATAAATATAAAAGATGTGAATCAAATATATTACTTAAACACAATCTGAACATAATCTCACAATCCATCGGATCCCAGCAAACTCAACATAGCAACAGCATAAGGATTACATATGTGCCTCGATCATGTAGGGCAGCTCACGAGGTCTAATTAGTGAAGCACAAGAAGGGGAGGAGAACATCACATAGCTACTGGTCATGGACCCATGGTCCAAGGGAGACTACTCACAACGCATCCGGGAGGCGTCCATGGTGGTGGAGAGGCTCCCGGTGGTGATCCTCCCCTCCGGCAGGGTGCCGGGAAGAGTTCTCCTGGTGCTCCCGATCTTGGAAGCGCGGCGGCGGCGGAACAGAGATGAGATCGCGAAAAAGGGTTCCGTCCTCGAGGGTTTCGGGACGCGTGTTAAATGTATGCCAAAGGGGGGCATCAGCGGAGGCCTGGGGGGCCCAGGCGCCCCCCCCCGGCGCGTCCAGGAGGGGGGTCGCGCCACCAGGGCGCCTGGAGCCCTGGTGGCCCCCCTCCGGCCCTACTTCAGCCGTGTGGAAGCTTCCGGAACGCTGATTTTTTATATAATTTTTCCGGGATTTTTCTAGCAGTTTTCGTGACGGGAAAACCTGAAATACAAAAACAGCAGAAAACAGAAACTGACACTTGGGTGCACTGAGTTAATTGGTTAGTCCAAATATGATCAAAAGTGTATGGAAGTGTATAAATATCATAGCAATATCACACAAAAGAGGCATGGAGCAAGCAGAAATTATAGATACGTTTTGGACGTATCAACATCCCCAAGCTTAATTCCTGCTCGTCCTCGAGTAGGTAAATGATAACAAGAATAATTTCTGTGGTGACATGCTATTAACCATATAGGACTTTTCATAGTCATATGACAAAAGCTTACTGAGACAATGAATCTGTAGTAATTAAGTTGCCTTATGAGAAAATCACAAAGAACTGAAAGTTTTACAACATGATACTGAAACATTAAATTGATTTGTAATGATCATGGTGTGCAAATATGATAAATTGATATCTCGCTTGCCCCCTTTAGTGAAGCAAAACATAAATGCAGGGGCACCTCCAAGGTTTAAGTGATGACTAGATACAATGATTTCAGAATAAACGATATCACAATCATGCAAAAGACAATGCTACTTTGGGACAATGCACATTACACTCAGAATGACAATCATGCTCTCAGTAGTTGGTGCTTTAAAAAGAAGGTGGAGACTCTCGAACCGTGGCTTTTGTTGGCAAGGTTGAAAACCCGTGGTCGGAAACAAAGACAAAACATGTACCAAAGCTCTTGGTTTTAAAAACAGAGGTAATAATTATTTTTTTGGATATGCATGTTTCGTCAACGAATGCTAGCAGACAACTCAATCACTTCTTGAGATGGACAAGCTTCGAGGAACGGCTCCCGAATGAGGACGATCACATCCTCTTAATCTCCTTTGTTTATCACTGCCAAAGTTTTCTGATTTCTCATGAACAAAGCGTGAAGGAGGGTTTGTTTGTTATATTAATTTTGAGCCGGGCGCACTCTTTGCCAGTTCCTTCTCGTATTATGGGTTTGCACATTAGACATGCAATCCCGGGGTGAAGCTTGTCCAACTTAAAAAGATCATGAATTAACTACTACTTCCTCATGAACTAAAACAGAGGCACAAAATAGGAATGCTTTTTTGAATAATTTTTGAGATGGTACATGAAAGTCTTCGTTAGGAATGGCAGGTAAATACCATGTATAGGAAGGTATGGTGGACTCATATGGCATAACTGGTTTAAAAGAATTTGGATGCACAAGCAGTCAGTCCGCTTAGTACAGGTGGAGGTTAGCATAAGATTGGGAGCGACCAACTAAAAGAGCAATGACGGTCATAATCATGCAGAGCGACAAAGCAACATTGAATCAGGCATGGTAGTTATATTGCTACTCAGAAATAAAAGATCATCAAGGCTTGACAGACTTTCTTTACAGTCTTAAATATGCGTGAGCATACGCCAAGTCAATCAAAATAAATTCTTGAAGGAAGATATTACTAAACCATACCACATCATAGACAAACAAATCATGTTGGTACTCCAATAACACATTGGGAACCCCCTAGCTATTTGAGACTAACCATAAGAAAACATGAACTACTAAGCACCATTATGCACGTAGCATTTTTATCATAGACATATCGACCAATGCAACAGAAGCAAACTCTCTTAATAAGATAAGCATGATAAATAAAGAGAGTTCAAGCAACCAACTAAACAAAATCTCTTTAAAAAGATAAGCATGAATACTAAGAGCTGAACATGATAGTAGCTATTGAAAGACAAAGAACACACACAGCAAAGATAGACATGAAAATTCTATGTTATGTTCTAGGTTGAAGTGGAGCGTGTTTCTCTCCCACATAAAGAAAGCTGAGTTCCGACTCGTTATGAAAACTAAAGAAAACTAAAAAGGAAACTAAAAGCAAGACGCTCCAAGCATAGCACATAACACATGAAGTGATAAAAATATAGTGGAACGAAAGACGAACTGATAATGTTGATGGAGAAGGGGATGCACGGGGGCATCCCCAAGCTTAGACGCTTGAGTCTCCTTGAATATTTCTTGGGGGTGCATGGGGGCATCCCCAAGCTTGAGCGCTTGACACTCCTGAATCTTTTTATCATCTTCCCTCGCACACTTGAAAACTCCCTTCGTACATAACTCATTATAATCTGATTAGCGAGGTTAGTACCCATAATAAAATAATTGTTCCTTGCTGGAAATAAGGATATTCTTGAAGGTCTACTGTTTCTCAAGATTGCCAAAAGGTTTTTGCAAAGAAAAAACAAGCTTAAGGTTTGCAAAATGAAGGAAAGGCAAAACAGGACAGAATCTATGAAAAACAGAACAGCAGGTAGTAAATGATTTTTTCGGGGCACTTCTGCAACTCTAATCAAAAAACTCAGAACAGATGCACGAAAGACAATTGTATAGAGCACGCTGTCGAAAAAATTCAGACCAAAAAGATGATCTGGTGATTTTATACGAATTTTTCTATCCAAGGACAGAATCTGTTTCCTGGACAGCACGTCACAACTTTTGAACTTTCTTGGAATCAGAGGCTACACTTGGCACATAATTGAAAGGTAAAGATACAATGATGATGCTACTGTAGTAACAACATCAAGACACAACAAAAGCAAAATAAAATTTTATTCATTGTGGGCTGCCTCCCAAAAGCGCTTTCTTTTATGCCTTTAAGCTAGGCATAATGCAAGGAGATCAAGTTTTATCAAGGGTAAAAGAATAGCTAGCCCGTATAACGGACTCAAAAGGTAACTTAATCTTCTTTCTAGGGAAGTGTTCCATCCCTTTCTTGAGAGGAAATTGTAATTTTATATTCCCCTCTTTCATGTCAATGATAGCACCAACGGTGCGTAGGAAAGGACGTCCCAAAATAATTGGACAAGAAGGTTCACATTCAATGTCCATAATAGTAAAATCAACGGGAACGTAATTGTCATTGACAATGATAAGAACATCGTCGATCCTCCCCAAAGGTTTCTTTATGGAAGAATCAACGAGACGAACACCAAAAGAACAAGAATCAAAAGGTTTCAGTTTAAGCATATCATATATTCTTTTGGGCATAATGGAGGTACTAGCTACAACATCACATAATGCATAGCAAGAGAAGTTATTCAACTTAATTTTAATCACAGGATCCCAACCATCTTCTAGCTTTCTAGGTATGGAGGCTTCTACTCTAAGTTTCTCCTCCCTAGCTTTGATGAGAGCATTAGTGATATGCTCCATGAAGGCAAGATTAAGCGTGCTAGTGCGGGGATCTCTAGACATCTTGTGAAGGAAATCAATAACTTTGGTAAGAGTGCAATTATCAAAATCAAGGTCACTACTATCAAGTAAAGTGGTAGTGGTGTCCTTTAGGTTCACTTGTTTGGTAGTTTCTATGGTCATAGCATCACCATTAATAGGTCCAACGGGACCAGGAGTGCATTGGGTGCTAAGAGTTTGGATATCCTCAACAACTTGGATAGTAGCAACAGTGTGGTGGGTAGGAAGGCTCTTAATTCTATCTTCTTCCTCCCTTAGAGGTGCAACCACTTCGGGTTTAGCTGCCATTTGGTTTATCAAAGTGGCTTGTGTGTGGGACATATTGGAAACTTGGGTCTCAGTGATAGTGAGCCTAGTCTGGAGGTTAGAAATCTCAATATTTAGGCTCTCTAATTGTCTACTAATGTCTTGCAAGATAGCAGTGTGCTCATTTAATTGCCTCGAGAAGGTTTTGTTTTGTTCATATTGGGTGTGCATGTAATTCTTAGTGGCCTTCTCTATTTCTAGAAGTTTCTCATAACTAGGCAAGTCTCTATCTTTTTGGGTGGAGTTCTCGGTGCTAGGATAAGCATTGTTGTTCCCATAAGAATTAGAGGGGAACGGTCTAGGATTGCTACCAAAATTACTCCTATAAGCATTGTTATTAAAATTGTTTCTAGAGATAAAGTTCACATCTACTTGTTCTTGAGCAATCAAAGAATTTAAAGGAACATCACAAGGATCAATAGAAGATTGCTTCGAAAGTAGAGACATGATCAAGTCAACTTTTTCATTTAGGGAGGAAATCTCCTTGACAGAGTTTACCTTCCTACCTGTTGGAGCGCGTTCGGTGTGCCATTGGGAATAGTTGGTCATCATCTCATCGAGAAGCTTCGTGGCAGCACCAAGTGTAGTTGACATAAAGGTTCCTCCCGCGGCCGAATCTAACATGTCCCGCGAGGTAAAGTTCAAGCCTGCATAAAAAGTTTGGATAACCATCCAAGTAGTCAAACCATGAGTAGGGCAGTTCTTGATAAGAGATTTCATACGTTCCCAAGCTTGGGCAACGTGTTCATTATCCAATTGTTTAAAATTCATTATGTTACTTCTTAGTTGGATAATTTTAGTAGGTGGATAATATTTTCCAATAAAAGCATCTCTGCACTTGTCCCATGAATCTATGCTATTTCTAGGCAAAGATTGAAACCAAATTTTAGCTCCTCCTCTCAAGGAGAAAGGAAAAAGCTTAAGCTCAACAATATTACCATCTATTTCTCGGTACTTTTGCATATCACAAAGTTCAACAAAATTGTTTAAGTGTAAAGCAGCATCATCTCCAGCACCGGAGAATTGATCTTTCATAACTAGGTTCAGTAAAGCAGGTTTAATATCATAAGAAGGTGCTGAAGTGGTAGGTGTAGTGATAGGCGTGCAAATAAAGTCATCGTTGTTATGACTAGTGAAGTCACACAACTTGGTGTTCTCGGTGGAACCCATAGCAGCAAGCAAGCAAGATAACTATTTTTGTGATTTTTGATAAAAGATACTAAAGCAAAGCTGAAAGGTGAACTAACAAGACTAAAAAGCAAAGGTAAAAGATAGCGTCCAACTCCCCTATCTTGAAGAGTGGAGTCCCCGGCAGCGGCGCCAGAAAACTTTGCTTGATGGCTTCTCGCCCCTCGTTGGTTACCCCAAGTGGAAGGTTTGAGATGCAGTGTAGCGGAAGTTTTCCCTTGGCAAAGATACCAAGGATTGATTTCCCCTGAGACTCCTAGTTTCAACAAGAAGGTGTCAACTGCTAACGGCGCCAGATATTAGCAATCAACGTGGACCTGCACACAGATACAAATAACTTTGCTCCCAACGAGTACAGAGAGGTTGTCAATCCCTCCGGCCTTGTCGTTTACAAAGGATCAAACGCAAGTGATAATAGTGATAGGTAAAACTGTAACTAGTATGTAAAAGCAGAAAGTAAATAGCGGATGTGATCAGTGATGGTAATGTGGACCGGGGTCCCATGATGTTCACTAGTGATGTCTCTCTCCCAAAAGACGATAAAACAGCCATGTGAGGTAAATGAATTACAGCTGGGCAATTGACAGAATTATGTGCGCAAACCAATGCTAACTATGTTGCAAGAAAGGTAGAGGTTCAAAGCATGGGCGGTACGCCAAGGTAAGTAGACCGAAATCCATCTGCATCTACTACTAATCATCCACCTTGAGATATCTATCCAGAACATCTCGCTGGTATTAAGTTGCGAGTCCCACCCATAGTGTAAACTCAAAGCAACAGACAACTGCATTAAAAGAACTTTGCGTAAAGTAAACAATCCTTGCACCCGCGGGCACAAGCACCGTTGTTTTCCCTCTTGTGGCAACAGCACATCCCCTAGACTCATATTTCTGTCACTCAAGCTAGTCATTGAGGGGCATGAACCCACAATCAAGCATAACGTTCCCTCTTGGAGTCATTACCTACTACTTGGCCAAAGCAATAAATAACAACGGAGAACATGCAAGAATTACTTACGAACATAAACATAAAAGAGGTGAATCAAATATATTACTCAAACACAATCTGAACATAATCTCACAATCCATCGGATCCCAGCAAACTCAACATAGCAACAGCATAAGGATTACATATGTGCCTCGATCATGTAGGGCAGCTCACGAGGTCTAATTAGTGAAGCACAAGAAGGGGAGGAGAACATCACATAGCTATTGGTCATGGACCCATGGTCCAAGGGAGACTACTCACAACTCATCCGGGAGGCGTCCATGGTGGTGGAGAGGCTCCCGGTGGTGATCCTCCCCTCCGGCAGGGTGCCGGGAAGAGTTCTCCTGGTGCTCCCGATCTTGGAAGCGCGGCGGCGGCGGAACAGAGATGAGATCGCAAAAAAGGGTTCCGTCCTCGAGGGTTTCGGGACACGTGTTAAATATATGCCAAAGGGGAGCATCAGCGGAGGCCTGGGGGGCCCAGGCGCCCCCCCGGCGCGGCCAGGAGGGGGGCCGCGCCACCAGGGCGCCTGGAGCCCTGGTGGCCCCCCTCCGGCCCTACTTCGGCCGTGTGGAAGCTTCCGGAACGCTGATTTTTTATATAATTTTTCCGGGATTTTTCTGGCAGTTTTCGTGACGGGAAAACCTGAAATACAAAAACAGCAGAAAACAAAAACTGGCACTGGGGTGCACTGAGTTAATAGGTTAGTCCAAATGTGAACAAAAGTGTATGGAAGTGTATAAATATCATAGCAATATCACACAAAAGAGGCATGGAGCAAGCAGAAATTATAGATACGTTTTGGACGTATCACGTGTATTTGGAGAACAGCGGGAAGGTGCTACCGAAATTTTGTCTCGGAATGGGGTAGAGCATGGACAACGTACTCAATTTACACATTCTCGGGTGGGATTAGGACCCATCTTTACCTATTAGAGATGTAGGTGGATTAAATGTCGTTTCTTGTCAACACCCTAAAAAATAAATGTTGATGTGAGTAATTTAAATGAATCCTTAATTTTGTTGTGTGGCTTCCAATAAAGCAGAGATGGCAGATAATTAGTGGATTTATAGTGGGTTTTTCCGTCGGAATGAAGTAACAACAGAGTGGGTCGAGAAAACTGATGTGTTTTTGAAAGAGATATTCCGTAGACCAATGAAGATGGTGCCAGAATACCCGTGTGCCAAATGTAAGAGACGTATCCGCAGAGATAAGAGTGAGATGACTAAGCACCTTCGCACGAATGGATTTATGCCCAACTTTAATATGCCGATAAACTTTGCCCAGCGGGACCGTGGTAGAGTGGAGGTGATATGACAACGCGTCACTGGTTATGAGGACGATTGGGTTAGAGACATGCTAGATGATGTCTTTGCTGCACAACCGACACCTTCGTCATATTCAGTGAATGAACCGGTGGAGCTGGAGGAAACCGCAAAGGCCTTCCTGGAAATCTTGGGCTCATCAAAGAAACCTCTCTATGAGGGTGCCAAGATGTCTATGCTGGATGCCATCTCGCAAATGATGGCAGTCAAGGCTGAGTACGGCTGTAGTCGAGGTTGCTTTGAAGCATTTCTAGGAGTATGGGCTAACAGCCTGCCCGAGGGCCTTGAACTGCCGAAAACCATGTACGCTACGAAGAAAATCATGAAGGCGCTCTCCATGGACTATGAGAAAATACATGTTTGTCCAAAGAATTGGCTTTTGTTTAGGCAGGAGTATGCGGATGACAACTACTGTAGGAAGTGCGGTTCCTCTCTGTATATTGAGGTGGTTGATAAGGATGGTTAGAAGCGGCAGCTAAAAATCCCTTTCAAGGTTCTTCGGTATCTTGATTTTATAAGAAGACTGCATCGCCTTTTCATCACTGAGGAGTCTGCCAAAATGATGAAGTGGCACAAGGAAGGGAAAAGGTACAATCCAAAAAAAATTGTACATCCATTAGAAGGTGAAGCATGGAAGTCATTCGATATAGAGTACCCGGAGGAAGCAGCCGAGGCTGGGAATGTCAGAATTGCTATAACAGGTGATGGGTTCAATCCATATGGTATGTCCTCTAATCCATACAGCTGCGGGCCTGTATTTGTTATTCCGCTCAATCTCCCTCCCGGCGCCATAATGCAACGCAAGACCATGTTCCTGTCGCTTATAATTCCAGGGCCTGAATATCCGGGGAAGAATTTGAGTGTGTTTATGCAGCCGTTGGTGGATGATTTGCACCATTCTTGGTACTTCCCGAGGTTGACATACGACCGGCATCTGCAGAAAAATTTCTTGATGAAAGTTTGGCTACAGTATTGCATGCATGACTTTCCCGGCTCTGCCCTATTCTGCGGATGGTGTACAAGTGGAAAGATGCCTTGCCCAGTGTGCATGCAGGCCTTGATTTTCATTTGCTTGAAGAAGGGTGGCAAGTGTGTTGCCTTTGACCTGCATCGACAGTTCCTCCCTCCAGACCATCCTGATAGGGAAGACAAGAAGAACTTCAAAAAAGGCAAAGTTGTCCATGAAGTATACGAGATTCCAACGTTTTCTGGTGCGGATGTGCTTGCTCAGCTGAAAGCTCTTAAGAATGCCAGCAAAGGCAAAGGCAAAGGCAAAGGCAAAGCCGTAGGCAAAGACGAGGGCGAGGGCAAAGAAAAAGGTAAAGCGAAAAAAGTTTTGAAGCTTATGGTGAGACGCACAACTGGACTCACATTACCCCCTTCACGCAGCTTCCCTATTTTAAGGACCTCAAACTTCCATACAACATCGACTTGATGCACACCGAAAAGAATGTCGCAGAGTCCCCTTTTTTGCACGATCCTCAACATTCCTGATAAGACAAAGGATAATGTTAATGCTAGAGTCGATCAACAGAATATATGTGATAGACCACGTCTACACATGCAGCCTCCCACAGGCAGTCGAAAATCTTGGTTCAAGCCAGATGCTGATTTCGTACTTAAAAAGGATCATAAGTTGGAGGCATTGAAGTGGCTGAAACATGTCGGGAAGTTCACTGATGGTTATGCGTGGAATATAAGTAATGGGGCCAATCTTTCAACGAGCAAAGTGACCGGGCTGAAGAGTCATGACTATCATGTATGGATTGAGCGGATTATGCCGGTGATGGTTCGGGGCTATGTTCCCGAGCGTGTCTGGCGTGTGCTTGCGGAGTTAAGCCATTTCTTCTGCATGCTTTGTGCTACAGAAGTATGTCCTGAGAAGATAAAAGAAATGCATAAGAGGGCGCCGGAGTTGATATGCAAGCTAGAGAAGATCTTCCCGCCAGGCTTCTTTACTCCAATGACACATCTCATTTTGCACCTCGCGAACGAGGTATTGTTGGGGGGCCCTGTGCAGAATCGTTGGCAGTACGGCCCTGAGAGACAGAACAAACATCTGAGACAGAAATGTGGAAACAAAGCTAAGATTGAAGCTTCCATAGCTGAGGCAGTTATCCTAGAGGAGGTGGCAGACCTCAGGACAGCCTACTATCCGGACCATGTTCCCACGTTGCACAATAAGGTGTCTCGATACAATACAGAAGAACCCAAATATAAACCCATGTTGCCTCTATTCATCGGGCAAGGTGGCAGGGCTGGATGCTCGAAACCTTATCTCATGCCACGAGATGAGTGGGAGGATGTCATGTTCTATATCTTGCACAACATCAAGGAAGTTGAGGATGAGTGGATGAGGTAATACCTTTGCACCATTCTTTTAGTCAATTCGTTATGTTCACTTTGCCTAGTTCTTATACCGTTTTTCTTATTGTAGTCGATTCATTGATGAAGAGTGGACGGGAATGCTGCCTCCTACTGAAGCGGAGGCACTTGCTCTTCTCCGAAAGGGTGCTGATGGAAGGAAAAATTTTGTTGCGTGGTTCATGAGAAAGTAATTTTTCACACTTCCCTATTACCTATTTCAATTAAACTCATGCACAATACAATTCCAATTAAAGTCATTCACCCTATAATTTCAGTTAAACTTGTAGGGAAATGATCCGAACGAATTAATGGATGAAGAATTGAGATGGGTTTCCATGCATGGGTTTTGACCCCCCGTCATGACATGCCAAAAGTATGATGTGAATGGGTATCGCTTCCATATAGAGGAGCACCAGAACAGTCGGCCTGATCCCAAAACCATAAATACCAGAGTCTTCACTGAAGGAGATAATAAAGTAGATTACTACGGAAGGGTAAGAAAAATATACGAGCGTACATTCAAACATGGCCGCGAACCCCTAAGTCTCACTATGTTCAAATGCCGATGGTTCGACCCCAAAAAGGGTCTGAGAAATATGCCTTTTGTTGGTTTAGTTGAAATTAAACCATCAACCGTCTATGCCGGAGCTGATCTCTTTATCGCTGCTACCCAGGCCACACAAGTATATTATCTGCCTTACCCATGCCAGAAAGAGTCCCTAAAGGGTTGGGAAGTTGTGTTCAAGGTGTCGCCACATGGTAAGCTACCGGACCCGAATGATGATGATTACTACAACATAAAACCCATGATATACGAGGGATTGTTCTTTCAATAGGTACATGATGACGTGGTCCGAAACAACGTGGATGATGACTTGGGTTATGTTGACCTGGACCCAAACGATGCACAGATTGATGGTGAGGCAGTTGTGAATCAAAGAGACATAATTATGCTTGAAAAGGTAAATGAAGATGTTGACGATGAGGAAGAGCCTCCACCTCCGTCAGACAACGAAGAAGATATGCGTGATAGTGATGATGAGACCGGTCGACAAATAGATTACAATAGCGATGATTCATATGGGTTCTAGAAATTGTAAATTCTTTTAATGATCATTACAATAGTATGCTTAATATGCTCATCTCTTATTAATATTCTTTCCTGTATGCTTGTTTATTTGATATCCTTACTAATTGTTTATTCTATTCTCAATGCAGGTTTGCTAATCATGGGCAAGTCCAGCGGCGGCAGTTTCCTCGGTAAATTCAAAGGACTTACTCAGAGTGGACGAGCCCACAAAGTTCCCTCCCGACTACGCGAGGATGACACCTCACAGGGAGGTGGAGGGGTCGGGGGAGGAGCACCTAGAGGAGGAGGGGGTGGGGGGAGAGGCCCTAGAGGAGGAGGAGGTGGGGGAGAGGCATCTGGGGCAAAAAACTCTGGGCCGTGTCTGAAATAGGAGGGTCTTCTTCGATGCCCTCCTATACTGAGGCACCTTCTGAGTCTGAGGAGGAGGAGTATGCTCCTGATAGCGAGAAGGAGGAGGGTGATGAGGAGGTGGGCGAGGAGGGGGAGGCCGAGGAGGAGGAGGCCGAGGGGGAGGGTGAGGAGGAGGGCGAGGAGGGTGCAGGGGAGGTTGACCCCGAGTTGTGGGGTGACTTACCACCGAGTGCTCCGCAGGGGTGGCTGCGTGGTAATGCAGGACTACCTACACCACCTTCTATCGAGGCGCACAAGTGGCTCATTGAACATGCGGGGACAGAGTAAGGGCCTCTCAATCATATTTTCAACACATGACAACATTTTCGTATTGTACACATGGCAACCCTTTGATTCTTTTGCAGTAACTGGAACCTTCATGGAAATGGCCGTAAACCGAATGGCCTTATCACTGTCCTGTTGAAGGAGTTTTGGCCTGGACTATTCTGCCCATGGCCAGACAGGGACCCGCATCTGTGGGTTTTTGCCACGAGCTGGGCCCACTACGAGGCTTGTAGCAATGCGGAGTACGGGACGGCCGCTAAGGCCGTGATCACCAAATTTTGGGTAAGTTCTCTTCTGAATCACTTGTCTTCAGTTTCGATCATTGAATCACTCAACTCATGCCTTGTTTGCTTCTGGTTTATGCATGATTGCAACAACTCTATAGAGTTCTTGATGAGCACCAGGCCAAAGCCGATGTGGTCTTGCTTGCGGCTGCGAAGAAGAATGCTCGTCAGTTGCAGTACGAGGTGCGCTGGGTTGCCGCCTCGCAGTACTACCACATCTACCTGCAGCAAAAGATGACCAAAAGTCAAGCGCTGAGGCAACAACTTACCTTGAAGAGGGAGCAATTCATGAAGGTAACTATTACTGACTTTTTATCGTTTCAAGCAGTCAACTATATGTTTCGTGCTCACATGTCATGCTTCCAAAATTTTCATAGGTTGTTCCTCGTTGGTGCTATGCAAGGCATGACGGATGGGTGAGTTTGGTGGATTGGTGGCTGGGCAACGATGCAGAGTTTGCTGCCAAGAGCAGCAAGGGCCGGGCTAACCATGGAAAAGACGGGACACACAGACAAGGAAACATGAACCACTGGGCTTCAAGGCCATGAAGGTATATCTATATGCATGATGCATTTTTGTTCTTCTTTACCGTCATGTTCTTATGTATGGCTAACTTCTATTTGATGTTGCAGGCTGACAAGTTGAAGAGGTCGCTCTCAGACATGGAGTCGTGGAAGATGGCCCATGAGCGGAGTGATCGCAAGGACGGCGAGAGCTAGTACTACGGCAAGACCGAGGGGCACCTGGAGTCTAACACTCAGAACTATCAGAAGTTGCATCCTGATGTTCCTGTTCCTGAGGTCGCCCAGTCTCAGATCGACGACACGGCGGTGGTGGCCATCCAGGGGAAGTCACATGGCCGGTATCCGTGTTTCGATGGCTTGATCACTCCTTCGATCTCGTACACACGGCTTCGGGCTAGCAACCCGAGCCAGTTAGAGAGTACGGGGCGTTCACAGACTCCCTTAGCCCGCCAGCATGCCGTAAGTACTTCCCCTTTATCTTTTTATCTCTAGCATTCTCAGTTTATTTTCAGCATTGCTCACTTAGAAACAACCTACGTTATGTAGGCATATAAGGCCTTTGTCGAGCATAGGAATCTCGAGGTGCGAGAGTACTTGCAACGAGTGAAGGCAAACGATGATTACAACCATCAAATGATGGCGGTTAGTTTTGCCCTCTTAAAACATAGCTAAATTTTTGCACTTTCATTCCTTCCGACCTTTTATTTTGTTTGTTTAACTAACATCCGGGCTATGTTGGCGTCTTGGAGTAACCACACGGATCCACCACAAATGGGACCACCACCACCTCCTGCGGGAGAACCCCCACACGTGCCCATGTTCGATGAATGGGTGGCACTAGGCAGTGATAGTCCGGTTAGTATATTTGCCTAACTACTGACAAACTAGTTCAAGGTTCATTCAACACTATCATATCATATTTACCATTAGAATCTTCTCTCATACATGTAGGGGACCGGTGGCTCGACTCCTGCTTCCTCGACCCCAGTCACTCCGATCTGGCAGAGTGGTGGTTTTGGCGGAGGTGGTCTTGGCGGTGGTGGTTTCGATGGAGGTGGACTTGGCAGTGCTGGTTTTGGCGGAGGTGGTGGTTTTGGCGGAGGTGGTCTTGGCGGTGGTGGTCTTGCTTGATGTCGATGATGATACCCATGCATGTGGCCGCCGTGCCATACCTTTCATGTTCCTACTTTTATGATGTTCCATGTCTTTCACTACTTTTATGTTCATGAACTTTCGCCGGTGATGATCTTGACTATGTTTAAATGATGATGACGAACTTGAGTATGTTTAGATGATGAACTGTCATATTTCTGCATAATCTCATATTAGTCTGCTTTGAAATGCTGTCAAATGAATTGGAAAAGAGAAAACGGGAAAAAAAACTATGCCTACGGCAAATCCGTCGGCATAGATGAGCCCAGGAATTCCCAGGGCATGCCACGTGGCCGGGCTATGCCTACAGCAAAGTCGTCGGCATAGATTTCTATCTATGCTGACGGCTTTGCCGTAGGCATAGCCCTACCGCCAGGAGGCACCAGAAGATGCGACGTGGCATGGCTATGTCTACGGCAAAGCCATCGGCATAGATTCGATATATGCCTACGGCTTAGACGTAGGCATATCCGTGCCACCAGGAGGCACCACGGGATGCCACGTGGCAGAGATATGCCCATGGCTTGGCCGTCGGCATAGGTTTCCACCTATGCCGATGGCCAAGCCGTCGACATATCTCCGCCACGTGGCATCCTAGCGCTTTTGACGGTGCCGTCCGTTGCTGTCAGGCGAAATACACTGCCGACGGCTAAACTATGCCGAGGGCCGATGCCCGGCCGTCGGCATAGGTCCCTATGCCGACGGCTATACTACGCCAACGGTTTGACAAGACTATGCTGACGTGATCTACGCCGACGGCCCTATGCCGACGACAGCCGTCGGCATAGATCTATGCCGACGGCAAAGGACCTACGCCGACGGCCCCTGGCCGTAGGCATAGCCTGCGAGTCCCGTAGTGATGCGGATGATGAGACAGACTCATGTACTTGCACGTAGCCATAGTCAGGGGTGGATCGTTCGGTAGGCACGAGCACCTGAATTTCTATTTTCTGTTCATATCCGTTTACTTTCTCTCCCGATCATAGAGCACTCGTGACGCGGTCGTGGGATGGCGCGGCCAGAGCGGATCGTGGGCACCTGATCGGGAGTTTGTTGGCTTTCTAATCGCTAAGAGATAAGAGAAGTGAATAACAGAAAGGGCTGTCAGATTGACGGCGGAAAATACACAGGGTGTCTTCCTCCTCGCGTGTGTTCATCGTTCCACTCTCTCTGATCTATATCTCTTTGTCTCTCACCCGATCCGACAACAACAGTTGGCATCAGAGCTTGGTGGTGTTCGATCCTCCGGCGAGCGGCGGCGTTTGACCCACTGAGTTGATGTCGGGCGACAAGGAGAAGGAGAAGGAGGCGGCCGCGGCGAAGGCAGATTGTCCGGTGCACCTCTTGCGCGCCTCACTGCGGGGGCCAGCGGGGAGTTTCGCATCGTTGAGCGCATGGTGCAGAGCGAGTCCTCGTTGGCGACCATGGTGCTCTCCTGCACCAACTACATGGAGTGGTCGCTCCTGATGCAAGTCAAGTTGCAGGTTGCGGGGGTGTGGTCCGCCGTGACCGACGGCACCGCAGACGAGCGCGAAGACAGGCGTGCGCTCCAGATGATGCTCACGGGGTTGCCACGAGAGATGCTCCGCGTTCTGGCAGCCAAGGATACGATGAAGATGGCGTGGGAGACAATCAAAACGCTGTGTATGGGCAGCGAGCGCGCGCGTGAGGCGAAGGCGCAGGTGCGCCGACGGGAGTATCAAGACCTCCGTTTCAAGGACGGTGAGTCAGTCGAAGACTTCGCCCTACGGCTCACCCATCTCATCGCCAACCTGGAGCTATACGGGGACCCAGTGACGGAGCACAAAGCAGTTCAGAAATTCCTCTGCGTCGTGCCGTGGAAATATCGTCAGATGACAATGGCAATTGAGAGTCTTGTTGATCTGAAAACAATGACGATCGAGGAGCTCGCCGGGCGTTTCTCCGCGTGTGAGGATCACTACGACTTCGACAACACGGCGCAGACCGGCGGCCGACTCCTTCTCACTCGCGAGGAGTGGCTCGCTCGCGAGCGACAGCTTGGAGGCGGGGGATCATCGTCTGGTGGTGGGGGCGGCAAGAGCAAGTTGCCCGCCAAGCCAAAACCACAGGGCGACGAAAAGGGCATGCCCGGCAACGCGGGCGCTGGCAGCTCTGGTGGCTCCAGCGGGAAGAAGAAAAAGGGCAGTGCCATCACTGCGGCATTCCAGGGCACTTGAAGAAGGAGTGTCAGACCTGGCTGCGTGAACAAGAGCAGCAGGCAAGCAGGAACAGGCAAATCTTGTCCGGGCCGGAGATGAGCACGAGCATGGCCTTCTCATGGCCATGGTCACCCCGTCCGTGGCAGAACAGGCCGCAGTCACCACTGTCATACAAAAGGGCGTGGGAACGTAGGCTGTGTTCCTCAACGAAGAGAAGCTGATCCCCGTGCCTTCGCCGGATGGGGTGTGGTACTTTGACACCGGCGCAAGTAGTCATATGACCGGAGAGCGTCGTTTCTTCTCCACTCTGGACGTGTCAGTGCATGGTACAGTTATGTTTGTTGACGGCTCACATGTCGCAATCTGCGGGACAGGTACAGTGCTATTCAGGACTCAAGGCGGCGACCATCGTGCACTAACTGAAGTCTATCTCATCCCAAGCCTAAGATGCAACATAATCTCATTAGGGCAGCTCGATGAGGGGGGGGGGTGCAAGGTTGGCATTCAGGACGGTGTGATGATCATTCATGACCCGACGCGCCACATGCTTGCACGCGTCCAACGCACTGGCAATCGCCTATACACTGGTGTTCTGACCATCGACACGCCAGTTTGCCTGCTGACAAAGGTGGAGGACGAGACCTAGAAGTGGCATGCCCGGATGGGCCATCTGCACTTCAGAGAGTTGCGCGCAATGTCTGCAAAGGGGATGGTCAGAGGGATGCTGATACGTCCAAAACGTATCTATAATTTCTTCTTGCTCCATGCCTCTTTTGGGTGATATTGCTATGATATTTATACACTTCCATACACTTTTGATCATATTTGGACTAACCTATTAACTCAGTGCACCCCAGTGCCAGTTTCTGTTTTCGGCTGTTTTTGTATTTCAGGTTTTCACATTACGAGAACTGCCAGGAAAAATCCAGAAAAATTATATAAAAAATCAGCGTTCTGGAAGCTTCCATGCGGCCAAAGTAGGGCCGGAGGGGGTCCACGGGGGCTCCAGGCGGCCCCCCCAGGCCGCGCTGGGGGGGGCGCCTAGGCCCCCTGACCTCCTCCGATGCCCCCCTTTGGCATATATTTAAAGCGTCTCGCGAAAACCCTGATTCCAGACCCTTTTTCTCCAGACGCGATTCCGATCTCTGCCGCCATCGCCATCAAGCTTCGGGGGACCAGAATTCCTGCGCCGGCACCCTGCCGGGACGGGGAAATTCCCCCGGATTCATCTCCATCGACGTTGCTTCCTCCCTCCATGATGCGGGAGTAGTTCCTCCTCGGGGCTGAGGTTCTTACCAGTAGCTATGTGGTCAATTCTCTCTCCCATGATGTGATCTTCGTTGTGATCATAGGCTATGTTAATCTAGGGTGATCCCATGATATTTCCCCATCCTCTATGTATTGGATTGATGTACTCACTTGTCTTTATCCAGTATAATCCCCGAGACCAAGGTGACAGTGGTCTATTGGACATGGATTAGAAAAGTATTTTCATGAGTGATTTCCTCTCTTGTGTGTTGATTGAAGATTGAGAGTCTCTTGGTGCTTGTCTTTGACTATCCTTTAGATATGTTGTGGTGATTGTGGGACTCTCTTTGGATGGCCGCGGTGACATTGGGAAATCCTTAGATTGAGAACTACGAACTTTGAGGTGTGCTTTTGTAGCCCTACATAATTCTCGTCCTCTCTTGACCATGAAGGAATGACCTCCGAGTGTGTCCCCTTTGCATGTTTTATGGAAAATATCATGTGATTCGATTATGTTAATGTTGTTGGAGTTGCCACTAGTGAAAGTAGGAACCCTAGGCCTTGTTTCCACCATTGCAATACCATTTGTGCTCACGTTTACCACTTGTTTGCTTGCTGCACTTTTTATTACAGATTTATATTACATTGTTTTGCCATCCATATCACTTGCCATTTAACATCTCTTCGCCGAACTAGTGCACCTATACATCTAACAAGTGTATTAGGTGTGTTGGGGACACAAGAGACTTCTTGTATCTTAGTTGCAGGGTTGCTTGAGAGAGACCATCTTCAACCTCTACTTCCCTGAGTTCGATAAACCTTAGGTCATCCACTTGAGGGAAATTGCTGCTGTCCTACAAACCTCTGCGCTTGGAGGCCCAACATAGTCTACAAGAGTAGAAGCGTGTGTAGACATCAGATGACTGAAATAGCTCGTGTAGAGGAGTATTGTGATGGTTGTGCACTTGGCAAACAACATCGAGCTCCATTCCCGCAGGCCAGCATATACAGGGCAGAGCATGGGCTAGAGCTCGTACACACAGACTTGTGTGGTATGATCACGCCACAGACACCAAGAGGAAACAAATACTTTCTCTTGGTTGTGGATGACTACAGCCGCTACATGTGGATTGAGTTGCTCAAGACCAAGGACGAAGCACACGCTTGTTTCAGAAAGATTCAGAGCATGGCAGATGCTGAGGTAAACTGCAAGCTTCGAGCTTTCAGATTTGATCGCAGAGGGGAGTTCAATTCGACAGAATTCCATGAGTATTGCAGTAAGAGGGGCGTGAAACACTACACCACAGCACCCTACTCTCCCCAACAGAACGGTGTGGTGGAGAGGAGAAATCAGTTCGTAGTGGAGATGGCGAGATGTCTGATGAAGAGCATGTCAGTACCTGCATATTTCTGGGAGAGGCCGTGAAAACTGTTGTCTACCTGCTCAACAGAGCTCCTACGCACAGTCTCGAGGGCGTCACGCCGTATGAAGCGTGGCACGGGAGGAAACCTGCAGTCCAACACTTGCGCACGTTTGGGTGCACAGCTCATGTCAAGCTAATTGGGCCGGGCATTACCAAGCTGTCATATCGGTCTAAGCCGATGATCTTTGTTGGATGCGAAGAGGGCTCCAAGTGCTTCCGTGTCTACGACCCTGAGAGCAAGCACTAACACGGGATGTGCACTTCGAGGAAGGGTGCCCGTGGAGCTGGGGCGCGGCGAGCACGCCCACGGGACAACCTACACCGGCGACCTACACTGTGGTCTACACCACGGAGGGAGGAGCAGAGGAACTGAACATTGGTGGAGCACATTACGCCTCACCCGCCTCGGTGGCGTCTCGAGCACCAACACTTGGGACACCACAGGCGGCGGCGACACCGGCGACAGCAGCGCTCCAGACTCCAGAGCCGGAAGGGAGCGAGCCCACCACACCACCTGAGATCAGATGGGCTACTCCTCCAACAAATGACTGGTCACGGCACGACATGGACAGCGCACCTATCAGGTATCGCCGGATCTCAAGTGTACTTGCTGCTACTGAAGATGATGCAGAACGGGAGGTGTTCGAGAGGTGCCTACTAAGTGCAGAAGAGCCTCGCGATCTCACTGAGGCACTCGACAGCGAGCCCAGGAAGACAGCCATGGAGGAAGAGATCTGATGCATCGTGGAGAACAAGACTTGGGACCTCACTAACCTGCCAGCAGGCCACAAACCAATTGGCCTGAAGTGGGTGTATAAGGTGAAGAGGGATCCAGATGGAAGAATCACAAAGTACGAGGCTCGCTTGGTGGCGAAGGGCTATGTACAGCAGCAAGGGGTGGACTATGACGATGCGTTCGCGCCCGTGGCCAGTTGGAGACAGTGCGCAATCTACTCGCACTCGCTTCTCACTGCTGCTGGGAAGTGCACCATATGCATGTCAAGCCGGCATTCCTAAACGGCGATCTCAGTGAGGAGGTCTATGTTGTCCAGCCGCCTTGTAATGCCCCGGATGTAACACTTTCCCTATATGGCAATATATTACTTTGGCTTCATCATTTCTGCTCTGGGTTCTTTTTTTTTCGGTTTCGTTGTTTTGTCGTGTGCGTGTGTGCATTTCATCCATGTCATGTTGTCATGTGCATTGCATTGCATTTGTGTTGTCATTTGCATCCGGTCCCACTCGTCTCTTCCCGTTGTCTGTTTCGAGTTTCGACGCTCTCACACGTGCCCGTGGCATCCTCGAGTCCTTCTTTCGTGTTTGGCCGTGTAACGTTTCCAAAATGGCGCGAGACTTGTCGTGCGATGTTGTTTTGGTACGTGTAGGCCGCCTGTCAAGTTTCGTCGCGTTTGGAGTTCGCTTGGTACTCCAATGGGTAACCTAGTGGGCTAAAAGTACCTCTTCTATGAGGCCCAAGACCCCCTCCACAACATCCCACCAACCCAGCACAACCCTTCCGATCATCTCGGTCGTCGAATTGTGATCGCGTGGCCGAAAACCTCTCCCCATTTGGAGTCTCCTAGCTCCTTGTGCCTATAAAAACGTCCCCCTTGCCATTTTTCGTCCAAAACCCTAGCCTCCTCCTAGCTCCAGCCCCGCCTCGGAATCCACACCGGGCGGACGTGTCCGACCCGGGCCGGACAGATCCGCCGCGCCTGCCAACCGCCTCCGCCGCCGCGCGGGCCCGCAAGCCCGTTCCCGGCCCGCCGCCGCCGCCTTCCGGGCCTCTCCGCCCCGATCCCGCACCTCGCCAGTTCTGACCGCGCCGCCGCCGGCCAGGCTCGCCACGCCGCCGTCCTCCGCCGCCGGCGCCGGCCACGCCGCCGCCCGACGCCGGCCTCGCCCGCCGCCTGGAGCTCGCCCCCTCGCCGCTCCGGCGCCACCCTCCGCCACTTCCGCCGCCGCGCTCTCGGGCATCCTCGCCGCCGGCCGGCCCTCGCCCCGCCGCCGACGGGCCCCCTCCGGCTGGAGCTGCCGCGGCCGCCGGCCTCCCATCGAGGGCAGCAACGACCCCGATCGGGCTAGTTTGCCAGATCTGGTGGGAAACCCTAACTGGCCGCACCCGCAACCCGCGCGCCCGATCCACCGCGTTGACCCGCTCCGCCGACCTGTGTTGACTGATCCGGAGGTTGACCCGTTTTTCGTAAGTCATTGTTGTTTTTGTTGTTTTTGTTGTCTGATGCATTATTGTGATTGCTATAACTTTTACCGTGCTTGTCCGATTTGTGCATATTATATGTCAAAATGATCGTGGTGACATGTACTATGTTTTGCTCCATTGTGTCATGCATGTTTGAGTCCATCTAGATGTCTTAATCTTCATGACAAGAGTGCTACATGATATAAACTTCTGCTACTAGTTGTTTTCATGGCATGTTTGAGATGTGATAACTTGGTGCATGTTTATCCAAATGAAGAAAATGATATGTCCAAATGTTCATCATGAGATGCTCTACATGTTGGTTGCTATAGCTTGCATGTTAGAGTTCATATTGCCAAGTTTTTCTCTGTTGCAAAAGTGCATGTGGCTGTTCGGTTTTTTAAATTGTTACGAGATGCCTAGTTGAGGATCTCGTTGCTATTGTTGTGTTTGTCCCCATGTCGCATGCTCATATGTTTTAGATTCCCCTTCATGTGATCTTTGCTGTGGTGCAAACCTTTTGCCATGTTATGCCTTCAGGTGACTTAAACATGCTCACAAACATGCCATGATAATATTGCTGTTTTAACACTTAGTGAAATTTCACTAAGTCTGGAATCTGTAGTATCCTGATGCTATGTTTGCTTGTTGTTCTAGGCAAATCCAAGTTAGTTTTGGGGTGGCCATTGATCTTTCCTTGTTGTATATGTTGTTTTCTATCCATTCATGCCCTCACATGCTCATTTGGGTTGTTGTAGCTTATTTAATTCTTGCTCCCAAGTTGCTATAAAATATTACTGTCAGGTTTTAGTGTCATGATCAAAATGTTGTAGCTTGTTGCTATTGATCCATGCCTCCTATGGAGTTGCTCCAATGGAGTTGTTTGCTGTAGGATATGTCTACTTCATGTACATGCTTCTTGTCACCATGTTTGATTTCTGTAGAGTATATATATATCTTGCTTCCAAGTTGCTATGTGGCTGTTAATTTCAGCTTTACATTGTTTCTTGTTTCGGGTGTATCTTTTAGTCCGTTGCTCCGTTTTGAGCGTGCCCTACATGAAACTTGTGTGGTTTTGCATGTAGATTCATAATATCATCTTGCTAACATGTTTGGAGTATGTTTGCTTGATGTTTGGGTGCATCTTGCACCGTTGCCATGCTTATCTTGTTTTGATCATATCTTCTAGACCGTAGCTCCGTTTTAAACAAACTTTATATGAAACTTGACTAGAATTTTGTGTAGATTGTGATGGTGCATGTTAAATTTCTGTTTAACAACTTTAACTTAAGGTTGTTCAGATCTGAACTAATTTCAAACTATGCATATGAGGACTTACCGGATTTGTCTTAAGTAGTTTCCGGCCTCATCTAAACCTGTTGTTTCTTGTGTTGTTTCTCTGTGCTTCCTACCTTGCCATGTTTTGCATCCTAAATAGACTTGTCTTGCATCCTACTTGTTTGAGTAAATTGTCATGTTTCTTGTGTTGTTTCTCTGTGCTTCCTATGTTGTCATGTAATGCTTCCTAAGTGCATCTGCAGTGCTTCCTGAGTGCATCATACATGCATCCTGTAGTTTGCGCATTGCACCTTGTTTGATTTCGTGCCTCGTGTGTTCTTGTGTTGAGTAGAGCCGGAAGCCGAGACCGAGTACGAGAACGATGTTACTACCGAGGTTGAGAATGAGGAGTCGTCTTACGATCCCATCGACGACTCGACAGGCAAGATGACCTGACCCAGATATCATTACTATCTTTGCCTATTGCTAGAAGTCTCGCTCTTTAGCTTATTGCCTCGATGCCCATGTTTGTCTGTCAGCCTCCTATTATAACCATGAATCTGTCTAACCACCCTACCTATGCAAACCTTTGATTGGCTACGTAGGCTTCGCTCAGCCCCCCTTATAGCATTGCTAGTTGGAGGAGAAGATTTGAAGATTCTTGCTTCATGTTGAAGCTTGTTGGGATATCACACTATATAAACTCTTTAATGAAATCATCTATATATTGGTAATGGGTGGAAGGCTGAGCCTCTTGCTCGGTGTTTTGTTCCCTCATGCCGCCTAGGAACCGTATAAACCGGTGTTATGTTCCTTGATTTTGCGTTCCTCACACGGTTGGGGTTATGGGACCCCCCTCGATAAACCGCTTAGCGTTAAGTCTTTTCCAGCAAGTCCCAACATTGGTACTCCATTTGCCTAATAACTAAAACTTGCATAGGGCTTTGCAAACCCGAGTTCTTAATCAACAACCCGGGCCAGTGCTCCACATGAGTGTTGGTCCAAACCGGGGGTTATGCGGGGCCGCCTTGGGGCAACCCGAGGTATCTGGTATAACCTGTAGAATCGCCCATCCGGTCGTGGCCTGAGACTAGATACGCGCGGCTACTGTCAGGGTGTCGGCACGCCGGGAGGATTTGCTGGATTAGCCTTACCTTAAGTCGGAGTATCTTGAGCACGGGATTCCGAGGATACTCGGGCCTTCCCACCTTGGAGTTGCGACTCAGCGGATCGTGGGCTTGTAATGGGCCAAGTTGGAAGACCCCTGCAGGGTTTTGAACTTTCGAAAGCCATGCCCGCGGTTATGTGGCAGATGGGAATTTGTTAATATCCGGTTGTAGAGAACTTGACACCATGTTCAGAACGCACTACCAGCGTGAGTAACCGTGACGGTCATTTTCCGAAAGGGGTTCGGGAAGTGAACACGGTGGGGTTATGATTGACGTGCTTAGTTAGGATCACTTTGTGATCACCTTGTCGCTCGTGGCACTTCTCTTCTCGCTCTTAACACGTAAGCTAGTCCTAGTTCTGCTGCAACCTTTTATCTTTCTTCAGCCTTGTACCACACCCAAGGCTTAGATAGTTCTGTTACCCGGGAACAGGATTGCTGAGTCCTCCGTGGCTCACAGATTCTACACCACACCAGATGCAAGTACTCAGGTAACTACTCAGGTGATAGCACAGAGCTGTACTGGGAGTACGATGAAGAACTTAGCTGTTACTATGTGCACTATCCCGATGATTAGTAGTGGTTTCTACTAGGGGCGATCCGGACCTGTGGCTTTATGTATTTGGTATCTTTCATTTGGATCTTCACCCGTAGTCGGGTTGTGATGTTATTTGGATGATGATTTGCTATGTAATGAATTGTGTGACGTGGCGAGTGTAAGCCAACTATCTCTTTTGCTTTTCATCCCTATTTTTTTACATGAGATGTGCAAAGATACCGAACTTGAGATCATTCCAGAATGGGCTTATACCTTTAAGTCATGCCTCGACACGTAGGAGGTATAGTCCCATCCTGGGCATTACAAGTTGGTATTCAGAGCCTTCTCCGACCTAGAAGCCCCCACTGATTGATCGAATCATTGACGGTTGAGTCTAGGCACACACTTAAAATGTTTTGAGTCCTATATATATATCGGAGAGTAGGATTTCTTTTGCTCCTCATCTCTTTTCACTCTGGTGAGGACTCCTAACGATTACTCTTGCCTCTTCTACTCTCAAAATATCACCAATTTTTAATTTTTTTTAGGAATCTCGCGAGTATTGTTTGGATTGTTCCGATGTCTTTGTGATGAGAACATTGTTCTCGATGCCTCCTGTCATTTAGGGGTTGTGGCAGTGTCCCGGGGAGTTGAGCTTCGAGGTGTTGTCGTCACAAATATATCACATCAGTTCTGGAATACTTAAGACAACCGACATCGAAAACTCTCCTATGCGGTTAGTGGCAAGATAACCCCGACATCACCCAGTACTGGGGAGGTAGTTCGGGAGTATTGCCATAGCTTGTATAGTAGATGCGTTTCGAAGGTCCGAGGTAGACTGTTTCCGGAAATAACTAGTTATGTGTTGAAGGATGGATACAACTGGATGTAGGATTAGAGTTGAGTGCGCGATGCTTCCCGTGTATCCCCAACACCTGATTGCATAACTGGAAACTTTCGGAAATTAATAGGTGGGTTCATCTAGTAGCTCATAGGCATTCTTCCAACGAATGCATGGTATGGAGTTCGGGGTTCTACATTGAGTGAAGTAGTTTTTTGGCCGTTGTTCCGATCGGGAGTTGCATCTTAAAGGGTCCTTGGCTATGCTGATCCGGGGATTGCAAAACCCTTTTGTAACACGTTCCATAAGCTTTCAGCACGAATATGTCGAACGAAGCTTCTATCTTGTATTTGTTCTATCTGCACCTTGTTGTTTTATTTACCTTTTGTCTCCCAAGTGGCTTCTCATGAAGATTGTTGTTACTATTAAACTGAGAACTACATTCGTTCATTCTTGTTCGAATGTTATTGAGAAGAATTATGTTGCAATTCTAGCCGTTGATTCAGCTTATATATTCTTTCAATCAATGGCTAATAGTTGTCATCTCATTCAGGATGGCTCCGAAAAGGGTTCCCAACGCTAACCCAGAGGGTGAAGAGGTTCCTGATCGTCCTCCTTCCCCTCCTCCTCTGTCTGAGGCCTGGAGAGCAATTATGCAAGCGACGAATCAGAACACCCAGATGCTTTTGCAAATGATGCAGAACATTCAAGCAAATCAAGCAAATCAGGGTGCTCATGGGAAACAAGGCAATTTGTTCAACCAACCTCATTTTGCTACGCTCAACCAGTTCTTGGCAAATCAACCAAAGGCATTCAGTTACTACGTGGACCCTCTAGATGTTGAAGACTGGATAACAGATATCAAGAAGCATTTCGAGTGCAGCAACGTAAGGCCTGAGGACTATGTGAAGTTTGCAGCCTTCCAACTCAAGGACCAAGCCGCAGATTGGTGGCAGCAGTACAAAGATTCCAGAGAGGGATGTGTAATCTCCTGGGATGACTTCTGCAAGGATCATTCTCACCACATTCCAACAAGTGTCAGCGAGGGTATGCGTGAGCAATTCCGCAACCTGAAGCAAGGCTCAATGGCTGTCTACCAATATAATGTCAAGTTCCAGAACCTTGCCCGCTATGCCAAGCAAGACATTCCAGATGCCAAGAGCAAGATCTATCAGTTTCGCGGTGGTCTGAAGGATGAACTCCAACCAGCTCTCACCCTGGTCGAGCCTGATGAGTTTGATCAATTCTATAACATGGCACCTAAGCAAGAGGCAGCCCAGCTCAAGATGGAAGCTTCCAAAAGGAGGATCAGAGACGCTGTTCACTCCTCCTCTTCTTCCCAAGTGGTCACAAAGCAACAGAAGTTTTGGCTTCCACCTCCTCCAGTGATCCGAGCTCCCAACAACAACAACAAGAATTCTTGTGGCCGTGCTTTCTCCCACCCACCCAACCCAAGCAACCAGTCAAAGAATCAGTTTCAAGCTTCCAAGTCAAATGCTCCTCATTTCCGTCCTCTCTCAGAAGTGGTTTGTAACAAGTGTGGCAAGAAGGGTCACTATGCTAACAAGTGTACTCAAAGGCGCCTTCCGCCTCCTCCACCTGTCAGCACTGCTATTGTCAAGCATGATCCGAAGGTTGCAAGAGTGAATCTGATGAATGCAGCTCAAGCAGAGAATTCTTCAGATGTGATACTTGGTAATCTTCCAGTCAATCTCAAGCCTGCTAAAGTGTTGTTTGATTCGGGTGCATCACATTTTGTCATGTCATATCCATTTGCATCCAAGCATAATGTGAACACAGCGGCTTTACCAAGGCAATTAGCAATTTCTTCTCCGGCAAAACAGATGCATTCTAGCTTGTATGCTCCGAATGTATCTATTTGCATGGGTGATTACCGCTTTCTGGCTTCTCCGGTTGTTCTCGGCAACTCCGACATTGATCTTATTCTTGGGATGGATTGGCTTTCTCAGCATGATGCTCACATTGATTGTGCAAATAAGGAAGTCAAGATTACTCATCCTAATGAAGACGTGATTATCTTTGCCTCTCGAGATAACACAATCAGGCTATTTTCTCTCAATGACAAGGGCGAGATTAATGCCATCTCTCAAATTCCGGTGGTCAATGAATACGAAGATGTTTTCCCTGAAGAGCTTCCAGGCATGCCTCCGCATCGTCAAGTTCAATTTGTCATTGAACTCGAGCCTGGTACTGAGCCAGCATGCCGGCGCTCGTACAAGCTCTCCCCTGAAGAGTTGAAGGAGTTGAAGAAACAGCTTGATGAGCAAGAGCGTATGGGTCCGATCAGGCCTAGCACTTCTCCTTGGGCTGTGGTGTCTTATTTGTCAAGAAGAAGGATGGCACGGAGCGCCTTTGCGTTGATTACCGGCCATTGAACAAGAAGACAATAAAGAACAAGTATCCGCTCCCCAACATCAATGAATTGGTCGAGCAGCTCAAAGGAGCAAAAGTGTTCTCTAAGCTCGATCTCCGGATGGGTTATCACCAGATCCGCATTCGTGAAGAAGATATTCACAAGACTGCATTCAGAACAAGCTACGGTTCCTATGAATATACGGTCATGTCTTTTGGCCTCGCTAATTCTCCACCTACCTTCTCGAGAATGATGCACTACATTTTCAACCCCTACACCAACGAATTTGTGCTTGTGTATCTGGATGACATCTTGCTATTCTCCAAGAATAAAGAGGATCACGAAAAGCACCTCCGTCTGGTTCTCGACAGACTCCGTGAACATAAGTTCTATGCCAGGTTCTCCAAGTGCGAATTCTGGCTCGATGAGGTCTTGTATCTGGGCCATATCATCTCCGCTGACGGTATTGCGGTCAACCCCGAGAAAGTTGAAGCCATTGTCAACTGGGAACCTCCTCAGAACGTCAAGCAACTCCGAAGCTTCCTTGGTCTTGCTAGCTATTGCAGAAGGTTCGTTGAGAACTTCTCCAAGATTGCCAAGCCTCTCTCCAACTTGCTGCAGAAGAATGTCAAGTACAACTGGTCTCCGGATTGTGATGTGGCATTCAAAACTCTCAAATAAAAGCTCATCTCTGCTCCAGTTCTTACTCCTCCAGATGAGTCCAAGCCCTACGAAGTATTCTGTGATGCTTCTCTTCAAGGACTTGGTGGTGTGCTAATGCAGGACTAGAAAATTGTGGCATACACTTCTCGTCAATTGAAGCCAAGTGAGAAGAACTACCCCACACATGATCTCGAGCTAGCAGCTGTGGTACACGCCTTGATCACGTGGAGACACCTTCTGTTGGGCAGAAAAGTCGACATCTTCACCGATCACAAGAGCTTGAAGTACATCTTCACACAGCCAAAACTGAACCTTCGCCAGACTCGTTGGGTTGAGATGATCCAAGAGTATGATCTAAGCATCGAATACACACCTGGCAAGGCCAATGTCATTGCAGATGCCTTGAGCAGAAAGGCATATTGCAACAATCTCCTTATCAAGCCGTTTCAGCCTGAGCTTTGTGAAGCATTCAGGAAGCTCAACCTCCAAGTTATTCCGCAAGGCTTTCTTGCAAATCTTCAAGTTGCTCCTACCATGGAAGATCAGATCCGTGAGGCCCAACTCAGTGATGCTATGGTGCAGAAAGTGAAACATGGTATTGCAAAGGGTACTCCCAAATACAAGTGCTATCGCGTTGATGAGAGAGATACCTTGTTCTTTGAGGACAGACTTGTGGTTCCCAAGGGTGATCTGAGGAAGCTCATAATGAACGAAGCACATGACTCCCTCCTTTCGATTCATCCTGGAAGAACTAAGATGTACCAAGACCTCAAGCAATCTTGCTGGTGGACTCGCATGAAAAGGGAGATTGCCCAATTCGTGAATGAATGTGATGTCTGCAGAAGAGTGAAGGCAGAGCATCAACGTCCAGCCGGTCTTCTCCAACCTCTTCCTATTCCCGAGTGGAAATTCGACCACATTGAAATGGATTTCGTCACTGGGTTTCCTAAGTCCAAGAAGGGGAATGATTCTATCTTTGTTGTCATCGACAAGCTTACCAAAGTAGCGCACTTCCTTCCAGTCAAAGAATCCATCAATGCAGCTCAACTGGCAGAGTTGTACACATCCAGAGTTGTGTCCTTACATGGCATTCCTCAAGTTATCTCCTCAGACCGTGGAAGTTTGTTCACATCCAAGTTCTGGGACTCCTTTCAGTCTGCCATGGGCACTAAGATCCGTTTCAGCACTGCATTTCACCCTCAGACTAGTGGTTAAGTCTAGAGAGTGAACCAGATCCTAGAAGACATGCTCAGAGCTTGTGTCATATCTTTTGGCATGAAGTGGGAAGATTGTCTCCCGTTTGCCGAGTTCTCTTACAACAACAGCTTCCAAGAAAGTGCCGGCAAAGCTCCGTTTGAAATCCTCTATGGCAGAAAGTGTCGTACCCCTCTCAACTGGTCCGAGACTGGTGAACGTTAACTTCTTGGCAATGACCTGATCTCAGAAACCGAATAAATGTGCAAAGTCATACGTGAGAATCTCAAGGCCGCTCAGTCGCGTCAGAAGAGCTAGTATGACGGAAAGCATCGTGATTTGGCTTTCAACATTGGGGATCATGTCTATCTCCGTGTTTCTCCTATGAAAGGAACCCAAAGATTTGGTATCAAAGGCAAGCTTGCTCCTAGATACGTGGGCCCTTTCAAGATCCTTGGCAAAAGAGGCGATCTAGACTATCAACTTGAGCTCCCTTCCAACTTCGCTAATGTTCACGATGTGTTTCATGTGTCTCAACTCCGCAAGTGCTTCAAGACACCTGAACGCACCATTTCATTCGAGGAGATTGATCTTCAACAAGACTTGTCTTACCGAGAGCACCCCGTTGCTATTCTCGAAGAAACCGAGCGCAAGACCCGCAACAAGTCAATCAAGTTCTTTAAAGTTAAGTGGTCACACCATACTGACCGAGAAGCTACGTGGGAACGAGAAGATCACCTTCGTTTCGAGTATCCTTCCTTCTTCCAGTCCTAGATCTCGGGACGAGATCTTTTCGTAGTAGAGGAGAGTTTGTAATGCCCCGGATGTAACACTTTCCCTATATGGCAATATATAACTTTGGCTTCATCATTTCCGTTCTGGGTTCTTCTTTATTTTCGGTTTCGTCGTTTTGTCGTGTGCGTGTGTGCATTTCATCCATGTCATGTTGTCATGGGCATTGCATTGCATTTGTGTTGTCATTTGCATCCGGTCCCACTCGTCTCTTCCCGTTGTCCGTTTTGAGTTCCGACGCTCTCACACGTGCCCGTGGCATCCTCGAGTCCTTCTTTCGTGTTTGGCCGTGTAACGTTTCCGGAATGGCGTGAGACTTGTCGTGTGATGTTGTTTTGGTACGTGTAGGCCGCCTGTCAAGTTTCGTCGTGTTTGGAGTTCGTTTGGTACTCCAACGGGTAACCTAGTGGGCTAAAAGTACCTCTTCTTTGATGCCCAAGACTCCCTCCACAACAGCCCACCAACCCAGCACAACCCTTCCCATCATCTCGCTCGTCGAATTGTGATCGCGTGGCCGAAAACCGCTCCCCATTTGGAGTATCCTAGCTCCTTGTGCCTATAAAAACGTCCCCCTTGCCATTTTTCGTCCAAAACCCTAGCCTCCTCCTAGCTCCAGCCCCGCCTCGGAATCCGCGTCGGGTGGACATGTCCGACCCAGGCCGGACAGATCCACCGCACCAGCCAACCGTCTCCGCCGCCGCGCGGGCCCGCAGGCCCGTTCCCGGCCCGCCTTCCGCGCCTCTCCGCCCCGATCCCGCACCTCGCAAGTTCTGACCGCGCCGCCGTCGGCCAGGCTCGCCACGCTGCCGTCCTCCACCGCCAGTGCCGGCCATGCCGCCGCCCGACGCCGGCCTCGCCCGCCGCCTGGAGCTCGCCCCTTCGCCGCTTCGGCGCCGCCCTCCGCCACTTCTGCCGCCGCGCCCTCGGGCATCTTCGCCGCCGGCCGGCCCTCGCCCCGCCGCCGACGGGCCCCCTCCGGCCGGAGCTGCCGCGGCCGCCGGTCGCCCATCGAGGGCAGCAGCAACCCCGACCGGGCCAGTTCGCCAGATCTGGTGGGAAACCCTAACGGGCCGCACCCGCAACCCGCGCGCCCGATCCACCGCGTTGACCCGCTCCGCCGACCCGCGTTGACTGATCCGGAGGTTGACCCGTTTTTCCTAAGTCATTATTGATTTTGTTGTTTTTGTTGTCTGATGCATTATTGTGATGGCTATAACTTTTACTGTGCTTGTCCGATTTGTGCATATTATATGTCAAAATGATCGTGGTGACATGTACTATGTTTTGTTCCATTGTGTCATGCATGTTTGAGTCCATCTAGATGTCTTAATCTCCATGACAAGAGTGCTACATGATATAAACTGCTGCTACTAGTTGTTTTCATGCCATGTTTGAGATGTGATAACTTGGTCCATGTTTATCCAAATGAAGCAAATGATATGTCCAAATGTTCATCATGAGATGCTCTACATGTTGGTTGCTATAGCTTGCATGTTAGAGTTCATATTGAAAAGTTTTTCTCTGTTGCAAAAGTGCATGTGGCTGTTAGGTTTTTTAACTTGTTACGAGATGCCTAGTTGAGGAGCTCGTTGCTATTGTTGTGTTTGTCCCCATGTCGCATGCTCATATGTCTTAGATTCCCCTTCATGTGATCTTTGCTGTGGTGCAAACCTTTTGCCATGTTATGTCTTGAGGTGACTTAAGCATGCTCACAAACATGGCATGATAATATTGCTGTTTTAACACTTAGTGAAATTTCACTAAGTCTGGAATCTGTAGTATCCTGATGCTATGTATGCTTGTTGTTCTAGGCAAATCCATGTTAGTTTTGGGGTGGCCATTGATCTTTCCTTATTGTATATGTTGTTGTCTATCCATTCATGCCCTCGGATGCTCATTTGGCTTGCTGTAGCTTATTTAATTCTTGCTCCCAAGTTGCTATAAAATATTACTGTCAGGTTTTAGTGTCATGATCAAAATGTTGTAGCTTGTTGCTATTGATACATGCCTCCTATGGAGTTGCTCCAATGGAGTTGTTTGCTGTAGGATATGTCTAATTCATGTCCATGCTTGTTGTCATCATGTTTGAGTGGTGTAGAGTATATATATCTTGCTTCCAAGTTGCTAAGTGGCTGTTAATTTCAGGTTTACATTGTTTCTTGTTTCGGGTGTATCTTTTAGTCCGTTGCTCCGTTTTGAGCGTGCCCTACATCAAACTTGTGTGTTTTTGCATGTAGATTCATAATATCATCTTGCTAACATGTTTGGAGTATGTTTGCTTGATGTTTGGGTGCAACCTGCACCATTGCCATGCTTATATTGTTTTTATCATATCTTCTAGACTGTAGCTCCATTTTAAACAAACTTTATATGAAACTTGACTAGAATTTCATGTAGATTGTCATGGTGCATGTTAACTTGCTGTTCAACAACTTTAACTTAAGGTTCTTCAGATCTGGACTAATTTCAAACTATGCATATGAGGACTTATCGAATTTGTCTTAAGTAGTTTCCGGCCTCATTTAAACCTGCTGTTTCTTGTGTTGTTTCTCTGTGCTTCCTAACTTGCCATGTTTTGCATTCTAAATAGACTTGTCTTGCATCCTACTTGCTTGAGTAAATTGTCATGTTTCTTGTCCTGTTTCTCTGTGCTTCCTATGTTGTCAGGTAATGCTTCCTCAGTGCATCTGCAGTGCTTCCTGAGTGCATCATACATGCATCCTGTAGTTTGCGCATTGCACCATGTTTGATTTCGTGCCTCGTGTGTTCTTGTGTTGAGTAGAGCTAGAAGCCGAGACCGAGTACGAGAATGAGGTTACTACCGAGGTTGAGAACGAGGAGCCGTCTTACGATCCCATCGACGACTCGACAGGCAAGATGACCTGACCCAGATATCATTACTATTTTTGCCTATTGCTAGAAGTCTCGCTCTTTAGCTTATTGCCTCGATGCCCATGTTTGTCTGTCATCCTCCTATTGTAACCATAAATCTGTCTAACCACCCTACCTATGCAAACCTTTGATTGGCTACGTAGGCTTCGCTCAGCCCCTCTTATAGCATTGCAAGTTGCAGGAGAAGATTTGAAGATTCTTGCTTCATGTTGAAGCTTGTTGGGATATCACACTATATAAACTCTTCAATGAAATCATCTATATATTGGTAATGGGTGGAAGGCTGAGCCTCTTGCTCGGTGTTTTGTTCCACTCATGCCGCCTAGGAACCGTATAAACCGGTGTTATGTTCCTTGATTTTGCGTTCCTCACACGGTTGGGGTTATGGGACCCCCTCGATAAACCGCTTAGCGTTAAGTCTTTTCCAGCAAGTCCCAACATTGGTACTCCATTTGCCTAATAACTAAAACTTGCATAGGGCTTTGCAAACCCGAGTTCTTAATCAACAACTTGGGCCAGTGCTCCACATGAGTGTTGGTCCAAACCGGGGGTTCTGCGGGGCCGCCTTGGGGAAACCCGAGGTATCTGGTATAACCTGTAGAATCGCCCATCCGGTCGTGGCCTGAGACTAGATACGCGCGGCTACTGTCAGGGTGTCGGCACGCCGGGAGGATTTGCTGGATTAGCCTTACCTTAGTCGGAGTATCTTGAGCACGGGATTCCGAGGATACTCGGGCCTTCCCACCTTGGAGTTGCGACTCCGCGGATCGTGGGCTTGTAATGGGCCAAGTTGGAACACCCCTGCAGGTTTTTGAACTTTCGAAAGCCGTGCCCGCGGTTATGTGGCAGATGGGAATTTGTTAATATCCGGTTGTAGAGAACTTGACACCATGTTCAGAACACACTACCAGCATGAGTAACTGTGACGGTCATTTTCTGAAAGGGGTTCGGGAAGTGAACACGGTGGGGTTATGATTGACGTGCTTATTTAGGATCACTTCTTGATCACCTTGTCGCTCGTGGCACTTCTCTCCTCGCTCTTAACACGTAAGCTAGTGCTAGTGCTGCTGCAACCTTTTATCTTTCTTCAGCCTTGTTCCACACCCAAGGCTTAGATAGTTCTGTTACCCGGGAACGGGATTGCTGAGTCCTCCGTGGCTCACAGATTCTACACCACACCAGATGCAGGTACTCAGGTGAACTACTTAGGTGACGGCATAGAGTTGTACTGGGAGTACGATGAAGAACGTAGCCGTTACTATGTACACTATCCAGATGATCAGTAGTGGTTTCTACTAGGGGCGATCCGAACCTGTGGCTTTATGTATTTGGTATCTTTCATTTGGATCTTCACCCTTAGTCGGGTTGTGATGTTATTTGGATGGTGATTTGCTATGTAATGAATTGTGTGACGTGGTGAGTGTAAGCCAACTATCTCTTTTGCTTTTCATCCCTATTTTTTACATGAGATGTGCAAAGATAACGAACTTGAGATCATTCCAGAATGGGCTTATACCTTTAAGTCGTGCGTCGACACGTAGGAGGTATAGTCCCATCCTGGGCATTACACGCCTAGTTTTGCTACTGAGGGACACGAGCATCACGTACTGAAACTGAAGAAAGCACTCTATGGTCTCTGTCAGGCCCCGAGAGCGTGGTACGCAAAGCTCCACGACTCTCTCATCTCTCTTGGTTTCGAGCGCAGCCCTCTTGAACATGTAGTATACAGGAGAGGAGATGACTCCACTTTTCTGCTAATTGGGGTTTATGTGGATGATCTTGACATCACTGGGACATATCAGGGCCTCATTAGTGACTTCAAGGAGAAGACGAAGACACTCTTGAAAATGAGTGACTTGGGGATGCTCAGCTACTACCTGGGGATTGAAGTATCACAATCTGCAGGCGAGATAACTCTGCATCAGAAGAGCTATGCCACAAAGAATTTGGAGACCGCAGACATGGAGAACTGTAATAGCTGCAACACACCTATGGAATGTCGTCTTAAATTGAGGAAGGAGGATGGTGGAGAACCTTTTGATCCCACACTATATCGTAGTGTGATCGGGAGCGTCCACTACCTTTTCAACACTAGACCCGACATTGCTCATGATGTTGGAATTGTGAACAGATTCATGGAGAAGCCAAGTTCACACCATTGGGCTGCAGTAAAGAAGATTCTGAGATATGTGAAAGGGACTTTGGGGTATGGGTGCCGCTATCAGGCAGGGCACGACGAGGTGAAGCTGGTCGACTACAGCGACAGCGACCCCGCCAGCGAAACTGAAGATCGGGTGAGCACTTCTGGCAATGTTTTCTCCCTAAGCAACAACCTTGTCACATGGTGCTCGAAGAAGCAGAAAGTGGTGGATCGCTCATCATGCGAGGCAGAATATGTTGCAGCGGCGGCAACAGCCTGCCAGGGGGTGTGGCTATCTCGTTTGGTTGGCGACATGATCGGCAAGCCCGCGGGCAAGTTCAAGCTCTTTGTGGATAATCAAGCTGCTATTGCTCTCATCGAAAACCCAGTCCATCATGACCGAAGCAAACACATCGACGTCAAGTATCATTTTCTTCTTGACTGTGTTGAGAAAAGTCAGGTGGAAGTGGATCACGTCTGCACTCAAGAACAGATAGCAGACACACTGACGAAGGCATTGGGTCGCGTCACTTTCATGGCGCTGCGGCAGAAGCTTGGTATGGTCAGAGTTGGAGGTGAGGAGCAAATCTTAGGGGGGCGAAGTGTTGGACCTAGCTAAGCTGTGCTCTACCGAATAAGAGGCCGCATGCGGATGATGAGACAGACGCATGTACTTGCACGTAGTCGTAGTCAGGGGTGGATCGTTCGGTAGGCACGATCACTTGAATTTTTGTTTTCTGTTTATTTCCGTTTACTTTCTCTCCCGATCAGAGAGAACTCATGACGCGGTCATGGGATGGCGCAGCCCGAGTGGATCGTGGGCACATGATCGGGAGTTTGTTGGCTTTGTAATCGCTAAGACATAAGAGAAGGGAATAACAGAAAGGGCTGTCAGACTGACGGCGGAAAATACACTCGGTGTCTCCCTCCTCGCGTGTGTTCATCGTTCCACTCACTCTGATCTCTCTCTCTCTCGCCCGATACGACAACAAGAGCAACTCTTCCATATTCTGTATGCTTTCCACACCTTCCATATGGTACCCGATCCACTGAATGATGCTTCAATGTGGCACCCTGGCTCAGAGAAACCGGAACGCCCCGTATTCCAGCCCAGAGATCGAGGAGAAGTCTTTTAGAATACAGCACTACTTAGCATAGAACAAACCAGCCTTCTGTTACTACACGAATACAAATACAAGGTCTCTGACATTACAAGGAATAACATCGACACGGCTACACTACGCCTGCCACGGTTGCTCTATGCAAGCAGCAGAACAACTTGAAGCAGCGGAACAACTACTGGCAGCGGAACAACGAACGACGATGATGGACTCCAATCCGCAGGGACTCTGGCTGGAACGTTTATCCTAGTTCACGAACACCGGAACCACACAAAAACAAGCAAGCAATCCAGGAACAACCTGCAAACTGGCATGACACGCCAGGTCAGTACATTGAATGTACTTGCAAGCTCATAATAAACCAAAAGCATTCAAGACAAACAACAGCATGGCATTAGCAGGTTAAATCATTCATGAACATGGTACTTACCGAACAATATGGCGTGCACAACTGAACTTGATACAACTAGAACAACATAGCATGAACATACGAGCATGATGATGCTACATGTAACATGATGATACTAACATGCACCAACTTACTCTGCTCGGGTTACCTAGTAACCATCACAAATATCCAACAACTCAGTATCCTCGATACCACAGTGATCATTCCGGTGATCACAACCAACTTATCTCATCATCGAACAAGGGTTGTCATTAATCAAGTTATTATTATTATTACTGTTGACTCACGGTGTGACCAAAACGAACTGGGCCCTTATCCGCGGGCACGGCTATTGATAGATTAAGACACACAGACTCTGCAGAGGTAGCACACTGTACCCACACCACAGAACCCATGGCCTCGTTCTCCCATTCGGGTAGACCAACGGCGTTCTGACAAAACCAATCTACTGACATGACACTCTCCCGGCCACTCCGACCAACTGCCCTTTCGGCTAAGTCCTGGGTGGCCCCGTGTCTACCAAAGACACAACGACCACCGTTGTGGCCAAACATAAATGGTCCCAAACGGGGACCCGAGCTCAAAACAAAAACAACAACGGGCACACAAGGTTACGTCCGCCTACCTGATCAGGGTAACGCGTGTCCATATCCTTCCCTCGTTGGAGGCACCGGCGAGAGGCATGATAATAAACCCAATTTGGACCTTCCCATAAAAGGTAAGTGTGGTTGCACTAGTCCGCTTGATATGGTGGCACCAGGACTTAGCCAACAGTTGTTCAAGTTCATTATTATCCGGTTAAACTTGAATCTAATAAGCTGAGTCATAATAAAATAACATGATGCAACTATAATGCATGAACATGATATCAACATAAGCATGCAGGTGCACATAATCATCGAGCATAGCCATAGTGAAATATTTAACCAAATGAACATGGCATACTGACGAGCATGAATATCACAAGTATAACGCTACTCATGGCATACATGAGTACTAGCATCATAAATAAATACCATGCAAGAGCATACTAGCATCAACAATACATACCATGCAAGAACATAGCAAGAACAGTACCAAGTAAGCATGTAACTAGCTAGTTGCAACGGAACATGCATAACACGGTACAACAAGCATGCATCAAGACTGCTGCTAGCAGGTACTTATACTACCAAGCATAACATGTGAACATGATAATAACAAGTAGTACAAGATAACAACAAGTATCAACTCATAACATGACAGTGAACCTGAAACCACGAGCATAACCAAAACAACGACAGCAGTAGCAAACAAGAAGACAGATAACATCAATCTTCTATTAAATGTTCAAGTTGAAAACCATGGCTACTACATGCATATCATGCAAGTGGTCGTTGTGGCTTGCCTGGGAGTGAGGGAGACTCCGGGAAGAAGTGCGAGAAGCTCGCGGAAAGAATCGCCGGAAATAGTTCTCTCTCAGAGGGGGATGTTTACGGAAAGGGCAAAATGGTCATTTTCAGAATGTCAAAACATGGTGAAAATGATACAAATATAACGGGCTCGAGGAAACGAAGACGTGGGCTTTGGAATCACCTGATTCGGAGTTACGGTTAAAAAGATATGAAGGGTTGAAGTTCAGGGACTTTTTTGCAAAAATATCATCACAAACAAGTCCCTGAGTGCATAAGGCAGAAGCGCAAAGTTAGAAATACACTTTCTGTTTAAGAAAACACATTATGGGCTGAAACAGAGAGGAAATACGCTTACCCCACGCGAAAACGTACTTCTTGAAGTACGCTTCCACTTATCCCGCGTGGCAGTGGGGCCGTCCTCCTGGGTCGCTTACAGGTCGGTCTCGCGTCTTATACAAGTCAACAGTGGCTAGGTGACGCTGACGGGCGGGTCCCACGTGCGTTGACTCCCTCCTCCTCGTCCTTTCTTCCTCCTCCCAACGGACAGAGGCAGTGGCAGGGCTGCGCGGCGCCGGCGCCGGCCTGGCTGCCTCCGGCCATCTTCGGTGAGGGCGAGGACACAGGCGGCCTCACGGGACCGCGCTGCATCCATCCCCAGGAAGAGGGAGCGCATGGGAGGAGCGGGACGCCCACAGGAGGGAGGACAGAGGAGCTGGGGCTGGCTCTGTCGGCGACGGGGCAGGCAGCTCCGACCGTCCCAGGCTCAGGAGAGAGCACCGGCCGGTTTGGGGCGGAGTGCCACGCCCGTCTAGACGAGAAGAGGGCGCTGGGGAGGATGAGGACGGCGGCGCCACGCGGCTACCGCAAGCGGAGGAGGCGGCTGCCGGTCATGGGGACGGCGACCACAGGGGCTCCGGCGACTCGGCGAGGGGATGGGGAAGCTAGGTGGGTAGTGGGGAAGCTAGCGGTGGGGTCAAGGAGTTGAGGGGTGGCTGGGGTCGACCGAATTTAGCCGAGGCCGTGCGATGTCCATGGCGGCAACGGCGAGCACAGAGATCACCAGAGGCTCGGGCAAGAGTCTTGGAGGGGCTAGAGGAGTGAGGTGAGGCGAGTGAAGTGCTCGGGAGGGGCTCGTGTGGCCTTTATATAGGTGGGGCGAGAGGACCGAGCTCGGTCACCGCCGCACGAGCGCGACCAAGACGCTGGCGCGATGCAGAGCTCACGAGAGGGTGTGAGAAGGCGACGAGGGGGGTGCGGACGCGCTACAACAGCGCACTATGCAGGGGGGCCGAGAGCACAGGAGGGAAACGGCTGAGCACCGCTGAAGCTCGGTCGGCCACAGTGCACTCGTGGGCGTGCGGCGACGAGCACCGACGAGGAAGAGGACGGAGGGGGCATGGGATCAGGGAGGCGCAGATGATCACGAGGAGGCTACTGGACACGGTGGGACCTCGAGACGAGGAGGGAACGGACGAGCACAGCGCCGAGGTCGAGCCAGAGCACACTTGCTGCATGCCAATGCGGTGGTTACCACGTGCACTGGTGCACACAGTGCAGCACTGTTTGCCAAACGTTGTCTAGTGGTAAGATCATCCAAGATAGGTTTACCCTGCGGTGGTAACTTGGTGAAAGGTGATATGGTTAAATAGAAATCTACCTCTCAAGTTTACTTCAGTAAACTTGATCATGAAATAGTGATCAACTGAGGTAGGATTGGAGGAAAAAGAGTTGTCTCGGGTGATTAGCTAGGGAAGAACTACCATACTTGGGAGTTTGGCAGGAAATGGACCAAGATTTAATATGGTTTCTTTGCAACTGCCAAATCTGGTCCAGAAATAAGATGAGGAAGTAGCACTCACTTGGAGTAACCACCTGAGCTGAAATTTGGTGTAGATGGATTATTTGATCATATGGAGCTGCTGTAAAAATATCATGCCATTTGGAGTTACCAAAGTGGCACTTCCTTCATAATGCTCCATCCTGGCCAGTAACTTAGAAAATTTACTGAGGGTAAATGGGTAGGTGGATTGAGGCAGAACTTGGTGGATGGAGTAGATGTAAATGTACGAATGTCCTGGTAAATTGCCAGCTCAAATGAAGCAAGGTAAAATACAGTTTCTTCACAAAGTGAAACTTTTACCAAAAAACAAGATTTGGAGCTGAGCTCACATAGATGATCTCCATGAGCTCTAATTTGGCAGAGACTCATGATTGGGTCCAGTGAAGGATGTTACCAAGTTTCATCTCATTTGGACATGCCTAGAATATACTTCCTTCACAAAGTCCCTTTCTGGACAGAAACTTTGGAAAATCATTGATAAATATTCACTAGGCAAATGAATGTGAAAATTGGCACATGGCAATGATATGGACATGAAAAGATGCCCAAGGAGTTTGGAGTCAATTGGGAAAAGATAAATAGCACTTGCTTCACAAAGTGCCATTTAGGGAAGAATAGGAAAATGAATATTGGAGGATTATTTTTGAACATGGCAATGAAAAGTTTTGCCATAATGGATGAAGATATGACCCAAAAAATTTATTAGAGTTTATTTAGGAATTTTAGGAGTGACAGAAATATAGGTTGGTTCACAATCTAGGGCAGACAGTGTTATTCCTTTAATAGAAAAAGGAATATTCCCTAGAAAAAGAAATTAGGGTTTGGTCAGGCAGTGGAGTGACATGATCTTGGCAAGGTTTTGAGAATGATGAGCCACTTGGGAAGGAAAAAGAGGATGATTTCCCAGGTAACAAGGCCACAAAACCACTCCAAAAAGAAAAACAAAGCAAAACCAATAAATTAAAAAGAAAAAGAAAAGGGCCAAAAACCAGGTTGTGACAAACCTTCCCCCACCCCCTTAAATAAATCTCGTACTCGAGATTTGATGGCTCGGGGAACAAGTATGACTTGAGGATATCATTTCCAACTCGGATATCCATTTCCTTTATTTATTTGTTCCCCCGAGAATTTCTCATGATCTGATTATCTTGGCTCGGTGTTGGTTTGCTTCACCTTTCCCCAAATTCTAACTGGTTTTTGCTCCCACACCAAATCTTTTTGCTGACGTTGATTCTTTCAGATCTGCAGTGATATCCAGTGCATCCGAGCATAAATTTTCTTTTAGTCATGAAAACCTTTTTACTTCTGCCATGGGGTGGCTTCAAATAAATGCAGGCCTTCTAGTTTCAATAAATGCTGAGAATTATTCATGGCCATCTTCTGACGGGATCTGACTTCTCATAAGTGGTACTGACTTATTTTGATTTATTCCTTTGGCTCGAGCATGAGATATGTACCAAAGATTCGACTGCCTTTGGTCATGAACAATATAACAGTGTATGGAGTTTTAGCTGTGTCATACCTCAAATATTTACATCTTGAGACGGGCCCGACAGGGAGCTGTCGGACAAATTATTTTCCTCACAGACTGACCGTGTACTTGATTCCGTTGATGGCTATACCGTGTCTGAGCAGAACCCAACTACTGTCAACTTACCACATTTCAGTGTTTTCGTACTCTCAGAAGAAACAGTGTGTTTAAGTACTCAATTTTTGCAGGTATTGTAAAAGGGCGAGGGCTGTGTTTAAGGAGCTTGAACTGAAGATACCGTTGACGCATATGAAAGCGGCGAGCTGGCTAAACTTCTGAACATCAGTGTCAAGGACGATCTTTGAATATCGTTTTAGCATGAATATTGTCCTTCTTGTTTTGAGGTTACAAAGGCCTTGCAGTGCAACTATGGACTATCATTTTCAGACTAAATTAACTGCTAATTTGACCTAGTTAACCTAGTTAATTAATTCGAGAGGGATTTGACCTAGTTAACCTAATTAATCCCTAGCAGTTAATTAATTTGACCTAGTTAACCTCCAGCAAGCAAGTTTGAATCTAATTTGACCTAAATTCGAGAGGGATTTGAACTAAACCTAGCAAAAGAGAGAAGAAGAGGGCATGTCCGGGAGGGAGGAGAGGAGGAAGAGAGGAGAAGAGAGGTAGAGGGAGGAGGGTTACCTGAGACGGTGGAGACGAGGGAGGGTGGAGACGAGGGAGGGCGGAGACGACGGAGGGCGGAGACGGCGGAGACGACGGAGGGCGGAGACGGCGGAGACGACGGAGGGCGGAGACGGTGGGCCTCCTCTCCTGGTGGACGTACGAAGCCGGCCGGCGCGGACCTCCTGGATGTCCTCCCCGCGCGAAGGCGACGACGGCGAGCGGAGATAGTGGAGGGGGCGGCGCGTGGTGGGTGGTGGGGGGCGCGGGGGAGCTGCGGTGGTGAGGGGCGCGGGGGCGCGGGGGCACGGGGGCGGCGTGGGTGGAGTCGGGGAGCGAGAGGGGATAGCTAGGTTGGGGATGGCCGGGGAGGAGATATGGATGGTGGGGGCGGCGCAATACTAATGACGCACCACCCCTCGGTGCGCCATAAGTGCATACATACTAATGGCGCACCTCACCCTGGTGCGCCATTAGTATTTTTTTTTTTCTGCTCGAGCCAACAGGTTATCTTCCACCTGACCTGATCCACATCAAGTGTCCTCTACTAGCTCGACTGGTCAGCAGCCAGTTCTCACACCAGGAGGTCCTGGGTTCGATTCCCAGGCTCCACAATTTTTTTATGCATTTAAAATGCTGTTTGATACTTATTTGTGTTTAAATATGTTCAAACTTGTTTAAATCATAACAGTAATTTTTTTTATAAGACAATAATAATTTTTTTAAAAATATCATCAAACAGTAATGCCGGTGGAGCGGGGGAGGGTGCGGGGGGTCGACGGCGGC
>LR738709.1:58183472-58317053 GCA_902687465.1 Secale cereale | reverse complement strand
GGTTGAGTAGGGGAATCGAGGGTGCGGGGGGTCGGCGGCGGCGGCCGGTGGAGCGGGGGGTGCTCGGCGGCGAGGGGGAGCGGATCTGGCGAGGTGGGATAGCGATCGAGATGGAGGGGGGGTCGAGATCGAGTGTCCATGAAATTTAAAAATATTCATGATAGTTCAAAAAGTGCCCATGAAATACAATCGAGAAATGAAGGCTGCGATTTAAATACAATCGATCTTAGCTAGCTATCTGTTCACAATCTTCTTGCCCTTCTTTTTCGCAAATGGAGTTCTTCTGTGGAACGGACGTCCTTTAGGTAGGGTGGTCCTGCTTCTTCTTGTGGTGTATGCTGCTACTTCATCATCGTCGTCATGTTCGATCCTCGGGTCGCCGTACTTGTCGAAGTCTTGCTCATTGGCTACTCCATCCATTCCGATGATCTTCCTTTTGCCTCTCCTCACGACAACCCGACTGGGCTTTGACGGGTCGGTAATGAAGAAGCATTGGTCAACTTGGGAAGCCAGTACCCATGGCTCATTTTTTGCGGTGACGTTTGCGCCTGCGGTCTTGGATTTGGCTTCGGGTATAACCATGGTGGTGAAATACCGGTCTTCTTTTAGGACGCTCTTGGCCCATCTGACACGGAACATCGGGACCTTCTCTCCAGCGTAGCTCAGCTCCCAGATCTCCTCGATCCTTCCGTAGTATCTGTCCTTGTCATTACCGGTGTAGGATTCCATCGTTACCCCGGAGTTCTGATAACCATCACTCTTCATGTCCTTGGCCTCGGTGTAGAATGTGTAGCCGTTGATATCATACGCCTCATAGGTCATCAGGTTGTGCTCGGCGCCCTGTGATAAGGCGAATATGAGTTGTTCTTCCGTGGAAGAATCCCCATGTAAAGGGTACGACAGAAGCTTCTGCTTGAACCAACACGTGAAACATGAGTTGTGCTCTTTGATTATATCTCTGTCCGTCCTCTGTTGGCCTCGGTCATTGTACGTCTTCTCAATAAAGGTTTTGTGCTCTACCACCCAAGGATCGACCACGTCTATGTGTTGTAGCGCGACTAGGTTTGCTCTTTCAAAGTCGGCGAGTCGACCCTCGAAGTCGACATGCATTTCGTGGCGACCATCACGGTGACCCCATCCAGCGAGCCTGCCGAGGTGTCTGTTGACGGGCAGACCAACGGGGTTCTCGATGCCTAGATAATTCGTGCAGTAGGAGATGCACTCTTCGGTCAGAAAGCCCCTGGCTATGCTTCCCTCTGGACGTGACATGTTGCGAACGTATCCTTTGATGACACCATTCATCCTTTCGAACGGCATCATGCTGTGCAGGAACGTCGGCCCGAGTTGGATGATATCGTCCACGATATGGACCAGCACATGCACCATAACGTCGAAGAATGCAGGCGGGAAGTACATCTCAAGCTCGCATAGTATCACCACGATCTCTTCCTGTAGCCTTTTGAGTTGCCTCACGCCAACAGACTTCCGAGAGATGACGTCGAAAAAGTTGCATAGGCCAAATAGGGTTTCACGGACGTGCGAGTCCAGGATCCCACTGATTGCAACTGGAAGTATCTGCGTCATCAGCACGTGACAGTCGTGAGACTTCATCCCGCTGAACTTCAGCTTCGCCCGGTCTAGGTATCTGCTTATCTTCCCCGCGCAACCGTAAGGAAGTTGTACTCCTACGAGGCAGGTGAAAAACTGCTCGATCTCCTCCTGACTTAGAGTGAAGCACGCGGGAGGGTAGTCAATTCCGGTCTTCTTGGCCTTTTTGCCTTTGCGACGACTTTCCGTGTCCTGCTTCGCCTCATCATCATCATCATCATCATCATGATCAACATATATAGCGTGAAGCTCCTGCCTGATGCCCATTGATTTCAAGTCTGCCCTTGCTTTCGGCTGATACGTCCAAAATGCATCACTATTTTATATTATAATTAATCCTTATTCATTGATATATTCCACGTTATGATGATGTTCTTATGTTGTTTTGGTCTATTTTACACAGTTTGCAACTTTCCGATGCCGAAACAGCAGACGCAGGATTCAGCAGGAAAAAGTGGATACTAAGTTGCTGAAGAAGAACACCTCCAAATTACCTGAAAATTGACGGGACGTGTTTTTCAGAAGAATAACAAAGACACGCAAAAGGGGAGTCAGAGGGGGGCCACAGGGTGCCCAGGCGGCCTGGGGGCGCGCCCCCCCTGGCCGCGCCGGGGGGGGCGCCTGGACTCCCTGGCCCACCTCTGGCCGCCCCCTTTTGCATATATGCTCTCCGTCTCCCGAAAACCCTAGACACGGGACTTTTTACGGAGTTCCGCCGCCGCTTCGAGGCGGAAACCTACAGAGAAGAAAAGGGCATCTCCGGCGGGTAGATTCCGCCGGGGAGATCACCTCCCGGAAGGGGAGATCGTCGCCATCGTCATCACCATCATCACGGGCATCATCGAGATCATCATCAACATCATCCCCAACACCAGCACCATCTCCATCTTCATCCAAATCTCATCTTTCCATCGCAACTCGTGTTGTAACTTGTACTACCTATCCTCTCTACTCCATCGGTGTTGATTACTACTTTGTGGTGAATGCTATTGAGTTTTGTTGGAGAAATATTATTATGTCCAGATTGTTTATCACCTATTTATCCCCTCTGATCATGATGTCTTTTATGTCTTGTGAGTAGTTACTTTAGTTCTTGAGGACATGGGGAAAGTCTTGTTGTTAGTAGTCATATGCTGTTGAAGTAATATGTGTTGTTTGATACTTAAGTTGTGTTGTCATTCTACTAGTGGTGTTGTGTGAGTCGAACACCCAACACTTCGCCTTATTAAGGACCTAGGGGAATGCATTGTGTATAAAGAATGCTTATGGTGGGTTGCCGGAGTGACAGAAACCTGAACCCCAGTTCGCACGCTTTTGCATAAGGGAATAATGGATCCTCGATCGTATTGCTATGGTTAGGCTTTTGCCTTAAATTCTATCTTGTATTTGCGGATGCTTGTAAGGTGTTTAATCATAAGAGTGCATTCATCTTAGTCTAGAGAGTGCACTAGCATAGATCCACCCACCAGCACTTATCAACACATAACATAGTATCGATACGGAATATGACGAAAGCACATGACTACCTCTCCCGTGTGTCCTCAAGAACGCTTTAGTCTTTATAAGTTCAGTTGCTAGGCCTCTCCTTTGCTAAGAAAGGACTGGGCCACTTGTTACTTTCAGTACCTTTTACATTACTCGCCATTACATTCCTATTGCTTATATCGAGAAAACCCCTAAAAGTTATCTTTCAGTGCTTGCAGTAATTTCTTGCTCAGAATCGCTTATCAATACCTTCTGCTCCTCGTTGGGTTCGACACTCTTACTTATCGAAAATGCTGCAACAGATCCCTTACGGTTGAGGGTCATCAAGTACCGTTTTCTGGCGCCGTTGCCGGGGAGCATAGCGCTATTGGTAAAGTGAAACTGGTAAGAAAGTTTTTTTATAATTCTGTTTTTTATTCTTATTGCTATCCTCTGTCCTTATGGATAACCCTATGATTGGAGCGTTGCTTGCGGGAAGACACCCCACACCTGTGGTGGTTGATCCTCCCCCTACTGAAATTGTGCCTTATAAAATACCAGCTGGCATTATCGATTATGTTTTGACTAATCGTTATGCAGGAGACAGACATCCCGGTGAACACTTGCTGTATTTGTCACGACTATGTTCATTATTTAAGCTTGCAGGTGTATCGAGGGAGTTTGTCATGAGGAAATTGTTTGTCGTATCCCTTACAGATAAAGCTTCAGATTGGTATGGGCTTCTTGATAACCCACACTTGCTGGACTGGCAGGAGCTTATGTCTCTCTTTTATACTAAATTTTATCCTCTTCACGAAATTCATCGAGACAAGAATTATATCTATAACTTTAGGTCTCGTGACGGAGAAAGCATTGCTCAAGCTTGGGGGAGATTGAAGTCTCTAATGCTCAAATGCCCTATTCATAGGCTCCCCAAGGAGATTATACTTACAAATTTTTATGCCAGGCTTTCTCGTCAGGATAAGGAGATGCTGGATGCCTCCTCTAGTGGGGTGTTTCAGAAGAAGAGTGTTGAAGAAAGGTGGGATCTCCTTGAAAGAATCTAGAGGAATACCGAAGATTGGGAAATTGATAAAGGTATTGAACCAGCCATAAATTATGAACATGATTATATTGAGAGCTATGTAGAAACTGATTACTTCAATACTTTTTTCGCTAAGATTGGTCTTGATTCCCACCTAGTGATTGACTTGTGTAAGAATTTTGCCTCTCATGTTGATTCTTTTAAAAAGAATAGAGACCAGCACCATGCACCTTTTAAAGAAAAACCTATTGATATTTATGTTGCTGAGCCTATTTTGCCTGCAGTCATATATGAAAAGCCTCCTTTTCCCACGAGGATAAAGGAACACTCCCTTGTAACAGGCATAATAAACAAAAGTGAGAGAAGAGTTGATGAACCTGAGGACCAGATCAGGGTCGATCCTCGAGTTGCATTGATTAAAGACCTTGTTAGTGATGATGTTTTGGATGCCAATATAACTTTTTGTGTTGTTTCCACTAACCTTGTCACAGCCAAGAACAAAGGCCCAATTTCAGGTACTCCGGTGGTATCTGTTAAAATAGGAGATCATAATTATTATGGGCTATGCGATTTGGGATCGAGTGCAAGTGCTATTCCTTATTCACTTTATGAAGAAATCATCGGTGAGATTTCCCCTTGTGAACTTGAAGAAGTTGATGTTACTATTCATCTTGCAAATAGATCAACTATCTCTCCTATCGGAATTGTGAGGGACGTTGAAGTCCTATGTGGAAAGGTAAAATACCCTACAGACTTTTTGGTACTTGGTTCAGCCAGGGACGATTTTTGTCCCATCATTTTTGGTAGACCTTTTCTTAGAACTTGTGGAGCTATAATAGATTGCAAGAAAGGTAAAGTTTCTGTTGAATTCAATGGTGAGCCATATGAATTTAATTTTTCTATGTTCTCTAAGCAGCCTCGTGGTACTAATTTACCTAGTGATGATAAAATTATTGAAAGTATTGCCTCTATTGCTATTCCTCCTGATGATCCTTTGCAGCAATACATGGAGGACCACGAGAATGATTTACGTATGCAGGAAGAAATGAACTAGATGAAATATTCTTGAGGCAGCCTGCTATCCTGAAGCACAACCTTCCGGTTGAACCTTTGGGAATTTTATCAAAACCAAAAGAAGACCCGGTGTTCGATCTTAAACCTCTTCCCGATACGCTCAAGTATGCTTATTTAGATGAAAAGAAAGTATATCCTGTTATTATCAATTCTAACCTTTCAGGATATGAAGAAGAGCGATTATTGGAAGTACTTCGTAAACACCGAGGCGCAATTGGCTACACCCTTGATGACCTTAAGGGGATTAGTCCATCTATCTGTCAACATACTATCAACCTTGAGCCCGATGCTAAACCAGTTGTTGATCATCAATGACGGTTGAACCCGAAGATGATGGATGTCGTGAGAACTGAGATTCTCAAGCTTCTAGCCGCAGGTATTATCTACCCTATAGCTGATAGTAAGTGGGTAAGTCCTGTACATTGCGTTCCTAAGAAAGGAGGTACAACTGTGGTTCCCAATGATAAAAATGAACTAATACCTCAGAGAATTATTATTGGATATAGAATGTGTATTGATTACAGGAAGTTGAACAAGGCAACCAGGAAGGATCACTACCCGTTGCCGTTCATCGACCAAATGGTTGAAAGGTTATCCAACAATACCCACTTTTGTTATCTCGATGGTTATTCTGGCTTCTCTTAAATTCATGTTAACACTGTCGATCAAGAGAAGACCACTTTTACTTGTCCCTTTGGTACTTATGCTTACAGACGTATGCCTTTTGGTTTATGTAATGCCCCTGCTACTTTTCAAAGGTGTATGTCTGCTATCTTTCATGGTTTCTGCGGGGATATTATGGAAGTCTTCATGGACGATTTCTCCGTCTATGGAACTTCATTTGACCATTGTCTTCACAACCTTAATAAAGTTTTGCAGAGATGCGAGGAGACAAATTTGGTACTCAACTGGGAGAAGTGCCACTTTATGGTTAATGAAGGAATTGTTCTTGGTCACAAGATTTCCTAAAGGGGAATTGAAGTGGACAAAGCCAAGATCGAAGCTATTGAAAGGATGCCCTATCCAAGGGACATCAAAGGTATTCGCAGTTTTCTCGGTCATGCAGGTTTTTATAGAAGGTTTATTAAAGACTTTTCTAAAACCTCTAGACCCCTCACTAACCTTCTCCAGAAGGATGTTCCTTTTGTGTTTGATGAAAATTGTAAGGAAGCTTTTGAAGTTCTTAAGAAAGCTTTAATAACTGCTCCTATAGTACAACCACCTGACTGGAATTTACCTTTTGAGATTATGTGTGATGCAAGTGATTTTGCTGTTGGAGCTATTTTAGGACAAAGGGTTGATAAGAAATTGAATGTTATACATTATGCTAGTAAGACCCTTGATAGTGCTCAAAGAAATTATGCTACTACTGAGAAGGAATTCTTAGCTGTAGTTTTTTGCTTGTGATAAGTTTAGGCAGTACATTGTTGATTCCAAAGTTATTATTCATACTGATCATGCTGCCATTAAATATCTTATGACAAAGAAGGATGCTAAGCCAAGGCTTATCAGATGGGTACTCCTTCTTCAAGAATTTGATTTACAGATTGTTGATAGGAAAGGGGAAGACAATCCGGTAGCGGACAATCTTTCAAGAATGGAAGATATACCGCATGACCCCATCCCAGTTAACGATAGTTTTCCAGACGAGCAACTTGCTGTTTTAAAAGTACAACCTCTCTCCGATCCTTGGTATGCAGATTATGCTAATTTTATTGTTACAAAGTATATGCCTCCAGGTCTGACATTTTAGCAAAGGAAGAAGTTCTTTCATGATTTGAGGCACTACTTTTGGGATGACCCACATCTTTTCAAAGAAGGTCCCGACGGGATCGCGAGAAGATGCATTCCAGAACATGAGCAGAAGGACGTTCTCCGACGGTGTCATGATAGTCCCTATGGAGGACATCACGCCGGTGAGAGGACTGCACATAAGGTTCTTCAATCAGGTTTTTATTGGCCTACTCTCTTTAAAGATGCTAGAAATTATGTTTTAGCTTGTGATAAATGTCAGAGAGTTGGTAACATTAGTAGAAGGAATGAGATGCCTATGAATTACTCACTAGTGATTGAACCTTTCGATTGTTGGGGTTTTGATTTTATGGGTCCTTTTCCTTCTTCACACAAGTACACTCACATTTTCGTAGCTGTTGATTATGTGACCAAGTGGGTCGAAGCAATCCCCACTGAAAGTGCTGACCACAAAACATCCCTGAAAATGCTTAAGGATGTAATATTTCCTAGGTTTGGTGTACCAAGGTACCTCATGACCGATGGAGGATCACACTTCACGCACGGAGCTTTTAGAAAAGCTTTGGCTAAATACGATGTTAATCATAGAATTGCTTCACCTTATCATCCTCAAACTAGTGGGCAAGTTGAGCTCACCAATAGAGAGATTAAGTTGATCTTGCAGAAAACAGTAAAAAGAAATAGGAAGGATTGGTCAAATAAATTGGGAGATGCTTTGTGGGCATATAGAACTGCTTACAAAAACCCCATGGGTATGTCCCCATATAAGATGGTATATGGCAAGGCTTGCCATCTGCCATTAGAACTAGAGCACAAAGCTTTCTGGGCTGTTAGAGAGCTTAACGCTGACCCAAAACTAGCTGGTGAGAAGCGTCTCATGAACTTGACTTCTCTAGATGAATGGAGAAGTGAAGCTTACGAGAGCGCTAAAATGTTCAAAGAAAAGGTAAAAAGGTGGCATGATAGGAAGATTCTGAAACATAAATTTAATATTGGTGATAAAGTTTTGTTGTTTAGATCCCGTTTCAGGTTTTCTCCAGGTAAACTACTTTCCAGGTGGGAAGGACCATTTCATATAGAAGAAGTTTATCGGTCCGGTGCAATTATGATTAATAATTTTGAAGGCACCAAACCTCAAGTTGTGAATGGGCAAAGACTTAAGCATTACATAGCAGGAGACCCTGTCGATGTTGATGTGAATATAATATACACAACAACCCACGAAGAACATGTTGCAGCCCTGTTTCAGACGCCAGCAGAAGCAGAATAAAGAAAAGGTACGTAGTACGGTAAGAAAACACCGCAAAACATCATTAAAGTTCCGTATTACGCGTTTTTGAAAAATTAGTAAAATTCCGAGTCGAAGTGGAGCCGGAGACGACCACCAGGAAGTCCAGGCGCCCCACTGGCGCCCCCCCCCCCCCGGGCCGTGCCGGCAGGCCGCCTGGGCACCCTGGTGCCCGTCTCCGACCCCGCTTTGATCCGTTACCTTCCTTTCTATGCATAAATTTTTCCTATATATTTGCCCGGGTTGTTCCGGCAACGTATCTTGCGATTTCGCGTGTTTTCTCTTCAATCTGTTTCTGCCAGGAAATCTTTCAGCTAAATTTAGGTGCCATGGCTTCTCCAAGTTCCCCCAAGGACACGTTCGTCGTCAACGTCACCAACCCTTACCTCGCTGAGGTGAAGAAGCATCCTCAGGTGGTTCAGATGAAGGAAGGCGTCCTTCATCAAGAAGATCTGAAAGGACCTATCAAGGAGGGGAGCGTCCAGGCCAGGCTGGAAGAAGTGGAGCAGGAAGTCTTCGAGTACAAGAAGATGACCGAGCGTGGTGTCGAAGCTAACTTTGACATCACCAACGAGCTGAAGAACTACTTTCTGAAGGAGATGAAGGAGATGTGGGAAAGAATCGCCGCGGCTGAAGACAGAATCATAGAACTCCAGGGGCAAATTAATGATCTATCTAACCAGAACTGTGAGTATGAATTAAGATTTATGCGCATGAGTTTGGGTGCTGAATGCAGGATTCAGGAGATGAGCCTCTCGCAAGAGACTTTAGCAAGATATCCATGGAAGCGTTTCGCCAAGGACTACGTGATTAACGCCAGCAAATATGGGAGAAATCTCCGTGGGTAATGGCATTCCCTTGGCTTGTTCCAAGCTTGGGGGAGTGCCCGGTATCTTTATCTTTCACCTTGTGTCTTGCAGGAGTCAAGTAGAGTCGTATCATGTCTAGGGAAGTTATTATATGAGATAGGTGTGTGCATTGAGGTCTATCGCCCCCTTGGTGAAGAATTGTATCCGTGTGTGTGGAGTCATCTATGATGGAATATTAATGAGAAGTTTATCGGTTCCTTTTTGCTGCACTCGGTATTCTCTTCATGCAATCGACCTTATATGATGATTCTTATGGGGAGTATTGACCTTATGTCAGGTATGGCTATGAAACTTTATTTAATCTTGGAAAACATAGCTTTGGTCATAACAACAAGCATGATTCTCTTAGAGTATCAACATAGCCAAAACCTTTATGTTATTATACTTGAAGTGTTATGTTGACAAGGAAGACAACTTGATGTGTTATGATTATTTCAATGTTCATGCTTTATATTGCTTTGCATCTTAGTCATCATCGATTGTCTGCTCTCTCAAAACCTTTGCTAGACTAACTCTGTACTAAGCGGAATTCTGCTTGTGCATCCATGCCCTTAAGCCAATACCTTCCATATGAGTCCACCATACCTACCTACTCGTGGTACTACACTACCACCTCCTAAAAGTATATAATTTATGTGTTATCCTTAAATGTTCAAATTCTTTTATTTTGTGCCTCTGCTTTAGCTCATGAGGAAGTAGTAGCTAATTCATGACCTTTTTGAGTTGGACAAGCTTCACCCCGGGATTGCATGTATAATGTGCAAACCCATAATACGAACAGGAACTGGCATTGAGTGCGCCCAGCTTAAAAATAATATAACAAACAAACCCTCCTTCACGCTTTGTTCATGAGAAATCAGAAAACTTTGGCAGTGATAAACAAAGGAGAATAAGAGGATGTTATCGTCCTCATACGGGAGCCATTCCTCGAAACTTGTCCAGTTCAAGAGGCAATTGAGTTATCTATTAGCATTCGTTGACAAATCATGCACCTCTCAAAAATTTGTTTTCATTCTGTTTGATTTGAGGATAGCACATGAGTTTTCCCTACTACCCTAGAGCAGGGCCTATCTTTTAATTTTAAGTTGAGTCAGTTATTCCTACTTCCTTCTATTTCTCAAAGAGAGCAGACGTTTGATGTTGATAAGGATTCATACATATAAAGCTGCATTAAGATTTGTCATACCATATCCTTGTTGACATTATCATTTGATAAGTAAGTTATTTGTCATGCCCAGCTAAGGCAAATATCTTCCTTTGTGTTAACACTTTCACTTCTTGCTTATTAACTTGTTATTTCAAAAAGCTTCAATTAATCCCATCAAAAGCAAAAGTTAAAATTATTTGTTGTTCCTTGACCAAAGGACATGTTTGCTATGATATAATGAGTTTCTATTGGTCCTACCTTCGAATTTAAGTGTTGACACTTTTTCATAAGAGCCTTATGAGTTGAAGATTGTTGCTGAGGATATTTGAGTTGGTGAAGAGACTATGATGCTTCTTGTCCGTATTCTATTTATCGACACTTCACTCTCTAAACTTGTGGACAGGTTTACCGAGTTCATTTTCGCTTGGGGACAAGCGAGGTCTAAGCTTGGGGGTGTTGATACGTCCAAAATGCATCACTATTTTATATTATAATTTATCCTTATTCATTGATATATTCCACGTTATGATGATGTTCTTATGTTGTTTTGGTCTATTTTACACAGTTTGCAACTTTCCGATGCCGAAACAGCAGACGCGGGATTCAGCAGGAAAAAGTGGATACTAAGTTGCTGAAGAAGAACACCTCCAAATTACCTGAAAATTGACGGGACGTGTTATTCAGAAGAATAACGAAGACACGCAAAAGGGGAGTCAGAGGGGGGCCACAGGGTGCCCAGGCGGCCTGGGGGCGCGCCCCCCTGGCCGCGCCGGGGGGGCGCCTGGACTCCCTGGGCCACCTCCAGCCGCCCCCTTTTGCATATATGCTCTCCGTCTCCCGAAAACCCTAGACACGGGACTTTTTACGGAGTTCCGCCGCCGCTTCGAGGCGGAAACCTACAGAGAAGAAAAGGGCATCTCCGGCGGGCAGATTCCGCCAGGGAGATCACCTCCCGGAAGGGGAGATCGTCGCCATCGTCATCACCATCATCACGGGCATCATCGAGATCATCATCAACATCATCCCCAACACCAACACCATCTCCATCTTCATCCAAATCTCATCTTCCATCGCAACTCGTGTTGTAACTTGTACTACCTATCCTCTCTACTCCATCGGTGTTGATTACTACTTTGTGGTGAATGCTATTGAGTTTTGTTGGAGAAATATTATTATGTCCAGATTGTTTATCACCTATTTATCCCCTCTGGTCATGATCTCTTTTATGTCTTGTGAGTAGTTACTTTAGTTCTTGAGGACATGGGGAAAGTCTTGTTGTTAGTAGTCATATGCTGTTGAAGTAATATGTGTTGTTTGATACTTAAGTTGTGTTGTCATTCTACTAGTGGTGTTGTGTGAGTCGAACACCCAACACTTCGCCTTATTAAGGACCTAGGGGAATGCATTGTGTATAAAGAATGCTTATGGTGGGTTGCCGGAGTGACAGAAACCTGAACCCCAGTTCGCACGCTTTTGCATAAGGGAATAATGGATCCTCGATCGTATTGCTATGGTTAGGCTTTTGCCTTAAATTCTATCTTGTATTTGCGGATGCTTGCAAGGTGTTTAATCATAAGAGTGCATTTATCTTAGTCTAGAGAGTGCACTAGCATAGATCCACCCACCAACACTTATCAACACATAACATAGTATCGATACGGAATATGACGAAAGCACATGACTACCTCTCCCGTGTGTCCTCAAGAACACTTTAGTCTTTATAAGTTCAGTTGCTAGGCATCTCCTTTGCTAAGAAAGGACTGGGCCACTTGTTACTTTCAGTACCTTTTACATTACCTTTCAGTACCAAGCAGACTCTCGCACACGTTCTTCGTGATATGCATGACATCAAGGCTGTGAGGCACACGGTGGATCTTCCAGTACGGAAAGTCCCAGAAAATAGACCTCGTTTTCCATACCTTCAGCAGCGGCTCTGGCGCCTTTCGCTTCTTTCCCGGCTCTGGCGCCTTTTGCTTCTTTCCCGGCAGTGGGCAATCTTTCCAATTTTTCAACAGCTGGTCTATTTCCTCGCCGCTCCTCGTACGCGGGCATCCTCGGGGTTCGGTTTCACCATCGAACAGATCCTTGCGTTTTCTCCACAGGTCATCGTCGCGAAGCCACCTTCGATGTCCCATGAACACGGTTTTCGAAGACCCAGGATCTCTATCTAGCTGGCGATACGTTCTGCCGTCAATGCACCTGACGCATCCAGATAATCCGTGGACCACCTGCCCCGCGACATATCCGTAACCGAGATAGTCGTGCACCGTCGTGAGCAGCGCGGCTCTCATAGGGAAATATTCTTTCTTTGCAGCGTCCCACGTATTGGCTGGAGTTTTCCACAGCTTGTCTAGCTCCTCTTTGAGCAGCCCCAGATACAGATTGATGTCGCTCCCTGGTTGTTTCGGTCCTTCAATTAGCATACTCATGTGAATGTACTTCCTCTTCATGCACAACCAGGGGGGAAGGTTGTACATCCACACAAACACAGGCCAGGTGCTATGTGTGCTTCTCTGGCTGCCAAATGGATTGACTCCATCGGTGCTCGCGCCCAGCACGATGATCCTTGGATCGTTCCCAAATTCTAGGTCTTCGAAGTTCAACGCTTTCCATTGGCTCGCATCCTTAGGGTGACTCAGCATCTTGTCTTTTTTATCTATCTCTGGATCATTAGCGTCATCTTCTCGCTTCTTCTCCTCCCTCTCCGCGTGTCAACGCAGGAGCTTTGCTACCTTAGGGTCCGCGAAATACCGCTGCAGACGAGGAGTGATCGGAAAGTACCACACCACTTTTCGAGGAGCTTTCTTCCTCTTCTTGTATCGAGTGACGCCGCACACCGGACATATGGTAGACTCCCCGTGCTCGTCCCGATAAATGATGCAATTGTTCATGCACACATGGTATTTCACGTGCGGTAAATCCAGAGGACACACGATTTTCTTCGCCTCCTCCAAACTGGGGGGCACTTGTTCCCCTTGGGAAGACGTTCGTGCCAGAATGACATGTTCTCGTCGAAGCATGCGTCGGTCATTTTGTGTTTTACCTTCATCTCCAGAGCCATGAGCGTTACTTTCAGGCGGGTATCCTCGGGCCTCCATCCTTCATACAATGGAGTAACCGCGTCTAACTCAAGTTGATCCATCTTGGCTTTCTCTCGGGCGGCAGCTCTTGCGTTATCGGTCTGCTTGAGAAGCAGCTCTTGAATATGAGGGTCCTGCACCCAGCCCATCGATGGTCCAGCGTCGTCTGCTCCGCCGGCATCATCATCTTCATGATCATGCCTGTCGTCTACTCCGGCATCTTCCTCATCATCATGTCCTGCATCTTCTACATGATGACTATGTACAGCATCACCGTCGTGATCTTCTCCTGGGGATTCTGCATCTTCTCGCCCGCCCGAGCCACGGTGGTTGTCTTGCTGCCCTTCCTCATTTCTTGCCCGACCCCCATGGACGACTTCGTAGTCATCTTCATCACCTTGCCACCGATAGCCATCCATGAAACCACGCAAGAGCAGGTGGTCCCGCACCTGCCCGGAATCCGGGTCCGCAATAAGGCTCTTCAGCTTGCATCTTCGACATGGACATCTTATCTCCGTCTCGTTCTTTTGAAGCATCTCGGCCTTCGCGGACCTCAAGAACCTATTCACGATGCCTTCGGTCATCGTGCGCACCATGGTCGCCTGTGGGGTAGAGCAAAACGATATTTTAGAACCAAGAAAATTTTTGCCATGACTTTCCCTAAAAATAGGACAAAAAAGAATGCTTAATGCCAAAATTCTCACAAAAACGGAAATGAATCAACATTCCGGGAAAATATTGGAAACTATCGCATTTCAAATACTGTTACACCTCCAAACACAAACACATTTGCAACACAACAAACATATGCAACACCACGAACATACATAGATCTAGCTAGGCCATAAAAAGTGCATGTGCACATTGTTGTATGGAGAACAACATAAATATAGCTTCCCCCCTTACTTACCTATCAAAACAGGGTAATTTAACCACTTAATTTGAATGAATCTATGGTGGAAATGAGGTGAAAAAGAGGAGGGACCCGAGACAAGGAGGAGGTGGAGAGAATGAAGTGGGGAGAAAGTGAGTGTGGGTAGGAGAGGCTGTCCAAAATATCTTGTTGCTGCCCACTTACTAATGGCGCACCCACTATAAATGCGCCATTAGTAATCAAGGTTACTAATGGCGCATCTTCAGTTAGTGCGCCATTACTAGTTTTGAAACAAAAATAATAACAATACTAATGGCGCACTGTCCCACAGTGCGCCATTACTAGTTTAAACTAGTAATGGCACACTATGGAACAGTGCGCCATTAGTAGTTTTGCAAAAAAAGAATAAAAAATATAATAAGAAAAACATTAATGGCGCACTTTATTGCTGGTGCGCCATTACTAGTTACAACTAGTAATGGCGCACTTTGTCTGGATGCGCCATTAGTATGTTTGGACAGGCGCACTAGTTCAAAAAAAAACTTTTTGATACTAATGGCGCACCTTGGGCCAGGTGCGCCATTAGTAGTTTGAACTCTAATGGCGTATCAGAGGTTGGTGTGCCATTAGTATATACTAATGGCGCACTGCTTGTCTGGTGCGCCATTAGTATCAATTCCATCTATAGCCCTTTTCCTAGTAGTGAGTAGTTAAGCTTTTCTCCTCTCGAAGCTCTATTTTCTCCGAGATTTGTCTGGGTTTAGCGGTCCGTCACGTCCCGTCCCCGTCTTCGCCGCAGTCGATCGCCCCCGCCGATCTCGTCACCGGCACCACCGTGGTGAGCCTCTTGTTATGTCCATTCTTTTCTTACTTTTATTATTGCTTGTTATTATTGCTTTAGATAGATATTTGTCTAATTTTCTTACGTTTATTATTGCTTGTTATTATATAGTGTGATGGTTTTGATATCCGCCCACGTGGGCCCTCGTTCTGTCTACGATACAGATGTGGTATATTATCTTTAATTTATAACTATTTGTTTTAGTGTTTATGATAGTTATGCCGACCAACCTGACATGCATAGATGTTTTATTATGTCTAGGAGGTAGTTGAACCAGAAATTCCAACCGACCCTCTTGTGGAGAGGTTAAATTTAGTTGAAGAGGAAAACATTTCCTTAAATAAAAAATTGGAAAAAATGGAGGAGGAGAAGATGGAACTGGAGTTGCATGTTGTGGAAGTCGTCGATGATCACAAGATCAAGATGGACCCTATTATCGAGAGGTTAAATTTAGTTGAAGAAGAAAACAAATTCTTGAAGGAAAAAATAAAAAAAATTGAGGACGAGAAGATGATATTGGAGTTGCATGTTGCGGATGTCGTCGATGATCACAAGATCAAGATGGATGCAATGCGGTTGAAGATTACAAAGATTAGAAAATATGCCATTCATAACGAGGCTTGGTATCATTATGCCGTTGGATCAATTGTTACCTTGGTTGCGATTATGATCGCATTTGTTTTTGCATTGAAATGTTTTACATAGTTTCGATGTGCATGGAGAGCTATATGTTGTTAGATGAGAACTATATATGTATGTACTTTGGTTTTAATGTGATGATGAACTTCTATTAATTTGGTCACTTAATTATCTATTTATGATGTTCTGTAATGGTTTTTGACACACTTAATTATATATAATGCACGCAGATGAACCGGCAATGGATGTACGGTGACAGACACACCTCCGAGTACATTAAGGGCGTGCATGAGTTTCTAAATGCGCCTGAGGCAAACAAGCAGAATGGTTTTATGTGTTGTCCATGCACTAAATGTGGGAATACGATGTCTTACTCTAACCGGAAAATCCTTCACTCCCACCTGCTTTACAAGGGTTTCATGCCACACTATAATGTTTGGAAGAGGCATGGAAAAATAGGGGTTATGATGGAAGACGGCGAAGAAGAAGAGTACGATGACAACTATGTGCCCCCTGAATGCGGTGATGCTGCAATGGGGGGAGCTGGTGAATATCAAGAGGAACCAGACGATGTGCCCAATGATGCTGCAATGGGTGAAGCTGCTGAAGATCAAGAGGAACCAAATGATGATCTCCGCCGGGTCATTGTCGATGCAAGGACACAATGCGAAAGTCAAAAGGAGAAGCTGAAGTTCGATCGCATGTTAGAGGATCACAAAAAGGGTTGTACCCAGATTGCGAAGATGTCAACACAAAGCTCGGTACCGTACTGGAATTGCTGCAGTGGAAGGCAGAGAATGCTGTGGCTGGCAAAGGATTTGAGAAGCTACTGAAAATATTGAAGAAGAAGCTTCCGAAGGATAACGAATTGCCCGACAGTACATACGCAACAAAGAAGGTCGTATGCCCTCTAGGATTGGAGGTGCAGAAGATACATGCATGCCCTAATGACTGCATCCTCTACCGCGGTGCATACAAGGATCTGAACGCATGCCCGGTATGCGGTGCATTGCGGTATAAGATGAGACGAGATGACCCTGGTGATGTTGACGGCGAGCCCGCCAGGAAGAGGGTTCCTGCGAAGGTGATCTGGTATGCTCCTATAATACCACGGTTGAAACGTATGTTTAGAAACAGAGAGCATGCCAAGTTGATGCGATGGCACAGTGAGGACCGTAAGAAAGACGGGAAGTTGAGAGCACCCGCTGACGGGTCGCAGTGGAGAAAAATCGAGAGAAAGTACTGGAAGGAGTTTGCAAAGGACCCAAGGAACGTATGGTTTGCTTTAAGCGCGGATGGCATTAATCCTTTCGGGGAGCAGAGCAGCAATCACAGCACCTGGCCCGTGACTCTATGTATGTATAACCTTCCTCCTTGGATGTGCATGAAGCGGAAGTTCATTATGAAGCCAGTTCTCATCCAAGGCCCTAAGCAACCCGGCAATGACATTGATGTGTACCTAAGGCCATTAGTTGAAGAACTTTTACAGCTGTGGAATGGAAACGGTGTACGTGCGTGGGATGAGCACAGATAGGAGGAATTTGACCTAAAGGCGTTGCTGTTCGTGACCATCAACGATTGGCCCGCTCTCAGTAACCTTTCAGGACAGACAAACAAAGGATACCACGCATGCACGCACTGTTTAGATGACACGGAAAGTATATACCTGGACAAATGCAGGAAGAATGTGTACCTGGGCCATCGTCGATTTCTTCCGACCAACCATCAATGTCGAAAGAAAGGCAAGCATTTCAAAGGCGAGGCAGATCACCGGAAGAAGCCCGCCATGCGTACCGGTGATCACGTACTTGCTATGGTCAATGATTTACACGTAATATTTGGAAAGGGCCCCGGCGCACTAGCTGTTCCGAATGACGCTGAGGGACACGCACCCATGTGGAAGAAGAAATCTATATTTTGGGACCTACCCTACTGGAAAGACCTAGAGGTCCGCTCTTCAATCGACGTGATGCACGTGACGAAGAACCTTTGCGTGAACCTGCTAGGCTTCTTGGGCGTGTATGGAAAGACAAAAGATACAGCTAAGGCACGGGAGGACCTGCAACGTTTGCATGAAAATGACGGCATCCCTCCGAAGCAGTATGAAGGTCCTGCCAGCTATGCTCTTACGAAAGAAGAGAAAGAAATCTTCTTTGAATGCCTGCTCAGTATGAAGGTCCCGACTGGCTTCTCGTCGAATATAAAGGGAATAAAAAATATACCAGAGAAAAAGTCCCAGAACCTAAAGTCTCATGACTGCCACGTGATTATGACGCAACTGCTTCCGGTTGCATTGAGGGGGCTTCTACCGGAAAACGTCTGATTAGCCATTGTGAAGCTATGTGCATTCCTCAATGCAATCTCTCAGAAGGTGATCGATCCAGAAATCGTACCAAGTCTAAGGAGTGATGTGGCGCAATGTCTTGTCAGTTTCGAGCTGGTGTTCCCACCATCCTTCTTCAATATCATGACACACGTCCTAGTTCATCTAGTCGACGAGATTGTCATTCTGGGGCCCGTATGTCTACGCAATATGTTCCCCTTTGAGAGGTTCATGGGAGTCCTAAAGAAATATGTCCGTAACCGCGCTAGGCCAGAAGGAAGCATCTCCATGGGCCATCAAACAGAGGATGTCATCGGGTTTTGTGTTGACTTCATTCCTGGCCTTAATAAGATAGGTCTCCCTAAATCGCTGTACGAGGGGAGACTGACTGGAAAAGGCACACTTGGAAGGGACTCAATAATATGCAGGGACGGATATTCTTGGTCTCAAGCACACTACACAGTTCTACAGAACTCTACATTGGTGACCCCGTATGTCGATGAACACAAGAACAGTCTGCGCTCCAAACACCCGGAGCAGTGTGACGACTGGATTACATGTGAACACATCAGGACTTTCAGCAGTTGGTTGGAAACACGTCTCAGAGGTGACAACACTGTTTGTGATGAGTTGTCCAGGGGACCATCTTCGATTGTATTGATTTACAAAGGATATGAGATAAATGGGAATACATTTTACACGATTGTCCAAGATCAAAAGAGCACCAACCAAAACAGCGGTGTCCGCTTTGATGCAACAACCGAGAGGGGAAAGGACACATATTATGGTTACATAGTGGACATATGGGAACTTGACTACGGACATGATTTTAAGGTCCCTTTGTTTAAGTGCAAATGGGTCAATCTGTCAGGAGGCGGGATACAGGTAGACCCACAGTACGGAATGACAACAGTGGATCTGAAAAATCTTGGATACACTGACGAACCGTTCGTCCTAGCCAATGATGTGGCACAGGTTATCTATGTGAAGGACATGTCTACCAGACCGAGAAAAAGAAAAGATAAGGAAGCGAATACATCATACGATGAGCCAAAGCGCCACATAGTTCTTTCAGGAAAAAGGGACATCCTGGGAGTGGAGGGCAAGACAGACATATCCGAAGATTATGAAAAGTTTCATGAAATTCCTCCCTTCAAAGTCAAGGCTGACCCAAGCATCCTGATAAACGATGAAGATTATCCATGGTTACGGCGCAATAAGCAAATGACACAAGCAAAGAAAAAGTGAAGACTTTTTTCCGCAACTATTATGATGATACCATGCCAACTTTGTAACAGACGAGTATGATACCATTGTCCATTTGTACTATTCAAATTTCAATACTACTTGCACTAACAAAAAGTTTGTAATTGGTTTACCAGAAAGAATTAAAAAATAAAGCAAAAAACAAAAGAAAATAAATAATGCAGAAAACAAAACAAAAAAACTTGCAAAAAAATAAAAATAGCAACAATAATTATTTCGTTGTAAGTAGAAACAAAATAAAATAAATAAAGCAACAAAGAAAACAAATAATTCAAATTTAAACTATTCAAATTTGAATACTAGTTGCACTAACAGAATTTTTTAATTGGTTTTACCAGAAAGAATTAAAAAATAAGCAAAAAGCAAAAGAAAATAAATAATGCAGAAAACAAAACAAAAAAACTTGCAAAGAAATAAAAATAGCAACAATAAGTGTTTTGTTGTAAGTAGAAACAAAATAAAATAAATAAAGCAACAAAGAAAACAAATAATTTCAAATTTAAACTATTCAAATTTGAATACTATTTGCACTAACAGAAAGTTTGTAATTTGTTTTACCTAAAGCAATAATATTAACAAAGAAACTCTAAATACAGCAAAAAACAACTTAGAAATAAATAAAGCAAAAAAGGAAAAAAATAAAAATATTGGCCGCTGCCCAGTGAGCCTGCAAGGCCTGCAGCCCAGGATGCATCTGGACTATAAGGCCCAGCAAGCTCACAGGACAGCGCGCAGAGTTAGGCCCAGAAGCCTGCAATTGAGAGGAGCTCGAGTGGGTGGGCGCAGCAGCGCTTATAAACAACACCCGAGCTCTCTCAACTAGCGAGGTGGGACTAAACATCCCACCGCACCCGCGCCAACACAGGGCTTTGGTCCCGGTCGGTGGTACTAACCGGGGCTAACGGGGGGGCATTGGTCCCTGTTCGTGTCACCAACCGGGACCAATGCCACCCTTTAGTCCCGGTTGGTGGCACCAACCGGGACCAAAGCCCTGTCCTTCCCGCCCTTTGGGCTGCTGAAAAGAGACCTTTGGTCCCGGTTGGTGGCACCAATCGGGACTAAAGGGGGGCATTAGTCCCGGTTTGTGCCACGAACCGGGACCAATGCCTTAGCTATATAAACCCGCACTTAGCGTTTTTCAGATTTCATCTTTAGTTGCTCCTCCTTGCCGCCAGGCTGCTCCTCCTCGCCGTCGCCGCGCCCTTCCCCGTCGCCGACCCGTCGCCGCCCCGCGCCTCCCCGCGCCTCCCCGTCGCCTCCCCGCGCCGACCCGTCGCCGCCGGCCCCCTCGGCGCCATCGCCTCCCCGCGCCGACCCGTCGCCGCCCCCTCCTCTCCGTCGCCTTCCCGCGCCGCCTCTTCCTCAGCCCAGCCCCGACCTCGCCGCCCCCAGTGAGCCCCCGCGCCCCTGCCCTGCCCCCGCCGCCGCCGTGGATGTGGCCACCGCCGTCGTGGATGTGGCCGCCGTGGCCCCACCTTTGATATATGCATGTTTGTTTTCTGCATATATATATGATGTTTTTTTGCATATATGTTGATGTACATATGTTAATGTATGGATGTATATATATATGTTAATGTATGGATGCATATATGTATGGATGTATATATATATGATGTATATATATATATGATGTTTTTTTCTCCATATATATATGATGTATATATATATGATGTATATATATATATGATGTTTTTTTCTGCATATATATATGATGTTCTTTTTCTGCATATATATATATATATGATGTTTTTTGTTGATTTTTTTTGTTCATATATCATATGATGTTTTTTTATTGTTGATAGATATGATTTTTTTCGTTGTTGTTAGTTGTATTGTTTAGGGTTAGGGTCGTCGAGTAAGAAGGAAAATAAGCGAAAAACTGGGACATGAGGGGCGGGGTTGATATACCCCGTCCGGATAACTTCGACATGAGGGGGGTCGATATACCCCCTCCTCGATAAATTTGCTAAGTTAAAATGTTCTCGTGTTGGGGGGGAGAAGAAAAGAGATGAAGAAGAGGAGAGATAAATAAGAAGAAGAAAAAAGCAGAAAAAGAAGAGGAGAAGAAGAAATAAATAGAGGAGAAGAATGTTTTTTTGTTCATAGAAAGTTTTTTGTTCATATATAGAAAGTTACAATTGTAGAAAAGTTTTATATATGCAAAAGTTACAAATTTAGAAAAAGAAGGATAGGAAAGAAGAAAATAAAAAGAGGAAAGAAAGAAGAAGAGGAGATGAAGAAGAGGAGAAATAAATAAGAAGAAGAAAAAAGAAGAAAAAAAAGAGGAGAAGAAGAAAGGAATAGAGGAGAAGAAGAGAATTTTCTCTTCTTCTCCTCTATTCTTTTCTTCTTCTCCTTTTTTTTCTTCTTTTTTCTTCGATCTTCTCCTCTAGCGGTTCCTTTCTTCTTCTCCTCTTTTTTTTGTTCTTCTTCCTCTATTTTTTTATCGGATATGTCGTTGTCAATATACACCCTCCCCGATAACTTCGACATGAGGGGGGGGGGGTCGAGGGTCGTCAAGGAACCGAGGGTCGTCAAGGGTCGAGGGATCGCCGAGGGGTCGAGAGGTTGCCTAGCTAGTGTCAACGTATTGAAGAAATCCATGCCTTCATCATTTGCCAGAAGTAACCGGGTCATGTTGGTACGGAGTTCTGCAAAGTTATTCTGGAACGGAGTTCCTGATAGGATAATCCATCTTTTGTTACGAATTATCCTATCTGGGACTCCGTTCCAAAATAACTTTGGAGAGCTTCGTACCATCATGCGACTGTTACTTTCGCCTAATGATGAAGTATTGGTTTTGTTGAATCCTTTTACACTAGACAAAATGTGACATGAGAGGGTCTAGGGTTGTGGATCGCCGAGCAGTCGAGGGTCGAGGGGTCGAGAGGTTGCATAGCTAGTGTCAAAGTATTGAAGAAATCCATGACTTCATCATTTTCCAGAAGTAACCGGGGCATGTTGGTACGAAGTTCTGCAAAGTTATTCTGGAACAGAGTTCCTGATAGGATAATCCGTATTTTGTTACGAATTATCCTATCTGGGACTCCGTTCCAAAATAACTTTGGAGAGCTTCTTACCATCATGCGACTGTTACTTTCGCCTAATGATGAAGTATTGGTTTTGTTGAATCCTTTGACACTAGACAAAATGTGACATGAGAGGGTCTAGGGTTGTGGATCGCCGAGCAGTCGAGGGTCGAGGGGTCGAGAGGTTGCCTAGCTAGTGTTAAAGTATTGAAGAAATCCATGACTTCATCATTTGCCAGAAGTAACTGGGGCATGTTGGTACGAAGTTCTGCAAAGTTGTTCTTGAACGGAGTTCCTGATAGGATATCAGTCTTTTTTTACGAATTATCCTTTCTGGGACTCCGTTCCAAAATAACTTTGGAGATCTTCGTACCATCATGCGACTGTTACTTTCGCCTAATGATGAAGTATTGGTTTTGTTGAATCCTTTGACACTAGACAAAATGTGACATGAGGGGGTCTAGGGTTGTGGATCGCCGAGCAGTCGAGGGTCGAGGGGTCGAGAGGTTGCCTAGCTAGTGTCAAAGTATTTAAGAAATCCATGACTTCATCATTTGCCAGAAGTTACCGGGGCATGTTGGTACGAAGTTCTGCAAAGTTGTTTTGGAACGGAGTTCCTGATAGGATAATCCATCTTTTGTTACGAATTATCCTATCTGGGACTTCGTTCCAAAATAACTTTGGAGAGCTTCGTACCATCATGCGACTGTTACTTTCGCCTAATGATGAAGTATTGGTTTTGTTGAATCCTTTGACACTTGACAAAATGTGACATGAGGGGGTCTAGGGTTGTGGATCGCCGAGCAGTCGAGGGTCGTCCAGGGGTCGAGGGTCGAAGCTAGTTCTACGTTTGCCATTAATATATCCATCTGTCATGTTTGAATAATAATTGGCATGTTGTAAATATTTGTAGAAACTATGGACGACAACACCCGAGACCTAGCACAAGAAGCGATGTTGATGGACATAATCGCAGACGGACAAGATGCCGTATTGTCGTTTCTCAACGACACCAATGAGCTGGTGGAAAGAGAGCTGCTGGAAGATCTAGGCTATGATATTGATGGCTCCGGTAACCCAATGCACATGGAAGAAGTAGACCGTGAGGACGGCTCCGGTGACCCAATGCCGGTGCAAGAAGGAGACCGTGATGCTGGCTCCGGTGACCGAACCGAGTCCGGCCAGGAGGTATATATGTTAGTTAAGCCTGTGCTGACTAGTTAATTGATGCATTCATTAACTCTCGTCTTTGTTCCTTTTTCTAGCCCTCCAGATCGAGCAAATCTTCGGTAAAGAAACGAGGCGCGGAGAAAAAGTTGAGGCCGGATGAAAAGTTTGAGATCTTAGAAATCTCGCGCTCCGGCGAACCGATTGAACCCATCCGGACAAAGAACGCATTTGTTAATCAATGCGGGGTTCTGGTTAGGGACAAGATCCCGATCAGCATCCATCAATGGTTAAAGCCTACTGCAAAAGACGCTCAGGTGTCTTATGTCACTGATATGCATAAAGAAGATCTTTGGACTGAGCTGAAGTCAAATTTCATCCTACCGCCAGAGGATGATCCGGAGAATCCAGTTAAAGAGGAATTAATCAAGTCTGCTGCTCTTACGAAGATGGCAGACCAATTCAGGGCATGGAAGGAAAAACTGAATAAGTTTGTCCGCGAAAAAGAGACTCCAGAATTCGTGGGCATATATGAGAAGATCAAAGATGACTGGCCCGCATTTGTGGCCTATAAGACATCGGAAAAGAGTAAGAAGATGTCGGCGACAAACCAGATAAATGTTGCGAAGAAGAAGCATCACCATCGCTCGGGGTCAGGTGGCTACCTCAGAGCCCGGCCTAAGTGGGCCAAGGCTGAGAATGAGCTGCCTCAGAAAGGGATCGAACCAGAGACAATGCAGTGGCCAGACCGTTGCCGGACTTGGTTCTTCGGGGCTGGCGAAACCTTGGACCCTGTATCAGGGAGGTGCATTTGAACGGACAAGTAATTGGAAATACCACTCAGGAAGCTTCGGCACTATATCAAAGCAGCGCAGCAAGGGACGTTCTTCCTCGACAGAGAGAACGACGAGCTGACAATGGCCCTCAAGAATCCTGAGCACCCTGGACGGACACGAGGCCCGCCAGGCTCCCTTCCGTGGAGTGATGGGTTTCCGGATGCAGGCGGCTACAAATGCCACGATAGGAGGAAGAAAATGCAGCAGACCGAACTGCAGGCGCTACGCGCTAGAATACAAGCGATAGAGGAACGAGAAGCAAATCGGGACAAAAGAATTGCAGAAGCTTCCCCTGAAGCTACCACGCCATCTTAGTGGAGAAGCAGTGTGGCTTCCATCGAGCTGCTTCAGCCGGAGCATGTCTTGACGGCTACTGCCAGCTATCCCGTGGATGCTATCACGGAGGTACAAAATTGCCACCTTATGACGCAGTGGATAAATATGAAGTTCAAGGCGACTGCTGGCTCTGTTTATCCTACTGGACCCGGCGCATATTTTCACTGCCAGCCGATTGCAGAAGGATATGCTAGGGTGATGGTGGATGAAATTACGGAGGGATTTGAGGAGCTCCAGCTTGACCACCCTACCGGTGAAGGGGAGACTCGGCCGGGTTCTTCACTGAAGACTCCATGCCTATGGCGGAAGGACCTCATCAACATTCTCAACTGGATGCCTCCGCCTCCTCCTCCTCCTCCTCCTCCGGCGAGTCAGGGCACTCCGCCTCCTCCACCGCCTCCTCCTCCGGCGAGTGACGATCAGGGCACTCCGGCTCCTTCTCCGGCACGTGGCGGCACTCCGCCTCCTTCTCCGCCTGCGCCGACGCGCCCGAGCAGCCAGCCTCCTCCTTCTCCGCCTGCGCCGGCGCGCCCGAGTAGCCAGCCTGCTCCTCGTTCTCTGCCTAGTCAGCAAGGGCGGAAGAGACCTGTCGCCGCTCCGGCTGCTCCTGCTCCGGCGCGTAATCAAGGAAAGAAGACAACCGCTTCGTCAGGTCTGCCGACGTCTAGCAGTACAGCCAGAGGCAGGAGGCAACAGATTCGGTCCTTCTCTCACGCCTCTAGAGAAGTTACCATACGAGAGGTCCGACGAGGAAAACACGAAGATCGCTCAAGGCGAAGTGAAGGACTGGCTTGAAGGGTTGAAAGCACAGAGACATCCACCTCCAGAGGAGAAGATAGATCCGGTGAAAGCAAAGCGCACTCTTGCTGCCCTGAAGAAACCAGCGAAAAGTAAGCCGAAGGACAACTATGACCGCATTATTGAAAAATCATTTCAAGAAGCGAAGCGGTCGGGAAGTACTAAAAGTGATCAAAGGTTAGCAGAAGGACGAGTTGGGAAAAAAATTGCCCAGCTCGGCGAACAAGCGGACCAATCGTGCCCCCCGCTCAAGGTGTCTAGCGACATGGTCGCTAATGATCTGAGGATGGTGCCCGGTTATAGCGATCTTGGAGATTACCTGTCCGACGATGTACAATATGATTTCTTGGAGGTGCAGATACAAAGATACGAGTACGGGAAGCCTCTCATCAAAAATGAAAGATCTCTATCAACGAATATGCGAAGATTGCATGATTGGTACATGAAAATCTGCAGAGAGTCTGGGGGGAGGGATAGCTTGTATGTGAGAGTTAAACCGGAGCATGACCTCGTTGGAATTGAACTGTTGCCTATTCCATTTGAGGAGTTCTATCGGTTTTTCAATCAATTGGCCCTCGATAAAGCAACGGTCACCTGCTACTGTCTGTAAGTAGTACTACTTCTGTCATTAAGTCTCTCTATATAGCTCAGCTCTTTCATTGCATGTATTTATAATTATCCTCACTATATTATGCAGATTGAAGATCGTCGAATTGAAGAAAAGACAAGTCGGTGATATTGGGTTCATTAACACATACCTCATAGATGCAACCGAGGTTAAATGGCGTGCCTCAGATACCGAAACCAACTTGCTACGATCGTTGGTGGTAAATGAAAACAAAGATATAATACTCTTTCCTTACAACTTCAAGTGAGTGTTACTGTCTTGTGCATATTTGCTTTCCCTTATATATCAGTCAAGGTTATAGTAATGTAATTGATGAGTTCATGCATGCGTGCACAGCTTCCACTATATTCTCTTAGAGATTAAGCTTGAGAAGGGAGTAGTAACTATCTTGGACTCTAAACGTAAAGATCCCGAGGAGTATGCGGACATGACTCAAATGCTCGACAGGTAAGTTAAATCGATCAATATTATCCACCATGCATATTAGCAACTTTTTTCATTTCTGATATCAAGTAATTGTTTTCTTTGTCTGGCAGGGTTTGGAGAAAATTCATCAAAAAAGCTCCGGGACTGCCGAAGAAGCTAGAATTTAGACACCCGAAAGTAAGTACTATATAGTAGCATGTTCCGTGCATCTCCTATATCTTGATTCAAGTGCTAGTTTCATCAATACCATTTGGCATTCTTACTTATCAGTTTGATTGACCTCTATTTCTTGTAAAGTGGTTGTGGCAGGAACCCGGGAATGATTTCTGTGGATACTACATTTGCGAGTCCATCCGCCACACGACCTGTGAGCGGGGCTACTCTGAAGCACAATTTGAAGTGCGTAAGAAATTAATAATATTCACAATTTTATTTCATTACCATCATTTGAAGTGCGTAAGCAATTAATTAATAATATTCACAATTTTATAGCATCATTTCATGTATTGATCCCCTTCTTCAAATTAGATGTTTCGGATGCGGGATGAATTCCTAGCACCAGATCGTCTGCGAGCAATTCAAGAGGAATTGGCGGCATTCTTCCTTGAACACGTGATCGCGCCAGACGGAGAATACTATGTGGACCATGCGTCCATCGTATAGGAGATTATATTTGTAAGAGATAATTATTGTATATATGTACCCGGTAGTGTCGGATAGATATACGAGAACTTGTAGTTCGACCAATCTCTCGGAGAAGGAGAGGTGGTCGATATTACTTCTCTCTGTATGCATATATATGTTTATTACGATCTTCTGTTTCCTTCATTTGCTTACTAGCTAGCTAGCGTGTCTAGTCCTCTCTCTACGTATGTGTAGTACGTAGCGTCGACCAAGCACGGACATAAGAGAGGACACTTCTCTCTATTAATTAGCTAGCTAACACAATATGAAACACCTAAATTAACCCCCCAAAACCTCCAACCCCCCTCCCCTTTCAAAAAAACAAAAACAAAAACCACAACCACAGAAATGCTGACGCGTGGATGCCTTTTGGTCCCGGTTGGTGCCACCAACCGGGACAAAAGGCCCTCCTGCCTGGGCTCCGCGCACAGGCCACGTGGAGACCCATCTGCCCCGGTTCTGGATTGAACCGGGACTAAAGGTCCAGGGCATTAGTACCGACACTTTAGTCCCGGTTCAAAAACCGGGGCTAAAGGCCCAAACGAACCGGGTCAGATGTCCCTTTATCTACTAGTGCTTGTCGATCCTTATAATTCACGAGATATACCTCTGCTTATTTTTCCCTTGCCTGACTCGTGAGGTTGTTGGATTCATACCTTTATTAGGTATATCTGCTAGAATCTTGCTGCATCCCGTATGAGTGACTGATGTGACTGGGGATGCATGGTCACCATATATAAGAATCATATGCGACCGACCACTTGATTCTTGTGGCAGGCATATGTTTTGACTGAATTGTTCTTCTGACCAAAATATTGTTGATCTTATTCTGGAGTAGTACTGCCACACATTGGAAACTCATCATATAACCTCTGAGGACAGTGTAATAGTATGGTACTGACGTGGACTGAGTGGCTTATGGGAGAAGCCATCCGAGTAGCTTGCTGAGTAGGACTTGTTAGCTTCTACGCAAATCTTTGGTCTGGGTATCGTGCAGAAGAAGGCTCTATAGCTTACACACGAAGCTTGGTCTGATTATCGTGCTGAAGAAGCCTGAGTTCCGTACTTGAGAAGCTTCCCCTCGGGTTTGCTTGTTTGATAAAACTTTATTTTTGTCTATCACAAGCTTTTACCGAGGTATCTTGTTGAGAAAGACCGGGTATCTTGGACCGGAAATTGTTCACATATCGGGATGAGGAAAAATTGAGGAGACTTGCCTCATAAATTTCTTCTGATAGCGTGTGGAATAATACTGGGTTGCCTATATCCAAAACATCATACTGATATGCACACTGAAATTCATACACACGCCCATAATATTCTGAGGGTTATTATTTGTATGAGAAAAATAGTTTGACTGTCTTCCCCGAGCATGTCACATCTTGATTTTATTTCGGATGCTAACATATTTCAAGCACCATGCCTTGCTGAGCCAAATTTTTGTATAAGGTCCATACCTTTGCCAGAAAATATACCGTTGATCTGGTACCTGACTTGTCTTGCTCCTAACTTGACTATTACTGCTGTGAATATTTTGTACTGATGTAGACTAGAGCTATCAGTACTGTTGTGAGGAGTGCACACTAATGCAAACGTGATTATCAGTCTCAAAAATCAGATATTCCCTATTTCACTTCAGTCGGCTGAGAATTCCATTCTGTTTAGCCGAGGTTCCAATCATTTGAATTCCTTATTACTCCTTCGAGTCCGGTGTCCGTTTCATGAGCCATTCTTTATAGGGGAAAAATAATGTAACACCGGGGCCCAAAAGAATGAAGCGAAAGAAAACTCAACTGAACAAAAGCACACAACAAAAATCGATTCACACACAATCAATGTCACATATTACTGCCAGTCACACAATATCCATGCCTACTTAAGCACACAAAATCTCGCGGGATCTCCGGTTCTACGATCGAGCATGCTGTGACGATGTGCACGAGGACGAATAAATGTGTGGAAGGATTGTGTAAACAGCGCTACATGCTACCTCTTCAGCTTGCATTGTATTCCCTTGAAGAGGAAAGGGAGATGCAGCATAGTAGCGTAAGTATTTCCCTCAGTTTTTGAGAACCAAGGTATCAATCCAGTAGGATACCACGCGCGAGTCCCTCGCACCTACACAAACAAATAAGAACTTCGCAGCCAACGCGATAAGGGGTTGTCAATCCCTTTACGGTCATTTACGAGAGTGAGATCTGAAAGAGATGATAATTATATTTTTGGTATTTTTTGTTTAATAAAACAGCAAATAAAAGCAAGAAAAGTAAAGTAAAGTAGATGTAGATTGATATGTTGAGAATAGACTCGGGGGCCATAGTTTTCTCTAGTGGCTTCTCTCATGATAGCGATATTCTACGACGGGTAAACAAATTACTGTCGAGCAATTGATAGAAAAGCGAATAATTATGAGACTATCTAGGCATGATCATTGTATATAGGCATCACGTCCAAGACAAGTAGACCGAAACGATTCTGCATCTACAAATATTACTCCACACATCGACCGCTATCCAGCATGCATCTAGTGTATTGAGTTCATAATAACAGAGTAACGCCTTAAGCAAGATGACATGATGTAGAGGGATAAACTCAAGCAATATGATGGAAACCCCATCTTTTTATCCTCGATGGCAACAATACAATATGTGCCTTGCTGCCCCTACTGTCACTAGGAAAGGACACCGCAAGATTGATCCCAAAGCCAAGCACTTCTCCCATTGCAAGAACTATAGATCTAGTAGGCCAAACCAAACAAATAATTCGAAGAGACTTGCAAGGATATTATGAGCACACATAAAAAGTTTATAGAAGAACCAAATATCTTTCATAGATAACCTTGATCATAAACTCATAATTCATCGGATCTCGACAAACACACCACAAAAAGAGATTACATCGAATAGATCTCCTCGAAGACCGAGGAGAATTTTGTATTGAGATCCAGAGAGAGAGAGAGAAGAAGCCATCTAGATACTAGCTATGGACCCGAAGGTCTGTGGTAAACTACTCACAACTCATGGTGAGGGCGATGATGATGATGATGAAGGCCTCTGTGATAGATCCCCCTCCCGGAACAGGCTCCAAGATGGGATCTCCACGGGAACAGAAGCTACGGCGGTGGAATTAGGGTTTTCTCTCTGCGTATGGAGTTTCTGGGGTACGTAGGTATATATAGGAAGAAGGAGGGCACCGAGGGCCGTGTGGGCCAGCCATGAGGCAGGGGGGCACGCCCTGGGAAGGGGGGTGCGCCCCCCACCCTCGAGGGCTGGCCCCTTGCCCCCTGACTTAATTCTGATGTTTCCCGAGCGTGATTTCCTCCAAAAATATCTCTCGCGAAGGTTTCATTCAGTTTGGACTCCGTTTGATATTCCTTTTCTGCAAAACCCTGAAATAGGCAAAAAATAGTAATCTGGACTAGGCCTTTGGGTTAGTAGGTTAGTCCCAAAAATGATATAAAAGTGAATGATAAAGCCCATTAAACATCCAAGACTTCATAAATAATAGCGTGGAACAATAAAAAATTATAGATACGTTGGAGACGTATCAAGCATCCCCAAGCTGAATTCCTGCTCGTCCTCGAGTAGGTAAATGATAAAGAAAGAAATTTTGATGTGGAATGCTAATCAATATAGTTTTTCAATGTAATTCTCTTAATTGTGGCATGAATGTTCATATCTGAAAGATTCAAGATAAAAGTCTATATTGACATAAGAAATAACAATACTTCAAGCAATACTAACAAAGCAATCATGTCTTCTCAAAATACTATGGCTAAAGGAAGTTATCCCTACAAAATCATATGGTCTTGCTATGCTCCCTCTTCATCACACAAAATATTCATATCATGCACAACCCCGATTTCAGCCAAGCATTTGTTTTCATACTTTATTTTTTTCAAACTGTTAAACTTTCACGCAATACATGAGCGTGAGCCATGGATATAGCACTATGGGTGGAATAGAGGTGGTTGTGGAGAAGACAAAAAGAGGAAGATAGTCTCACATCGACTAGGCGTATCAACGGGCTATGGAGATGCCCATTAATAGATATCAATGTGAGTGAGTAGGGATTGCCATGCAACGGATGCACTAGAGCTAAATATGAATGAAAGCTCAGCAAAACAAACTAGTGGGTGTGCATCCAACTTGCTTGCTAACGAAGACCTAGGGCATTTGAGGAAGCCCATTGTTGGAATATACAAGCCAAGTTCTATAATGAAAATTCCAACTAGTATATGAAAGTGACTAATCATGAGACTCTCTACAATGAAGATCATGGTGCTACTTTGAAGCACAAGTGTGGACTAAGATAGTAGCAATTGTCCCTTCTCTCTTTTCTCTCATTTTTTTGGAGGGGATTTTCTCTCTTTTTTTATTAGCCCCTCTCTCTCTCTCTATATATATATTTTTGGGCCTTCTCTTTTTTTTATTGGCCTTTCCTCACACGGGATAATGCTCTAATAATGATGAACATCACAATTTTTGTTACAACTTGAAATTACAACAAGTATGACTCTACATGAATGCCTTCGGCGGTGTACCGGCATAAGCAATGAATCAAGAGCGACATATATGAAAAATTATGCATGGTGGCTTTGCCACTACTATGATGTCAACTACATAATCATGCATGTCACTATGACAATATGATGCGTGTCATATGAACAGAACGGTGGAAAGTTGCATGGCAATATATCTCGGAATGGCTATGGAAATGCCATGATAGGTAGGTATGGTGGCTGTTTTGACGAATAATATGGTGGCTGTTTTGAGGAAGGATATATAGTGGGTTTATGGTACCGGCGAAAGTTGCGCGGTACAAGAGAGGCTAGCAATGGTGGAAAGGTGAGAGTGTGTATAATCCATGGACTCAACATTAGTCATAAGAACTCATATACTTATTGCAAAAATCTACGAGTCATCAAAAACAAAGCAATCAACGCATGCTCCTAGGGGGGAGGTTGGTAGGAGTTAACCATCGCGCGCCCCCGACCAACACACAAAGGTTGGCACTCTACAAATACCTCATGCTCTAACTTCGTCACATAGCGGTTCACCATACGTGCATGATACGGGAATCACTAACCATAACACAAGTATTCTTCAATTTCATAATAACTCCACTAGCATGACTCTAATATCACCATCCTCATGTCTCAAAACAATTATCAAGCATCCAACATCTCTTTCTATTCAATGCACTTTGGTGTGAAAATTTTACTACATTGACATTGGATGTTTATCATGTGAAGACTAGTTTCTTTAGCCTAAACACATTACCATGCTATTGTAATGGACTCTCAAATAGATATAAGTGATGCATGATAGTTCAACAATTTCTACAAAATATTACCACCACCGTGCTATAAAAGATATAAGTGAAGCACTAGAGCAAAAACTATTCAACTCAAAAGATATAAGTGAAGCACATAGAGTGTTCTAATAATTTCTAGGCCATATTTAACACTCTCAAATATTTGTGTCCAGCAAGGATTATTGTGGAAAACTAACAAGCAAAGACTCAAATTATAGAAGACGCTCCAAGCAAAACACATAGCATGTTGCGAATAAAAATATAGCTCCAAGTATAGTTACCGATGGATGAAGACGAAAGAGGGTATGCCTTCCCGGGGCATCCCCAAGCTAAGGCTTTTGATTATATTGATTTTACTTGGGATGCCATGAGCATCCCCAAGCTTGGGCCTTTGCTACTCCTTGTTCCATAGTCCATCAAAGCAATACTCAAAACTTGAAAACTTCACAACACAAAACTTAGAAAAAAATTCTCATGAGCTCCGTTAGTAAGAGAAAGCAAACCACCACTCAAAGGTACAGTAAGGAATTCATTCTTTGTTTATATTGATGTTAAACCTACTGTACTCCAAGTTCTCTATGATTCATATCCTCCAATATTACTCATAGATGCATCGGAATAAGCAAACAACACACGAAAAACAGAATCTGTCAAAAACAGAACAGTCTGTAGTAATCTGCTGGGTTAGCCTACTTCTGGAACTCCAAGAAATTCAAACTAAATTGGTAAATTTTTGAAATTTGTCTACCAATCAGCAGAAAAAAGAATCAACTAAAAAGCACGCTCCAGTAAAATCTGAAGACTACTTTAGCGAGCCTTAACGATTCTGTTTTTCACAGCAAGATCAAATAAACTTCACACAAGTCCTACCAAAGGTTATACTTGGCACAAACACTAAAAAAAACATGAAAACACATCTAATCAGAGGCTAGATGATATTTATTCCCTAACAGCAAAATAATCAAAAAACATAAAATTGGGTTGCCTCCCAACAAGCGCTATTGTTTTAAGCCCCTAGCTAGGCACGATACAAGATAAATCTAGGGATTGCCATAGTGGTACGATATGTCGCGAAAGCTCATCTCATATTACCTACGGTCAGCAGCAAGCTTCCTTTGTGGCAAGAAAAAGTAATCGAAAGGGCTAAATTTAATGGGGCAAAAGTCCCCTACATCAATCTTGGGAGGAACAGGTTCCTCCTTTGGCCCTTTGTAGTGGATGACCAATTCATCATTATAGACATTCTTTTGGCAGAAGGCCATACGCCTTCGTTCAAGGGAGAAGCCTAACCCATTATTTTGAACAGCAAAGTCATCGTTTATCTCAGAAATTCTATCAATCAAGATCTCAATAGGAACCTTTTTTCTAAGGTTTTCATTAAAAGCAACATGATCATGAGATCCCAACTGCATAAGGTCTTCTTGATTGAACAAGATAGCCTCTATAGGAGGTCCACCGGCATCTACTCTGTAGTGAGCAAAGATTTCTCTGGCCTCTTTCATGATATATCGAAATTCATGATCCAAAAATATAGTAGCTGCACGCTTAACAGAAGAATGCTCAATATTTGAGAACTCCAAAAATACTCTCTGAATACAGGGATGCATATGGATAAATTGCCTTTCTATTTCTACTGTGAGCATAGATACGGCATCCGCAAGGCTAGTAGTTCTGTGAAGAATAGAGCCACCCATAGTGGGCAAAGCACCGGCACAAGTAAAGAAGTCTTGAAGAACCCCTTTTCCAATAATATTACCACTACCAACCCGGAACTTCTTAATATGTAAGGTGCTAGCTTCATCCGGGGGGTCAACATGAACGTTGCCCTCGGCATTGCTACCCCTTTCGATAAAATCGTCCCCCATCTCAGACATGAGGTCAAGCAGGCAACGCAACACATAAAAGCGAATAAGAAGCAAGCGAACGAAAAACACATGGAGAAAGAAGGGAAAATAAAACGGAAAAGGTGAAGTGGGGGAGAGGAAAACGAGAAGAAAATAAATGTAATGCGAAGGATAAGGGTTTGTGACAGGTACTTGGTATATGACTTTTGCGTAAGTCTCCCCGGCAACGGCGCCAGAAATTCTTCTTGCTACCTCTTGAGCTTGTGTTGTATTCCCTCGAAGAGGAAAGGGAGATGCAGCACAGTAGCGTAAGTATTTCAGTAAGAGACCACGCGTGACTCCCTCGCACCTGCACAAACAAATAAGAACTTCGCAGCCAACGCGATAAGGGGTTGTCAATCCCTTTACGGTCACTTACGAGAGTGAGATCTAATAGAGATGATAATTAAATTTTTGGTATTTTTGGTTTAATAAAACAGCAAATAAAAGCAAGAAAAGTAAAGTAGATGTAGATAGATATGTTGAGAATAGACCCGGGGGCCATAGTTTTCTCTAGTGGCTTCTCTCACGATAGCAATATTATACGGCGGGTAAACAAATTACTGTCGAGCAATTGATAGAAAAGCGAATAATTATGAGACTATCTAGGCATGATCATTGTATATAGGCATCACGGCCGAGACAAGTAGACTGAAACGATTCTGCATCTACTACTATTACTCCACACATCGACCGCTATCCAGCTTGCATCTAGTGTATTGAGTTCATACTAACAGAGTAACGCCTTAAGCAAGATGACATGATGTAGAGGGATAAACTGAAGCAATATGATGAAAACCCCATCTTTTTATCCTCGATGGCAACAATACAATACGCCTTGCTGCCCCTACTGTCACTGGGAAAGGACACTATAAGATTGAACCCAAAGCCAAGCACTTCTCCCATTGCAAGAACTATAGATCTAGTAGGCCAAACCAAACCAATAATTCGAAGAGACTTGCAAGGATATTATGAGCACACATAAAAAGTTCAGAGAAGACCCAAATATCTTTCATAGATAACCTTGATCATAAACTCACAATTCATCGGATCTCGACAAACACACCGCAAAAACAGATTACATCGAATAGATCTCCTCGAAGACCGAGGAGAACTTTGTATTGAGATCCAGAGAGAGAGAAGAAGCCATCTAGATACTAGCTATGGACCTGAAGGTCTGTGGTAAACTACTCACAACTCATGGTGAGGGCGATGATGATGATGTTGAAGGCCTCCGTGATGGATCCCCCTCCCGGAACAGGCTCCAAGATGGGATCTCCATGGGAACAGAAGCTACGACGGTGGAATTAGGATTTTCTCTCTGCGTATGGAGTTTTCTGGGGTACGTAGGTATATATAGGAAGAAGGAGGGCATCGGGGGCCGTGTGGGCCAGCCTCGAGGCAGGGGGCGCGCCCTGGGAAGGGGGGCGCGCCCCCCACCCTCGAAGGCTGGCCCCATGCCCCTGACTTGGTTCTGACATTTCCCGAGCGTGATTTCCTCCAAAAATATCACTCGCGAAGGTTTCATTCCGTTTGGATTCCGTTTGATATTCCTTTTCTCCAAAACCCTGAAATAGGCAAAAAACAGCAATCTGGACGGGGCCTTTGGGTTAGTAGGTTAGTCCCAAAAATGATATAAAAGTGAATGATAAAGCCCATTAAACATCGAAGACTTCCTAAATAATAGCATGGAACAATCAAAAAATATAGATACGTTGGAGACGTATCACTACACCAAGTGCTACCTTAGCCAGGTGGCAACCTGGACTAGTTCGGAGGTGAGGACGTACTTGGTAACCATGTTGCAGGACACGAATGTCGCGACCACATTATTATCAAGCAGACAAAAAATATCCGTACTCGTCCAAGAAAATAAGGGAAAAACTGAGTCTGATGGCATTGCGCTTTCTTGATGACTAAGACCATTAAGGGTTGCCAACATGACAAGAAAAGGACGATCTAGGGTAGAAGCATGTCTACCCCCGAAACAAAATGGGGCTGAAGGAAAGAATTTGGCGCGATACCTGAGCACCATTTTTGCAAACCGTGTTAGGATCACTTAGCATCACTCTGCTGGGACAGAAATGAGCCAAACACCAAAGACCGAGCAAGAAAATAAAAATGGAGAAATGCAAAGGCTGAGCTATAGTGGATCCGAACCGACGCCATCTACACTCACCAGACAAAACGTTAGTATCAACATAATAAGGCTATATGCATGTTATGCAACAAACAAATGCAGCAACCAAATGCAACAAACCAATCAAACTCTATACTACCGCATTCTACCGTCCACGCGGTCTAGGGCGTCCTACAGCCAAATCTGCTCTGATACCAAGCCTGTGGCACCTCGGCTCACAGAAACCGGAACGCCCCATATTCTAGCCCAGAGATCGAGGAGAAGTCTTCTGGAATACGACACTACTTAGCATAGAACAAACCAGCCTTCTATTATTACACGAATACGAATACAAAGTCTCCGACATTACAAGGAATAACATCTACATGGCGACACTACGCCTACCACGGTTGCTCTATGCAATCAGCAGAACAACTCGAAGCAGCGGAACAACTACTGGCAGCGGAACAACGAACGGCGATGATGGACTCCAATCCACAGGGACTTTGGGTGGAACGTTTATCCTAGTTCGCGAACACCGGAACCACACCAAAACAAGCAATCAATCCAGGCACAACCTGCAAACTGGCATGACATGCCAGGTCAGTACATTGAATGTACTTGCAAACTCACAATAAACCAAAAGCATGCAAGACAAACAACAGGATGGCATTAGCATGTTAAATCATTCGTGAACATGGTACTAACCGAACAATATGGCATGCACAACTGAACTTGATACAACTAGAACAACATAGCATGAACATACGAGCATGATGATGCTACATACAACATGATGATACTAACATGCACCAACTTACTCTACTCGGGTTACCTCGTAACCATCACAAATATCCAACAACTCAGTATCCTCCATACCATAGTGATCATTCCGGTGATCACAACCAACTTATCTCATCATCGAACCAGGGTTGTTATTAATCAAGTTATTATTATTATTATTGTTGACTCACGGTGTGACCGACACAAACTCGGCCCTTATCCGTGGGCACAGCTATCGATAGATTAAGACACACACACTCTGTAGAGGTAGTACACTGTACCCACACCACAGAACCCATGGCCTCGTTCTCCCATTCGGGTGGACCAACGACGTTCTGACAAAAACGATCTACTGTCATGACACTCTCCCGGCCACTCCGACCAACTGCCCTTTGGGCTAAGTCCTGGGTGGCCCCGTGTCTACCAAAGACACAACGACCACCGTCGTGGCCAAACATAAATGGTCCCAAACGGGGACCCGAGCTCAAAACAACAACAACAACGGGCACACAAGGTTATGTTCGCCTACCTGAACAGGGTAACGCGAGTCCATAACCTTCCCTCGTTCCAGGCACCGGCGAGAGGCGGAACAATAAACCCAATTAGGACCTTCCCATAACAGGTAAGTGTGGTTTCACTGGTCCGCTCGATATGGTGGCACCATGACTCAGCCAACAGTTGTTCAAGTTCATTATTATCCGGTTAAACTTGAATGTAATAACCGAGTCATAATAAAATAACATGATGCAATTATAATGCATGAACATGATATCAACATAAGCATGAAGGTGCACATAATCATCGAGCATGGCCACAGTGAAATATTTAACCAAATGAACATGGCATACTGACGAGCATGAATATCACAAGTATAACGCTACTCATGGCATACATGACTACTAGCGTCATAAATAAATACCATGCAAGAGCATACTAGCATCAACAATAAATACCATGCAAGAACAGTACCAAGTAAGCATGTAACTAGCTAGTTGCAACGGAACATGCATAACACGGTACAACAAGCATGCATCAAGACTACTGCTAGCAGGTACTTATAATACCAAGCATAACATGTGAACATGATAATAACAAGTAGAACAAGATAACAACAAGTATCAACTCATAACATGACAGTAAACCTGAAACCACGAGCATAACCAAAACAACGACAGCAGTAGCAAACAAGCAGACAGATAACAACAATCTTTTATTAAATGTTCAAGTTGAAAACCATGGCTACTGCATGGCTATCTTGCAAGTGGTTGTTGTGGATTGCGTGGGAGTGAGGGAGACTCCGGAAAGAAGTGCGAGAAGCTCGCGGAAAGAATCGCCGGAAATAGTTCTTTCTCGAAGGGGGATGATTACGGCAAGGGCAAAATGGTCATTTTCAGAATGTCGAAACATGGTGAAAATGATACCAACGGAACGGGCACCATGAAACGAAGACATGGGCTTTGGAATCACCTGATTCAGAGTTACTGTTAAAAAGATATGAAGGGTTGAAGTTCAGGGACTTTTCTACAAAAATATCATCACAAACAAGTCCCTGAGTGGATAAGGCAGAAGCGCAAAGTTAGAAATACACATTCTGTTTAAGAAAACGCATTCTGGGCTGAAACAGAGAGGAAATATGCATAACCCACGCGAAAACGTACTTCTGGAAGTACGCTTCCACTTATCCCGCGTGGCAGTGGGGCCGGTCTCCTGGGTCGCTTACAGGTGGGTCCCGCGTCTCATCCACGTCAACAGTGGCTAGGTGAAACTGACGGGCGGGTCCCACGTGCATTTAATCCCTCCTCCTCGTCCTTTCTTCCTCCTCCCGACGGACAGAGGCAGTGGCGGGGCTGCGCGGCGCCGGCGCCGGCCTGGCTGCCTCCGGCCATCTCCGATGAGGGCGAGGACACCGGCGGCCTCGCAGGACCGCGCCGCATCCATCCCCAGGCAGAGGGAGCGCAAGGGAGGAGCAGGACGCCCAGGGGAGGGAGGCTAGAGGAGCTGGGGCGGAGTGCGACGCCCGTCCAGACGAGAAGTGGGCGCTGGGGAGGACCAGGACGGCGGCGCCGCGCGGCTACCGCAAGTGGAGGAGGCGGCGGCCGGTCATGGGGACGGCGACCATAGGGGCTCCGGCGACTCGGTAAGGGGATGGGGAGGCTAGGTGGGTAGTGGGGAAGCTAGCGGTGGGGTCAGGGAGTGGAGGGGTGGCTGGGGTCGGCCGAATTTAGCCGAGGCCGTGCGGTGGCCTTGGCGGCAACGGCGAGCACAGAGAGCTCCAGAGGCTCGGGCGAGAGTCTTGGAGGGGCTAGAGGAGTGAGGTGAGGCGAGTGAAGTGCTCGGGAGGGGCTCGTTTGGACTTTATATAGGAGGGGCGAGAGGACCAAGCTCGGTCACCGCCGCACGAGCGCGGCCAAGATGTTGGCGCAGTGCAGAACTGACGGGAGGGCATGGGAAGGCGACGAGGGGGGTGCAGACGCGCTACAGCAGCACACTATGCAGGGGGGGGCCGAGAGCACAGGAGGGAAACGGCCGAGCGCCGTTGAAGGTCAGTCGGCCACAGTGCACTCGTGGGCGCGCGGCGACGAGCACCAACAAGGAAGAGAACGGAGGGGGCAAGGGGTCAGGGAGGTGCAGACGATCACGAGGAGGCTACTAGACACGATGGGAGGTCGAGACGAGGAGGGAACGGACGAGCACATCGCCGAGGTCGAGCCAAAGCACGCTTGCTGCATGCCAAGGCGGTGGTCACCACGCGCACTGGTGCACACAGTGCAGCACTGTTTGCCAAACGTTGTCTAGTGATAAGATCATCCAATATAGGTTTACCATATGGTGGTAACTTGGTGAAAGGTGATATGGTCAAATAGAAATCTACCTCTGAAGTTTACTTAAGTAAACTTGATCATGAAATAGTGATCAACAGAGGAAGGATTAGAGGCAAAAGAGTTGTCTGGGGTGATTAGCTAAGGAAGAACTAGCATACTGGGGAGTTTGGCAGGAAATGGACCAAGATTTAATATGGTTGCTTTGCAACTGCCAAATTTGGTCCAGAAATAAGATGATGAAGTAGCACTCACTTGGAGTAACCACCTGAGCTGAAATTGGTGTAGAAGGATTATTTGATCATATGGAGCTGCTGTAAAAAGACCATGCCACTTGGAGTTACCAAAGTGGCACTTCCTTCACAATGCTCTATTCTAGCCAGTAACTTAGAAAATTTACTGAGGGTAAATGGGTAGGTGGATTGAGCCAGAACTTGGTGGCGGGAGTATATGTAAATGTAAGAATGTCCTGGTAAATTGCCAGCTAAAATGAAGCAAGGTAAAATAGGGTTGCTTCACAAAGTGAAAATTTAACCCAAAAAAAAAGATTTGGAGCAGAGCTCACATAGATTATCTCCATGAGCTCTAATTTGGTAGAGACGCATGATTTGGTCAAGGGAAGGATGTGACCAAGTTTAATTGCATTTGGACATGCCTAGAATATACTTCCTTCACAAAGTCCCTTTCTGGACAGAAACTTTGGAAAATCATTGAATAATATTCACTAGGCAAATGAGTGTAAAAATTGGCACATGACAATGATATGGACATGAAAAGATGCCCAAGGAGTTTAGATTCAATTGGGCAAAGATAAATAGCACTTGCTTCACAAAGTGCCATTTAGGGAAGAATAGGAAAAGGAATATTGGAGGATTATTTATGAACATGGCAATGAAAAGTTTTGCCATAATGGATGAATATATGACCCAAACAATTTATTAAAATTTATTTGGGAATTTTAGGAGTGACAGAAATATAGGTTGCTTCACAACCTAGGGCAGACAGGGTTATTTCTTTAATAGAAAAATGAATATTCCCTAGAAGCAGAAATTAGGGTTTGGTCAGGCAGCGGAGTGACATGATCTTGGCAAGGTTTTGAGAATGATGAGCCACTTGGGAGGGAATAAGAGGATGATTTCCCAGGTGACAAGGCCACAGAACCACTCCAAAAATAAAAACAGAGCAAAAACCAATAAATCAAAAAGAAAAAGAAAAGGGCCAAAAACCAGGCTATGACATTCATGTTCTTACTATATGCTACTTCGAGAGTTGTTCTTTTGTTTGGTCCTTGTTCTTCAAGTTGAGTCTTCCCTTTCCATGAAGATAATTGCCTTTTGGTTGTGGCTCCAACAAGGGAATGGCCAAGTTGGTTACCTTCAGCGCATATAATCTTTTGATGATAACCATTTTCGCGCGATTGTTCCTTCTTCAAAATGTTTTCTGGAAGTTCTCAATTTTGGGTTCGATGGTTCAGAGCCAGATCTAGGCCAAGAAGTCTCTTTCAGAGGGAAGCTATTGAAGGAATTTCTATCTACCTCAATATTGTCTGTTATGAGGCCTTAGAAGATCTTCGAGAAAGAATAGAGATGAATTTTGTCTATAATCAGATGACATACCGGCACCAAGAAGCCTATGCAGATTCCATGACTGATCAGGTTCCTGCTGCAAGCTCGGTAAGACTGGGGTTACTATTTAGTTATCTGTTGTTAGTAGAAGGTTTTACCCATTTGTGATTTGCTTTATCATCTACGCATATGACAGATCTATACCAGGAGGCCTATGGAGAATCATCAAATGGACAGATTCCTAATAGCTCGGTAAGACTAGTGTTTGTATTAGGAATCTTGGTATACATCATATTCAGCAGGAGAAGGACCCGGAAAAAAGTTTCTGCGCTTAGAAATTGGATCTGTCCAAAGCTTATGACAGCGTAGATAGGACCTTCTTGAAGCGAATGATGCAAAAGTTTGGTTTTGCTCGCCGGTGGGTGGACTGGATTATGACTTGCGTCACCTGGGTGAGATATACAGTTAAATTTAATGGGACCCTCTTGGATTCTTTTGCACCGACGCGTGGGCTTCGGCAAGGTGACCCTCTCTCGCCGTTTTTGTTCCTTTTGTGGCTGACGGGCTCTCAGCCTTGTTAAAGGATGGAGAAGATAGGGGCGAATTTACCCCGCCAAAGGTGTGCAGACGGGCACCGGGTGTCTCCCACTCGTTGTTTGCGGACAACACGCTTTTATTTTTTGAAGTAGAGGAGGAACAAGCAATGAAGGTGCATGAGCTACTCAACACGTATGAGAAAGCAACGGGGCAGTGTATTAATCCGGCCCAGTGCAGCGTACTATTTGGTAAATCTTGTACTGAGATCAATCAACAGAAGGTGCGAGCGATGCTGCATGACTGCCTAATCACTTTTGAGGAAAAGTATTTGGGCCTGCCTACCCCGGACGGGCGTATGTCTCGGGGGAAATTTCTGAATTTGCAGTCGAGGCTTTTCAAGAGGATCATTGCATGGGGAGATACGTTGTCACCGGCTGGTAAGGAGATTATGATCAAGGCTGTTGCACAGGTGATCCCAACATATATTATGGGGTTTTTTAAACTCCCAATGTCAGTGTGCGATGACCTCAACAGGATGGTGCGGAACTTCCTGTGGGGTTCGTCTGAGGGAAAAAGGAAAACGCATTGGACGGCCTGGCCGAATATTCTTGCACATAAAATGAAGGGTGACTTGGGGTTTAGAGACTTCCGTCTCTTTAACTAAGCATTGTTGGCACGGCAGGCGTGGCGACTTCTTTCTAACCCTAACAGTTTATGTGCGCAGGTCCTCAAAGCCAGATATTACCCAGACGGCTGACTTGAGGACACTGTCTTCTCTGGGAACGGCTCTTCCATGTGGTAGGCCATTCAATATGGCCTCGAGCTCCTCGAGAAGGGGATTGTATGGCGCGTCGGCAATGGCCGGAATATGCGCATATGGCGTGACCGTTGGCTCCCAATGGAACCGACAGGGCAGCCGATCACGTGGCAAGGGACTTGCCGTCTTCAACTGGTCTCAGAGCTCCTAGACGAGTCCGGCGCCTGGCGTACGGACGTGCTGCGATAGTATTTTCTCCCGGCGGATGTCTCGACCATCACCAGCATTCGCACGTCACCTTGCATCACCGACGACGTCATCGCATGGGCCTCGGAGAAGAATGGTATCTTCACCGTTCGCTCCGCATATCGCCTCGCCATGGACGAGCGTGAGCGTCCATTGGCGACCGCAACGAGCAGGGCACCGGATGGTCATCGCGCCATCTAGAAGATCATATGGGGGTCCCCTACTCCCCCAAAGGTACAAGTCTTTGCATGGAGGCTGGTTTAGAACTCGCTCGCTACTTGGGAAAATAAACTCTCTCGACACCTCGAACTCTCTGATGTGTGTCCCATTTGTGTTGTGGAATGAGAGGATGTTTTCCACGCTATGTGAAGGTGCCCCCTGGCGAAAGAGTTGTGGCGTGCTATGGCGCGGGACTGGACCATACCGAAGGTGGAGGGCGTCACGCACAGTGGCCCAGAATGGTTGTTCTCACTATTGGTGCCGCAATCTGATACTACACGTATGATTGTCCTCATGACCATATGGCGTGTGTGGTATGTGCGGAATGAAATAACTCATGGAAAGTCCCCACCCCCAACGGAAGCGTCACTCATATTTTTACAAGGCTACATCCATTCCTTGTTATGCATCCACCAATGGCCCCAAGGTAACATGGAGAAAGGGAAGATGGTGGTTCAGGTTAATGCTTTGGCGCAACCACAACATGTACATCAGAAGACCGAAGTGGGGTGGGTGTTACCTCCAGTCGGCTGGACAAAATTGAATGTTGATGGTAGCTATGTACCGGCAACAGGAGCAGCTGGAGGAGACATGGTCATGCGGTCAGATCAGGGAGGCATAATTTTCATTACTTGTAGGGAAATTCGCACATGCGATAATGCCCTGGAAGCCGAGTTGGCTGCTTGTAGGGAGGGGCTCGAATTGGCCCTACACCGGTCTGATTTGCCCATTCTAATTGAGAAGGATAGTGTGGAAGCTGTGAAGATGTTGAATGCTTCGAGAAGGAACCGTTCGAGGCACCCTGTGCTAGTTGAGGAGATCAAGAGGATGAAGTGTTGGAAATATGCCCTAGAGGCAATAATAAAAGTATTATTATTATATTTCCTTGTTCATGATAATTGTCTGTTATTCATGCTTGAATTGTATTGTACGGAAACAGCGATACATGTGTGAATATATAGACCACAATGAGTCCCTGGTAAGCCTCTAGTTACTAGCTCGTTGATCAACAGATGGTCACGGTTTCCTCACCATGGACATAGGATGTCAGTGATAACGGGATCACATCATTAGGAGAATGATGTGATGGACAAGACCCAATCCTGAGCCTAGCACGAGATCGTATAGTTCGTAATGCATAAGCTTTTCTAGTGTCAAGTATTTATTCCTTAGACCATGAGGTTGTGCAACTCCCGGATACCGTAGGAATACTTTGGGTGTGCCAAACGTCACAATGTAACTGGGTGGCTATAAAGGTACGCAACGGGTATCTCCGAAAGTGTCTATTGAGTTGGTACGAACCGAGACTAGGATATTGTCACTCCGTATGACGGAGAGGTACCTCCGGGCCCTCTCGGTAAGACATCATCATAATGAGCTCAAAGTGACTAAGGAGTTAGTCACGGGATGATGGATTACGGAACAAGTAAAGAGACTTGCCATGACGAGATTGAACAAGGTATCGGGCATACCAACGATCGAATCTCGGGCAAGTACCGTACCGATGGACAAAGGGAATAACATACGGGATTGAGTGAATCCTTGACACAGTGGTTCATCCGATGAGATCATCGAGGAACATGTGGGAACCAACATGGGTATCCAGATCCCGCTGTTGGTTATTGACCGGAGAGTCGTCTCGGTCATGTCTGCGTGTCTCCCGAACCCGTAGGTTCTACACACTTAAGGTTCGGTGACGCTAGGGTTGTAGAGATATATGCACATGTAAACCCGAATGTTGTTCGGAGTCCCGGATGAGATCCCGGACGTCACAAGGAGTTTCGGAATGGTCCGGAGGTAAAGAATGATATATAGGAAGTCCAGTTTCGGCCATCGGGTGAACTCCGGGGGTCACCGGGAGTGTCCCGGGACCACCAGAGGGGTCCCGGGCGTCCACCGGGTGGGGCCACCCATCCCGGTGGGTCCCCTAGGCCGCAAGGGAGAAGGGGCCAGCCCCTGGTGGGCTGGCGCACCACATGGGCCCCCCCTCCATGCGCCTAGGGTTGAAACCCTAAGGGGAGGGGGCGCCCCTATGCCTTGGGGGGCAAGTCTACCCCCCTGGCCGCCGCCCCCCCTAGAGATCAAATCTCCCAGGGCCGGCACCCCCCCCTGGCCCCTATATATAGTGGGGGAGAGGGAAGCCGCACCCAAGCATCTGGCGCCTCTCCCCCCTCCCGTCACACTTCCTACTCCTTACGCAGGGCGCCGGCGAAGCCCTGCAGGATTTCCTGTTGCATCCACCACCACGCCGTCGTGCTGCTGGATCTCCGTCAACCTCTCCTACCCCCTTGCTGGATCAAGAAGGAGGAGGTGCCATCCGTTCGGCGCTGGGATCAACCGTACGTGTGTTGAACGCGGAGCTGCCATCCGTTCGGCGCTGGGATCATTGGTGACGAAGAACACGAAGAGTACGACTACTTCATCCACGTTCCTTCGAATGCTTCCGCTCGCGATCTACAAAGGGTATGTAGATGCACTCCATTATGCTCGTTGCTAGATGACTCCTTAGATTGATCTTGGTGAAGCGTAGGAATTTTTTTGAATTCTGCTACGTTCCCCAACAGTGGCATCCGAGCTAGGTCTTTGCGTAGCATCTTGCACGAGTAGAACACAAACAAGTTGTGGGCGTTGAGTTTGCTCATTTTTCTTACCGTTACTAGTCCAATCTTGATTCGGCGGCATCGTGGGATGAAGCGGCCCGGACCGACCTTACACGTACGCTTACGTGAGATTGGTTCCACCGACTGACATGCACTAGTTGCATAAAGGTGGCTGGCGGGTGTCTGTCTCTCCTACTTTACTCAGATCGGATTCGATGAACAGGGTCCTTATGAAGGGTAAATAGAAGTTGACAAATCACGTTGTGGTTTTGGCGTAGGTAAGAAACGTTCTTGCTAGAAAACCTATAGAAGCCACGTAAAACTTGCAACAACAATTAGAGGTCGTCTAACTTGTTCTTGCAGCATGTGCTATGTGATGTGGTATGGCCAAGAAGATGTGATGAATGATATATGTGATGTATGAGATTGATCATGTTCTTTTAATAGGAAATCACGACTTGCATGTCGATGAAATTGACAACCGGCAGGAGACATAGGAGTTGTCTTAATTATTGTATGACCTGCGTGTCACTGAATAACGCCATGTAATTACTTTACTTTATTGCTAAACGTTAGCCATAGTAGTAGAAGTAATAGTTGGCATGACGACTTCATGAAGACACGATGATGGAGATCATGATGATGGAGATCATGGTGTCGAGCCAGTGACAAAGATGATCATGGTGCCCCGAAGATGGAGATCGAAGGAGCAAGATGATATTGGCCATATCATGTCATTTCATTTGATTGCATGTGATGTTTATCATGTTTATGCATCTTGTTTACTTAGAACAACGGTAGTAAATAATATGATCTCTCACTAAAATTTCAAGAATTGTGTCTCCCCTAACTGTGCACCGTTGCTAAGGATCGTTGTTCCGAAGCACCACGTGATGATCGGGTGTGATAGGCTCTAACGTCCGCATACAACGGGTGTAAGCCAGATTTACACACGCAATACACTTAGGGTTTACTTGACGAGCCTAGCATGTACAAACATGGCCTCGGAACACGGAAGACCGAAAGGTCGAACATGAGTCATATAGAAGATACGATCAACATGAAGATGTTCACCGTTGATGACTAGTCCGTTTCACGTGATGATCGGACATGGGCTAGTCGATTCGGATCATGTATCACTTAGATGACTAGAGAGATGTCAATCTGAGTGGGAGTTCATTAAATTTTGATTAAGATGAACTTAATTATCATGAACTTAGTCTAAAATCTTTACAATATGTCTTGTAGATCAAATGGCCCACGCTCAAGTTGCCCTCAACTTCAATGCGTTCCTAGAGAAAACCAAGCTGAAAGACGATGGTAGCAACTATACAGATTGGGTCCGTAACCTGAGGATTATCCTCATAGCTGCCAAGAGATCATATGTCCTAGAAGCACCACTAGGTGATGCACCCGTTCTCCCGGCGACCCAAGACGTTATGAACGCCTGGCAGTCGCGTTGTGATGATTACTCCCTGGTTCAGTGCGGCATGCTTTACAGCTTAGAGTCGGGGCTCCGTAAGCGTTTTGAGCACCACAGAGCATATGAGATGTTCCAAAAGCTGAAAATGGTTTTCCAAGCTCATGCCCGAGTCGAGAGATATGACGTCTCCGACGCATTCTACAGTTGTAAGATGGAGGAGAATAGTTCTGTCAGCGAGCACATACTCAAATTGTCTGGGTTGCACAACCGCTTGTCTCAGTTGGGAATGAATCTCCCAGACGAAGCGGTCGTTGACAGAATCCTCCAGTCGCTCCCACCTAGCTACAAGAGCTTCGTGTTAAATTTCAATATGCAGGGGATGGAGAGGTCCATTCCCGAGGTGTATTCAATGCTGAAATCAGCGGAGGTGGATATCAAGAAAGAACATCAAGTGTTGATGGTCAATAAAACCACAAATTCAAGAAAGGCAAGGGTAAGAATAACTTCAAGAAGGACGGCAAAGGAGTTGTCGTGCCCGGTAAGCCAGTTGCCGGGAAGAAGCCAAAGCATGGACCCAAGCCTGAAACTGGGTGTTTTCATTGCAAGGGAACAGGTCACTGGAAGCGGAACTGCCCCAAATACTTAGCAGACAAGAAGGCCGGCAATGTCAAAGGTATATACGATATACATGTTATTGATGTGTACCTTACCAGCGCTCGTAGTAGCTCCTGGGTATTTGATACCGGTGTAGTTGCTCACATTTGTAACTCAAAACAGGAGCTGCGGAATAAGCGGAGACTGGCGAAGGACGAGGTGACGATGCGCGTCGGGAATAGTTCCAAGGTCGATGTGATCGCCGTCGGCACGCTACCTCTACATCTCCCCTCGGGTTTAGTTTTAAACCTCAATAATTGTTATTTAGTACCAGCTTTGAGCATGAACATTGTATCTGGATCTCGTTTGATGCGAGATGGCTACTCATTTAAATCCGAGAATAATGGTTGTTCTATTTATTTGAGGGATATGTTTTATGGTCATGCCCCGCTGGTCAATGGTTTATTTTTGATGAATCTCGAACGTGATGATACACATATTCATAGTGTAGATGCCAAAAAATGTAAAGTTGATAATGATAGTCCCACATACTTGTGGCATTGCCGCCTTGGTCATATTGGTGTCAAGCGTATGAAGAAGCTCCATACAGATGGACTTCTAGAGTCTCTTGATTATGAATCATTTGACACGTGCGAACCATGCCTCTTGGGCAAGATGACCAAGACTCCGTTCTACGGAACAATGGAGCGAGCAACCAACTTATTGGAAATCATACATACCGATGTGTGCAGTCCAATGAGTGTTGAGGCTCGCGGAGGCTATCGTTATGTTCTCACCCTCACAGATGACTTGAGTAGATATGGGTATATCTATTTGATGAAGCACAAGTCTGAGACCTTTGAAAAGTTCAAGGAATTTCAGAATGAGGTTGAGAATCAACGTGACCGAAAAATAAAGGTCTTGCGATCAGATCGTGGGGGTGAATATTTAATTCATGAATTTGGCACGCACCTAAGGAACTGTGGAATTGTTTCACAATTGACACCGCCCGGAATAGCTCAGCGTAACGGTGTGTCCGAACGTCGAAATCGTACTCTGTTGGACATGGTGCGATCTATGATGTCTCTCACCGACTTACCGCTATCTTTTTGGGGATTTGCTTTAGAGACTGCCGCATTCACTTTAAATAGGGCTCCGTCGAAATCCGTTGAGACGACACCGTATGAACTTTGGTTTGGCAAGAAACCTAAGTTGTCGTTTCTGAAAGTTTGGGGTTGCGATGCTTATGTCAAGAAACTTCAACCTGAAAAGCTCGAACCCAAATCGGAAAAATGCATCTTCATAGTATACCCAAAGGAAACGATTGGGTACACTTTCTACCACAGATCCGAAGGAAAAGTCTTTGTTGCCAAGAACGGATCCTTTCTGGAGAAAGAGTTTCTCTCGAAAGAAGTGAGTGGGAGGAAAGTAGAACTTGATGAGGTGACAGTCACCCCTCCCGAACCGGAAAGTAGCACAGCGCAGGAAATTGTTCCTGAGGTGCCTGCATCGACAAGAGAGGAAGTTAATGATGATGATCATGAAGATACAGATCAAGTTACTACTAACTTCGAAGGTCCACAAGGACATGTTCCGCACCAGAGTGGTACGGCAACCCTGTAATGGAAATCATGTTGTCAGACAACGGTGAACCTTCGAACTATGAAGAAGCGATGGCGGGCCCGGATTCCAATAAATGGCTTGGAGCCATGAAATCCGGGATAGAATCCATGTATGAAAACAAAGTATGGACTTTGGTGGACTTGCGTGATGATAGGCACGCCATAGAAAATAAATGGATATTTATGAAGAAGACAGACGCGGATGGTAATGTGACCATCTATAAGGCTCGGCTTGTCGCTAAGGGTTATCGACAAGTTCAAGGGATTGACTACGACGAGACTTTCTCTCCCGTAGCGATGCTAAAGTCCGTCCGAATCATGTTAGCAATTGCCGCATTTTATGATTATGAGATATGGCAAATGGACGTCAAAACTGCATTCCTTAATGGTTTCCTTCAGGAAGAGCTGTATATGATGCAGCCGGAAGGTTTTGTCGATCCAGAGAATGCTAACAAGGTATGCAAGCTCCAGCGCTCGATCTACGGGCTGGTGCAAGCATCTCGGAGTTGGAATATTCGCTTCGATGATGTGATCAAAGTGTTTGGCTTTATACAGACTTGGGGAGAAGCCTGTATTGACAAGAAAGTGACTGGGAGCTCTGTAGCATTTCTCATATTATATGTGGATGACATATTGCTAATGGGAAATGATATAGAATTCTTGGAGAGCATAAAGGCCTACTTGAATAAGAGTTTTTCAATGAAGGACCTAGGAGAAGCTGCTTACATATTAGGCATCAAAATCTATAGAGATAGATCAAGACGCCTCATTGGTCTTTCACAAAGCACATACCTTGACAAGATATTGAAGAAGTTCAATATGGATCAGTCCAAGAAGGGGTTCTTGCCTGTTTTGCAAGGTATGAGATTGAGCAAGGCTCAGTCCCCGACCACGGCAGAAGATAGAGAAAAGATGAGTGTCATTCCCTATGCCTCGGCCATAGGTTCTATCATGTATGCCTTGCTGTGTACCAGACCTGATGTGAACCTTGCCATAAGTTTGGTAGGGAGGTACCAAAGTGATCCCGGTATGGAACACTGGACAGCGGTCAAGAACATCCTGAAGTACCTGAAAAGGACTAAGGATATGTTTCTCGTCTATGGAGGTGACGAAGAGCTCGTCGTAAAGGGTTACGTCGATGCTAGCTTCGACACAGATCTGGATGACACAAAGTCACAAACCGGATACGTGTATATTTTGAATGGTGGAGCAGTCAGCTGGTGCAGTTGCAAGCAGAGCGTCGTGGTGCATTCTACATGTGAAGCGGAGTACATAGCTACTTGCGAAGCAGCACAAGAAGGAGTCTGGATGAAGGAGTTCATCACCGACCTAGGAGTCATTCCAAGCGCGTCAATCCCGATGACTCTCTTCTGTGACAACACTGGAGCTATTGCCATTACCAATGAGCCCAGGTTCCACAAGAAGACTAAGCACATCAAGCGCCGTTTCAACTCCATCCGGAATTATGTTCAAGATGGAGACATAGATATTTGTAAAGTGCATACGGATCTGAATGGCCCTACACCGGTCTGATTTGCCCATTCTAATTGAGATGGATAGTGTGGAAGCTGTGAAGATGTTGAACGCTTCGAGAAGGAACCGTTCGAGGCACCCTGTGCTAGTTGAGGAGATCAAGAGGATGAAGTGTTGGAAATATGCCCTAGAGGCAATAATAAAAGTATTATTATTATATTTCCTTGTTCATGATAATTGTCTGTTATTCATGCTTGAATTGTATTGTACGGAAACAGCGATACATATGTGAATATATAGACCACAATGAGTCCCTGGTAAGCCTCTAGTTACTAGCTCGTTGATCAACAGATGGTCACGGTTTCCTGACCATGGACATAGGATGTCAGTGATAACAGGATCACATCATTAGGAGAATGATGTGATGGACAAGACCCAATCCTGAGCCTAGCACAAGATCGTATAGTTCGTAATGCATAAGCTTTTCTAGTGTCAAGTATTTATTCCTTAGACCATGAGGTTGTGCAACTCCCGGATACCGTAGGAGTACTTTGGGTGTGCCAAACGTCACAACATAACTGGGTGACTATAAAGGTACGCAACGGGTATCTCCGAAAGTGTCTGTTGAGTTTGTACGAACCGAGACTGGGATATTGTCACTCCGTATGACGGAGAGGTACCTATGGGCCCTCTCGGTAAGACATCATCATAATGATCTCAAAGTGACTAAGGAGTTAGTCACGGGATGATGGATTACGAAACGAGTAAAGAGACTTGCCATGACGAGATTGAACAAGGTATCGGGCATACCGACGATCGAATCTCGGGCAAGTACCGTACTGATGGACAAAGGGAATAACATACGGGATTGAGTGAATCCTTGACACAGTGGTTCATCCGATGAGATCATCGAGGAACACGTGGGAACCAACATGGGTATCCAGATCTCGCTGTTGGTTATTGACTGGAGAGTCGCCTCGGTCATGTCTGCGTGTCTCCCGAACTCGTAGGGTCTATACACTTATGGTTCGGTGACGCTAGGGTTGTAGAGATATATGCACATGGAAACCCGAATGTTGTTCGGAGTCCCGGATGAGATCCCGGACGTCACGAGGAGTTCCGGAATGGTCCGGAGGTAAAGAATGATATATAGGAAGTCCAGTTTCCTCCATCGGGTGAACTCCGGGGGTCACCGGGAGTGTCCCGGGACCACCGGAGGGGTCCCGGGGGTCCACCGGGTGGGGCCACCCATCCCGGTGGGTCCCCTAGGCCGCAAGGGAGAAGGGGCCAGCCCCTGGTGGGCTGACGCACCACATGGGCCCCCCCTCCATGCGCCTAGGGTTGAAACCCTAAGGGGAGGGGGCACCCCCTATGCCTTGGGGGGCAAGTCTACCCCCCTGGCCGCCGCCCCCCTGGAGATCAGATCTCCCAGGGCCGGCGCCCCCCCCCCCCTGGCCCCTATATATAGTGGGGGGGAGAGGGCAGCCGCACCCAAGCCTCTGGCGTCTCTCCCCCCTCCCGTCACACTTCCTACTCCTTACGCAGGGCGCCGGCGAAGTGCTGCAGGATTTCTTGTTGCATCCACCACCACGCCGTCGTGCTGCTGGATCTCCGTCAACCTCTCCTACCCCCTTGCTGGATCAAGAAGGAGGAGACGTCGTTGTACCGTACGTGTGTTGAACGCGGAGGTGCCGTCCGTTCGGTGCTGGGATCATCGGTGACGAAGAACGCGAAGAGTACGACTACTTCATCCACGTTCCTTCGAACGCTTCCGCTCGCGATCTACAAAGGGTATGTAGATGCACTCCATTATGCTCGTTGCTAGATGACTCCTTAGATTGATCTTGGTGAAGCGTAGGAAATTTTTTGAATTCTGCTACGTTCCCCAACATGAAGGATGCTGAAGCTCGGGAGATCTCTATTACTTCTATTAGTTGTTCGCAAAATAAAGTTAGCCACGCTCTTGCGGAGTACGGCAGGAGTACCTCCCCCCCCCCTATACTATGGTATGCCTGGGCTCGAGTATGCGTGACATTGTAAACTTGGTTCTGTCTGATTTGCCTCCTTGAGTAATAGAAATCTCCCTTTACCCCGCAAAAAAAGACTAGTGTTCGTATTTAGTTATTCAAGATCAGATCTGTTACTAGTACATGGTTTTACCCTTTTGTGATTTTCTTTATCATATATGCAGATGACATACCTATACCAAGAGGTCTATGGAGAATCACCGCATGAACAAATTCCTAATAGCTCCATGAGAGTAATGAAAGATCTGTTAATTGTTTGTTAAGTATTTTCTCCTCCTTCTGATTCATCAAATGATCTATATATGCAGAAACAGCTTCTTACCGAGATCAAGGCTTTGCTTGCTAACAGTCCAAAGCATCATGGAGAAGGCACGCGTTCTAAAATTTCCATGTTCAAACAAGTCTAATGCGTCGTGGACAAGGCTCAAGTTCAAGAAACATCCATGCTTAAACAAGTCATATGTTCCACCATGATACATGACTAATATATGATTATCATTCAACCTCCCATTTGGTGGCATTGCTGGATAAGTTGAGCTTCAGAGAGAACCAAAAGATGCAGTAAGAAGGTCATCGTCCCTGATCATTCTTTGCATGTTCATTCATTTATGTTCCAATAAGACTTGATAGCTTTGACGAAAAAGGGTTTCCTCCCGCTTTATATTATAAAGCAACCACCAAATCACAAGTTCAACAAGACAAAATAAAGGAAAAATCAACCATAAACGACAATGATATAAGATGCCATAGGAGCCACTAACTAGTCTCGAATGCACCAAGCACAAGCTTGATCATCAATGCCCTCGACGAATAGGAGCCAACGGACGCCGCGACTTAGCCGAGGTAGAGCCTGCTGCAGGAGGATTGTCACGCTGTGTCATCCCCCTTGAGCCAAGTCATCCAGTCCGCCATCCGTCACTACCTCCGAAGAGGCCCCCCTGCCCTCTAGTCCTGGATCAGAGGACACTACGCCATTGACAGGCAGAGTCGCTCACCAGTGAGCTCGCATGACCAGGACCAACTACTGCACCAGGCAGACACACAACCCAACAGCGCCAACGCCGCGCGCCGGCGCCAACTTCAACTGCAAGTGGTCGAGCATGGACACCACTGACGATAGCCAGCAGCCACCTCCCGTGCACCTCAACCACCACTCTGTCGTCCCAAGGTTGTGTCTTCAAGAATAAAAACGATGCCAGAGCACCGTCACATCCCAATTCCGGAAATTTGGGGTTTTTACCCGAGACGAAGAAGGGAGGGCGAGGTAGGGATTGCAAAGTCACCTTCAAGAAAGGGAACGACGCCGGAGCGCCGCCGACATCGTGGCCGCAACGAACAGCCAAGGGGTTTACCCCAATCCATCCCCTGGGAGGAACTACCATCGCCATATCTGCTCCACGGTCAAAAGGGGAAGCCACCGGAGCCAACCACGCTCGCCGCCGATCTGCCACCCACGCGGCCAGTAGTGGCGCTCCTCGGATCTGCATCAACCACCCGCCGATGGTGGGTGGGGGAGGGGCGGCGACACGCTCCACTGTAGTGGCCACCGCCACAACATTAGGCGCATCCGCGTGGAACAGAGCACCACCGAGCCCAAAGTGCCATCGGACGGCGCCACGCCTCCGCCCGCTGATCCTGACCCGCATCAGCCCTAGCGAGCAGGGGAAGGAAGGCCCCTCCGCCGCTGAGGCTGACCGGGATTCGCCCGTCAGCAGGACCGGCTGCGGCGAGGGGGAAGTTGAGGAAGAGGGGGGCTTGTGACTGGCGGCTAGGGTGTCCCCTCCGCATCGCTCGCAGGAACGGAGGGAGAGGAGAGGGGAACCTGGCGGTATTTCCTCGTTCTTGTTTTATGATTACTGACTTGATAGCTTTCATCCAAATATCTAGTGCAATCCATAATTTGACGAGAAAATAATAATATATTTCTCTGCAGATCATGCAACAACTATCTGATGCTCCACCTGATGAGAGAACTTTGTCCGTGACATTTTCTAATGGCTATCCACTGACCAAAGATTAACTACACGATTTTTTATGAGGTATGCCTATCATTTCAATTATTATTACATATGTAAATTCACCATTTTGTGTTAGTGGCATGGTATGGTTACTGATTGCTGGTAATAAGAAGTGTAATAATGGAGTTAGCGGGAAATTCATGAACCAAGTTTCTAATGTATGCACACATTCATATATTCACCCCGAGAATTTGATATAATGCATAATTTTTTGTTTAGACAGTACGCTCGTCGAGCCCAACATTAAATTACTAATTTTCCAAACGGCTATAGTAGAGATACAAAGTGGCCACGAAACAACTTATAGGGAAGAAAACAAGAGCAAGCTAACAAATGTAAAACAGAAAATGCGGAGCTTGGAGTCGACAAATGATACTTCTCCAACGTATCTATAATTTATGATGTATTTATGCAATGTTTACAATAGTTTTATGTGGTTTTGATGCACTTTTATATTATTTGTACGGACTAACTTATTAATCTATTGCTCAGTGCCAGTTCCTGTTTTCGCTTATTTTTTGTTTCGCATAAACACTATACCAAACAAAGTCCAAACGCGACAAAAGTTACAGAGATTTTTTATGAAATATATTTGATTTGGGGGAGGACGAATCAACACAAGACTGTGCTCGAGAGCCCCATAAGGCAACTGAGTGCACCCTAGCCCCCAGGGCGCGCTAGGAAGCCTTGTGGGCACCTCGTAAGTCGGCCGAATCCATTCTTTGACCTGAAAAAATCATTTTGAGTTAAAAATCCCCTCAAAATTACAGCCCAATCGGATATTACGAATATAAGAAACTATTTTTGGCCATAAATAGGGTCGTGAGAAACAGAAGACAATAGAGATCCAATCTAGGGGGAGCTCCCAAGGAAGAACAATAAGAAGGTGTGCCCCCTTCCCCCTCTCCTCCGGTAGCGTCGGGACGCCACCGAGGACATCTCCTCCATCATCATCACCACCAACATCTCCTTAGTTCACAAGTTCATGTCTGGGTAGTTCATCCTCGAGGCTGACGGTATGTATTAGTAGCTATGTGTTTGATCTCTCTCTCTCATATTCTTGATTTGACATGATCTTGATTTACCATGAGCTTTGTTAATATAGTTGGATCATATGGTGTTTTCCCTCTCTACATTTGTTGTGATGAACTTAGTCTTGCTCTTTGAGGTTTCGTTATGCTGGATTGAATATTGGATTCGAGATCACTTGATGTATGCCTTGTATGTGGATACCCGTGATGGCAGTGGGTATTCCAGTCACTTTATATATGTTTTGGTAATCAACTTGCGGATTCCCGTGGTGACATTGGGGTAATCTATGCACATAGGTTGATACACGTTTTCATCCTACGTTCTCTGGTAGATACTTTGGAGTGATTCTACATCACATGTCGAGGGACTGTTATATGATTCAATTATGTTAGCACTGTTGAGAGATTGCACTAGTGAAAGTATGAACCCTAGGCCTTATTTCCAAGCGTTAAGACAATATTTTTACTCACTTATGTTGCTTGCTACCCTGTTATTTTTATTATTTCATATTACAAAAACCTATATCTACTATCCATACCATACTTGTATCTCCATCTCTTTATCGAACTAGTGCACCTATACAATTTACCATTGTATTGAGTGTGTTGGGGACATAATAGATTTCTTGTATTTAATTGCAGGGTTGTTTGAGAGAATCCATTTTCATCCTACACCTCCCACGGATTGATAAACCTGACGTCATCCACTTGAGTGAAATTTGCTACTCCCCTACAAACTCTGCGCTTGGAGGCCCAATAGAGTCTACAAGAAGAAAAGTTGCGTAGTAGACATCAACGAAGCACTCATGAAAGCGAAGGTGAAGGAGGAACTTGTGGATAGTTGTAGCTGGGAGCACCGCGAGCCCACGTTTGACAGGTACAATGTCATTATATTAGCAAGCATTGACCAGGCCCCTCTTTGGCATCTGCTTCGCACATGAAGAGCTACCCCACACAAAACAAGCATATGCTCCATGAAGGATTCTTGCTTCATGGCATATGTGCAACGGAGAGAACGGTTGTGAAGGATCAGCCATGGGGAGGAGAGAATGAGAAAGATATGAAGAACAAGGAAATTATTGAGAGAGAGAGAGAGAGAGAGAGAGAGACGAGATGAAATGGTACTAGGATGTGTGTGTGGGAGAGAACAAAGGTGAAATGGGACTAGGCTGTGTGTGAGAGAGAGAACATAGGGGAAATGCGAGGAGATAGAATGCTTCATCCCCTCTCAGCAGATGAGGAGTAGAGAGAGAGGTTATGAGAGCACAGAAATGAGGAGGACAGAGAGAGAGGGAGAGAGAGAGGAGGGAGGTCAAGAGTGGAGTTCCCTCTCTTGCTGCCTCCCCCTCCACGCGGCACCCCTCTCCTTCCCTTCTCTAGTGGCCTTGTTGCCCCTCCCTCTTCTCTTGCTTGCCCTGCCTCCCCGCTCCAGGATCTCCTCCACGTGGGTCTTCCTCCTATCCTTCTTCCCCGGTTCCATCCGCCCTCCCTACCCCTCCCTCGCTCTTTGCTCTCCGGTACCTCTTGCACCAATTTCTTCTAGGCGCTGGCTCTAGATTTCGACGATGATTCAGATGTTGGTAGCTCCCCCACGCATTCTCCCATGGTGGCTAGTGATACGTATCCAACGTATCTACTTTTCCTAATGCATTTCCTCCTGTTTTGGACTCTAATTTGCATGATTTGAATGAAACTAAACGCGGAGTGACGCTATTTTTAGCAGAACTACCATGGTGTTGTTTCTATGCAGAAATAAAGGTTCTCAGAATGGAACGAAACTTTGCAAGGAATATTTATACAATAAAAGAAAAATACTGGAGCCACGAACCACCGGAGGGGGGCACCTAGGTGGGCACAACCCACCAGGGCGCGCCCCCTCCTGCTGCGTCCAGGTGGGTTGTCTCCACCTGGTGGCCCAGCAGACGTCAACTCTGAAACTATATATTCACATTTATAGAGAAAAAATCAGGGAGAACGAATTATCATGATCCACAAGACGGAGCCGCTGCCACCTCCTGTTCTTCATCGGGAGGCCGGTGTAACATCCCAAATTTTCAATTTGGAATGTTATACATAGATCATAATTGCATTTCACTGTTTTGCATTTTTTTATTCGTGGAGTTCCTCGAAATCCTAAGCAACTCAAGGACCTACGGAGAGAGTTGGGGATTTTACCGTTTTCGTATTTGAGTTCGCTCGAATACCGGTACGAGGACAGTGTGATTCTAATTATTTTTCTCTCCTAAAAATATTTCTAAATAAAATAAATGAGCGGAGATAATATGACTTCTCCAAAATAACAGAAATATTGGAGGAAAAATATTAAAATCACTTTTGTATTTTTTTGGATTTATTTTCGGATTTATTTGCATAGGAAAAATACGCGTTTTTCAAAATTGCATTTTGGTCCGGGAAAAATGTTCACTTTGTCCTAAATATTATTAGAGGACGGTGAAAATTTATTTCGGAAATTTTGGAGTCCGTTTTGTATTTCTTTCGTTAGTTTTACTGCGCCGGGACTCTATTTAAAAAAAAAGGGAACCGATTAGGACTAGTAAAGGACCAGGACTCTGGGCTTTAAATAAGCCAGAGCCGGCCCGTTTCGCCCGCCAGCCCGCCGCCGCCGCCGCGCAACGCCGCCGACGCCCGCCCGCCTCGCCGCCCGCGCCGCAGCCCGCCGCCGCACGCCGCCCCGCCCGCCGGAGCCGCCGGAGTCGCCGGAGTCGTCGAGGTAGTTTTTTTTAGAAAAACCGTTCGGTTTAGAAATAAACCAGTAGATTCGTTTTTTTAGATTAGATCGGTTCGGTTTTTTATTTTTTTCGCCGGTTCAGTTAAATAGCGGACATTCGTCCGTACGTTCGTTTTAACGAACGGTTTTCGTTAGTTAACCGCAGACAGCGAACGTTCGTTCGTTAGCCTGTTCGTCGTTTTTCTTTTTCGGGGTATTTAAACCGCGATTTTTCCGATCGTGATTTCTGCCCTGAACTTGTTTTTCGTTTTTCTTTTTGCTCGAGAGTCGGAATCAGGTGATTCAAAATCCCAGATCTTCGTCTCGAAGCCCTCTTTAAGTTAGATCAACTTGAACGAAGTTTTGGCTAATGTAAAATTTGACTTTAGGCCAACTAGTAATTCGGAGCTTGTTTCTTTTGCAGTTTGAGTTTCGTTGCTTCTTTCGAGTTGATTCTTTTTGCAAACCGGAGTTCTTAAGTTGAACTTTCTGGTTAGATCTCTTATTTGAGTTTTACCCATGCATTAGTTAAGTACTTATTGTATGCTTGTTTGTTTGATTGCGATAGAGTACCCGGAGTGCGCCACTTGCTACTTTGAGTCTCTAGGTATTGCGGATCATCAGCAAGGCAAGTAACACTTTGATCATGCTTTCCAATTACCCAGTTTTCATTGCATTAGTCAAACCCTCACACATTGCATGAGTAGGATCAATTAACTTGTGGGATTGGGAAGTAGTTTGAGGTAGTACCTATTACCTGCATTACATTCAAACCCTTGGGAGTTACTTCTACATTTGCTGTTAGGACATGCTATGCTCGTAGACGTGGTTTGGGTTTGAGTGAAATCCATGACAGATGTGAGTTGTTAATTAATGGTTCAACTTAAGGTGGCAACTTTAATACACATCTGGGTGGATTGAGGCATCTGGGTATTCCAGGATTGCCTGTTTTTCTTTTGGACCGCCACCCAGGCTCAAAGGGATCATGAGATTTTTCATGCTAGAAACTTCCGTGTGCAGCCACATGCCAATATGGGCTCTGGCATAGTTGAGTAAGTTGTGGGAAACCTTTCCATGATGGGCTAGAAGATGTAGTTGGGTTTTGTAGGTGTACCGGCCTATCTATCTGGTTAAGGGGACCTCTTCGGAAATACTGTGTCTCGGTCATCCGTTTCTCAAACACCATGCAGTGCGAGAAACCAAACGGAGGCGATCGAGTCTTGTGGGGAAAGTGCACAAACCTCTGCAGAGTGTACAAACTGATCATGATTAGCCGTGTCCCCTATTATGGACATCTTGAGTATCTGGTACTTGGATTATCATGTGCATCTCAACATGTTACTTTAATTTAATTTTGTTGGGTTTAATGATTACTTTTAATTGGGGTTGAGAGGATGTCTATCTTCTCAACGATGTTTCAACTACCATGATAGTTAAACTAATATATATTCCTTTGAAGTAGGGAAAAATTGGCTTTACGCAAAAACTTAACCATAGAGCTTTCCACCAGCCATATTGCATATAGTATAGCCTTACTTTCATTGCATCTCTTGTGTTACCTTGCCAGCATATTCCATGTGCTGACCCGTTTTTCGGGCTGCAACGTTTCATGTTGTAGACTTTTCAGACGATGAGTAAGATGCCCTTTTAGGTCGTGGTTCTATACTCAGTGATGCCGCTGGAGTTGATGGACTCACTTATCTTCCAAGCCTTCTGCTGTTATCGTATTAGATGGCCTTCAGCCATGATTTTTGTAATAAATTCATCGTTGGACTATCGATGTAATAAGTGTGTGATTGCTACTCTGTTATAAATCCTTCAAGTACCGTGCGTGTCAGCATTACTGATCCAGGGATGACACTGATGCACGGAGATCAGACTGTTTGCGGTCTGGTCGCTACAAGATGGTATCAGAGCACACGCTGACTGTAGGACACGACCACTAATACAAGCCCTAGAACACTATCCACTCTTTTCTCTTCTGACTCCTCATCTTTTCTATTCTTTAGGATGGTGGAAGCAAAGCACAAGTTCATGCAACCGGATGATGATACACCTTTTGGACGACACCTGAAGGAAGTCACAAGATATCTACACATTGGATTACCAAGTTTCACTGGAACCTACAATGCCACTCTACCTGAGGAGGAGCGTTGGTTGATTCAAACTCAAGTTCCAGGAAGGACGTTCGCACCCGTCACCTCACTCATAGCATTTTCCTTTAATGCACCTACATGGAGCCTAGGAAGGAGTATGGCAGCCCACATTGCTATGGGAAGGATTGGAGAAGTCTACAAGCAAGAGCTAAAGGACACCATCTACCAGATTTGTGGACGCCGAGATGAGAATTGGGATATGATCAGCACTTGGAAGGGTATATCCATTGCCGCATTCATCCAGGAGTTGAACCACCACATTCGTCGCCAGGAGCACCAGATGTGTGCTGGGATGATAGATTTGAAGAAGGCCCTAAATAGGAATTTGGAGCTAGAAGAAGAACTCAAGTCTACACGCGACGGTTATGAGGAGGAGATGAAGATACTTGTGGAGAAGAATGATGATTTGACTCGGAAGTTAGGGATACTCATGGGAGAAGAAGACGAGGAAGAAGAACCCAAGGAGATTCCACCGGAAGACTATATCATCATAGATGACACAGATTCGGAAGCTGAGGATAGCAAGGATGAAGACTATGAAGATGAAGCTGGGGCAGATATTATGGAATCCTCTGCCGATCAATATTTTTAGATGACCACCCTGTGACTAGTAGTTTATCTCCATATATTAGATTTAGAGCACCTTTGTAACGATCGTTAGATTTGTAAGACCTTGTTTGAAATTGATTGGTGTGATATGATTGTGTGTTTGTCTCATGTGCATATGGGTAGTGATTTTCCCTTAGACCTCTATTCTATTCTAATCTCTTCCCTCTACACCCATCAGATGCCTCCAAGACGTGAATTCGAGTTTCCCCCTGAGCTCACCCAGTTGATCCAGCAGCAGAACACCCTGATGCAACTTCTTGTCCAGAACACCCAGAACAACCACAACAACAACAACCCTCCACCACCACCACCTGTGGACAACCTGACACGTTTCTTAAGGTTGCAACCACCCGTGTTTGCTAGCAGCATCGAACCAATTGTGGCTGATGACTGGCTACGCAAGATTGGAAGGGATTTCACCACCGCCAATTTCTCGGATGCTGAGATGGTGCGATTTTCCGCACACCAGTTGTCTGGACCAGCCGCAGCATGGTTTACCCAGTAGCCAATGTGACTTGGGATCAGTTTCAGCAAGCTTTTCGTACTGCCCATGTCTCGACTGGAGCAATGAGTATGAAGAAGCAGGAGTTTCGCAATCTGCGCCAAGGAAACCGTACTGTGGCCCAGTACGTGGATTAGTTTAGTACCCTATCTCGTTACGCCCCAGATGATGTGGCCACCGATGCCAAGAAGCAGGAGAGATTTATGGAAGGGCTGAATGATGAGATGAGTGTACAGCTAATGGTGGCAACTTTCAATAACTATCAGGAGTTGGTTGACCGAGCCCTGATGATTGAAAGGAAGCATCAACAGATTGAGAGTCGCAAGAGGAAGTATGGGCAAGGAAAGTATAACTCTGGAGCTCAGCAGAAGCCTCGCTTTACCCCTAAAGCAGTAGGACAGTTTCAGCATACCCATGGAGGAAGTAGCTCACACAACCACAATGGCACCAAGAATGGCAATGGCAATGGTAATGGGAATGGAGCCAATGGAAACCAGAACCGCCCTGCACCGTCCACACCCACCAAGAGGGATTTTAGCCATGTCACCTGTTACAAGTGTGGGAAGACTGGACATTATGCCAATGAATGCCCAGAAGTTACGAATGGGAACGGCAATGGAAGCGCCGGGAAGAAGCCCAACCCGTTCAACAAAGGACAAGTGAACCACGTGACCGTGGAGGAGGTAGAAGAGCAACCAGATGCTGTTGTCGGTAAGTTTTTGGTTAAGACATTTACCACAATAGTTCTTTTCGATACTGGTGCATCGCATTCATATATTTCAAGGGGTTTCGTAAATAGACATAGGATGTCCACCCGAGTTCTTAAGACCCCCATGTTAGTAAGTTCACCTGGAGCAGATTACATGGCACACCAAGGATGTTTTCCGACGCCATTGATCATAGGCGCCATACTTTCCCCTCTGACCTAATAGTTCTGGAGTCACAAGGATTGGATGTGATATTAGGTATGGATTGGCTATCGAAGTATGGAGGTAACATTGACTGTGCCAGTAAGTCTATTTTGCCCACCACCCCGGAGGTAAAAAGGATTAAGTATGTATCTAGGCATTCGCCTACAAGGACTCAAGTACATTCTCTCACGGGAGTTGTTCAGGAGGAAGTGCCAGTAGTGAGGGATTATCCAGATGTGTTTCCAGAAGAGTTGCCAGGAATGCCACCGGATAGAGATATAGAGTTTTTAATTGAAATTTTGCCAGGCACCGGGCCAATTTCTAAGAGACCCTATAGGATGCCCGCAAAGGATTTGGAGGAGATTAAGAAGCAGATTAAGGAGTTACTGGATAAAGGATTCATACGCCCAAGTTCTCCGCCTTGGGGTTCGCCAGTACTTCTAGTGGAGAAGAAGGATGGATCGTTAAGAATGGTTGTTGATTACCGAGGATTGAATGAAGTAACGATCAAGAACAAGTACCCATTGCCAATGATCAACGATCTGTTCGATAGATTGCAAGGAGCTAAGGTATTTTCTAAGATCGATCTGCGATCAGGGTACCATCAATTGAAGATTCGAGAGCAAGATATCCCTAAGACGGCCTTTACCACTAGGTATGGGTTGTACGAGTATATCGTTATGTCGTTTGGTCTGACAAACGCACCGGCCTACTTTATGAACCTGATGAACAAAGTGTTTATGGAGTATTTGGATCAGTTCGTCGTAGTGTTCATAGATGATATTTTGATCTTCTCGAAGGATGAAGAGGAGCATGAAGAGCATTTGCGTTTGGTATTGGAGAAGCTCAGAGAACATCAGTTGTATGCCAAGTTTAGCAAATGTCAGTTTTGGTTCAAGGAAGTCGGATTCCTCGTACATGTTATATCCGGAGAAGGAATATCAGTAGATCCCGCCAAGGTGGAGACTGTGACCAATTGGGAAGCACAGACGACCGTTGGAGAGATCCGGAGTTTTCTTGGACTTGCAGGATACTACCAGAGATTTATCGAGAATTCCTAGAAGATTGCAAAGCCAATGACGGAGTTGTTGAAGAAGGACACCAAGTTCCGTTGGACCGAAGAATGTGAGACTAGTTTCCAGGAGTTGAAGGAAAGGTTGGTCTCATCCCCTGTGTTGATCCTGCCAGATCAACATAAGGATTATGAGGTGTACTGCGACGCTTCACGTCAAGGACTTGGAGCTGTTCTTATGCAGGAAGGAAGAGTTGTTTCGTATGCTTCACGACAACTGAAACCTCATGAGATGAACTATGCCACCCACGATTTGGAGTTAGCAGCCGTAGTGCATGCATTGAAGACGTGGAGACATTTTTCATAGGAAACCATTGTGAAGTATATACGGATCATAAGAGTCTGAAGTATATATTCACTCAGAAGGAGCTGAATCTTAGGCAAAGGAGATGGCTGGAACTCATTAAGGACTATGACATGAGATTGCATTATCATCCCGGAAAGGCTAACGTAGTAGCTGATGCGCTAAGCCGTAAGAGCCATGTCAATACCCTAACGAAGGAGGAGTTTCCTAAGGAGTTAGCCGAGGACCTACGAGAACTACGTTTGGAGATAGTTCCGAGAGGCTATGTAGAAACACTAGAAATCCAGTCTACCCTGATGGATAAAATCAGAGAAGCTCAGAAAGCTGACAAGGAGGTTGTCGCTATAAAGGAGAGGATGAGCGAAGGAAAAGCTAACGGTTTTCGTGAGGATGAACACGACACCCTATGGTTTGAGGATCGAATCTATGTGCCCAATGACCCGGGGATTAGGAAGTTGATTTTACAGGAGGCCCATGATTCACCATACTCGATTCACCCAGGAAATACTAAGATGTATTTGGATTTGAAGGATATTTTCTGGTGGACCGGTATGAAGATGGATATTGCGGAGTATGTAGCAGTTTGTGATATATGTCAGAGAGTAAAGGCAGAACATCAGAAGCCAGCAGGATTGTTACAACCTATGCCAATTCCCGAATGGAAGTGGGAGAAGCTTGGTATCGATTTTATCACCGGATTGCCCAGGACCAAAGCAGGATATGACTCAATCTGGGTAGTAGTAGACCGATTGACTAAGGTATCCCACTTTATCCCGGTAAAAACCACATATACCAGTGCGAAGTTGGCTAAGATATACATGACCAGAATTGTATGTCTGCATGGAGTTCCGAGGAGCATCGTATCAGATAGAGGAACCCAGTTTACCTCAAAGTTTTGGAATCAGTTACATGAAACTTTGGGTACCAGGCTAGAGTTTAGTACAACATTTCACCCGCAGACAGATGGACAGACGGAGAGAGTCAATCTGATTCTGGAGGATATGTTGAGAGCCTGTGCATTAAATTATGGATCTAGTTGGGATGACAACTTGCCTTACGCAGAGTTCTCATACAACAACAGTTACCAGGCCAGTTTGAAGATGGCACCGTTCGAGGCATTGTATAGAAGGAGATGCCAAACACCGTTGTCGTGGGATGAAGTTGGAGACCGACAGTTGTTTGGACCAGACTTAATCAAAGAGTCTGAGGAGAAGGTGAAGTTGATCCGAGATAGACTGAAGGTAGCTCGGTCCAGGCAGAAGAGTTATGCCAACTCGAAGCACAAGGAGATAACCTATGAGATCGGAGACAAAGCGTACTTGAGGGTATCGCCTCTGCGAGGAGTTAAACGTTTCGGAGTTAAAGGGAAGCTAGCCCCGAGATTTGTGGGACCTTACCGTGTTTTGGAACGCATGGGAGGGGTTGCCTATAAGTTGGAATTGCCCGAAGGATTGTCAGGAGTGCACGACGTATTTCACGTTTCGCAGCTTAAGAAGTGCCACGCGGAGATGGCCGATATACCGCTTAGAGACACAGTAACCCTGGAAACAATTCAGTTGGACAGTGACCTGACCTACGAGGAGAAGCCCGTTAAGATTCTCGAATTTTCGAGTAGAGTTACTCGCAGCAAGGTTATCAAGTTTTGCAAAGTTCAGTGGAGTCACCACACCGAGGAAGAAGCCACCTGGGAGCGAGAAGATGATCTACGCAAGGACCTACGCAAGGGGGGTAGGTTTGTAACATCCCAAATTTTCAATTTGGAATGTTATACATAGATCATAATTGCATTTCATTGTTTTGCATTTTTTTATTCGTGGAGTTCCTCGAAATCCTAAGCAACTCAAGGACCTACGGAGAGAGTTGGGGATTTTACCGTTTTCGTATTTCAGTTCGCTCGAATACCGGTACGAGGACAGTGTGATTCTAATTATTTTTCTCTCCAAAAAATATTTCTAAATAAAATAAATCAGCGGAGATAATATGACTTCTCCAAAATAACATAAATATTGGAGGAAAAAATATTAAAATCACTTTTGGAATTTTTTTGGATTTATTTTTGGATTTATTTGCATATGAAAAATACGCGTTTTTAAAAATTGCATTTAGGTCTGGGAAAAATGTCCACTTTGTCCTAAATATTATTAGAGGATGGTGAAAATTTATTTCGGGAATTTTAGAGTCCGTTTTGTATTTCTTTCGTTAGTTTTACTGCACCGGGACTCTATTTAAAAAAAAAAGGGAACCGACTAGGACTAGTAAAGGATCAGGACTCTGGGCTTTAAATAAGCCAGAGCCGGCCCGTTTCGCCCGCCAGCCCGCCGCCGCCGCCGCAGCCCGCCGCCCCGCGCCGCCGCACGCCGCCGCAACCGGAGCCGCCGCCGCCGCCGGAGCCGCCGCCGTCGTCGGAGCCGCCGCCGCACGCTCACCCGCCCGCCGGAGCCGCCGGAGTCGTCGAGGTAGTTTTTTTTAGAAAAACCGATCGGTTTAGAAATAAACCAGTAGATTCGTTTTTTTAGATTAGATCGGTTCGGTTTTTTATTTTTTCGCCGGTTCAGTTAAATAGCGGACGTTTGTCCGTACGTTCGTTTTAACGAACGGTTTTCGTTAGTTAACCGCAGACAGCGAACGTTCGTTCGTTAGCCTGTTCGTCGTTTTTCTTTTTCGGGGTATTTAAACCGCGATTTTTCCGATCGCGATTTCTGCCCTGAACTTGTTTTTCGTTTTTCTTTTTTGCTCGAGAGTCGGAATCAAGTGATTCAAAATCCCAGATCTTCGTCTCGAAGCCCTCTTTACATTAGATCAACTTGAACAAAGTTTTGGCTACTGTAAAATTTGACTTTAGGCCAACTAGTAATTCGGAGCTCGTTTCTTTTGCAGTTTGAGTTTCGTTGCTTCTTTCGAGTTGATTGTTTTTGTAAACCGGAGTTCTTAAGTTGAACTTTCTGGTTAGATCTCTTATTTGAGTTTTACCCGTGCATTAGTTAAGTACTTATTGTATTCTTGTTTGTTTGATTGCGATAGAGTACCCGGAGTGCGCCGCTTGCTACTTTGAGTCTCTAGGTTTTGCGGATCATCAGCAAGGCAAGTAACACTTTGATCATGCTTTCCAATTACCCAGTTTTCATTGCATTAGTCAAACCCTCACACATTGCATGAGTAGGATCAATTAACTTGCGGGATTGGGAAGTAGTTTGAGGTAGTACCTATTACCTGCATTACATTCAAACCCTTGGGAGTTACTTCTACGTTTGTTGTTAGGACAAGCTATGCTCGTAGACGTGGTTTGGGTTTGAGTGAAATCCATGACAGATGTGAGTTATTAATTAATGGTTCAACTTAAGGTGGCAACTTTAATACACATCTGGGTGGATTGAGGCATCTGGGTATTCCAGGATTGCCTGTTTTTCTTTTGGACCGCCACCCAGGCTCAAAGGGATCATGAGATTTTTCATGCTAGAAACTTCCGTGTGCAGCCACATGCCAATATGGGCTCTGGCATAGTTGAGTAAGTTGTGGGAAACCTTTCCATGATGGGCTAGCAGATGTAGTTGGGTTTTGTAGGTGTACCGGCCTATCTATCTGGTTAAGGGGACCTCTTCGGAAAGACTGTGTCTCGGTCATCCGTTTCTCAAACACCATGCAGTGCGAGAAACCAAACGGAGGCGATCGAGTCTTGTGGGGAAAGTGCACAAACCTCTGCAGAGTGTACAAACTGATCATGATTAGCCGTGTCCCCGGTTATGGACATCTTCAGTATCTGGTACTTGGATTATCATGTGCATCTCAACATGTTACTTTAATTTAATTTTGTTGGGTTTAATGATTACTTTTAATTGGGGTTGAGAGGATGTCTATCTTCTCAACGATGTTTCAACTAACATGATAGTTAAACTAAAATCTACTCCTTTGAAGTAGGGAAAAATTGGCTTTACGCCAAAACTTAACCATAGAGCTTTCCACCAGCCATATTGCATATAGTATAGCCTTACTTTCATTGCATCTCTTGTGTTACCTTGCCAGCATATTCCATGTGCTGACCCGTTTTTCGGGCTGCAACGTTTCATGTTGCAGACTTATCAGACGACGAGTAAGATGCCCTTTTAGGTCGTGGTTTTATACTCAGTGATGCCGCTGGAGTTGATGGACTCACTTATCTTCCAAGCCTTCCGCTGTTATCGTATTAGATGGCCTTCAGCCATGACTTTTGTAATAAATTCATCGTTGGACTATCGATGTAATAAGTGTGTGATTGCTACTCTGATATAAATCCTTCAAGTACCGTGCGTGTCAGCATTACTGATCCAGGGATGACACTGATGCACGGAGATCAGACTGTTTGAGGTTTGGTCGCTACAGCCGGATCTGGAGTCCGTTTGGGGCTCCGAAGAGGTGGATCTTCGTTCTTCGTCATCATCGACCCTTTTGCATCGCCAATTCCATGATGCTCCCCACTGGGAGTGAGTAATTCCTTCGTAGGCTCGCCGGTCGATGAGGAGTTGGATGAGATTCATTATGTAATCTAGTTAGTTTTGTTAGGGCTGATCCCTAGTATCCACTATGTTCTGAGATTGATGTTGCTATGACTTTGCCATGCTTAATGCTTGTCACTTTGTGCCCGGGTGCCATGATTTTAGATCTGAACCATTTATGTTATCACCATTATATTCATGTTCTAGATACGATCTTGCAAGTTATAGCCACCTACTACGTGTTATGATCCTGCAACCCCGGAGTGATAGTAGCCGGGACCACTCCCGGTGATGATCGTAGTTTGAGGAGTTCATGTATTCACCATGTGTTAATGCTTTGTTCCGGTTCTCTATTAAAAGGAGGCATTCATATCCCTTAGTTTCCAATATGGACCCCACAGCCATAGGAGTGTAGGACAAAAGATGGCATGCAAGTTCTTTCCATAAGCATGTATGACTATTTACGGAATACATGCCTACATTATATTTATGAACTGGAGCTAGTGCCGTATCACCCTAGGTTATGATTGTCACGTGATGAATACCGTCCAACAAATTACTGATCCAATGCCTACGATTTCCAACATGTTGATTTTGTCAAGTTACTACTGCTATCGTTACTGTTGCACTTGCTACAAAACTATTGCTATCACTGTCACCGTTACTCTTGCTGCTACCACTACTATCAAAATTATCATATTACTGTGCTACTCACTTTGCTGTAGATAATTAATCTCCAGGTGTGGTTGAATTGACAACTCAGCTGCTAATACTTACAAATATTCTTTGGCTCCCCTTGTGTCGAATCTATAAATTTGGGTTGAATACTCTACCATCGAAAACTGTTGCGATCCCCTATACTTGTGGGTTATCAGCTAGTGCGGGGGCGTTGCGTGACCTAGGGGTCGCTAGGTACAAATCTGCAAGTTCGCACCTGGAGGCCACTCGGTGCCTCATAGCTCTTCATCTTGGGCGATCAAGGTTGGATGGCTGTGCTGCCCAGATCTCACCGTGCTCGTACGTTACCTGATCTTACTCCTTCCCCTAGTTTTCTTGGCTCTGGCTCGATTTTACCTGTGTCCTCCATCTCGTTGGATCCTGGTGTGGATATCACCTTGTTTGCAATGTCGATGCCGGCTAGTGGTCCAATGACGCCTTCGGCACCCGCCTATGATTCTGTGTCTCGGACAGAATCCTATAATGTTTGTCAGCTCGTGGGATGATTGGCCCGTCTGTGAGTATGATAGGAGCTGGGCAGGTGCTACTTGTGATCCGCGTTGGTATTTCCCCGAAGAGGAGGGGATGATGCAGCACAACAGAGGTAAGTATTTCCCTCGATTATGAAACCAAGGTTATCAACCCAGTAGGAGAACCAAGTGATACGTTCATTTTGCATCATGCTTATATGTTGATATTTATTGCATTATGGGCTGTTATTCCATGTTTTGTCACAATACTTATGCCTTTTCTCTCTTATTTTACAAGGTTTACATGAAGAGGGAGAATGCCGGCAGCTGGAATTCTGGGCTGGAAAAGTAGCAAACTCTGGAAACCTATTCTGTAAACTCCAAAAGCCCCGAAACTCCACAAAACTCTATTTCAGAAAATATAAAAAATATCTGGCGAAAAATTTCACGAGGGGGGCCACCGGCTGTCCACGAGGGTGGGGGGCGCGCCCCCCCTCTCAGGGCGCGCCCCCTGTCTCGTGGGCCCCCCGAAGGCCTCCCGATGCCCATCTTCTCCTATATGAGGTGTTTTGACCTGGAAAAAATCATAAGGAGGCTTTCAGGACCAGACGCCGCCGTCTCGAGGCGGAAACCAATCTAAGGCTCCGGCAGAGCTGTTCTGTCGGGGATACTTCCCTCCGGGAGGGGAAAATAGTCACTGCCGTCACTACCGTCACCGCCGTAATCACCAACAACTCTCCCATCTTGGTGAGGGCTATCTTCATCAACATCTTAACCAGCACCATCTCCTCTCAAACCCTAGTTCATCTCTTGTATCCAATCTTTGTACCCAAACCTCAGATTGGTACCAGTGGGTTGCTAGTAGTGTTGATTACTCCTTGTAGTTGACGCTAGTTGGTTTATTTGGTGGAAGATCATATGTTCAGATCCATTATGCATATTAATACCCCTCTGATCATGAACCATATTATGTCTTGTGAGTAGTTACTTTTGTTCCTGAGGACATGGGAGAAGTCTCGCTATTAGTAGTTATGTGAATTTGGTCTTCGTTCGATATTTTGATGAGATGTATGTTGTCTCTCCTCTAGTGGTGTCATGTGAACATCGACTACATGACACTTCACCATTGTTTGGGCCTAGAGGAAGGCATTGCGAAGTAATAAGTAGATGATGGGTTGCTAGAGTGACAGAAGCTTAAACCCTAGTTTATGCATTGCTTCGTAAGGGGCTGATTTGGATCCACTTGTTTCATGCTATGGTTAGGTTTACCTTAATACTTCTTTTGTAGTTGCGGATGCTCTCATTAGAGGTTAATCATAAGTGGGAGGCTTGTCCAAGTAAGGACAACACCCAAGCACCGGTCTACCCACATACCAAATTATCAAAGTACCGAACGCGAATCAGATGATCGTGATGAAAACTAGCTTGAAGATAATTCCCATGTGTCCTCGAGAGCGGTTTCCTTTATATAAGAGTTTCTCCAGGCTTGTCCTTTGCTACAAAAAGGATTGGGCCACATTGCTGCGCCTTGTTTACTTTTACCTTTTGTCACTTGCTACCAATTACCTTATCACAAAACTATCTGTTACCTATAATTTCAGTGCTTGCAGAAAATACCTTACTGAAAACTGCCTATCATTTCCTTCTGCTCCTCGTTGGGTTCGACACTCTTACTTATCGAAAGGACTAGGATAGATCCCCTACACTTGTGGGTCATCAAGACTCTTTTCTGGTGCCGTTGCCGGGGAGTGAAGCGCCTTTGGTAAGGAAAAAAATTATATATAGTGTGCTGAAATTTATTGTCACTTGTTACTAGGGCTCAAAATCCTTTGAGGGGCTTGTTTGGGGTATCTTCACCCCGACCAGAAGAGCAAAGAGTTGCTCCTCAACCTACTGCACCTACTGAAAATGTTTGCTTTGAGATTCCTTCGGGTATGATAGAGAAACTGCTTGAAAATCCTTTTACAGGAGACGGAACACTGCATCCTGATTTACACCTAATCTATGTGGATGAAGTTTGTGGATTATTTAAGCTTGCAGGTATGCCCGAGGATGTTATCAAGAAGAAGTTCTTCCCTTTATCTTTGAAGGGAGATGCATTGACATGGTTTAGGCTATGTGATGATATTGGATCATGGAACTACAATCGTCTGAAGCTGGAATTTCATCAGAAGTTCTACCCTATGCACTAGGTTCATCGTGATCGTAATTATATTTATAATTTCTGGCCTCGCGAAGTAGAAAGCATGGCTCAAGCTTGGGGGAGGCTTAAGTCAATGTTATATTCATGCCCCAATCATGAGCTCTCAAGAAAAATGATCATTCAAAATTTTTATGCTCGGTTTTCTCTCAATAATCGCACCATGCTCGATAATTCTTGTTCTAGCTCTTTTATGATGAAGACTGTTGAATTAAAATGGGATTTATTGGAAATAATAAAACACAATTATGAAGATTGGGATCTCGATGAAGGTAAGGAGTCAGGTATGACCCCTAAGTTTGATTGTGTTAAAGCTTTTATGGATACCGATGTTTTCCGTGAGTTTAGCACTAAATATGGACTTGACTCTGAGATAATAGCTTCTTTCTGTGCATCTTTTGCTACTCATATTGATCTCCCCAAGGAGAAGTGGTTTAAATACCATCCCCCTATTGAAGTAAAAGTAGTTGAACCTGCTAAAGTTGAAGAAAATACTATCACTTATAATGTTGATCCTATTGTTCCTACTGCTTATATTGAGAAACCACCTTTCCTTGTTAGGATAAAGGATCATGCTCAAGCTTCAACTGTAGTTCGTAAGAGTAATACTAGAACACCTACACCCTCTGAGCAAATTAAAGTTGAACCTAGTGTTGCTATGGTTAAGGATCTCTTGGTAGAAGATTTAGATGGACATGTTATTTACCTCCAAGAAGAGTCTGCTAGAATAGCCAAACCCAACGCTAGGAATAAACATAGACCTATTGTAGGCTTGCATGTTATCTCTGTCAACATAGGAGATCATTGCTATCATGGTTTATGTGACGTAGGTGCTAGTGCGAGTATTATCCCTCATATCTTATATCTAGAAATTATGCATGATATCGCACCTGTTGAGCTAGAAGGGATTGATGTTACTATTAAGCTAGCTAATAGAGACACTATTTCACCAGTTGGGATTGTGAGAGATGTTGAAGTCTTGTGTGGGAAGCTTAAATACCCTATTGATTTTCTTCTCCTTAGTTCCCCACAAGATAAATTTGTCCCATTATATTTGGTAGACCCTTCTTGAATACTGTTAATTCTAAGATAGACTGCGTGAAAGATATTGTTACTGTTGGATTATGGGATATGTCTCATGATAAAGAATTACCTAGTAAGGATCAAATTATTGGTCTTGCTTCTATTGTTGTGCCTCCTAATGATCCTTTAGAACAATACTTGCTAGACCATGAAAATGATATGCATATGAATGAGAGAAGGGAAATAGATGAAATATTCTTTAAACAGGGACCCGTATTAAAAAACCACTTGTCTGTTAAAATCCTAGGGGATCCTCCTCCACCCAAGGGTGATCCCGTTTTTGAACTTAAACCTTTACCTGATAATCTTAAGTATGTTTATCTTGATGAAAAGAAGATATATCCTCTTATTATTAGTACTAACCTTTCACAGCAGGAAGAAGAAAAATTATTGAAAACTCTGAAGAAGCACCATGCTGCTATTGGATGTACTCTGCATGATCTTAAGGACATTAGTCCCACTATATGCCAACACAAGATAAAATTGGAAGAAAATCCTAAACCGGTTATTGATCATCAGCAATGGTTAAATCCTAAGATGAAAGAAGTGGTAAGGAAGGAAATACTAAAGCTTCTAGAGGCAGGTATTATCTACGCAGTTGCTGATAGCTAGTGGGTAAGTCCTATCCATTGTGTCCCTAAGAAGGGAGGTATGATAGTCGCAAAGAATAGTTACAGGTTATAGGATGGTAATTGATTTCCGTAAGTTAAATAAAGCTACTAAGAAAGATCATTACCACTTGCCATGTATTGATCAAATGCTAGAAAGGTTATCCAAACATATTCATTTTTGCTTTCTAGATGGTTATTCTGGTTTCTCTCAAATACCTGTGTCAAAAGGGGATCAAGAAAAGACCACTTTTACTTGACCTTCGGTACCTTTGCTTATAGACGTATGCCTTTTGGTTTATGTAATGCACCTGCTACCTTCCAAAGATGCATGATGGCTATATTCTCTAATTTTTGTGAAAAGATTGTTGAGGTTTTCACGGATGATTTTTCCATTTACAAAACTTCTTTTGATGATTGGTTAAGCAACCTTGATCGAGTTTTGCAGAGATGTGAAGACACTAACCTTATCTTGAATTGGGAGAAGTGCCACTTTATGGTTAATGAAGGCATTGTCTTAGGACATAAAATTTCTGAAAAAGGTATTGAAGTTGACAAAGCTAAAGTTGATGCTATTGAAAAGATGCCATGCCCAAAGGACATCAAAGGTATACGAAGTTTCCTTGGTCATGCCGGGTTTTATAGGAGGTTCATAAAGGACTTCTCCAAAATCTCCAGGCCTCTAACTAATCTCTTACAAAAAGATATTCCTTTTGTCTTTCATGATGATTGTCTAGAAGCATTTGAAATACTTAAGAAAGCATTGATCTCTACACCTATTGTCCAGCCTCCTGACTGGAATTTACCTTTTGAGATTATGTGCGATGCTAGCGATTATGTTGTAGGTGTTGTTTTAGGGCAAAGAGTTGATAAGAAATTGAATGTTATCCATTATGCTAGTAAAACTCTAGATAGTGCCCAGACAAATTATGCTACTACTGAGAAAGAATTTTTAGCAGTTGTATTTGCTTGTGATAAGTTTAGACCCTATATCGTTGATTCTGTAGTAACTATTCACACCGATCATGCTGCTATCAAATACCTTATGGAAAATAAAGATGCTAAACCTAGACTTATTAGATGGATTCTCTTGCTACAAGAATTTGACTTGCATATTATTGATAGAAAGGGAGCCGAGAACCCCGTTGCAGATAACTTGTCTAGGTTAGAGAATATACTTGATGACCCACAACCTATCTAGGATAGCTTTCCTGATGAATAATTAGCTGTCATAAATACTTCTCGTACTACTCCCTGGTATGCTGATTATGCTAATTATATTGTTGCTAAGTTTATACCTCCTAGCTTCACATACCAGCAAAAGAAAAAGTTCTTCTTTGATTTGAGACATTACTTCTGGGATGACCCACATCTTTATAAAGAAGGATTAGATGGTATTATTAGACATTGTGTACCTGAGCATGAACAGGAACAGATCCTATGCAAGTGCCACTCCGAAGCTTATGGAAGACACCATGCGGGAGATAGAACTGCACACAAGGTATTCCAATCCGGTTTTATTGGCCTACTCTCTTCAAGGATGCCCGTAAGTTTGTCTTATCTTGTGATGACTGTCAAAGAATTGGTAATATCAGTAGACGTCAAGAAATGCCTATGAATTATTCACTTGTTATTGAACCATTTGATGTTTGGGGCTTTGATTATATGGGACCATTTCCTGCCTCTAATGGGTACACACATATTTTAGTTGTTGTTGATTACGTTACTAAGTGGGTGGAAGCTATTCCAACTAGTAGTGCTGATCACAACACCTCTATTAAGATGCTTAAAGGAGTTATTTTTCCGAGGTTAGGAGTCCCTAGATATCTAATGACTGATGGTGGTTCACACTTTATTGATGGTGCTTTCCGTAAGATGCTTGCAAAGTATGATGTGAACCATAGAATTGCATCCCCTTATCACCCGCAGACTAGTGGTCAAGTAGAACTAAGTAATAGGGAGTTGAAATTAATTTTGCAAAAGACAGTTAATAGGTCTAGAAAGAATTGGTCTAAGAAACTTGATGATGCATTATGGGCCTATAGAACTGCATACAAAAATCATATGGGTATGTCTCCATATAAGATGGTATATGGAAAAGCTTGTCACTTGCCTCTTGAGCTAGAACATAAGGCATATTGGGCTATCAAAGAGCTCAATTATGATTTCAAACTTGCCGATGAGAAGAGGTTATTTGACATTAGCTGCCTTGATGAATGGAGAACCCAGGCCTATGAGAATGCCAAACTGTTTAAAGAGAAAGTTAAAAGATGGCATGATAAAAGGATACAAAAGCGTGAGTTTAACGTAGGTGATTATGACTTCCTATTCAACTCTCGTTTAAGATTTTTTTCAGGAAAACTTCTCTCTAAGTGTGAAGGACCTTACATTATCGAGGAGGTTTATCGTTCCGATGCCATAAAAATCAACAACTTCGAAGGCACAAATCCGAAGGTGGTGAACGGTCAAAGAATCAAACATTATATCTCAGGTAATACTATAAATGTTGAAACCAATGTTATTGGAACCGTAACCCCGGAGGAATACATTAGGGACACTTTCCAGAACGATCCAGACTCCGAAAAGGAAGAGGTATGTGGTACGATAAGTAAACCGACTCCAAAACAGTTCTAAAGGAAATTTTTCTCCGTTTTGGAATATTTAGAAAAATACAAAAATAAGTAGCTGTCCGGAAGAAACATGAGGGCGTCCACGAGGGTGGAGGGCGCGCCCCCCTTTTCTGGGCGCGCCCCCTGCCTCGTGGGCACCCCGTGTGCCTCCTGGACTCCGACTTCTTGTATGTTACTCCTTTTGGTCAGTAAAAATTCATTATATATACTCCCGAAGGTTTTGACCTCTGTATCACGCAAAAAATCCTCTGTTTTCATTTCGAGCTATTTTTGTCGCAGATAAAAGCAACATGTCGTCCCAGGATTCGGAGGGAGAAAGCTATGTAGCTGATTCCCTTGCTGACCCTAAGGTCTATGGGGATTGTGAGAATTATGGTTGGACCACGGAGGAAGGAGAGGACCACGATCCCAAGGGGAAGGATTGGACCAGCTCAGACGAAGATGAAGTCCCACTACCTCAACAGGGGGATATGCATGTGAAGTTCAAAAAGTCAAGCCTCCCCGACAGAGTAAAGAAACCTAAGGTCGAATTTATCCCTATTAACCTCTTGCAGCAAAACAAGCAGGCACTATGCAGGAAGATATTAAATCTTGAGCAAGAGATCGATGATCTAAAGGAGCAAAATTCTGCCCTTCAGCGCAAGCTGAGGAAGAAGCCATCATCACCACCCCCGAAGAAGGAGACATAATCATATGGGTATGGGCACTCCCCTTGGCAACTGCCAAGCTTGGGGGAATGACCCCGGTATCGTGTCACCATCACTCCTATCTTTACCGTTTTCCTTAGTTCGATCCTTTTGGTAATCATGATGCCCTCATGTCCGTACTTTGTTTTCATCGACACCTCTATCTCTAAAGATGTGGACATATTTTTCGATATTGGCTTTCGCTTGAGGACAAGCGAGGTCTAAGCTTGGGGGAGTTGATACGTGCATTTTGCATCATTGTAACATCCCAAATTTTCAATTTGGAATGTTATACATAGATCATATTGCATTACATATTATCTTTGCATTTGTGCGTGGCGATCCTCGAAAATTCTAACCAACTCAAGGATCTACGGAGATAGTTGGGAATTCTACCATTTTCGTATTTGAGTTTTCTCGAATACCTGTACGGAGATCACGTTGGTTTTAATTATTTTCTCTCCCTAAAAATATTTCTTAATAAAATATATGAGTGGTGATAATATGACTTCTCCAAAATAAAAGAAATATTGGAAGAAAAATATTAAAATCACTTTTGGAATTTTTTTGGATTTATTTGCGATTTATTTGCATAGGAAAAATGCATGTTTTTCAAAATTGCATTTAGGTCCAGGAAAAATGTTCACTTTGTCATAAATATTATTAGAGGACGGTGAAAATTTATTTCGGAATGTTTGGAGTCCGTTTATTTTTTTTCGAATGTTTTAGTGCGTCAGGACTCTTTTTTTTTAAAAAAAAGGAAGGAACCGACTTCGGGCCGTACCCGACTAGGACTCCCCCAAGCCGGCCCGTTTATAAGGCCCGCCCGACCCCTGCCACCAGCCCACCTTCCGCCGCCAGCCCGCTCGCGCCGTCGAACCCTAGCGCGCCCGAGCCGAGCCGCCGCCGCCGCCGCCTCGTGCCGCCGCCGCACGTAGCCGTAGTAGCCGCCGCCCCGCGCCACCGCGGCCGCCTTGTGGATAGAATACCCGGAGTGCGAAGCGTGCTACTACGAGTCTCTAGGTTTTGCAAATCACCCGCATGGACAGTAACACTTTGATCATACCCCTTTATTACCCAGTTTTCATTGCATTAGATCAAACTCTCACACATTGCATGAGTAGGATCTTTAACTTGTGGGTCTGGGAAGTAGATTGAGGAAGAACCTATTACCTGCACTATTTTCAAACCCTTAGGAGTTACTTCTACTTTATGCTTAGGTTGACATGCTATGCTCGTAGACGTGGATTGGGTTTGAGTGAAATCCATGACACATGTGAGTTGTTAAGTAATGGTTCAACTGAAGGTGGCTACTTGAATACACATCTAGGTGGATTGGTTGCAGGGCACCTGGAGAATCCAGTGTTGTCCTAGGAAATCCTGGGGTTCCTTGTGATTTTTCCTATGGAATGCCACCCAGGCTGAAAGGGATCATAAAACTATTCATGCTAGAAACTTCCATGTGCAGCCACAATGCCATTATGGGCTCTAGCATAGTATGAGTAAGTTGTGTGAGCTCTTTCAGTGGTGGACTAGCAGATGTAGGGGAAAGTAGGTGTACCGGTCCACCCGGGGTAAAGAGTAAATGCTTCTGAAAGACTGTGTCTCGGTCATCCGTTTCTCAAACACCATGTAGTGCGAGAATTCCAACGGAGGAGATTGAGTCTTGTGGGGAAAAGTGCACAAACCTCTGCAGAGTGTACAGACGCAAGCTCAAGAGGTTGCATTAGCCTTTATTCTGTTACTTCCTCTATTGTGTTATCTTGCCAGCATATTCCATGTGCTGACCTGACCCGTTTCGGGCTGCAACATTTTACGTTGCAGACTTTTTAGACGAGGAGTAAGATGTGCTAGGTCGTTTGTCATGCACTCAGCTATGCCGTTGGAGATGATGGACTCACTTATCTTCCAAGCCTTCCGCTGTTATTATTTTAGATGGCCTTAAGCCATATATTTTTTAAATAAGTTCTCTTTTGAGACATTCGATGTAATAAGTGTGTGATTGCCACTCTGTTATATATCCTTCAAGTATTGCGTGTGTCAGCATTACCAATCCAGGGATGACACTGAAACACAGAGACTTCGATCAATTCGGATCGTGGTCGCTACAAGATGGTATCAGAGCACACGCTGACTGTAGGACACAACCACTAAGATAAACCCTAGGTCACTCTTCTCTACCCATTTCTGACTCCTCTCCATTTTCTACTCTTTTAGGATGGTGGACCCAAGGAACAAGTTCACTCAACCAGATGAAGACACACCTTTTGGACGACACTTGAAGGAAGTCCCTAGGTACCTGAACATAGGAATACCAAGCTTCACCGGGACCTACACCGCCACTTTACCAGAAGAAGAGCGATGGAGTATTCAAGTTCAAATTCCCAGGAGGGCATTCGCGCCATCCACTGAGCCCATAGAGTTTTCTTTTGATGCACCAACCTGGAGCCTAGGCAAGAGTATGGCAGCCCACATTACTATGGGATGGATTGGAGAAGTCTACAAGCAGGAGATGAAGGACACCATCTACCAGATTTGTGGACACCGAGATGAGCGATGGGACATGATCAGTACCCGGAAAGATAGGTCCATTGCAGCAATCATCCAGGAGTTAAACCAGCACATTCGTCGGAAGGAGCACCAAATGTGTGCAGGGATGATAGATTTGAAGAAGGCGCTAACCAGGAACTTGGAGCTAGAAGAGGAAATCAAGACTACGCGTGACGGATATGAGGAGGAGATGAAGATACTTGTGGAGAAGAATGATGATTTGACGAGAAAGCTAGGAGTATTCATGGGAGATCCAGCACCAGTAGGAGAAGAAGGGGAAGAAGAACCCAAGGATATTCGTTCTAAAGACTACATCATCATCGACGACACGGACTCAGACCCCGATGATAGTGATGACAAAGACTACGAAGATGAAGCTGGAGCAGATATCATGGAATCGTCCGCCGATCAAAATTTCTAGATGACCACCCCATGACTAGTAGGTTTTCCTCCATAAAGTAGAATTTAGAGCACTTTTTTAACGTTAGTTAGATCTTTTTAAGCCCTTGCTTGAAATTGATTGGTGTGATATGATTGTGTTTGTCTCATGTGCATATGGGTAGTGATTTTCTCTTAGACCTCATTTCTATTCTGATCTCTTCCCTCTACACCCATCAGATGCCTCCGAGACGTGAGCCAGAATTCCAGTTTCCCCCTGAGCTCACTCAGTTGATCCAGCAGCAGAACACTTTGATACAACTTCTTGTCCAGAACACTCAGAACAACCATAACAACAACAACAACAACAACAACAACCCTCCACCACCACCACCCGTGGACAACCTGACATGTTTCTTAAGGTTGCAACCACCTGTGTTTGCTAGTAGCATTGAAGCAATAGTTGCTGATGACTGGATGCACAAGATTGGAAGGGATTTGAACACCGCCAATTGCACGGATACTGAGAAGGTGCGATTTGCCGCACATCAGTTGTCTGGACAAGCAACAGCATGGTGGGAGAATTACACAGCCACTTTCCCTATAGCCAATGTCACTTGGGATCAGTTTTAGCAAGCTTTTCGCACTGCCCATGTCTCAACTGGAGCTATGAGCATGAAGAAGCGGGAGTTTCGCAACTTCCGCCAAGGAAATCGTACCGTGGCTCAATACGTAGATGATTTTAGTACCATATCTCGTTATGCCCCAGATGATGTGGCCACAGATGCCGCAAAGCAGGAGAGGTTTATGGAAGGGCTGAATGATGAGATGAGCGTAAAGTAGATGGTGGCAACCTTCAACAACTACCAGGAGTTGGTAGATAAGGCCCTTAAGATTGAAGGGAAGCATCAGCAGATCGAGAGCCACAAGAGGAAGTATGGATAAGGCTCTTAAGATTGAAGGGAAGCCCCGATTCACCCTGAATTCAGGAGGATACACCCATAACCATGGAAGCCACACCCATAGTGGAGGAAGTGCTCACAACCACAATGGCTCTAAAATGGGAATGGGAATGGAGCAAATAATAATCAAAATCGCTCTACTCCATCCACACCCACCAAGAGGGATTTGAGCCACGTCACCTGCTTTAAGTGCGGGAAGAATGGACACTATGCCACGGAATGCCCTGAAGCCAAGAGTGGGAACGGCAATGGAAGCACTGGAAAGAAGCCCAACCCGTTCAACAAAGGACAAGTGAACCACGTGACTGTGTAGGAGGTTGAAGAGCAGCCAGATGCTGTTGTCGGTGCATCGCATTCATACATTTCAAGGGGATTCGTAAATAGACATAAGTTGCCCACCCAAGTCCTTCAGACCCCCATGTTAGTAAGTTCCCTAGGAGCGGAGTATATGGCACATCAAGGATGTTTTCAGACACCATTGGTCATAGGACGCCATGTTTTCCCCTCAGACCTGACAGTTTCGGAGTAACAAGGATTGGATGTGATACTAGGTATGGATTGGCTATCGATGTATGGAGGGAACATCGATTGTGCCAGTAAGTCTATTTTGCTTACCACCCCGGAGGGAAAAAGGATCAACTATGTATCTAGGCATTCGCCTAGGAGGACACAAGTACATTCTCTCACGGGAGTTTTTCAAGAGGAAGTGCCCGTAGTAAAAGTTTACTCGGATGTATTTCTAGAGGATCTACCAGGCATGCCGTCGGATAGGGATATTGAGTTTTTGATTGAGCTATTGCCTGGCACCAGACCGATATCGAAGAGACTGTATCGGATGCCTACAAATGCTCTGGAGGAGATCAAGAAACAGATTAAGGAGTTATTGGAGAAAGGATTTATTCGCTGGAGTTCATCAACTTGGGGAGCCCCAGTGCTTTTGGTCGAGAAGAAGGATGGATCTTTAAGGTTGGTCGTTGATTATCGTGCACCGAATGAAGTGACGATTAAGAATAAGTACCCGCTGCCGATGATTAATGATTTGTTCGACCAACTTCAAGGAGCGAAAGTATTCTCCAAGATCGATCTACAATGAGGATACCACCAGTTGAAGGTCCAAGAGAAGGATATACCTAAGACGGCCTTCACCACAAGGTACGGGCTATATGAGTATACGGTTATGTCATTTGGGTTGACTAACGCGCCACTGCCTATTTCATGAGTATGATGAATAAGGTATTCATGGAGTTCTTGGATAAGTTTGTCATGGTATTCATTGATGATATTTTGGTGTACTCGAAGAATGAAGAGGAACACGTGGAGCATTTGCGTATGGTACTGGAGAAGCTCAGAGAACATCAGTTGTATGCCAAGTTTAGCAAATGCGAGTTTTGGTTGAAGGAAGTTGGATTCTTAGGGCATGTTATATCGGGAGAAGGTATAGCAGTGGACCCTGTCAAGGTGCAAGCAGTCACTGAATGGTTGGCACTCACTTTAGTTGGAGAGATCTGCAGTTTTCTTGGACTCGCGGGATATTACCGGACATTCATAGAAAATTTCTCCAAGATTGCAAAACCAATGACTACATTGTTGAAGAAAGAGACAAAGTTCCAATGGACTGAAGAATGCAAAGAAAGTTTTCAGGAGTTGAAGAAAAGGTTGACGACAGTCCCAGTACTGATCTTGCCAGATATTCACAAGGATTTCCAAGTGTACTGCGATGCCTCAAGCTTAGGACTTGGAGGAGTACTCATGCAGGATGGAAGAGTTGTTTCTTATGCATCTCGTCAACTTCGACCGTACGAGTTGAATTATGCTACTCATGATTTGGAGCTAGCAGCAGTCGTGCATGCGCTCAAAACTTGGAGACATTTCCTTATTGGAAATCGTTGTGATGTGTACACGGATCACAAGAGTTTGAAGTACATTTTTACTCAGAAGGAGCGGAACCTTGGACAAAGGAGATGGTTGGAGCTTATAAAAGATTAAGATATGAAGCTGCACTATCACCCCAGAAAGGCCAATGTCGTTGCAGACGCTTTGAGCCGGAGGAGTTATGAAAATACCCTAGTGAAGGGAGGATTGCCAAAGGAGTTAGCGGAAGATCTCAGGGAGCTTCGCTTGGAGATAGTTCCTAAAGGTCTTGTTGCAACATTGGAGATTCAGTCAACATTGCTGGGAAAGATACAAGAAGCCCAGAAGGATGACAAAGAGATTACCGAGATAAAGGAGAAGATGAGCGAAGGAAAAGCCAAGGGTTTTCGTGAGGATGAACACATCACCTTGTGGTTTGAGGATCGAATCTATGTGCCCAACAACACGGAGATCAGGAAGTTGATACTGCAGGAAGCACATGATTCACCATACTTGATACACCCCGGAAACACCAAGATGTATTTGGATTTGAAGGAACGTTTCTGGTGGACAGGAATGAAGAAGGATATTGCTGAGTATGTAGCCGTATCTGATGTATGCCAGAGAGTGAAGGCAGAGCATCAGAAGCCAGCAGGATTACTACAGCCTATGCCGATACCCGAATGGAGGTGGGATAAGCTTGGCATGGACTTTATCACCGGATTGCCCAGGAACAAATCAGGATATGACTCAATCTGGGTAGTAGTGGATCGCTTGACCAAACTAGCCCACTTTATCCCCGTAAAAACAACGTATACCGTTGCGAAGTTGGCCAAGATATACATGACCAGGATCATATGTCTGCATGGAGTTCCGAGGACCATTGTATCAGATAGAGGAACACAGTTTACCTTAAAGTTTTGGCATCAATTGCACTAGACTTTTGGAACTAGGCTGGAATTCAGTACAACTTTTCACCCTCATACAGATGGATAGACCGAGAGAGTCAATCAGATTCTGGAGGACATGTTGAGAGCTTGTGCGCTAGATTATGGATCTAGTTGGGATGACAATTTGCCCTACGCGGAGTTCTCGTACAACAACAGCTACCAGGCTAGTTTGAAGATGGCACCGTTCGAAGCGTTGTATGGGAGGAGATGCTGAACACCGCTGAAATGGGATGAAGTCGGAGACCGTCAGTTATTTATACCAGATCTGATCAAAGAGTCACAAGAGAAGGTTAAGTTGATTCGGGATAGACTGTAGGTATCTCAGTCTAGGCAGAAGAGTTACATAGACTCAAAACGCAAGGAAGTAGCCTATGAAATTGGAGAGAGAGAATACCTGAGAGTGTCGCCTCTGCGAGGAGTTAAACGTTTTGGATTTAAGGGAAAGTTAGCCCCGAGATTTGTGGGACCTTACCGTGTGTTGGAACGCATGGGAGAGGTTGTCTACAAGTTAGAGTTACCCAAAGGATTGTCAGGAGTGCACGATGTGTTTCACGTTTCTCAACTTAAGAAGTGCCATGCGGAGATGGCAGATATTCAGTTAAGAGACACAGTACCACTGGAAGAAATACAATTGGATAGCAATCTGACTTACGAGGACAAACCCGTCAAGATTCTCGAGTTTTCAGGCAGAGTCACTCGCAGTAAGGTTATCAGGTTTTGCAAAGTTTAGTGGAGTCACCAGACCGAGAAAGAAGCCACCTGGGAACGAGAAGATGATCTACGCAAGGACCACCCACACCTGTTCTCTAGGCAAGCCGAATCTCGAGGGCGAGATTCATTCTAAGGGGGGTAGGTTTGTAACATCCCAAATTTTAAATTTGGAATGTTATACATAGATCATATTGCATTGCATATTATCTTTGCATTTGTTCGTATTTGACTTTTCTCGAATACCGGTACAGGGATCACGTTGGTTTTAATTATTTTCTCTCCCTAAAAATATTTATTAATAAAATATATGAGTGGAGATAATATTACTTCTCCAAAATAAAAGAAATATTGGAGGAAAAAATATTAAAATCACTTTTCGAATTTTTTTCGGATTTATTTGTGATTTTATTTGCATAGGAAAAATGCGCGTTTTTCAAGATAGCATTTCGGTCCGGGAAAAATGTTCACTTTGTCCTAAATATTATTAGAGGACGATGAAAATTTATTTCGAAATTTTTGGAGTCCGTTTAGTTTTTTTTCCGAGTGTTTTAGTGCGTCAGGATATTTTTAAAAAAAAAACTAGTAATCATGCACGTGCAACGCACATATCTACTAATAGACATCATATATAAGTTAACACCACATTATACTAATGATACATGTCAAAAGAAGAATCAGTATATTGCAACTCCCGGCTCCTAGAGGATGTGGATCTGAACTTACAAAAGTTGATACAATATATAATAATGCATTTAAACAATGTCTCTACATGACAGGCGGGTGCGCAGTACAAGATTTGAATGCAAGATGTCAGAGAAAGGAATTCGAAATTAAAGTTGCATACTACAAATGTAAAGATGAAAGTAACATGGTAACACTATTAGTATTTAATAGAAGCATCAAATTACAGATATTTTGTAATTGTTTTTGGCGTTGTCATCACTTCAACCAACAATTCAAATTGGCAAGGACCTTCACAATCTCGGGGTCTGTCACAATGGAATACACAATGCGCGTTGCAGGACTCTACATATGTCTTAGTAGTGTCTCCAGAGCGTTCGTGTGTGACCATGTCGTGTCAGTCGTAGTTCATGTTATGCGGTAGGTAGTCCCGGCCATATTGCAACTTACCCTGGGTGGATGAGTGCACAAGTCGCTGCAAGCATGATCGGGATGGCTCACATTACAAATACAGGAGATACTTCAATTTGCAACAATTAGTTTTGCCCACCAATCAGGTGACAATTGGTGTAAAGAACACATCCATACGCATTACTGAATAAATAGAACAAAAGGGGGAAAAGGGTCATGTACGAAACCTTAGAAATTTCTTCGACATCATGATTTAGATACTGAAAATTGCACACGGAGTCTACATCAGATGATTTAAATACTGACAATTCGTAATTCAGCAGGACACTTCCCTTAATAAAGAACCTGCTTGAAGCAAAGATACAAATATATGTTATGCAGCAATACCAAATTAAGCATGGCACTTCCTTTTCCAAGGTCATCGTTGAAGCAAATATGCATTTGTTTATTATATTTTTTTCAGTGGGTAATCACCCTTAGCAAAATGTAACATACAATGATAACCAAAAACCTGAACAAAACATAAACTTCACAGTTTCCTCTCTTAGGAAGAAGTCACAAAAGGAACTTCGGTGCTATAGCTTGGTAGTTTGATTTTATCTAAGAAAACATATCATCTACTCACTATGACACAGGCAAGTCTTATTGATGGTTTTCTTCGAGTGCATCATGAGGATCTTGTATTTCTTCCGAACAAATAGAGTTCGCCAACAGAGAAAAAACGCATGTAAAAAACTAAAGATATGTTTGGCGAAATATGCTGACCATCTCTATAGAAAACTATCATAGCTAAAATCGAATCAAATAACAACAGCCTTTGCACGCAAAGAGAAAATTCAGAACAACATACAATAGATGGTAGTTCAAAGCAGAGTTTGATCAGATGGCCACCATTATGAGAATTAACATTGCAAGAAGGTAATATTTCAACACTACCTAGACATTTCAGTCTACTATAGTAATTGGAATCGAAGACCAACACAGTTGAATACCTCAGAGAGAAGTTAAGCTGACACATATATCTCAACGAAGCAAGTAAAATAGATCGATATTCAGTGCCAATAGGCCTGCGCTGGCCAGATTATAGTCAAGAACAAAGAAAATACCTCTGGTATGAATGCTCATGCCTAAAGGTATGTTTTATTTATGAACTTTGGCTATAAAGGACATCACTGTAAGAGGAGAAAATTCACAAGCTTAAGAAGGGGCATAAATAACAATGCATGCTGCCTCCGCGGCAGACCACGACGTCATCCTTATTTTACAAAAATACCACAATCAAAAATCAAATGAGACCAATACATAATCTGATATTTTTACCATCAAAAAATCTGAATAATATGTGAACTGACGGAAGTCAAAGCTAATACATAGAAAAAAAAACTGTACAAAGACATATGCTTATATGAGTAGTTTCTCAGAAGAATGTCTCATCATGTAAAAGCAGAATAATTTATACAGTTGTATATATGATTACAGTGCATTGACTATGATTTATTCTCTCATCACATTATTTTTTAGGAACAGATAAGAACAAATTTGCTTACATCATACCTGCAGCTTCCTTGGTGGCAAACAGTAAATTTAGGATTGAATAAATGATATAGACAACTACCACTGGACTCAGAAGGCAAGTATTATAGATTTTTTTGAGCAGGCAAATATTCAAGAGCTCGGAAAATAGAACAATGTTAGCACTCAAAAGCTCATAGAAATGAAAATAGAACAACTACCACTGGACTCAGAAGGCAAGCATAAAATGAAAGAGGCTAACCTGGCATAAAATTCACAAATAGCTGCTATGAAGCCTGCATATTGTACCTACTTCCTGTGTAGAAGAAATAAAACAGTTTGATATGAGGGAAACTTTATATGAAAATATTCACAGGATATGTTTACAAAAATCACGTGGGCACAATAAATCTCAGCTTTCTTACATGACCAAGAATAGTCTTAAATCAATGCTTCAGTAGTACTAATTCACCAAAAAATAACATATCCAGAAATAACATGAGGGAGAGGAGTTTATCCTTCACTACATCATATAGATTACCTTGATTCACCTCACTTGCAACCTGCTTGGATTTCTTATCAAACACCCTTGTCAACATGACACATAAAAGATCCTCAGAAACAACATGAGAGGGAGAAAGATGGTTAAGTTAGCAAATGGTAATAAGAAGGGTAAATCATGATTCAAAAATCAATGTAGATGAACTACGGAAACACCAATCGTTTAGCCAACTCTGTATCCAATTAATAGCCATATTAAACAATAGAATAAACAACAACAACAAAAGGAACTCAGGAATCCTATTTACCTCCCTATTGGTGGAGTTGAGGGCCAAGCATGAGGGGGAAAACCCTGTGATGGCGAGTGGCAGGGCAGCGAGGAGGCGACCGGTGCAGAGGAATCGTCACGTCGACGCAGCTCTTGCCACGGCCGTTGTGGCGACGCTTACCGGCAGCCATCGAGTAGGCTAGCGGGACGATGAGCGCGTGAGGGCAGATGTCTTCCGGGTCGTTGCGCGTCCCCTCCCGACTGCCTTCCACCGCCCCTCCCGGAGAATCCTTGGCTGCCACCACCCATTTTTTGAAACCCTAGCGAGGAGGCCATGTACTCGATAGCGATACGCTCTCCGTCTCACCGCGATCCAGATGGATCCGCATTGGACGTGGTGGAGGAGCCCGAGGCAGCAAGACGACAGGGACTCAGGTTGGGCACCATCGCGTGGGGGAGGCGGCGGGGATGGGGCGTTGCGTGGAAAACGATGAGAGAATCAGATCGTGTTAGGCAGTTTTTTTCCTTCATGGACTGGGCGTGGCGTGGGATATTTCATCCGCGGCAGAGTATCGTCCGCCAAAAGTAATTGCTACGTAGAATTGTGATCTTCCATCAGATATATTCGGGCCCTTAGATTTAATTAAGTGCACAATCTGGCGGCACTAATAAGCCTGGGTACACCTAGCGGGGTGGTCACAGAAAAGAAAATGTTCGCTTGTTCAATAGTAGTATAGATGAATTAGCGTTTTTTGCCCGTTGAGTATGGAATTGCTAAGCAACCACCAACAAAAACTCTAAATGTGGATGATCATTTCATGAAAAGCATTAAGAACATGAATACTCCGCTTGTTCTAAAGGGATCTATTTTGAACAGTTAAAATGGTTTTACAGGAATATTAAATTAATGCTTAATGAACGTGCCGTGTTTTAGGAGTTCTATTTGGGCAATGCAGAAATAATTAAATGATAAAACTAACGACAATTTGATTCTTACGTTTTCCCAGCTTGTCTTCCTCCACCCAGAACGGCACCAAAATATTTCTGTCAAAATTCAATCAGTAAGTCATAAATTCCAAATGGATCTACTGCTGTTAAAAACAACACTGCACATCTTAATCCATGACATGTAAACAAAGTTGTCTGGTCACTGTAAAATTAACCTTGAGCAGTCACTGCCACGAAATATAAATATGTGTTATCTAGCGAACTTATCCCTTGTTCAGTCCTATCAAATAACAGGAAAATGAGAGAACTACCAGTGTTATATTGAGAACTCACATAGGAAAGGCCTGAAGGGTCGATCATGTATAGAGCTGTGACCCATCCCTGTCACAGCCTCCAAAAATAAGTCCACAGCCAAAAGGCCTGAGACAGGAGTTTAAATTGTATCAAACTATCATGTAACATGTTGAGGGCAACAGCCTTCTTGAACAAGAAGAACATGTTTTCTGCCTTACCTGAGTCACCACTCACCAGTAGAGTGTACAAGATGAACATAGCTAGAAGCACAATCAGCTACTTCGTTTGCAGGCATGGGTTCTCCCAATACCTTGGTGGATACAACTTAAAGTTACAATTCTATAAAAGAATTTGGATGGTAATCAGAAGTCTAATAATTCTCACGTTTCATAATTGGCTGCTTCTGACTTTGCTCTTGAGACTATCTTTTCCGCAAGAGAACAATCTGAAATCCTTTTGTACAGTATGATCTAAATTTAGACCGCACACTTGTAATATGCCATTTATTTAGAAACAGACGAACATACATATAGTCCATAACCAGTCAATGTGGGCTACTTGAGAACATTAGTCTCCTCTCCTGCACTACGGCATGTATCGAGATGGGCATGACAAGGATATTCACGCAAGAGCTTGTGGTGCCAAGAAAAGTCATCTCTGAAGCTACTATTCTACTGGAAATCTCACACATCACCCTGAATCCACGACATGTTAACTGGATCACCTTCGGTTGCAGCAGATATTGGGACCGGATTGGAATAAAAACTCCCAAGAACAACCAAAATTTCTGATCAAATTCCAAGAAAATACCAAATATTTTTAGACCATGGGACTCAGGGGTGTTATGTGCTACCTAGGAGAAGGGAAGGGTGTCCACAAGCAGTGCCTCCCGCAGAAACCGCCTATCATTTTCGTTTTCTCCCTTCCCATCCATACAACACAAATGTCAGCATCCATTGTCAGAAGCAATCCGTCGAACAACTGCAGGGCATCAAAACAAACTGAACTGGACCACAATAACTTACAAATCAATGAGGGCGGAACCAAGCTCAGTGAACACGGCGTCATTGCCTTCCGCATCAGCACTGTGGAGGATCAACTCCTCACTTGCTCGTTGAACGACTAAAGGACTCGAGTAACACACCAGCAGCGTCTACTGCACGGGGAGGGAGATGGCGAGCGCCTAGCCCCTCACCTTGGCCTTTGGCTGCCTGCACTTTGAGGAAGCTGCATCCCAGCCCATCGATCAAATACTTACTCCAATACGTCCAATGCGCCAGCACTCCGCAGGGCCCTCGTCCATCCTAGCCGCCTGCATCACGCCCCCACGGGCGACGACCTCCGGCCACCTGCCCGTGTCACCGTTTAGGCAGGCAGCAACTCGTGCCGGCGATGCGCATGCGCACTATCTCGCCAGCGGGGGTACTCCAAGCCTGCGCAGCACAACCCGTGCCTCGACGTAGCCCGAGGAGGCCAGCGCTCGCAGCGCGTCCGTGCGAAGCCGGCAGGAGCCAGGTGCCCCGCCGCGATGGTGCTGAGACGGGGAGGAGGTAGGAGAAGGAAGGAGCGGCGGCTAGGATCTCCACCGAGCTACTGGCGATGCCAGGATCGCGAGTTGGAGAGCCCTTTTTCCCCTGTTTTCTGTTGACAATCACGGGAGCAGATGCGTTAGATGCGGATCACGAAGGAAGTTCCCGTAATTCGCGGATGCGTGATTCGCGTGAGCGGACAGGGAAGTTGCGAATCGGCGGGCCGTGGAAATTTTTGTCGGGCAGAAGATTCGTTCGCTCCAAAAATTGCTATGCACACATTTAACTCAAGATTAGTACAATCTGGACGGTTAGATTTAATAAAGTTGGTCCATCCGATGGTGTTATCTCTCCTGTGTACGTTTTACGGGGGTCCGTAAGAAAGAAAATGTTTGATTGTTTAATAGTAGTAGAGAAGTAGAGAAAAGGAAGGAACCGACTTCGGGCCGTACCCGACTAGGACTCCCCCTAGTCGGCCCCTTTATAAGGCCCACCCGACCCCCGCTGCTAGCCCACCTTCCTCCGCCAGCTCGCCCGCGCCGCCGAACCCTAGCACGCCTGAGCCGAGCCGCCGCCGCGGCTCGCGCCACCGCCGCCGCCTCGTGCCGCCGCCGCCGCCCCGCCGCCTTCAGCAGAGCCGCCGTCGCCAGACCCGCCCGCTGAGGTAGCTGCCGCCGCCGATCTCGTCGCCGTCGCCGTCGGTTTTTTTAAAACCGATCGGTTTTTTCGGAACCCTAGATCTGTTTTTCTAAATAGATCGGTTCGGTTTTTTCGGTTTAGTTAAATAGCGGACATTCGTACGTACGTTCGTCTTAACGAACATTGCTCGCCCGATAGTTACAGACAGCGAACGTTCGTTCGTTAGCCTGTTCGTCAGTTTTCTTTTTCGGGCTTTTTCCGCGATTATTTTTGATCGCGATCTCTGCCCTGATCTTGTTTTTCATTTTTCCTTTCGCTCGAGAGTCGGAATCAGGTGATTAAAAATCCTAGATCCTCGTCTCGACGCCCTCTTCCCGTTTAACCAACTTGAACAAGGTTTTGCTACTGTAAAATTTGACTTTAGATCAATATAGTAAATGGATCTCGTTTCTTTCGCAGTTTGTGTTTCGTTGCTCCGTTTGATTTGATTCTTTTTGCGAATCGGAGTTCTTAAGTTGAACTTTCTGGTTAGATCGTCTTATTTGGAGTTTTGTTTGTGCATATTTTCTTGATTGCTTATGTATGCTATTGTTTGCTTGCGATAGAATACCCGGAGTGCGAAGCGTGCTACTGCTAGTCTCTAGGTTTTGCGAATCATCAGCAAGGAAAGTAACACTTTGATCATACCCCTTTATTACCCAGTTTTCATTGCATTAGATCAAACCCTCACACATTGCATGAGTAGGATCTTTAACTTGTGGGTCTGGGAAGTAGATTGAGGTAGAACCTATTACCTGCATTATTTTCAAACCCTTGGGAGTTACTTCTATGTTATGCTTAGGTTGCCATGCTATGCTCGTAGACGTGGATTGGGTTTGAGTGAAATCCATGACGATGTGAGTTGTTAAGTAATGGTTCTACTTAAGGTGGCTACTTGAATACACATCTGGGTGGATTGGTTGCAGGGCACCTGGAGAATCAAGTGTTGTCCGAGGAAATCCCGAGGTTCCGTGTGATTTTTCCTATGGAATGCCACCCAGGCTCAAAGCGATCATAAAACTATTCATGCTAGAAACTTCCGTGTGCAACCACAATGCCATTATGGGCTCTGGCATAGTATGAGTAAGTTGTGTGAGCTCTTTCAGTGGTGGACTAGCAGATGTAGGGGAAAGTAGGTGTACCGGTCCACCCGGGGTAAAGAGTAAATGCTTCTGAAAGACTGTGTCTCTGTCATCCGTTTCTCAAACACCATGCAGTGCGAGAATTCCAACGGAGGAGATCGAGTCTTGTGGGGAAAAGTGCACAAATCTCTGCAGAGTGTACAAACTGATCATGATTAGCCGTGTCCCCGGTTATGGACAATCTTGAGTATCCTGTACTTGAATTATTGGTTGATCTCATCACTCTAAAAATTAATTTGTTGGGTTAATGATTACTTTAATTGGGATTGAGTTGGAGCTACCTTCTCAATGATGTTACAACTACTATGATAGTTAAAATAAAATTTATTCCTTTGTTGTAGGGAAAAATTGCCTTTATGCAAAAACTTTAACCTTGGAGCCTCCACCAGCCAAATATGCATATAGTGTTAGCTGATACGTCTCCAACGTAACTATAATTTTTGATTGTTCCATGCTATTATTTATGAAGTCTTGGATGTTTAATGGGCTTTCTCATTCACTTTTATATAATTTTTGGGACTAACCTACTAACCCAAAGGTCCAGTCCAGATTGCTGTTTTTTTTGCCTATTTCAGGGTTTTGCAAAAAAAGAATATCAAACGGAGTCCAAACAAAATGAAACCTCCGCGAGAGATATTTTTGGAGAAAATCACGCACAGAAAGCTTCAGGACCAAGTCAGGGGACAGAGGGGCTGCCCTCGAGGGTGGGGGGCACGCCCCCCTTCCCAGGGCGCGCCCCCTGCCTCGAGTCCCCCTCGTGTGGCCCCCGGTGCTCTCCTTCTTCCTATATATATCCACGTACCCCAGAAACTCCATACGCAGAGAGAAAACCCTAATTCCACCGCCATAGCTTCTGTTCCCGTGGACATCCCATCTTGGAGGCTGTTCCGGAGCTCTACCGGATGGGGATCCACCACGGAAGCCTTCATCATCATCATCATCGCCCTCACCATGAGTTGTGAGTAGTTTACCACAGACCTTCGGGTCCATAGCTAGTATCTAGATGGCTTCTTCTCTCTCTCTGGATCTCAATACAAAGTTCTCCTCGGTCTTCGAGGAGATCTATTCGATGTAATATCTTTTTGCGGTGTGTTTGTCGAGATCCGATGAATTGTGAGTTTATGATCAAGGTTATCTATGAAAGATATTTGGTTCTTCTCTGAACTTTTTATGTCTGCTCGTAATATCATTGCAAGTCTTTTCGAATTATCAGTTTGGTTTGGCCTACTAGATCTATAGTTCTTGCAATGGGAGAAGTTCTTGGCTTTGGGTTCAATCTTGCGGTGTCCTTTCCCAGTGACAGTAGGGGCAGCAAGGCACGTATTGTATTGTTGCCATCGAGGATAAAAATATGTGGTTTACATCATATTGCTTGAGATTATCCCTCTACATCATGTCATCTTGCTTAAGGCGTTACTCTGTTCGTATGAACTCAATACACTAGATGCATGCTGGATAGCGGTCGATGTGTGGAGTAATAGTAGTAGATGCAGAATCGTTTCGGTCTACTTGTCTCGGACGTGATGCCTATATACAATGATCATGCCTAGATAGTCTCATAATTATTCGCTTTTCTATCAATTGCTCGACAGTAATTTGTTTACTCGTCGTAGAATACAACTATCATGAGAGAAGCCACTAGAGAAAACTATGGCCCCGGGTCTATTCTCAACATATTAATCTACATCTACTTTACTTTTACCGCTTTTATTTGTTGTTTTATTAAACTAAAAATACGAAAAATATAAACTATCATATTTATCAGCTCTCACTCTCGTAAGTGACCGTAAAGGGATTGACATCCCCTTATCGCGTTGGCTGCGAAGTTCTTATTTGTTTGTGCATGTGCGAGGGACTCGCACGTGGTCTCCTACTGGATTGATACCTTGGTTCTCAAAAACAGATGGAAATACTTACGCTACTGTGCTGCATCTCCCTTTCCTCTTCGAGGGAATACAATGCAAGCTCAAGAGGTAGCAAGAAGAATTTCTGGCACCGTTGTCAGGGAGGCTTACACAAAATTCATATACCAAGTACCTATCACAAACCCTTATCCTTCGCATTACATTTTTTGCCTCTCGTTTTCCTCTCCCCCACTTCACCCTTGCCGTTTTATTCGCCCTTCTTCCGCCGTGTGTTTATCGTTCGCTTGCCTCTCGTTTGCCTGTGTGCTATGTGCCCTCAATTAGCTTGCATCTTCGCTTCCTAAAGTATGGAACCTCATCCACTTGCTAATCTCTTTAAGAGATCAAATTATGTTGAACCTATTGCTAGTGAGTTGACTGCACTAGATTATCTTTATGGGGTTTTGCTTAGAATTTGCGAATCTGAAAATTGTGAGGAAATATTGAAAGAAAAACATAAATTGGTTCACGATAGCTCCTTGAGAAAAAAGCATGATTGCAATGATGTTATTATAAATTCTATTGATGTCAATTGTGCTAATAATATGCAAAACCCTGAGCTTGGGGATGCTAGTTTTTCCATGTCTACTACTTGTTGCAATGATCATGATTGGGGTGATTATTCTTACAATCTTGAAATTTTATTTAATCTCCATGATGATTATAAGATTGATAATAATATTTGCATTAATATTGAAAGTGGGTTTGGAAGAGTGTCAACTTTAGATCCCACATACTTTGAGAATGTTCAATCTTATGAACTTTTGATAAAAGTGGGTTTGGAGAGGTCATGACTTTAGTTAATATTAATCCCACTATTTTGGAAGAGTGTCAACTTTGCATGCATGTGGATCGTGTTGAGAATATGTTATGTGATAGCTATTTTGTTGAATTTGATCAAGATCCTAAATGCAATTATTATGAGAGAGGGAAACATGGTTGTAGAAATTTTCATGTTACTAAATTACCTCTCGTTATGTTGAGATTGCTATTGTTTCTTTCTCCTTCCTTGCATATGGTAGATCTTACTTGTCTTGGTAAAAAAAATTCCTATAAGATGCCTATGCATAGGAAGTATGTTAGACTTAGATGTGATTTTCACATGCTTTATGATGCTCTTTGTGTGCTTCAATTCCTATCTTTCATGTTAGCATCATTGAATTAATCGTGCCTAGCTAGGGGCGTAAAACGATAACGCTTGTTGCGAGGCAACCGAATTTTATGTTTTTTTTGTTGCTGTTAGGGAATAAATATTGCATCTAGCCTCTGATTAGATGTGGTTTCATGTTTTGTTTACTGTTTGTGCCAAGTAGAACCTTTGGTAAGACTTGTGTGAAGTTTATATGATCTTGCTGTGAAAAACAGACTCGTTAGCGCTCGCTAAAGTAGTCGTGGGATTTTACTAGAGCGTGCTTTTTAGTTGATTCTTTTTGCTGCTGATTGGTAGATAAATTGCGAAAATTTACCAATTTAGTTGAATTTTTTGGAGTTCCAGAAGTAGGCGAACCCTGCTGATTACTACAGACTGTTCTGTCTTTGACAAATTCTGTTTTTCGTGTGTTGTTTGCTTATTCCGATGCATCTATGAGTAATATTGGAGGATATGAACCATAGAGAACTTGGAGTCCAGTAGGTTTAACACCAATATAAACAAAAAATAAATTCATTGCTGTACCTTTGAGTAGTGGTTTGCTTTCTCATACTAACGGAGCTCACGACAATTTAGGTCTAAGTTTTGTGTTGTGAAGTTTTCAAGTTTTGAGTATTGCTTTGATGGACTATGGAACAAGGAGTAGCAAAATCCTAAGCTTGGGGATGCCCTGGGAAGGCATCCTCTCTTTCGTCTTCATCCATTGGTAACTATACTTGGAGCTATATTTTTATTCCGAACATGCTATGTGTTTTGCTTGGAGCGTCTTGTATAATTTGAGTCTTTGCTTGTTAGTTTGCCACAATCATCCTTGCTAGACACACCTATTTGAGAGAGTTAAATATGGCCTAGAAATTATCAGAACACTCTAAGTGCATTACTTATATCTTTTGAGTTGAATAGTTTTTGCTCTAGTGCTTTGCTTATATCATTTAGAGCATGGTGGTGGTAATATTTTGTAGAAAATTTTGAACTCTCATGCTTCACTTATACCTATTTGAGAGTCTATCAAAAGAGCACGGTAAAGTGTTTAGGCTAAAGAAACTAGCCTGCACATGATAAACATCCAAAGTCAATGTAGTAAAAAAATCAGACCAAGTGCATTGAATAGAATGAGATATTGGATGTTTGATAATTGTTTTGAGACATGAGGATAGTGATATTAGAGTCATGCTAGTGGAGTTATTATGAAATTGAGAAATACTTGTGTTAAGGTTAGTGATTCCCGTAGCAAGCACGTATGGTGAACCGTTGTGTGACTAAGTTAGAGCATGAGTTATTTGTAGAGTGCCAACCTTTGTGTGGAGGTCGGGGGCGGATGATTAACTCCTACCAACCTCCCCCTTAGGAGCATGCGTTGATTGCTTTGTTTTGATGACTCGTAAATTTTTGCAATAAGTATATGAGTTCTCATGACTAATGTTGAGTCCATGGATTATACGCACTCTCACCCTTCCACCATTGCTAGCCTCTTTTGTACCGCGCAACTTTCGCCGATGCCATAAACCCACTATATATCCTTCCTCAAAACAGCCACCATATTGTTCCTCGAAACAGCCGCCATACCTGCCTATCATGGAATTTCCATAGCCATTCCGAGATATATTGCCATGCAACTTTCCACCGTTCCGTTTATATGACACGCATCATATTGTCATATTGCCATGCATGATCATGTAGTTGACATCGTATTTGTGGCAAAGCCACCATGCATAATCTTTTCATACATGTCACTCTTGTTTCATTGCACATACCGGTAAACCGCCGGAGGCATTCATATAGAGTCATACCTTGTTGTTGTAGTATCGAGTTGTAATTTCGAGTTGTAATGAAAGTGATGATCATCATTATTAGAGCATTGTCCCATGGGAGAAAGGCTGAATCTATAAAGCCCCTCCGGAAAAAAAAAAGAAAAAAAAAGAAAGGCCAAAGAAAAGAAAAAAGAAAGGCCCAAAAAAAGAAAAAAAAGAAAAAAAAGAAGAAGAAAAAAAGAAAGAAAAAAAAGGGACAATTGCTACTATCTTTTTCCACACTTGTGCTTCAAAGTAGCACCATGTTCTTCATTGTAGAGAGTCTCATTCTTAGTCACTTTCATATACTAGTAGAAATTTTCATTATAGAAGTTGGCTTGTATATTTTAACGATGGGCTTCCTCAAATGCCCTAGGTCTTCGTGAGCAAGCAAGTTGGATGCACACCCACTAGTTTCTTTTGTTGAGCTTTCATTCGTATTTAGCTCTAGTGCATCCGTTGCATGGCAATCCTTACTCACTCACATTGATATCTATTGATGGGCATCTCCATAGCCCGTTGATACGCCTAGTCGATGTGAGACTATCTCCCTTCTTTTTGTCTTCTCCACAACCACCTCTATTCCACCCATAGTGCTATATCCATGGTTCACGCTCATGTATTGCGTGAACGTTGAAAGGTTTGAAAAGATAGAGTATGAAAACAAATGCTTGGATGAAATCGGGGTTGTGCATGATATGAATTTTTTTGTGTGATAATAAGGGAGCATAGCCAACACTATATGATTTTGTAGGGATAACTTTCTTTAGCCATAGTATTTTGAGAACACATGATTGCTTTGTTCGTATTGCTTGAATTATTGTTATTTCTTATGTCAATATAGACTTTTATCTTGAATCTTTCAGATCTGAACATTCATGTCACAATTAAGAGAATTACATTGAAAAACTATATTGGTTAGCATTCCACATCAAAAATTCTTTCTTTATCATTTACCTACTCGAGAACGAGCAGGAATTAAGCTTGGGGATGCTTGATACTTCTCGAACGTATCTATAATTTTTTATTGTTCCATGCTATTATTTATGAAGTCTTGAATGTTTAATAGGATTTATCATTCATTTTTATATTATTTTTGGGACTAACCTACTAACCCAAAGGCCGAGTCCAGATTTCTATTTTTTTTGCCTATTTCAGGGTTTTGCAGAAAAAGAATATCAAACGGAGTCCAAACGGAATGAAACCTTCGCGAGAGATATTTTTGGAGAAAATCATGCAGATGAAGCTTCTTGACCAAGTCAGGGGACAGAGGGGCTGCCATCGAGGGTGGGGGGCACGCCCACCTTCCCAGGGCGCGCCCCCTGCCTCGAAGCCCCCTCGTGTGGCCCCCGGTGCCCTCATTCTTCCTCTATATATCCACGTACCCCAGAAACTCCATACGCAGAGAGAAAACCCTAATTCCACCGCCGTAGCTTCTGTTCCCGTGGAGATCCCATCTTGGAGCCTGTTCCGGAGCTCCACCGGAGGGGGATCCACCACGGAGGCCTTTATCATCATCAGCATCGCCCTCACCATGAGTTGTGAGTAGTTTACCATAGACCTTCGGGTCCATAGCTAGTATCTAGATGGCTTCTTCTCTCTCTCTGGATCTCAATACAAAGTTCTCCTCGGTCTTCGAGGAGATCTATTCCATGTAATCTCTTTTTGCGGTGTGTTTGTCGGGATCCGATGACTTGTGAGTTTATTATCAAGGTTATCTATGAAAGATATTTGGTTCTTGTCCGAACATTTTATGTGTGCTCATAATATCCTTGCAAGTCTCTTCGAATTCTCGGTTTGGTTTGGCCTACTAGAAACATAGTTCTTGCAATGGGAGAAGTGCTTGGCTTTGGGTTCAATCTTGCGGTGTCCTTTCTCACTGACAGTAGGGGCAGCAAGGCATGTATTGTATTGTCGGCATCGAGGATAAAAAGATGGGGTTTACATCATATTGCTTGAGTTTATCCCTGTACATCATGTCATCTTGCTTAAGGCGTTACTCTGTTCGTATGAACTCAATACACTAGATGCATGCTGGATAGCGGTCGATGTGTGGAGTAATAGTAGTAGATGCAGAATCGTTTCGGTTTACTTGTCTCAGACGTGATGCCTATATACAATGATCATGTCTAGATATTCTCTTAATTATTCGCTTTTCTATCAATTGCTTGATAGTAATTTGTTTACCCGCCGTAGAATACCGCTATCATGAGAGAAGCCACTAGAGAAAACTATGTCCCCCGGGTCTATTCTTAACATATCAATTTACATCTACTTTACTTTTACCGTTTTTATTTATTGTTTTATCTATAACCTAATATTAAAAGATTTCTTAGTTGTCCATACGCCTGTATTAGGCCTAAAAGAAATTACCTTCCAACGCCACCAATGATATAATGTCCATTTCGTGGGCCTCGAACCATGCCAGCTCGACCCATGCCAGGGACGCAACCGTCGGCCGTGGAGGCGAAGGAGTTCACTCGATGGCTTTGTGGGACTCAGACTTCGCATCCAAGAACCTCTCGATCAGCCCTCAAAAAAAGGAAAAAGTAACCCTTGATCGATGGAAAGTTCCTATCTCGTCTCTGTCTACTACTCCGGAGCGCCATGGACGGCTGAGCGGACGACTACGACCAGCCCTACCATCGCAACAACGCATCCAATAAACGAACCCTTCGATCATCCGCAAGTTCCAGGTAGATCGGCAAAACACAATCAACTTCATCTGAGCGGCATGGAGGGTTAGGCGCGCGACTACGCAGATCCCTCCAATTGCTACGGCGCCCCACCAGCCAAGGTCAATTTTCTCCTTCGGCGACGACCGGCGCAGGCAGCAGTTCTCCAAGGACGGGCCCGCCTTGCTGAGGCGGGTGAAACGCCATGTCTCTCGACGGATTCAGATTGGCGTGCTGAGGCGGTGAAACGCCGTGTTAAATGACTGCGGCCGGCGCGTATTGGTCGCTCCCAATGGAATTCAGATCACGGGCCAAGAGGAGGTCCGTCTCTGTAGCAAGGTGAGTGGCCCGGTGCCCCAGACAACGGCCAGCAAAACCAACCGTCCAGTCCCCGCCGTTGTCGTCGTGAAGCGGTTGCACAACATGGGCATGTACCGCGCGAGGATTTCATGCACACACCATGCAGCTGTTGGGCAATCTCCAGGATGAGAACATGGTCCAGGTCGCCGTCGCATGCAACCACCACTCATTGGGTATAAAGTAATCAAAATCTGCACGTTCAATCTTTTTTTTTTTTTTGCTTCTTCTTTTCTTATTGTAGTTTCTTTTTAGTGATTAGGTAGAAGCAGCTTCACTAGCATATAGATGTGGGTTACATATATGCAGAACTTCTTGCTATTTTATTTACTGAAAGAAACAAATGCAATATTCTACCTCTCATGAAACGTGCGGATAGCTGCGTTTGACATGTGTATTTGATCTATTCATACAATTTACTTTTTCCATAACTTCTTATGTCTACGGATACCTACTTACGATAAATTATTTCGGCCAATAGGTAGCTTGCTGCCAACTAGAACTTGATCAGTAGCCGGTCAACAAATAGGTTACTTTACAGCAAAAAAAAAAATAGAAATATAAAATGCTTTTCTTTAGTAGTATGAGTTACAAACATAACAATGATTTGGCCGTTTACCACTGTAAACTTAGTATCCTTGTGCAGCTTCTCTAATCAGTTGATCTATAGCTGAGTCATTAATTGTTCGTTTTTTGTTACTGCGTTTCCTGATCGGACCCCATGCGACCGCTAGCATTGAGCTCCTTGGTGCATACCTGTTGGTAAATACCAATAATTTACACAGTATTTTTCTGAGTGTAGCAAGTTTACTTGGTATACAATTTCCTTATGTACGAGTATGTTAGTTATTTCTAAGTTGGAAAAGTAAAACTTATCCGACTATGCATACATAGATTGTTCTTGTATCGCACTACTACATTATAAAACATTTCATGATAGTTGGACAATCGTCAAGTTTTCTTTTTATTGCCCTTTTTTCATTGCTACAGAAAATCCACTGCCCTTTTGAATAATTAACCCGCAGTACACAGTGACGGGAACTAAAGAGAAACACCCTGATATTCCGGTTAATCAACCCATCGCCCATCTAAAATAAATTCTTAAAAAAAATACGCATATCTTTTTAAACCCTAACTTCAATTTAATATGATATATATGAAATTTGATTAGAAAAATGCGTAGAATAACAATATGATGTTATTTAACCTGTTACCCGTTTTTCAAATGCTATGTAGGATGCAACCTTAATCCATAGCGCACAATCCGTTTTTCTTTCATTCCGGCGCCTATCCTAATTGCAAATGAACACCTCAGCAAACCGGATTGAAGATGAAATAAGGCAATGATAACCACGCATACACGCCTTGGCAAATCTCTCAAAAAAGCAAATTTCTCATATTATGATGACAGAAAGATGCCTTTTGGATTGAACACATTCAGATACATTGTGGATGTGTGAGCATTGAGGCCATCATCGGTGATGGTGGAAAGGAGGATACATTTTATTGGGATGCCAGGTTGAAATAAAGGATGTGACCTATTCAGGAGTCACGATTCTTGGGTTAGGGACGTGTGATAATTTTTTCCCATTGCAACGCACGGGCTCTTTTTCTAATTAAACTAAAAATACCAAAAATATAAACTATCATCTCTATCAGATATCACTCTCGTAAGTGACCGTAAAGGGATTGACAACCCCTTATCGCGTTGGTTGCGAAGTTCTTATTTGTTTGTGTAGGTGCGAGGGACTCGCGCGTGGTCTCCAACTGGATTGATACCTTCGTTCTAAAAAACTGAGGGTAATACTTACGCAAGCTCAAGAGGTAGCATTAGCCTTTATTCTGTTACTTGCTCTACTGTGTTATCTTGCCATCATATTCCATGTGATGACCCATTTCGCGCTGCAACATGTTAAGTTGCAGACTTTTCAGACGAGGAGTAAGACGTGCTAGGTCGTTTGTCATGCACTCAGCTATGCCGTTGGAGTTGATGGACTCACTTATCTTCCAAGCCATTGGTTGTTACTATGTTAGATGGCCTTAAGCCATAGTTTTTTTTGTAATAATTTCTCTTTACAGACATCGATGTAATAAGTGTGTGATTGCCACTCTGTTATAAATCCTTCAAGCACTGTGTGTGTCAGCATTACCGATACAGGGATGACACTGAAACACAGAGACTTCGGTCCATTCGGATCGTGGTCGCTACAATCATGCTTATATGTTGATATTTATTGCATTATGGGCTGTTATTACATGTTTTGTCACAATACTTATGCCTTTTCTCTCTTATTTTACAATCTTTACATGAAGAGGGAGAATGCCGGCAGCTGGAATTTTGGGCTGGACAAGGAGCAAACTCTGAAAACCTATTCTGCACAGCTCCAAAAGCCCCGAAACTCCACAGAACTCCGTTTCAGAAAATATAAAAAATATCTGGCGAAAGATGTTCAAGAGGGGGGTTACTAGCTGTCCACAAGGGTGCCCCCCCCCCTCAGTGCGCGCCCCCTGTCTCGGGGGCCCCCTGAAGGCCCCCCGATGCCCATCTTCTCCTATATGAGGAGTTTTGACCTGGAAAAAATCATAATGAGGCTTTAGGGACCAGACGCTGCCGTCTCGAGGCGGAACCGAGGCGGGAACCAATCTAGGGCTTCCGGCAGAGCTGTTCTGCCTGGGATACTTCCCTCCGAGAGAGGGAAATCGTCACCGTCGTCATCACCAACAACTCTCCCATCTTGGGGAGGGCTATCTTCATCAACATCTTCACCAGCACTATCTCCTCTCAAACCCTAGTTCATCTTTTGTATCCAATCTTTGTACCCAAACCTCAGATTGGTACCTGTGGGTTGCTAGTAGTGTTGATTACTCCTTGTAGTTGATGCTAGTTGGTTTATTTGGTGGAAGATCATATGTTCAGATCCATTATGCATATTAATACCCCTCTGATCATGAACCATATTATGTCCTGTGAGTAGTTACTTTTTTCCTGAGGACAGGGGAGAAGTCTCGCTATTAGTAGTCATGTGAATTTGGTCTTGGTTCGATATTTTGATGAGATGTATGTTGTCTCTCCTTTAGTGGCGACCCTCACGGTGACCCCATCCAGTGAGCCTGCCGAGGTGCCTGTTGACGGGCAGACCAACGGGGTTCTCGATGCCTAGATAATTCGTGCAGTAGGAGATGCACTCTTCAGTCAGAAAGCCCCTGGCTATGCTTCCCTCTAGACGTGACATGTTGCGAACGTATCCTTTGATGACACCATTCATCCTTTCGAACGGCTGTGCAGGAACGTCGGCCCGAGTTGGATGATATCCTCCATGATATGGACCAGCAGTGTAATGCCCAGTATGAGATTATACCTCCTACGTGTCGAGGCATGACTTAAAGGTATAAGCTCATACTAGAATGATCTCAAGTTTGGTATCTTTGCACGACTCATGTATAAGAGGGATGAAATTGCAAAAGAGTAGTTGGCTTACACTCGCCACGTCACACAATACATTACATAAGCAATCATCATCCAAATAACATCACAGTCCGACTACGGACGAAGATCCAAATGAAAGATACCAAATAAATAAACAACACAAGGTCCCGATCGCCCCTAGTAGGAACCACTACTGGTCGTCGAACAACGTCACATACATACGGCCACTCTCTTCATCGAACTCCCACTGAAGTTCTGATCCACCTCCTGGACTGCTCTCGGATGTACCTGCATCTGGTGTTGTGTTGAATCTGTGAGCCACAGAGGACTCAACAATCCCATAACCATGGGTATCAAGACTAGCAAAGCTTTATGGGTATGGAAAAGGGTGAGTGGTGAGGTTGCAGCAGCGACTAAGCAATATATATGGTGGCTAACTTACGAGTACAAGAATAAGATGAGCATCTACGCAAACGGTTGCAAACTAGTAATGATCGCTAAAGATCCTGAGCTACCTACGAGTCAAACATAACCCCACCGTGTTCTCTTCTCAAAGTGAAAAGAGACAGTCACGGTTACTCACACAGTTGTGTGTTTTACTTCGGATCCTCTGTCAAGTTTTCTACAACCGGACATTAACAAATTCCAATCTGCCACATAACCGCGGGCACGGCTTTCGAAAGATCATAACCCTGCAGGGGTGTCCCAACTTAGCCCATCACAAGCTCTCACGATCAGCTGAAGTTATAATAATTATTACCCCTTATCTTAGGGAAATCCGATCAGGCTCGGTATCCCGGTGCACAAGACATTTCGACAATGGTAAATCAAGTCCAGCAAGACCTCCCGGCGTGCCGACACCCTGATGGTAGCCGCGCGCATCTCGTCTCAGGCCACGTCCGGATGAGCACTATGTACAGCAACCGATGACCCCAGATAACTGGGTGGCACCGCAAGTGGCTCTAGTTTGGGACCAACACCATCAGCACTGGCCCCCCCTGCTATGTAGAAAAGAATCTCGAGGGAGCGCCCCCCCCCTATGCAATTTCATTAATTAATTAAGTTGTTATTATGAGGAAAATTAAAACCAATGTTGGGCCTTGCTGGAGGAGTTTTATTCAAAGACGAACTGTCAAGGGGTCCCCATATACCCAACCGTGTAAGGAACGCAAAATCAAGGAACATAATGCCGGTTTATCGGCTCCTAAGGTGGCATGAGTGGAACAAAACACCGAGCAAAAGGCCAAGCCTTCCACCCATGCCAAATATATAGATGTGTTAATAATAATAATAGATATGGTGATATTCCAACAACAAGTGTCGGGGAAACTGATCCACGAACACCTATGGGACCGGCGGGCCGAGTCCCTTTCGGTTTGGCGGGGGCGGAGATCGCACGAAGAGCAGATCGAGGCGAAGCACACGAGCAGATTACCCAGGTTCGGGCCGCACGGATGCGTAAAACCCTACTCCTGCTTTGTGGTTTGTATTGAGTTCTTGCTCAGGAGCGCTGAGAGCTATAGTACACACCAGCTGCTAACGAGACCGAGCGTGAGAGTGTTCGAACCCCCCTCTACGTTGCGCATGGGCCTCCTTTTATTCTCAAGGGGTCACCGACAGGTGGCAACGCAGATGAGGGTAAAAATGGGAAAGTATTGCGGTTGGTACAGCTATCTGTACAGTGTTCCATACCTAACCCTGACGGCAGGGGACAAGGGCATTAAATGCCCATCGCCGTCGTCCAAACAGTGCAAAAAGGGGCCGTCAGGGGCGCCACCGTTCGCCACGATGGCAAATTTTGTCAGCACCGCTTGCCACCGCGCACCCCTGGCTGCAGAGCCTCCCGCCACGTACGCTTGGGAGGGTCCCAGAGCGACACGTGGATGGGTGCGCTGGAGCGCGGGTACAGAGTGGTAGCTTGCCGCGGTCGTTGTCTTGTCGCGTCTGGGAGCTTGTCGCTCACCGGGCCTTGCCGGGACACGTGGCGCGTCGCGGCAAGTTCCTTGAGATGCCTTGGTTGGCCTTTCCAGCAAGCTCCTCTCGCCGGGGCCTTGTGCCTTGAGTGACCTTCCCGGCAAGCTCCTCTTGTCGGGGCCTTGTCTCCTTGGCTTGAATACTTTGTTCTTGAATGGCTCCAAAGGAACCATGGAGGACCTTGGCGGTCACCCGGCAAGCCTTGCCGCGGGGTGCTGCGACTGCCCGTGCACAAGTTCGGGATACTAGGGGTACCCCTACTCTAGTACACCGACAGGAGCCCCCGGGACAGGGCCATACACGGTGCCGAGCGCTGTTGGGCCAGGCCCAAAACAGTGCACGGGCACGTGCGGCCTGGGCCACGCCGTATCTTACTCCGTATCCACCGCGTCCTCCCTTAACGACACGCGTTAACTGCGGCGTCGTGGGAGAGATCGTGGGTGGTTTCTTTATTCGGAAATGCGGAACGTCCGCCCCCTCCCTCCTTATTAGCAGGGGAAACAAGGGCAGTTCGTCCATTCGTACGTTTTTACTCCAACCTCGAGAACCTCCGCCGCTCCCCTTCTTCCCAAAGCTGAAAGAGAGCAGCGCTCCGCCCCCCGTCGCCACCAGCACCACTAGCGCCGTCGACCTCCCTCACCACTTCCGCAATGGCTCCGAAAGGTGAGAAGGGGAAGAGCGTGAAGTTGGCCGAGGCACAGCGGCTCGCGGCGCTGCGAAAGGCGCGGGCTATCTTCCCCCCCCCCAAGCTTGCCGCGAGGGAGCTGAGGGAGAACTACTACCTCTTCTGGTCGGGGGAGACGCGGGCGCACCCGCGCACGAAGGTACTACCAGTCGCCACTTGTAAAATGGCTCCGAATGGATACGCGTTCTTCGCCTTGTTCTTCTACTGCGGGCTCTGCCCGCCTTTCTCTGAATTCTTCTGCGACCTCATGAACACCTACGGGTTCCACCTCCTTGACTTCACCCCCAATGTCGTTTTGACCATGGCAGTTTTCGCACATCACTGCGAAAACTTTGTCAGAGTCCACCCCAATGTAGCCCTTTTCCGCCACTTCTTTATGCCTCGAGTTGAGAGAGGAGAGCCTTTATCCGGCGGAGTCTCCTGGATCTCGAGAGCCCACAAGAAGGAAGCTTATCTGGAGGGAGAGCTCAATAGCAAATGGGAGGAATGGAGAGCCAACTGGTGCTGGATTGTCGAGGAGAACCCGCAGCCATTTACCTCCCAACGCCAAGCCCCAGTAGTACGCGGCAACGACTGGAGCGACTTGGCCACAGAAGACAGTAGGCTAAAGATTGCCACCGCCCGGATCCGACGCCTCAGGCTTGCCGGACTCATTGTAGGCGCAGTTGGCGCAGATTTCCTTCGCCGCCGCATCGCCCTCATGCAGGAGAGGAAGAGACCCGCCTGGGAGTTCGAGAACGCGGCGGACATCATGAGGCTGCGCCCGGGCCTCAACTTCAACTTCACTGTCCGGGAGCTCAACGCGATGCTCCAGGAGCTGTTCAAATATGACCCCGATCATCCCGAAGTGTTCAGGTTGCCGAGGGGTGTCGTTCCGCTGTGCAACAACTCCGCGCTCAGCCGCATCCGCGCAATGATGCCGCTGTGCGACTCTCACGGGATTGACCCAACTTGGCAAGAGCCTGCCGACGACGCCGTGCAGGAGTTCTTCGACAACTTAGAAGAAGTGCCGATTCGCTCCGACGAGAAGAAGGGCCTCACCCGCGCCACCACCGACACCGAGCAGGCGCGCATCACCACCAGGCTGGAAGAGGCGGCGGCAGCCGCAGCCGCGGGCGAGTTCGGATTCACCGTGGAGGAGGCAGACGCAGCAAAGGCGGCAAGCCTTGCCGAGCGAGGGGAGTTTGTCGGCGAGGGAGAGCCTGCCGGGCAAGACACCGAGTCGAGCGAGCCCGCCGAGCAGGGCGTCGAGTCGAGCGGGCCCGCCGAGGATACGAGCGGCTCGTTGGAGATCGACTCCTCTTCCTCCTCATCTTCAGGCAGCTCGCCGCTAGCAGAGCCTCGAGCTCCACCAAGAAGGCGTCTCCGCAAGGCCGGGGACGTAACGGAGCGACAAACGAGTCAACAGCCGTCGCACCGCGCGACACGCTCCACCGCGGCAAGCACGGTTGCCGCGGGAGCACCTCGCGCTTCTGCAGCAACTGGAGCTGGGTCTTCCCGGACCGCCGCTTCTGCTCCTGCCGCTCCTCACGCCACGGCGGCAGCCGGAGCGGGGTTGTCTCAGACCACCGCCACTGCTCCCGCCAAGCGGCCAAGGGAGCCTACTCCTCCGCCTCCTCGCGCCGGACGTGAGCCGGACTTTGACTTCTCCGCGCTCAGCTCCGACGAGGAAGAAGAAGAGTAAGATTCTTGTTGTAATTGTATTGCTTCAATTCTTGCTGTTTTGTCTTGTGCCTCATTTGCCTCACTCTGAACTTGTTTCTTTTTAGAACTCTGGCCTAGAGGGCGGCAAAGAGAGCCAAGGTCCCGGTGATTTTCATCGAGGACGAGCCCACCGTGACAGCAGGGGGTGCGCCTGAGACAAACTTGCCGGACCCGGCAACTGATCTTCAGAGCAGCCCCCAACGTAAGTGTGTGGTTCATTTTCCGCTGTTAGGCGCGCGTGGGCGTTCTATCTTTGCTGATATCTTGATTGTTGGTTCGTGTAATAGCAGAGCAGCCGCACCAGGAGCGCCCGGAGACCGCCCTCGACGTGCCATCTACTTCAACTACGCCGCCAAGGGGGAGCTCTCCGGCAAGGGAGAGTCCTCCGGCGAGGGGGAGCTCTCCGGCGAGGGACAGCTCTCCGGCGAGGGACAGCACCAGCGGCCCTCCGCCGGCGGAGACCACGACTGCGCCGCCAAGAGAAAACTCTCCGGCAAGGGAGCCTACCGAGGAGCCGGCTCGCGCAGGTAATCCACTCGCTTCAAACTTCCCTTGGGCTTTTCTTCTTTGGATTCTCTTTTTTGGATATTTGCTTGACTATTTTTCTCCCCTTTCCTGCCGTCAGACCCATCTGCTGCGGAGCCGATGGAGACGGAGGTCACTGTCGAGGATAATACGCGCGGCAACACCGGCGACGCCACTGCCACCGAAGAAGCGGCCGGTGCTGACGAGCCCGCCGGTGACGAGGCCGCCAAGGCTGCCGCCGCAGCAGCCGGCGAGGGGTCTGGCGATAGTACTGACGGCCCTGAGGCCGCAGGAGCGCCAGACGCTACATCGACCGCCGAGCCCTCCGCCGCTGCCGCAGCCCCAGGCTCCGAAGAGCCCGAGCCAGGCGCCTACTTGAAGGCCGGCGACGGCGTCTTCATCAAACTCCCCTGGGCCTCAAGCTCCAGGGCGCCGGTCGAGGGAGAAATCTTCGTCGGAGAGGTGCCTGCCTCCGCTGGGCTGACGCTGGTCGACGCGCCGAGCAGCAGCAGCGGCGAGCCTGAGGAGGAGCGGCTGCTGCGGAAGCTGCTGTCGCTCTACCGCGCTCGGCAGGCCAAGCTGGAGTCCCGAGAGGCTCTTGCCACGAAGGCGGGAGCTAAAATCGAGAAGCGCGCGGAGGAGCTCCAGGCCCTCAATCAGGCAGGTCTCCGGTCCCTGGCAGAGGAGCGGGAGCAACTTGCCGAAGAGCAGACGGCCTTCTTCCTCGAGAAGGCCGAAGTCGAAGAACAGCAACGACTTGCCGCTGAGAAACTGTCCACGCGGGAGGGCGAGCTGGCGCAGCGAAAGGTCAACCTCGACAGCCACGAGGAGGAGCTTGCCGCGCGCGAGCGATCACTTGGCGGAGCCCTCAAGGAAGCAGAGGACGCTGCCGCAGCTGCTGAGGTCGCGAAGAAGGAGCTGGAGACGAAGGTGGCGCAACTCGAGGCTGATCTCAAGGCGAGCGGCGAGGAGCTTGCCGCGCTCAAGCATGAGCGAGAGAAGGACGCCCACAGCCACTCCGAGCTGCAGGTTCGCCTCGCCGAGAAGGGCAAGGAGCTCGCCGCCGCCAAGGACTCCAACGCGGATCTTGAGTTGAAGCTGACCACTTTGACCAAGACGCTGGACGGTGCCAAGGAGCGGGAGGCGGCCTTGAAAGAGGAGATCAAGGCCGAGAAGGTGCTGCTGGCGAGTGCTGCCGTCGCCTAGAACACCTTTAGGGAGACTGTGGAGCACTAGACGGAGGGTCTCGTCAATGCTGCCGCAGATATCAACAGGGAGCTGGCGCAGCTGGGGGCGGAGTATCTCGGGTATTCCTCCGATGAGAACCTCCACCCCAGCGCCAAGCTCACTTTGTTCTTCAAAGGCGTGGTGACGGCCCTCCAGCGACTCTGGGAGAGGATCCCAAAGCAGCTGGCGGACGAGTCGCGCAAGCTCTGCATGGGAGCCCTCCAAAAGGTGTTGGTGAAGGTGGCTTTCCGCAACCCGGGCCTCAACCTCACCAACGTCCTCAAGTCCCTATCGCCGGATGCTGATCTGGAGGCACTCAAGGCCCTTGTCGCACCCATTGTGGACAAGGTGAGCGGGATCAAGAGGGTTGAGGGCTATCACGTAGATTAGGCCGCCCATTTCTTTCTTCTCTTGTCGCTGCTGATCATGTTACGAGAACAATCTATTAGAGCTACGACAAGCTATCTTGTAATATAACTCTATTTTGGGTAGGATTGCAATGTTATTTCCTTTACTTGACTCTTTCCTTTGTATGTTTTTGCCCTACGCTTTTAGGGAACTTGCCGGCGTAGGCACCTTAGCCGCGAGCGCTGAGTGCGGAACGTCAGCAGCCTGCTGGCGGTGCCGCTACCGACAAGAAACCTTGTCGCAAGTAGTTGTAGCACACTTAAGTTGTTGAGCGTGCTCGAAAACAAAGTAAGGGCGCGACACTAGTCGCAGCACACTTAAGTCGTTGAGCGAACTCAAAACAAAGTAAGGGCGCAACTAGCTACGAGTTGGTTCCTCCGCGCACAGGTTTTCCATACAAAGCACGGTCGTTCAAGGAAGATAACTTAAAAATTAAAAAATCTGATTGCTTAAACTTCGGCAACTTAGCTTTTTTGCTGTTTGCTCCCCGGCAAGGCGAAACTTTCTTGAACGACGCCTGGTCCATACCACTATCTTCTCCTTCCCCCCGGCAAACTTGTGCGCGAGGGAACCTTCCTTTCCTTGAGAAAAAAGAAAGAAGAGAAAATACAGATACGGAGCCTTTGGGCTCGTTATTGCTTACCGGGGGTAGGTGCTGCACAAAGTGTCAGATAACACATGCAAAAAATAGAAAGCACGAAATTGACAAGATGTGCGGAGCACATGAGCTTTACTTATGCACGGGGTCTGCGCCCGGCTTTGTACAAAGGATTACATGCAACAACGGCAAGACTTGTACAAAAGGTGGTTGCCGGAACGGGTTCCGGCAACGGCGCCTTACGGGTAAAACTTACGAAGATGCTCGATGTTCCAGGAGTTGCTCACCGGAAAGCCATCTTCGGTCTCAAGGCGGACAGCGCGAGGCCTAGTGACTCGTTTCACCCGGTAAGGGCCTTCCCACTTCGGCGTCAACTTGTTGGAATTCTTGGCGGACTGAACGCGCCGAAGAACAAGGTCGCCTTCCTCGAGACTTCTGGCGTTAACTTTGCGGCTATGGTAACGGCGCAAAGCTTGCTGGTAGCGAGCAGCTCGTACAGCAGTCTGAAGACGTTCTTCCTCAAGGAGCATCCCGTCATCTTGTCGCAGCTACTCTTGCTCAAGCTCATCATAAGCGAGCACTCGAGGTGACCCGTATACGAGTTCCGTGGGGAGAACTGCCTCTGCTCCATAGACTAGAGCGAAAGGTGTCTGTCCAGTAGCTCGATTCGGCGTCGTCCTGATCGACCAAAGAACCACTGGCAGCTCCTCAATCCAGTTTCTTCCGCACTTGTGCAGCCTGTCGAAAGTTCTGTTCTTGAGGCCACGCAACACTTCAGCATTTGCCCTCTCCGCTTGACCGTTGCTTCTCGGGTGAGCAACAGAAGCGAAGCAGACCTTGGCGCCAAGATCTTGGACGTACTGCATGAAGGTGCGGCTCGTGAATTGCGTACCGTTGTCAGTGACGATCCTGTTAGGGATCCCGAAGCGGCAAACAATCGACGTGAAGAACTTGACTGCTGCTGTGCGGTCACCTTCCTCACTGCTTCCACTTCCGGCCACTTTGTGAACTTGTCGATAGCAACGTACAAGTACTCAAAGCCCCCGACTGCGCGGGGAAAGGGGCCGAGGATGTCGAGCCCCTAGACCAAAAATGGCCAGGATAAAGGGATCGTCTAGAGAGCTTGAGCTGGCTGGTGTATCTGCTTGGAATGGTACTGGCACGCTTCACACTTGGTTACTTGTGCAGTTGCATCCTGGAGGGCTGTCGGCCAAAAGAAACCTTGCCGGAATGCTTTGCCGGCAAGTGCTCTTGCACCAATGTGGTGACCACATATGCCTCCATGTATCTCTTCCAACAGCTTTTGTCTATCTTCCCGGAGAATACACTTCAATTTCACACCGTTGAGTCTTCTTCTGTACAATGTGTTGTCAACAAACTGGTACATACTTGACTGCCGGGCTACTCTTTCCGCTTCTTCTTGCTCTTCGGGAAGTTCTCCTGTCTGAAGGAAACGGACAATCTGTTGTGCCCATGCTGGAGCTTGTGGCTCGACAACAAGGACTAAAGGCACATCTGCTGCTGCGGGAACATCCGCTTCTACGGCGAGGACCTGCGGCTCAGCCGGAGCTTGATGTTCCCCGGCAAGCTTGCCGGAGCAAAACTTGTCGGGAGCGTTTGCTTCGACGGAACAAACCCTAGGGCTTGTCGGAGCAGACTGCCCCTCATCGGTCTTGGTGTTGATCTTGGGGACCTTCTCGGCGGCGGCTTCGGGAAGCTCTGCCGGAAAATAGTCACCAGAAATCAACTTCCTCTTCTTGCTTTGTCCAGTTGATGGTGTTACGGACGGTTGAGTCAGCTTGAGCACGAAGATCCCTGATTCCACAGGTAACTTAAGTGCAGCGCACTTTGATAGGCCATCGGCGATGTCATTCTGAGCTCTTGGAACATGCTCCATCTGTAGGCCGTCAAAGTGCTCTTCTAGCTTTCTCACTTCATCAACATAAGCTTCTATCAACAGACTCTGATAATTCTTGTTCACTTGGCGGACGACGAGCTGCGAGTCACCCCTGACAATAAGCTTCTTGATCCCAAGGTCTGCCGCGATCCTGAGACCGGCAAGCAAACCTTCATACTCTGCGGTATTGTTTGTCGCTTGCTCCTTGGGAAAGTGCATCTGGACTACGTACTTGAGGTGCTCTCTGGTGGGTGCGACAAGCAGCACGCCAGCACCGGCGCCTTGCAGCGAGAAGGCACCATCAAAGTACATCAGCCACTCTTTGCTTGCTTCCTTGACGGGGATGCTCGTTTCTGGAATTTCTTCATCTGGTGTTGTCGTCCACTCTTCTATGAATTCTGCCAATGCTCTGCTTTGGATAGTTGAAGTGCTTTCAAACTTGAGGCCAAAGCTTGACAGTTCCAGTGCCCACTCAACAATCCTGCCTATTGCTTCTGGATTCTGCAGTATCCTCTTCAACGGAAAGCGAGTGACAACTGTGATCTCATGTGCTTCGAAGTAATGGCGCAGCTTTCTCGAGGCCATGAGAAGGCCGAAAAGCAATTTCTGCACACCAGAGTTCCTTGACCTAGCCCCCTGCAGAAGGGAACTGACAAAGTAAACTGGGCGCTGCACCATCCTCTTCCGTATCTCCTCTTGCGCCTGCGCAGATCCATCTTTGTCGGGACCAGAGCTTGTCGGGGAAGCCCCCTGCTTGTCGCTGGACGTGCCTGCCGCGGTTGCTGGCTCATCATCTTCCTCCCTCTCCGCTACTAACGCAGCACTAACCACTTGATTGGTTGCCGCTAGATACAGCAGCAACTTCTCTTGTGGCTTAGGTGCGACAAGTATTGGAGTGGAGGACAGGTACCTCTTCAAGTCTTGCAGCGCAGCCTCCGCTTCTGGAGTCCATTTCATTGGACCTGCCTTTTTCAATATTCTGAAAAAACGGCATGCCTGCTGAGAGCAGCCACGCAACCGGCAAGTCTTCGCACATCCTTGACGTGCTTTGGTGCTTCAATCTGCTCAATGGCCTTGATCTTGTCGGGATTGGCTTCAATTCCCCGCCGAGAAACGAAGAACCCAAGAAGCTTGCCGGAAGGGACTCCAAACACACACTTCTCGGGGTTGAGCTTGAGCTGGATCTTGTGCAGATTTGCAAAGGTCTCGTCTAAATCCTGAATTAGAGTTGCCCTGTCCTTGCTCTTGACCACTATGTCATCCATGTAGGCTTCCACATTTCTGTGAATTTGTGGCTCAAAAGCTGTATGGACTACTCTTGCAAATGTTGAACCAGCATTCTTTAAACCGAAAGGCATCCGTATGAAACAGTACGTGCCACATGGAGTAATGAATGCGTTCTTCTCCTCATCCCCTTCTGCCATGAAGATCTAATGGTATCCTGAGTATGCGTCAAGAAATGAAAGCAATTCACATCCTGCTGTGGAGTCAACAATCTGGTCAATGCGCGGCAAGGGAAATGGGTCTTTGGGACAAGCTTTATTCACATCGGTGAAGTCGATACAAAGCCTCCATTTCCCATTTGCCTTGCGCACGACCACAGGATTGGCCAACCATGTAGGATGGAGCACTCCTCTGACAAGGCCTGCTGCTTCCAACTTCTTGATTTCTTCTGCAATGAATTCTTGGCGCTCCACTGCTTGTTTCCTGACTTTCTGCTTGACGGGCCGCACATGAGGACAGACGGCAAGATGGTGCTCAATTACTTTCCTAGGAACACCGGGGATGTCAAACGGTTGCCATGCAAACACGTCGACGTTCGCCCGCAGGAAAGCAATGAGCGCGCTTTCCTATTTAGGGTCAAGTGTGGCACTGATGGTGAAGGTACCACCAGTGCCGTCCTCCTTGGTGGACACCTTCTTGGTCGCTGGCGGAGCTGCCGTTGTCTTCTTACACTTGCCGGTGGAGCTCGATGGTGCATCCTCAATGGTAGCGCAGCACTCCGAAGAGGTGCGCTTGACGGAGTGGGCATCAGAACTCTTGCCGGACTTGGTCTTCTTCTTCCCCCCGGGAGCTTCAGCGGCAAGTGACTTGCGATCTGTTGCGGCTGCTGCTTCTCGGTAGATCTTGTCGTCGCAGATAAGAGCATCTTTCTTGTCGCCAGGGACAGAGATGACACTTATCGGGCCTGGCATCTTCAGCATGTTGTATGCATAGTGAGAGGCTGCCATGAACTTGGCGAGTGCAGGACGGCCGAGTATCCCATTGTAAGGCAATGGAAAATTAGCAACGTCAAAAGTGACTCTCTCAGTCCTGAAGTTCAGCTCGCCGCCAAATGTCACTGGCAACGTGATCTTCCCCTTCGGCTTGCTCCTTCCCGGGTTGATTCCTTGGAATGTGCCGGTCTCTTCAAGCTCGTGTCAGGGATCTGGAGTTTCTGGAGTACAACGGAGGAGATCAGGTTCAAGCCGGCCTCGCCGTCAACTAACATCTTAGTGACCTTGAGGTTGCGGATAGTTGGCGAAACCAACATCGGCAAGCACCCGACCGCATTTGTGCGGTCAGGGCGGTCCTCAATATCAAAGATGATAGGCGTGCTGGACCATTTCAGAAGCTTGCGTGACTCGACAGGTGGTTCTGCCGCATTGACTTCCCGCACCCACTGTTTGAGTTGGCGGTGTGAAGTATGCAGAGAAGCACCACCGTCAACGCACAAGACTTCTGTGGCTTTCTGGGACTCCTGCTCACTGGTCTCAACATCCTCCATGTCTTCATCGTCGTCGTCGTCTTCATCCTTGTCACGGCCGCGGGGAGGTCTATCTCCTTGCCGCTGCTTGGCCTTGCCGCGGCGTCCTCCCCGGCCGTTGAATGACCGCTTCTTGCCGGATCCTCCATCACCTCCTTGGGCCTTCTCCTTGTCGCGCCGCTCGTATTCAGCCTTTTGCTGCTCAACAAGCTGCTCGACCCTCTTGCAGTTCTGGAGGTCGTGGCCCTTGGTGCGGTGGATCTTGCAGTACTGCTTGTCCGTGCCGTCCTGCTTGTCGGCGGCCGCCACAGCCTGGCAGTTGGTGCATGCGGCAGTCTCCTTGCCTGAGCTAACAACTTTGGCCTTGTCGGCGCCACCTCCGTTGCCGGACTGCTCAACGACTAGCACATCTTTGTTTTTCTTCTTCCTGTTGTTCCGCCGCCGGTTTTTCTTCGCCGGGGCAGCATCCTCACTGTCAGATCCTCCTGCTCCTGTATCCTCTTCGGGGAGTTTCCTCCGTTCCTCAGCACGTGCAGACTTGTCAGCCAGGGCGTACAGCTCGCTGACGTCCCTGATCTTGCACATCGCCATCTCCTCCCGCATCCTACGGTTACGCACGTTCTGATGGAACGCGCTGATAACAGCGACAGGGTGGACATCTGGGATGTTGTGCTGTACACGACTGAATCTCTAGATATACTTGCGCAGGGGTTCTCCTTCCTTCTGGGCGAGCAGGTGAAGGTCACTCTCTTGGCCATGAGGTTTGTGGCCGCCTGTAAAGGCGCCGACAAACTGATGGCATAGATCTGCCCAGGAGGATATGGAGTTGTCCGGCAAGTGCATGAGCCAGGACCTGACGTTGGGCTTGAGTATCAGCGGGAAGTAGTTGGCAAGGATCTTGTCGTCACGCCCCCCGGCAGCTTGCACCGCAATGGTGTAGATGCTGAGGAACTCCGACGGATGCGTCTTGCCGTCATACTTCTCTGGTACGTCTGGCTTGAAATTCTTCATGCTGGGCCACTGGACTTGCCGCAGCTCACGAGTGAACGCAAGACAACCTACCGCGTACGGCAAGTCGCCTGGTTCCCCTGGCGCATGCATGTCGACAGCGGTCCCAGCGCGCAGGTCTGATTGACGTCGTGCTTCTCTTCGGCGCTCGATGCGGGTGCGAGCTTCTTCTTGTTGTCGTTCGTGAAGAACTTGGCGCTGATCGCGACGAGCTCGTGGATCCGATGACGCAGTGGAGTCGTCGTCGATGTTGATCCGGCGAGTCGGCGATCTTGGCCTTCGGGGCGGAGAGTGCACGGTGGTTGCACCCCCACCGGTCTTGTCGCCATCGGCCCGTGCCTGGCTGACTTGCCGCGGCTGCGATGTGCTCGGCTGCCGCGGAGTGTCGCCGTTGGCGAAGGCGATGAGACTCTGAATGGTGGCCCTCCAGTCGTCGGTCTTGTCTGCCGCTGGAGGGAAGTCTAGGAGCTTTTGAGCTCGTGCCAAAGCTTCTGCTGGAGTGGTGGGTAGCGGTGGCGAACGGTGTTAGGAGCGGGATATGCTCGGACTTCTAACTACGTTAGAAGGAGCAGTATCCCGTCCAGGCGACCGTGCCTTGCTCGTGCCGGCATGTTGGCGTGCATGCCGGTCTTGAGCATCCCGAGATCCACCAGCTCGATCTTGGCCCAGCAAACGTATGGTACCGTGGGTACCATGACGTTGCCGGTCCCGCGCCTCCTGAGATGGGCGCGGTGCATGCACGGACGCCGAGGTCTTGGAGTGCGCCCGGTCGTCGTGGGAGCCGACAACGCCGCCGATGGGCAGCGCAGCCTTGTCCCTGGACCTGGCGGCACCGTGAGCTCCCTCATCGACGCCCGTTCTTCCGCCGGCGTCTACCCCGCCAGCCGTTGGCTCCGGCGGTGGTGGGATCAACGCGGACGGAGCAGCTGCCTCCGAAGCCTTCTTCTTCGGCGGCATGTTGATGAGGATGATGAAGATCTAGCTCGTGTGGACGCCGGATCAGGTTCACACAATCTCGACGCACCCACCTACCTGGCACGCCAAAGATGTTGGGGAAACTGATCCACGAACATCTATGGGACCGGCGGGCAGAGTCCCTTTCGGTTTGGCGGGGGCGGAGATCGCACGAAGAGCAGATCGAGGCGAAGCACACGAGCAGTTTACCCAGGTTCGGGCCACACGGATGCGTAAAACCCTACTCCTACTTTGTTGTTTGTATTGAGTTCTTGCTCAGGAGCGCTGAGAGCTACAGTACACACCAGCTGCTAACGAGACCGAGCATGAGAGTGTTCGAATCCCCCTCTACGTTGCGCATGGGCCTCCTTTTATATGCTCAAGGGGTCACCGACAGGTGGCAACACAAATGAGGGTAAAAATGGGAAAGTATTGCGGTTGGTACAGCTACCTGTACAGTGTTCCATACCTAACCCTGACGGCAGGGGACAAGGGCATTAAATGCCCATCGCCGTCGCCCAAACAGTGCAAAAAGGGGCCGTCAGGGGCACCACCGTTCGCCACGATGGTGCTGCGACTGCCCGTGCACAAGTTCGGGATACTAGGGGTACCCCTACTCTAGTACACCGACAACAAGATCCGACATGGATCAATCTTCATCTTCACCTGCAACTAGCAATGCTATAAGAGGGGCTGAGCAAGCGGGTAACATAGCCAAACAACGGTTTGCTGGGACGGTGTCGAAGGTTAGAGGTTTCATGGCAACAAGGAGAGGCTGACAACAAAAGATAGGTAGCGCGACATATAACGATAGCATCGAGACTTCTAGCATGGCAATGATAGTAAAGGTATCCAAGGGGATGGTCATCTTGGCTAGGATTCCGCAAGGAAGAAGGACAGTTCCAAGAAGTAGTCGAACAAATCCTCACAACTCCGGAACGAACCCGAAGCTAACAAGAGAAGCGTACCGAAAAGAAGCAAACAACGTGGTAAACACACATATCATAACCATGGCATGATGCATGTCCGGTTTAAATATGCACGGCATGGCCAAGTGCACAAACAAAACTAGAAGTTAAGTGGAGCTCAATATGCAACGAGTTGCATATTGACGAAACACCACATTTTATTTATTTAGTTGACTCTCGTTTATTACAAGACAAGGTTAAATGTTTGTTAACATGGCAAGAGGTAAAGAGAAAACAAACTACCTATTTAGTCATTTTAAATGAGGCCGGAAATAACAACAACAATTCTGGAAACTCCTCATGTGCATATTTATGAATTTGGTACTGTTCTGCCTAAAACATATTTTAAGGTTATTAAACAGCAAAAGTAAATGCACCATGTTCTTCTACACATTTTTCTACCCCATTTACATATAAAGTTTATTAAATTTGGAGCTACGGTTATTTAGTTATGAATTAAATCGTTTTAACATGGCATTTGAGCAAATTTAAACAAAAATCAAGTTAAACATTTTTAACAGGGGTGAAAGTGGGATATTATGAAACTAGACAAAATTCTGAGCATTTTACATATATAAAGTTTTCACATATGATGCACTTTTTGTGAGTTACTAAATGCATGAAGTAGATGGACTTTACTGCAAATATGCAATTTCTGGATTATTACAAAAATCGTAGGACTGAAAAAAAAACAGAAGAGGCCGAAATTGGCTGGCCCGATAGCGTACAGGGGAGGCGCTGGAGGGAGAGAGACAACCATGAGAAGAGAGGAGGAAAACAGAGCAACGAAGAGGAGGAGCGACGGGGCCAGCCTGGGGTCCTGGTGGCTTCGGTCCAGGGCGTTGATGCTAGTAAGACGGCGTTGGGTCGTCGCTGGATGCAACTGACGGCGTTGGGTGCTGGTCGGAGTTGAGCGGGAAGAGGGCCTCAGGCCAGGAGACTGGGCTCCTCAGGCGTCCTTGGCTGCGTCCACTCGTGGCTTGAGGTTCCTGGCTACTGGGGATCGAGAGGTGGCTGGCTCAGGGGAGATCGAGCGGAGAAGTCATGGGGTGGACTGGCTGTGGTCGTTGCTGGTTCGGTCGCCGGCGGGACAGGGAGGCAGAGGTGCTCGGGTGTGGCTGGACGGATTGGGTAATTCGGTGGGGAGGCAGTGGATCGATGGATTGGTAGGTTGTGGTTGGCCCGATCTGGAAAAATGAGGAGGAAGGTGGCGGCTTGCTGGTTGGGGATGGATCCCGAGGGGGATTCGGCGGATTGGCAACGGCGACAGGTGGATGGGACAAGGTCCCTAGGTTTTAGGGTTGTCCACTTATATAGCTAGTGGATTTGCATAAGGGTCATCTGGTTCCTCCGATAGTAATCGGACGGCTCAGAATAAATAGGTTAAGGAGTCCAAATAAGAAAATGGTGATATTTTAGGGATGTTTGGGGATGATCCCGACCCAACGATAACGACAACCCGGGTCGGGTTCGGGTAAGTTTCGGGCGTGCAGTCGAGGGGTAAATGTGGGCTGTGTAGAGTGATTGGGCTGAGAAGAGAGGGAGAGAGAGGGGGCCGGGCGACTGTTTCGGAACACCGAAACGTCCGACGTTTATCCGGCTATAGTGCCGCTATATGTTTAACGGTTGGGCTATCAAACGAACTCCGAATGCGACGAAATTTGACAGGCGGTCTACCTACGCTATAATAAGACCGCACGCCAAGTTTCAACCCATTCCGATAACATTTTCCGGCCACTTATAAAATAAATATTCTGATGTGCCGCGGGCGCGTGCGAGTGTGTATGGACTCAGAATGGACAACGGAGACAACCGGGGAGCCCGAACGAATGCTAGTTTTGAAAACATGCTGATGAAATGCACATGATGACATGGAAAATGCAACAAGCAAGCAAAAGACATGGCAAGGATGACGAATAACTGGCTGACACCTGGCGCATCGGTCTCGGGGCATCACAACTCTCCCACACTAACAGAGGATCTCGACCCGAGATCCTGGAGATGGCACCGGATAAAACGGAAAAGGAAGAGGTAAAGACAAGTTTCTTCTTTGACCAACGAGTGAAACCACGAACCTTGAGAGGTTGAACAATCTTGAAAGAAAGAATACAACGGAGATGAACGAAGTTAAGAGCACTCCGGTAAAAAGGAGGAACAAGGAACATTATGAGAACCTTGTAGGTTGAATGACATGAAACAAGAGCTTACGAACCAAAAGAATAAGAAACTGCAATGGTATAGCCAAGGAATAAGAATGAAAGAATTTGGACAGCACTCCGTGTGAAAAAAAGGAAGGAATTAACATGAACTTGAGGAGATGGAATGATACTTGATGAAATCAACAACACACTGCCTCTGAAACAATTGAAAGAATGGCACAAGAGGTAAGAAGGATTCAGACAGCACCCCAGTTGAAAGGAGAGGCAAAACTTGATAAGATGAGAGAACTTGAACAAGGACACAACACTGCAGTTAAATGGACAAGCAAAGGAAAGAACATGATCTCGATAAAATGAGATGATGGTTTGGAGAGAGCAACATCACAATGCCTCTGGAATGAAAGAATAGAATATAGATCAATGAAAGAAATGAACGGACAAAAATATGGCAACTTCCCCCACAAATGAATTTGAAAATCATCCTTACGAAGAAGGGTTGAACGGAGTTGTTGGAAATTCAACAACGAAAAGAATAAGCTTGATGTGGGCTTATGGAAAACATCTCAAAATTATGAGGTGACAACCAGCCACTTACGAAAACATTTGATTGGATTAAGAGCAGCAAAGGGATGAAAAAAAATTCTTCCACCAAGATGATAAGGAGATAACTTGGATCATTGATAAACACCACCATAGCAACAATCCTTAGGGGAAAGATTTTAGGTGAGACACAACCCAAGATAACTCCAACGAAGAAATTGACGGGATTAAATATCTCATTCTTGATAACTTGTGAATCATGGAACATGAAGGAAATTGTCAAAATGGCATACCACCATCTCAAACAATAAGGTAGAAAGAACTGCAAAGCATGATGAAGAATGCTTGAGCTCCAACAAGAATCTTGATGAAGACTTCGGGGATGAATTAAATCATGATAAACCACCATGAAGAACTCCGGTAATAATGCATGAGAAGTGGAAGATGAAAAGATTAAGATTGAAGCCTTTCAATGATTTAGAAGGATCTTTGAAAGGATATAATTGAAATAACTTGGAGCTCCAGAAAACAAAATGAACAACTTAGAACCGAGAATATGGTATGATGAACAAGCTCTGGAAAAAGAGATTAATCACTTCGGGGAAATAAGAATAAGATTTATTGTATGCTTATCCTTCACCAAATTAAATTGATGACAAGCAACGGATTTGGCATACTACTTATTCTCGTTGGAAAGAATTAAAGAGAGATCTCGCACAAGCTTGAGAAAGTATTCAACGAATCACCGATATGATTAGGAAAAGAACAAATGAATTTATATGATAACAACGGAAGAGTAATCTTGAATGAACCACCGTAAGAATTGAAACTGGGTGATGAAAAAGAATAATCCACCGGGAAGAATAAGCACTTGAGGAAATTTAGATACGAGAGACGAAGAGATCGATGACTGATTAAAGAATACTTGAACAAAGCACCGGAAGAATATGGAGACGAACGAAGAGGCATCAATAAAGAATAGTTGGAGGGCGAAGTTGAAAACTGAGAACGAAGAAATCTTCTGAAATAATGGCCTTCGGAGGATCACAATGGAATGAATTTATGAAAAGCTTCGGATGGGTACAAAAAGAATTTCTCACTATCGGAACAATAATGAGGATGGCATGAAGCTAGAACCACGAATCTTCAAGAGAACGGGCCAAGATTTAAGAGAAACTCTTCTCCGGTCTTCAAATATTGAGAATGACAATGAGAAACACCTTGAAGAATTTCGAGATACTCCGGACGAATGACAAGAGGAAGGTGGAGCTAAAGATGGAAATAATTGAAACAAGCTTGGAGAAGGCATGTGACTGATGGAAATCATTCTTACGTCAAACTTTGAAAGAATTTAAGTATAACTTCAGAAAAATAGAAGAGTCAGGTAAGATCCCAGGAAAAGACCTGTGGGTTAGGGCCCAATCAAAAGGAACACCGTTGGAATTGATTACTTAAGAGATATTGCACCGGTTGAATTAACGGCTTGAATGAGATAACAACCTGAAAACAACTTGAACAGAATAAGAATGGAAACACGAATCTTCCGAGATATCTTGAACACTCCGGAGAAGAATTAGACAGAGTTGAATAAATAAGAGAGCCTTGGATAAGAAATTACAACATGGGAAAACATGTGAAACAAGAGGAAGATATGTGATCAACACCGAAGCTTCAATTACATCCACCAGAGAAGAAACGAGAACGAAGAATGATAACCTTGAATCTTCCTAAGCATTTTTGCGAGAATTCACCGGATGAAATATTAAAGAAGATTGATGAAGAGGCATCACAAGAATATAAAGACACTTGATTAAGGACTCTGGCTCCATAAAGAAAAAGGGTGGGAGGGCGTGGAAAAATGAAGACAACTTGGGATGAATGAAACATACACCATTGAGAAAACCAAGAATTGGTCTTGCACAAATTGAAAGGATCACGTTAACTTGAAGAGAAGCACGCCCATTGAAAAGAATTTAACATGACCATCTCGATGATCAAAAAGGATTAGCACTCCCATAGAAATATGAGAACACTGATTAGAAAAGGTGTGGAATCAACATTTGACATCGAAGCAACCCGAATACCAGAATCATAACAAAACAACGGATAGATATGTTGCAACAAAAATCTGCACAATATCATTCAAACGGAGAATTGAACGAATGAATTCCGTAGGTTAATGGTACAACACTTGTCGAGAAGCCACTTGGGAGAACAAAAGGTAAACAAAAACAACAAGGAGCAGATAGAACAAATACAAGATAGAAGCTTCGTTCGACATATTCGTGCTGAAAGCTTATGGAACGTGTTACAAAAGGGTTTTGCAATCCCCGGATCAGCATAGCCAAGGACCCTTTAAGATGCAACTCCCGATAGGAACAAGCCCATAAAACCACTTCACTCCATGTTGAACCCCGAACTCCATATCAAGCACTCGTTGAAAGAATGCCTACGAGCTACTAGATGAACCCACCTATTAATTTCCGAAAGTTTCCAGTTATGCAATCGGGTGTTGGGGATACAGGGGAAGCATCGCGCACTCAACTCTAATCCTACATCCAGCTGTATCCATCCTTCAACACATATCCGGAAACCGTTTACCTCGGACCTTCGAAACGCATCTGCTATACAAGCTATGGCTATACTCCCGAACTACCTCCCCAGTACTGGGTGATGTCGGGGTTATCTTGCCACTAACCGCATAGGAGAGTTTTGGATGTCGGCCGTCTTAAGTATTCCGGAACTGCTACGATACATTTGTGACGACAACACCTCGCAGCTCAACTCCCCGGGACACTGCCTCAACCCCTAAATGATAGGAGGCATCGAGAACAATGTTCTCGTCACAAAGACAACGGAACAATCCAAACAATACTCGCGTGATCCTAAAAAAAACTTGGTGAATTTTTTAGAGTAGAAGAGACAAGTAATCATCAGGAGTCCTCACCAGAGTGAAAAGGGATGAGGAGTAAAAAGAAATCCTACTCTCCGATATATATATAGGACTCAAAACATTTTCAAGTGTGTGCCTAGACTCAACCATCAACGATTCGATCTATCAGTGGGGGCTCCTAGGTCGGAGAAGGCTCTGAATACCAACTTGTAATGCCCAGTATGAGATTATACCTCCTACGTGTCAAGGCACGACTTAAAGGTAGAAGCTCATACTAGAATGATCTCAAGTTTGGTATCTTTGCACGACTCATGTAAAAGAGGGATGAAATTGCAAAAGAGTAGTTGGCTTACACTCGGCACGTCACACAATACATTACATAAGCAATCATCATCCAAATAACATCACAGTCCGACTACGGACGAAGACCAAATGAAAGATACCAAATAAATAAACAACACAAGGTCCCGATCGCCCCTAGTAGGAGCCACTACTGATCGTCGAACAACGTCACATACATACGGCCACTCTCTTCATCGAAGTCGCACTGAAGTTCTGATCCACCTCCTGGACTGCTCTCGGATGTACCTGCATCTAGTGTTGTGTTGAATTTGTGAGCCACAGAGGACTCAGCAATCCCATAACCATGGGTATCAAGACTAGCAAAGCTTTATGGGTATGGAAAAGGGTGAGTGGTGAGGTTGCAGCAGCGACTAAGCAATATATATGGTGGCTAACTTACGAGTACAAGAATAAGATGAGCATCTACGCAACGGTTGCAAACTAGTAATGATCACTAGGTCCTGAGCTACCTACGAGTCAAACATAACCCCACCGTGTTCTCTTCTCAAAGTGAAAAGAGACAGTCACGGTTACTCACACAGTTGTGTGTTTCACTTTGGATCCTCTGTCAAATTTTCTACAACCGGACATTAACAAATTCCAATCTGCCACATAACCGCGGGCACAGCTTTCGAAAGATCATAACCCTGCAGGGGTGTCCCAACTTAGCCCATCACAAGCTCTCATGATCAGCTGAAGTAATAATAATTATTACCCCTTATCTTAGGGAAATCCGATCTGGCTCGGTATCCCGATGCACAAGACATTTCGACAATGGCAAAACAAGTCCAGCAAGACCTCCCGCCGTGCCAACACCCTGATGGTAGCTGCGCGCATCTCGTCTCAGGCCACGTCTGGATGAGCACTACGTACAGCAACCGAAGACCCCAGATAACTGGGTGGCACCACAAGTGGCTCTAGTTTGGGACCAACACCATTAGCACTGGCCCACCCTGCTATGTAGAAAAGAATCTCGAGGGAGCGTCCCCCCTATGCAATTTAATTAATTAATTAAGTTGTTATTATGAGGCAAATTAAAACCAATGTTGGGCCTTGCTGGAGGAGTTTTATTCAAAGACGAACTGTCAAGGGGTCCCCATATACCCAACCGTGTAAGGAACGCAAAATCAAGGAACATAATGCCGGTTTATCGGCTCCTAAGGTGGCATGAGTGGAACAAAACACCGAGCAAAAGGCCAAGCCTTCCACCCATGCCAAGTATATAGGTGTGTTAATAATAATAATAGATATTGTGATATTCCAACAACAAGATCCGACATGGATCAATCTTCATCTTCACCTGCAACTAGCAACACTATAAGAGGGGCTGAGCAAGCGGGTAACATAGCCAAATAGCGGTTTGCTGGGACGGTGTCGAAGGTTAGACATTTCATGGCAACAAGGAGAGGCTGACAACAAAAGATAGGTAGCGCGACATATAACGATAGCATCGAGACTTCTAGCATGGCAATGATAGTAAAGGTATCCAAGGGGATGGTCATCTTGCCTGGGATTCCGCAAGGAAGAAGGACGGTTCCAAGAAGTAGTTGAACAAATCATCACAACTCCGGAACGAACCCGAAGCTAACGAGAGAAGCGTACCGGAAAGAAGCAATCAACATGGTAAGTACACATATCATAACAATGGCATGATGCACTAACAAATATGATGCATGTCCGGTTTAAATATGCATGGCATGGCCAAGTGCACATACAAAACTAGAAGTTAAGTGGAGCTCAATATGCAACGAGTTGCATATTGACGAAACACCACATTTTATTTATTTAGTTGACTCTCGTTTATTACAAGACAAGGTTAAATGTTTGTTAATATGGCAAGAGGTGAAGCAAAATCAAACTACCTATTTAGTCATTTTAAATGAGGCCGGAAATAACAACAACAATTTCGAAAACTCCTCATGTGCATATTTATGAATTTGGTACTGTTCTGCCTAAAACATATTTTAAGGTTATTAAACAGCAAAAGTAAATGCACCATGTTCTTCTACACATTTTTCTACCCCATTTACATATAAAGTTTATTAAATTTGGAGCTACGGTTATTTAGTTATGAATTAAATCATTTTAACATGGCATTTGAGCAAATTTAAACAAACATCAAGTTAAACATTTTTAACAGGGGTGAAATTGGCATATTATGAAACTAGACAAAATTCTGAGCATTTTACATATATAAAGTTTTTACATATGATGCACTGTTTGTGAGTTACTAAATGCATGAAGTAGAGGGACTTTACTTCAAATATGCAATTTCTGGATTATTACAAAAATCGCAGGACTGGAAAAAAAAACCAAAGAGGTAGAAACTGGCTGGCCCGATAGCGTACAGGGGAGGGGCTGGAGGGGCTGCTCACCCAGCTGGGCTTCTGCCCAGATCTGTGGAGAGGTAGCAGGCCGATGGAGAGGGAGGCCAGAAGGGGCGCTGGGCCTGGCGCTGGCGCTGGCGCTGGCCGATACGGTAACGGGCGAGTGGGTCATCGAGCGAAGCAGGTTGCGGGCGCTCCTTCTCACGGAGCAGAAGCAGGGCAGCGGCAGCGGAGAAGAACCAGGGCGGCGGCTCGTGAAGGTAGATCCGAACAGAACCCTCCCGATCCGATCGGGAATGAGGCAGCAGCAAGCTGAGGTCGCCAAACGAAGTGGGGTTGACCTGCGAGCGCAGAGAGGGAGAGATACAACCGTGAGAAGAGAGGAGGAAAACAGAGCAACGAAGAGGAGGAGCGACGGGGCTAGCCTGGGGTCCTGGTGGCTTCGGTCCAGGGCGTTGATGCTAGCAAGATGCGGCGGAGCAAGGTTCAAGGGCTCCTGATGGCGAGGGTCGTCGCTGGATGCTACTGACGGCACTGGGTGCTGGTCGGAGATGAGCGTGAAGAGGGCCTCAGGCCAGGAGACTGGGCTCCTCAGCCATCCTTGGCTGCGGTCATTCGTGGCGTGAGGTTCCTGGCTACTGGGGATCGAGAGGTGGCTGGCTCAGGAGAGATCAAGCGGAGAAGTCATGGGGTGGACTGGCTGTGGTCGTTGCTGGTTCGGTCGCCGGCAGGACAGGGAGGCAGAGGTGCTCGGGTGTGGCTGGACGGATTGGGGAATTCGGTGGGGAGGCAGTGGATCGATGGATTGGTAGGTTGTGGTTGGCCCGATCTGGAAAAATGAGGAGGAAGGTGGTGGCTTGCTGGTTGGGGATGGATCCCGAGGGGGATTCGGCGGAGTGGCGGCGGTGACAGGTGGATGGGACAAGGTCCCTAGTTTTTAGGGTTGTCCGCTTATATAGCTAGCGGATTTGCATAAGGGTCATATGGTTCCTCCGATAGTAATCAGACGGCTCGGAATAAATAGGTTAAGGAGTCCAAATAAGAAAATGGTGATATTTTAGGGGTGTTTGGGGATGATCCAGACCCAACGATAAGGACAGCCTGGGTCGGGTTCGGGTAAGTTTCGGGCGTGCAGTCGAGGGGTAAATGTGGGCTGTGTAGAGTGATTGGGCTGAGAAGAGAGGGAGAGAGAAGGGGCCCGGCGACTGTTTCGGAACACCGAAACGTCCGACGTTTATCCGGCTATAGTGCCGCTATATGTTTAACGGTTGGGCTATCAAACGAACTCCGAATGCGACGAAATTTGACAGGCGGTCTATCGACGCTATAATAAGACTGCACGCCAAGTTTCAACCCATTCCGAGAACATTTTCCGGCCCCTTATAAAATAAATATTCGGATGTGCCGTGGGCACGTGCGAGTGTGACTGGACTCCGAACGGACAACGGAGAGAACTGGGGAGCCCGAACGAATGCTAGTATTGAAAACTTGCTGATGAAATGCACACGATGACATGGAAAATGCAACAAGCAAGCAAAAGACATGGCAAGGACGACGAATAACTGGCTGACACCTGGCGCATCGGTCTCGGGGCATCACAAGCAGATGCACCATAACATCGAAGAATGCGGGCAGGAAGTACATCTCAAGCTCGCATAGTATCACCATGATCTCTTCCTGTAGCCTTCTGAGTTGCCTCATGCTAACCGATTTCTGAGAGATGATGTCGAAAAAGTTGCATAGGCCAAATAGCGTTTCACGGACGTGCGCGTCCATGATCCCACAGATTGCAACTGGAAGTATCTCTGTGATCAGCATGTGACAGTCGTGAGACTTCATCCCACTGAACTTCTGCTTCGCTGGGTCTAGGTATCTGCTTATCTTCCCCGCGTAACCGTAAGGAAGTTTTACTCCTACGAGGCAAGTGAAAAACTACTCGATCTCCTCCCGACTTACAGTGAAGCACGTGGGAGGGTAGTCATTTCCGGTCTTCTTGGCCTTTTTGCCTTTGCGACGACTTTCCGTGTCCTGCTTCGCCTCATCATCATCATCATCATCATCATCATCATCATCATCATTAGTGTGAAGCTCCTGCCTGATGCCCATTGATTTCGAGTCTGCCCTTGCTTTCGGCCCATCTTTGGTCCTCTCTGGCATGTTGAGCAGGGTACCAAGCGGACTCTCGCACACGTTCTTCGTGATATGCATGACATCAAGGCTGTGAGGCACATGGTGAATCTTCCAGTACGGCAAGTCCCAGAAAACAGACCTCGTTTTCCATACCTTCAGTAGCGGCTCTCGCGCCTTTCGCTTCTTTCCCGGCTCTGGCGCCTGTTGCTTCTTTCCCGGCAGTGGGCAATCTTTCCAATTTTTCAATAGCTCGTCAATTTCCTCGCCGCTCCTTGTACGCGGGCGTCTTCGGGGTTCGGTTTCACCATCGAACAGATTCTTGCGTTTCCTCGACGGGTCATCTTCGCGAAGCCACCTTCGATGTCCCATGAACACGGTTTTCGAAGACCCGTGATCTCTATCTAGCTGGCGATATGTTGTGTCATCCATGCACCTGACGCATCCAGAAAATCCGTGTACCACCTGCCCCGCGACATATCCGTAACCGAGATAGTCGTGCACCGTCGTGATCAGTGCGGCTCTCATAGGGAAATATTCTTTCTCTACGGCGTCCCACGTATTCGCTGGCGTTTTCCACAGCGTGTTTAGCTCCTCTTTCAGCAGCCCCAGATATAGATTGATGTCGTTCCCTGGTTGTTTCGGCCCTTCAATTAGCATACTCATGTGAATGTATTTCCTCTTCATGCACAACCAGGGGGGAAGGTTGTACATCCACACAAACACAGGCCAGGTGCTATGTGTGCTTCTCTGGATGCCAACGGATTGACTCCATCGGTGCGCGTGCCCAGCACAATGTTCCTTGGATCGTTCCCAAATTCTAGGTCTTCAAAGTTCAACGCTTGCCACTGGCTCGCATCCTTAGGGTGACTCAGCATCTTGTCTTTTTTATTTATCTCCGGATCATTTCCGTCATCTTCTCGCTTCTTCTCCTCCCTATCCGCGTGCCAATGCAGGAGCTTTGCTACCTTAGGGTCCGCGAAATACCGCTGCAGACGAGGAGTGATCGGACAGTACCACACCACTTTTCGAGGAGCTTTCTTCCGCTTCTTGTATCGAGTGACGCCGCACACCGGACATATGGTAGACTCCGCATGCTCGTCCCGATAAATGATGCAATTGTTCATGCACACATGGTATTTCACGTGCGATAAATCCAGAGGACACACGATTTTCTTTGCCTCCTCGAAACTGGTCGGGCACTTGTTCCCCTTGGGAAGACGTTCGTGCCAGAATGACATGTTTTCGTCGAAGCATGTGTCGGTCATTTTTTGTTTTACCTTCATCTCCAGAGCCATGAGCGTTACTTTCAGGCGGGTATCCTCGGGCCTGCATCCTTCATACAATGGAGTAACCGCGTCTATCTCCAGTTGATACAACTTGGCTTTCTCTCGGGCGGCAGCTCTTGCATTATCCGTGTGCTTGAGAAGCAGCTCTTGAATATGAGGGTCCTACACCCAGCCTCCATCGTCGTCTGCTCCTGCATCTTCATCTAGATCATGATCATGCCCTTCGTCCTGATCTTCCTCATCATCATGTCCGGAATCTTCTACATGATTACTGTGTACAGCATCACCGTAGTGATCCTGTCCTGGAGATTCTTCGTCTTCTCGCCCGCCCTCGCTGTGGTGGTTGTCTTGCTGCCCTTCCTCATTTCTTGCCCGGCCATGGACGACTTCATAGTCATCTTCATCACCTTGCCACCGATAGCCATCCATGAAACCACGCAAGAGCAGGTGGTCCCGCACCTGTCCGAAATCCGGGTCCGCAATAAGGCTCTTCAGCTTGCATCTTCGACACGGACATCTTATCTCCGTCTCGTTCTTTTGAAGCATCTCGGCCTTCTCGAAGCTCAAAAACCTATTCACGATGCCTACGGTCATCGTGCGGACCATAGTCGCCTGCGGGGTAGAGCAAAACGATATTTTAGAACCAAGAAAAAATTTGGCATGACTTTCCCTAAAAATAGGACCAAAAAGAATGTATAGTGCCAAAATTCTTGCCGAAACGGAAAGGAATCAACATTTCGGCAAAATATTGGCAACTATCGCATTTCAAATACCGGTTCCTGCAAACACAAACATATATGCAACACGACAAACATATGCAACACCACAAACATACATAGATCTAGCTAGGCCATAAAAAGTGCATGTGCACGGTTGTTGGAGCTCGAGGGAGAAAAAATGATCTACAACATAAAGATCATTACCCCTTGCCATTTATTGATCAAATGCTAGAAAGGTTATCTAAACATACTCATTTCTGCTTTCTAGATGGTTATTCCGGTTTCTCTCCAATACGTGTGTCAAAAGGGGATCAAGAAAAGACCACTTTTACTTGTCCTTTCTGTACCTTTTCTTATAGACGTATGCCTTTTGGTTTATGTAATGCACCTGCTACCTGTCAAAGATGCATGATGGCTATATTCTCTGATTTTTGTGAAAAGATTGTTGAGGTTTTCATGAATGATTTCTCCGTTTACGGAACTTCTTTTGATGATTGCTTAAGCAACCTTGATCGAGTTTTGCAGTGATGTGAAGACACTAATCTTGTCTTGAATTGGGATAAGTGCCACTTTATGGTTAATGATGGCATTTTCTTGGGGCATAAAATTTCTGAAAGAGGTATTGAAGTTGACAAAGCTAAAGTTGATGCTATTGAAAAGATGCCATGCCCCAAGGACATCAAAGGTATACGAAGTTTCCTTGGTCATGCTGGGTTTTATAGGAGGTTGATAAAGGACTTCTCCAAAATCTCCAGGCCTCTGACTAATCTCTTACAAAAAGGTATTCCTTTTGTCTTTGATGATGATTGTCTAGAAGCATTTGAAATACTTAAGAAAGCATTGATCTCTGCACCTATTGTCCAGCCTCCTGACTGGAATTTACCTTTTGAGATTATGTGCGATGCTAGTGATTATGCTGTAGGAGCTGTTCTAGGGCAAAGAGTTGATAAGAAATTAAATGTTATCCAATATGCTAGTTAAACTCTAGACAATGCCTAGATGAATTATTCTACCATTGAGAAAGTATTTTTAGCAGTTGCATTTGCTTGTGATTAGTTTAGACCCTATATCTTTGATTCTCAAGTAACTATTCACACTGATCATGCTGCTATCAAATACCTTATGGAGAAGAAAGATGCTAAACCTAGACTTATTAGATGGGTTCTCTTGCTGCAAGAATTTGACTTGCATATTATTGATAGAAAGGGAGCTGAGAACCCCGTTGCAGACAACTTGTCTAGGTTAGAGAATATACTCGATGACCCACAACCTTAGCTTTCCTGATGAACAACTAGCTGTCATAAATATTTCTCGTACTGCTCCATGCTATGCTGATTATGCTAATTATATCGTTGCTAAGTTTATACCTCCTAGCTTCACATACCAGCAGAAGAAAAAGTTCTTCTATGATTTGAGACATTACTTCTGGGATGACCCACATCTTTATAACGAAGGAGTAGATAGTATTATTAGACGTTGTGTGCCTAAGCATGAACAGGAACATACCCTATGCAAGTGCCACTCCGAAGCTTATGGAGCACACCATGCGGGAGATAGAACTGCACACAAGGTATTGCAATCCGGTTGTTGTTGGCCTACTCTCTTCAAGGATGCCCGTAAGTTTGTCTTATCTTGTGATGAATGTCAAAGAATTGGTAATATTAGTAGACGTCAAGAAATGCCTATGAATTATTCACTTGTTATTTAACCATTTGATGTTTGGGGCTTTGATTATATGGGACCGCTTCCTGCCTCCAATGGGTACACACATATTTTGGTTGCTGTTGATTACGTTACAAAGTTGGTAGAAGCTATTCCAACTAGTAGTGCTGATCATAACACCTCTATTAAGATGCTTAAGGAAGTTCTCTTTCCGAGGTTTGGAGTCCCTAGATATCTAATGAGTCATGGTGGTTCACACTTTATTCATGGTACTTTCCGTAAGATGCTTGCTAAGTATGATATCAACCATAGAATTGCATCACCTTATCACCCACAGACTAGTGGTCAGCTAGAACTAAGTAATAGGGAGTTGAAATTAATCTTGCAAAAGACATTTAATAGGTCTAGAAAGTATTGGTCCAAGAAACTACATGACGCATTATGGGCCTATAGAACTGCGTACAAAAATCCTATGGGTATGTCTCCATATAAGATGGTATATGGAAAAGCTTGTCACTTACCTCTTGAGCTAGAACAGACACGAGTAGAGAATGGGCCATCTGCCTCGGTTGGTAAGGGCCTTTTGCCCCGGTTCTTGAACCGGGACTAAAGGGTCGGTACTAATGCCCTAGCCCTTTAGTCCCGGTTCAATCTAGAACCAGGATAGATGGATCTCCACGTGGCATGTGCGCGGACTCCAGGCAGTAGGGCCTTTGGTCCCGGTTGGTGGCACCAACCGGGACCAATAGGCATCCATGCGTCAGCATTTCTGCGGCTGGGGTTTTTGTTTTTTTTTGAAAGGGGGG